>OY754984.1:7241041-8441041 GCA_963576475.1 Molanna angustata
TTTTCAAGAGATTAAATTGATTCAATTTGATGTTTACCAAAAGAATGGAAATGAAACTAAAGAATCCAATTGATTTGAATTATATCGATTGGTGACGCTTTATAGAATTCAATAAAAATCCTGTACAATTCCAAACGGTGCGTTGGAAAAAAAATGTGCAATTCCCGCAAAAAGTTTCGTAATTAGGACAACCCATTTGGTTTTATAAACATACCTATATATTATAATAACGTTTTTGAGACCTCATAAGTAAGATTTAAATTAGGTGTTGGTCTTAAATAGTAATTAATTCCTTTTTGTCATGAAATGATATTGTTTCTAACCTGTCATATGACATTATTTCCTGTAGACATCTCAACGAACTGTAGACATCCTATAGATATCACAACATAAGTATTCACAACAGATTTATCCATAATGAAACTAAAAAAAACAGAAGTAAATGAATACCCAAAAATACTAGCATATAAAATACTATAATTATATTCACAATACCGTAAATTAACCATACCCAAACGAAAACTTAATGCTAATATAAATAGACATGAATATCGTGCATTTTGCGAAATGCAACATAATAAAGGTTAGTTCAAGTACACAATAATTAAATTATTACCTATACTAACAACGCAATTTTTCCATAAAACGCGCTAATTTTACCTTTATTCTTTAAAACTGTATGCAAGTAACAGTACTAAAGTCAAACTAAAGAAAAAAAATAACTTCGAAAAGGTTATTTTATTGTAAACCATATGAAACAAAAAAAAATTCTACGAACGTGCTAATTTTACATAGCTTTGTTCAAAACTTTATATCACTTAGAGTACTTAACAGTATTTATGTCAACTAGTGAAAAAAATATTACTTAGAAATGGTAGTTTTTATCGTAAGCTATACTAATAATAATTTTTTTCTAATGAACGCGCATGTTTTAACGTACTTACAATTTCTTAGTCTAAACGAACCCTGCTTGCAACGCTAGTAGTTAAATAAGACTTTCGCTATTTGAAGCCGAACACATGTAATATAGAGCGAGACAAAATTCCCGTAATGAAATTCTATTTGTGTGAAAGAGAAAGGAACTTTACAACAATCAGCATATGAAGCCCAACTAGCGACGTCTTGCTTCAAATGGTATAGAATAATGATACAGTAGGTACCTATAGAGTGCGGTACTTACACGACTGCTATAACGAACGTATTGAACAGGCGCGGCATTATTCCTGCAATTTATACCGTAATTTTTACCCGATTTATTTATTTTTTTTAAGTATTTCTTTACTATATTTACAGACGAAAGTCAGGCTTTCGGGTTCGTCTATAAATCCGCTACTGGTTTGCCCATGTCACGTATAATTTGTCCGTGTGAAAAGCATGGTGTGCCCAAATCTAAGCCATAAACAGACATCGTTTGGCCTTGTGACTAATTGATTGTCATCGCGAATACCAATCTATTTGGAAATTTTTCTAGAAATATATATTGTTTTTATATAAACTGGAAATTTGATTGAGAGGTGACGCCTGTATAACAATCGCATTTTCTGTTTTCACTCGGTTAAATACATAAAATGTCCTGCACATTTTGAAAGAAAGATTTGAACCGTTGGCTTCTCATGGACTCCCACTTCGTCTAGAGAAGAAAGAACCCTTGCCATCCCACTCCACGTTACAGATTATTATTCATCTTCCTTCACTTTTAATGCTGCCCGGCTGTGGAACAATTAGCATTTGATATTAGAACTGCCACATCACTTCCAATTTCCAATTTCGTCCTTAAATGCTCATTTTTCCTCTCAATTCCATAACGAACATTTATCCCAATTTTACTTTCCATCCCTTGTGTTCACTCCTCATCCTCTCCCTTCCCTTTCTGATTTTCCTCTCCTTTCTAAATTTGTGTAATTTCTCACTTTTTGTTTTGCTGTCTTATACTGGTTGTATTGTTGTGTTATGTATATGCCCGAAACTATGTTATATACTTTTGATCTCAGATGGTTGACTGGATAAAATTTGCCTCCAGGCAAAAAGTCCGCCATTTGTACTATGTAATTTTATGTATCTACAAAAAAGTGTTATATAAATAAATAAATAAAAATTTATCGTACGACAACGATTGATCAATTGCCATCTTGCAACCCTATTGCGCATCTGTGATAAAAGTAAAAATAGTAATATCGCTATTAAAAATAGGGGTTGTGGTAAAAGGGTGTAAATTTAGGGTTATAAGTATTTTTAATGCCAATTTATAAAAAATACAAAAAAAAATTGTCAAAAAACAAAAAAAAATCTGGAGAGGGCCACCCTTATCACCTAGGGGTATATAAAATAGCCTACGACCTATTCTCTTCTTCTTCGATGGCGCTATAGCCCAAATCGAGCCTTGGGCTCCTTCAACACGCGCCTCCAACCTCGTCTATCCTCAGCCGCCGTTCTCCAGTTAGGGACCTGCAGGAGCTTTTCTGCATCTCTCCGTATGTCGTCCTCCTATCTCAGTCTGGGTCTCCCCATCTTCCTTGTTTACCTCCCGGGTGACCAAACATGATTTTTTTTGGGTAGTCGCGTGTTTGGCATTCTCTGTACATGGCCAGGTGATGATTACGCGATACCACTTCCACGCCGGTGATGCTCTAGGACTCTATGCCCTTTTCACCCCCGGACGCGGCCGCAACGTCGGACAACACAACCATCCACTATCCATCGGGTTTCAACCACTGTCCCCGAGATCCAACCTCAAACGGCGGGGCAACCGCTCAAGATCAGCCGGGGCAAGCCCCTAGCACAACCGATCGAACGGAAGGGCTTGCCCCCGCACCCCTCGGTCCTACATGGCCAGCCCATCTCAACCTAAGCAGTCTTATATGGGTTGAGATCTTTGGTGCTTCATAATTTTGTACAGTTCTTCATTTTTATTTATGCGCCATTCATCTCCTTCCTTCACAGGACCACATATTCGGCGTAGGACTCTCCTTTCGAAAACATCTAATGATTCAGCGGATTTCACGGTCAGTGTCAGAGCCTCGCATCCGTAAGTCAACACAGTCCTAATGATTGTTTTATATAATTTCAATTTAGTTTTTCCTGTGGACGTTGCGAGACTGAACACTGGCAATAAAGAGAAATAAGTTTTATCGCCTGCTGATATTCTTTTTTTGATTTCTACTTCCTCTTCATTATTTTTCCGTAAGGAGAGATCCCAGATACGTAAATTGGTCAACTGTTTCAAATGAATGGTCGTCTGCCAGCCTTTACGCTACCTCTTCTTCTTTGAGATGGGGTTTCGACTTTGGGCCATAAATTTTGTTTGCTCTCATTTATTTTCAAGCCCACTTCACATGCAGCAGTTTCCAATGGACCTACCAAATATATACAAAAAAAATCATAAAAATCGGTCAAGACGTTTCGGAGGAGTTCGATAACATACACTGTGACACGAGATTTTTATACATTAGATTTCTACATAGAATAAAGGTTTAGTAGCGAAATCGTCATTTTAAAATCAAATTTGATATTTACGCATATTTTATCAATTTTCGAAATTTAAGTTGTATTTAAATTATAGAAAAATAAAGTACTTATATGTAAGTTTTTTACGATTCGAAATTCTGATGAGCTTAAGTCTTTGTTCGATGCAAAGAAATTTCCAACCATCAAGATTCATTCTAGTAAATTGAAACTATTTGCTTTGATGAATCCTTGTTCCATTGCTATTTTGTTGTTTTGTTTTAGTTTTAAATACCTAATTAATAATTAATATTAAATATATCGATAACACCAAAATAAACACAGTCCAGACCTACAGTGAATGCATATATTGTATTGAAGACAATCGGAAGAATTTACGCGAGCATACTGTGACGTCATGCGCTTTGATTAGTTCTGATTATGTTTCTCATATAATGGCGGACTAACATATTTTGTATTTTAATTTAATAATATTAATATTATTCGCTCTTTTAAATGAAAATAAATATCTTTTTCAAATCTTTATAACCTATTTTACATTATAAAATCATAATTTCAATGATTTTTTAACCCTATAGTACTGTCATTACGCCTATTATATACCTATCCTAAACAACTTCGTTACAATTTTTCCTCCTAATGTCAATGTGAAAAAACTTCAACGAGGAGGCTATTGTGAAATTAAATTTTTTTTTATCGTGAACAATTAATTTTAGTTTGTACGTTAATTTGACAAAGAAACAATTTAGTTTTAATTTTAAATTTAATCGTAACTATGTTATTTTTTATTTTTAAGAATTCTCGTTTTTGTGTTATGGCCATGACAATATGTATCTACTGTACAATGTATATTTATTTTATTTGTTTATGTAATGTATTCTGCGATTGGGATCGAGATTGTTATTGTCTATGTTTTTCGCCTTACTGTTACCATTTCTATTATAATTTTTATTGAAAATACACAATAATCAAAACAACTTAAAAAAATCTTATTATTGCCTACTGGAGCGAGCCCTTGTCATAAATGATACGGCCGAGTGAGAAGGTGAAAGTGACCGGATCTTGAACTCCTCGCTTACCCGAGAGTCGGATCTGACCGTCCCCCTGTTCCTCTTTACTCCCCCCGGTATCAATATGACATTTTTTTTAACGGTCTTTTTAATTTTTTGTATGAGATTTCTTTTTAATATCTCAATAGAGACGAAGTAGGAATATTAATAGAGAACCTGTAAATCAAGGCACCTACAGTGCTTACGACCTGACATTGGCTGGTTTACGTGATCACTTGGGCAACGTTCACCAATTGAGCCTTTTTATTGAGTTCCCTATCAATCCAATTTTTCAAAGTTCTATATATGAAAACTCACAAAAAAGGAGAGAGGATCTGTGGAAACAGGACCACGTGAGATCCATCCACGATGCATCCACGTGAGGGTATCCCAATAGGAGAGAAGACCTTCCCTACTGTATATGGACTACCCTCAACAGATTAAGGGTCGGTGTCATACGATGTAGAGTGAACCTCGCAAGGTGGGGGTACCTCTTTGAAGATGACACTCTTTGTGACTGCGGCGTAACCCAAGATGATGAGTACGCGATACCACTTCCACGCCGGTGATGCTCTAGGACTCTATGGCCCTTTTCACCCCCGGACGCGGCCGCAACGTCGGACAACACAACCATCCACTATCCATCGGGTTCAACCACTGCCCCCGAGAATCCAACCTCAAACGGCGAGGCAACCGCTCAAGATCGGCAGCCGGGGCAAGCCCCTAGCACAACCGATCGAACGGAAGGGCTTGCCCCCGCACCCCTCGAGTCACCTTCTGATATGTCCACTTATGGGGGAAGAATGCACCCCTGGTGACATAATTATGGCAAACGACAAGGCGATAGCAGTCGCCGCATATTGGAGTGGCAGGGTTTGAACCAGCCGGACACGTAAAGTAAGTAAGTAAGTAAGTATGTTATACATCAAAATTCTTTCAGTTGAGAATAAGCTAAACCACCATCGTCATCTATGGAGTGACAAATAAACCTTTTTTTGTAACTTTTTTGTAAAATCTATTAAGGAATTGGTTTGTAAACAATAATGAAAGTAACAGTCCTTATACTAGAGGTGACCCTGAACCGCGCCAGCATTATTAGATCATTTTAAAGTGTGCCAGCTTACTTACTTTGCGTATGGCAAAGTAAGTAAGTACCTATCAATAACAATAAAACACAAAGTAAAAACAAAAGGAAAACACACTACCACAATAAAAAACATCAAAGAACATGAAAAAACGAGTGGGTCGTGGACAACACTAAACTCTCCACACCACAATATTGACAATGAAATATTTTATTCATTCTAAATTTTACTACCAGGAATATAAATTTTCTAACGATAGTATATTTTCATGTTAAGATAGACAAACTATTAATGCAGTATGGCGAAGAATTCTAATGTTGTATGAAATATTTTAATAAAAGCAGATAAATTTTGTTTTAAAGGACGTTAGAGCATTTTGACAATTTTGACACGTGATATCATATGAAGAAATTTTTGTTATTTATGGAAAGCTAATCAGTTCGATGTTCAAGCTCTTTACATTATAACATGAAATCAAATTACTGAACTTTTCCATACATAAGAAATTTATCTTATTATATACATTTTTATTCATACTAAATTTTACTACCAGGAAAATAAATTTTCTATCGATAGTATATTTTTATGTTAAGATAGACAAACTATTATTGCAGTATGGTGTAGAATGCTTATGTTGTATGAAATATTTTAATAAAAGCAGATAAATTTTGTTTTAAAGGACGCGAAAGCATTTTCAAAATTTTGACACGTGATATCATATGAAGAAATTTTTTGTTATTTATGGAAAGCTAATCAGTTCTATGTTCAAACTCTTTACATTATAACATGAAATCAAATAACTGATCTTTTCCATACATAGAAATTTATCTAATTACATTTTTATTCATACTAAATGTTACTACCAGGAATATAAATTTTCTTCCGATAGTATATTTTTATGTTAATATAGACTAACTATTAATGCAGTATAGTGAAGAATGCTTATGTTGTATGAAATATTTTAATAAAAGCAGATAAATTATGTTTTAAAGAACGCGAGAGCATTTTCAAAATTTTGACACGTGATATCATATGAAGAAATTTTTTGTTATTTATGGAAAGCTAATCAGTTCTATGTTCAAGCTCTTTACTATATAACATGAAATCAAATAACTGAACTTTTCCATACATAGATATTTATCTAATTACATTTTTATTCATACTAAATGTTACTACCAGGAATATAAATTTTCTTCCGATAGTATATTTTTATGTTAAGATAGACAAACTATTAATGCCGTATAGTGAAGAATGCTTATGTTGTATGAAATATTATAAAAAAAGCAGATAAATTTTGTTTTAAAGAACGCGAGAGCATTTTCAAAATTTTGACACGTGATATCATAAGAAGAAATTTTTTGTTATTTATGGAAAACTAATCAGTTCTATGTTCAAGCTCTTTACATTATAACATGAAATCAAATTACTGAACGTTTCCATACATAGAAATTAATCTAATTACATTTTTATTCATACTAAATGTTACTACCAGGAATATAAATTTTCTTTATGTTAAGATAGACAAACTATTAATGCCGTATAGTGAAGAATGCTTATGTTGTATGAAATATTATAAAAAAAGCAGATAAATTTTGTTTTAAAGAACGCGAGAGCATTTTCAAAATTTTGACACGTGATATCATATGAAGAAATTTTTTGTTATTTATGGAAAGCTAATCAGTTCTATGTTCAAGCTCTACATTATAACATGAAATCAAATTACTGAACGTTTCCATACATAGAAATTTATCTAATTACATTTTTATTCATACTAAATGTTACTATCAGGAATATAAATTTTCTTCCGATAGTATATTTTTATGTTAAGATAGACAAATTATTAATGCAGTATAGTGAAGAATGCTTATGTTGTATGATATATTTTAAAAAAAGCAGATAAATTTTGTTTTAAAGAACGCAAGAGCATTTTCCAAATTTTGACAGGTGATATCATATGAAGAATATTTTTGTTATTTATGGAAAGCTTATCAGTTCTATGTTCAAGCTCTTTACATTATAACATGAAATCAAATTACTGAACTTTTCCATACTTACATAGAAATTTATCTAATTACATTTTTATTCATACTAAATGTTACTACCAGGAATATAAATTTTCATCCGATAGTATATTTTTATGTTAAGATAAACAAACTATTAATGCAGTATAGTGAAGAATGCTTATGTTGTATGAAATATTTTAAAAAAAGCAGATAAATTTTTATATAAAGAACGCGAGAGCATTTTCAAAATTTTGACACGTGATATCATATGAAGATTTTTTTTGTTATTTATGGAAAGCTAATCAGTTCTTTGTTCAAGCTCTTTACATTATAACATGAAATCAAATTACTGAACGTTTCCATACATAGAAATTTATCTAATTACATTTTTATTCATACTAAATGTTACTATCAGGAATATAAATTTTCTTCCGATAGTATATTTTTATGTTAAGATAGACAAACTATTAATGCAGTATAGTGAAGAATGCTTATGTTGTATGAAATATTTTAAAAAAAGCAGATAAATTTTGTTTTAAAGAACGCGAGAGCATTTTCCAAATTTTGACAGGTGATATCATATGAAGAATTTTTTTGTTATTTATGGAAAGCTAATCAGTTCTATGTTCAAGCTCTTTACATTATAACATGAAATCAAATTACTGAACGTTTCCATACATAGAAATTTATCTAATTACATTTTTATTCATACTAAATGTTACTATCAGGAATATAAATTTTCTTCCGATAGTATATTTTTATGTTAAGATAGACAAACTATTAATGCAGTATAGTGAAGAATGCTTATGTTGTATGAAATATTTTAAAAAAAGCAGATAAATTTTGTTTTAAAGAACGCAAGAGCATTTTCCAAATTTTGACAGGTGATATCATATGAAGAATATTTTTGTTATTTATGGAAAGCTTATCAGTTCTATGTTCAAGCTCTTTACATTATAACATGAAATCAAATTACTGAACTTTTCCATACTTACATAGAAATTTATCTAATTACATTTTTATTCATACTAAATGTTACTACCAGGAATATAAATTTTCATCCGATAGTATATTTTTATGTTAAGATAAACAAACTATTAATGCAGTATAGTGAAGAATGCTTATGTTGTATGAAATATTTTAAAAAAAGCAGATAAATTTTTATATAAAGAACGCGAGAGCATTTTCAAAATTTTGACACGTGATATCATATGAAGATTTTTTTTGTTATTTATGGAAAGCTAATCAGTTCTTTGTTCAAGCTCTTTACATTATAACATGAAATCAAATTACTGAACGTTTCCATACATAGAAATTTATCTAATTACATTTTTATTCATACTAAATGTTACTATCAGGAATATAAATTTTCTTCCGATAGTATATTTTTATGTTAAGATAGACAAACTATTAATGCAGTATAGTGAAGAATGCTTATGTTGTATGAAATATTTTAAAAAAAGCAGATAAATTTTGTTTTAAAGAACGCGAGAGCATTTTCCAAATTTTGACAGGTGATATCATATGAAGAATTTTTTTGTTATTTATGGAAAGCTAATCAGTTCTATGTTCAAGCTCTTTACATTATAACATGAAATCAAATTACTGAACTTTTCCATACATAGAAATTTATCTAATTACATTTTTATTCATACTAAATGTTACTATCAGGAATATAAATTTTCTTCCGATAGTATATTTTTATGTTAAGATAAACAAACTATTAATGCAGTATAGTGAAGAATGCTTATGTTGTATGAAATATTTTAAAAAAAGCAGATAAATTTTGTTCTAAAGAACGCGAGAGCATTTTCTAAATTTTGACACGTGATATTATATGAAGAATTTTTTTGTTATTTTTGGAAAGCTAATCAGTTCTATGTTCAAGCTCTTTACATTAAAACATGAAATCAAATTACTGAACTTTTCCATACATAGAAATTTATCTAATTACATTTTTATTCATACTAAATGTTACTATCAGGAATATAAATTTTCTTCCGATAGTATATTTTTATGTTAAGATAGACAAACTATTAATGCAGTATAGTGAAGAATGCTTATGTTGTATGAAATATTTAAAAAAAAGCAGATAAATTTTGTTTTAAAGAACGCGAGAGCATTTTCAAAATTTTGACACGTGATATTATATGAAGAATTTTTTTGTTATTTATGGAAAGCTAATCAGTTCTATGTTCAAGCTCTTTACATTATAACATGAAATCAAATTACTGAACGTTTCCATACATAGAAATTTATCTAATTACATTTTTATTCATACTAAATGTTACTATCAGGAATATAAATTTTCTTCCGATAGTATATTTTTATGTTAAGATAGACAAACTATTAATGCAGTATAGTGAAGAATGCTTATGTTGTATGAAATATTTTAAAAAAAGCAGATAAATTTTGTTTCAAAGAGCGTTAGAGCATTTTGACAATGTTGACACGTGATATCATATGAAGAAATTTTATGATATCTATGAAAAGCTAATCAGTTCTAAGTTCAAGCTATTAATATTCTTATATCAATATGAAATCAATGAACTGAAAATTGCCAAATATAAAAAAATTCTCTTGTTACATATAAGTTTCATACAAATATCCATTAAATAAAATATAATTTTTGAAACCGTTGATTATTTTTCTTTTAACATTGACCAACTTTGAATACAATTTTATGAAGATTCTTGATGTTGTATAAATAGTTGAAACCAAATTAAAATATCTCTAATTTCCAGGTCGTGAGAGCATTTTTTCAGTTTTAATAGATGAAATCATAAAGAAACATTGGGAAAAAATGAACGGTTGTCTATGGAAAACTAATCAGCTCTAAGTTTATGGACTTAACACATGTGATATCAATATGAAGTCAATCGGACTTATAGTTTGGGCTGCAGAGAGGACACAAAAAAAACAACGTAAATGATGAATTCATAGAGAAGAAATCAAAAGTTGTCTATGGAAAACTAATCAGCTCTAGGTCTTTGCACTTTACACATATGATGTTAATATGAAGTCGATCAGACTTATAGTTTGGGCTGTAGAGAGGACACAAAAAAGATAAATGCTACGGCGTACAGCGTATACGCCATACACACAAACACATCACGACGAAACTCATAGTGTGCATTCTCTACATGATACCCATTGAGAAATTGATGTAAAAAAAATACGCTTAAATTTTGCGAAATCATGACTCTCCCTTATTCCATAGTGTGGAGAGTAAAAACAATAATATAGTATCAAAACAAGCAAAACAGATATTATAGTCTTAGAACATAATATATAAACAATAGAAACACACGATTTTTAAAACAAACTTTTGTTTTATGTATTCAGCACCTAAGCGACAAAAAGCGGCAAGACTAGACGCTTCCTTTACACATTCAGGCAAATCATTATAAAGTTGTAAGCCTTTGTAGTACACACTATTTTGTGTACCTGCCAGGTTTGTCTGCGGCAGTCTACTTCTCGTCGGGTATGCGTGAACTTCAAAATTGTACACAATATGTTTTTGTAAATAAGGTGGTAAAAGTCTATTTTTTAATTTGTAAATAAAAATTAGCACATTCAGAATTATTTGTTGTTTCACTGCCAAAATTTTCAACTGCTCAAGCATATTAATACGGGTAAATCTATTGCATTTTAATATTGTCCGCATTGCTCTGTTTTGTATTATCTGTAGTTTTTTTATTTTCACCTACATTGCCCATAAATAATGCACTTGAGCAGTAGTTAATGTGCGGAATAACAATGCTATTATACACTAATTGAGATGTTTTTAAATCAAGTTTATTTCTTATCCTTCCTAGAAATCCCACCTTCTTCGCGATTTTCTTCGTAATACATAATATATGCTTGTCAAATCTCAATTTATTATCAATTAATACTCCCAAGTATTTTATGTCTTCAATCTCCTCAATTTCCTCATCATGAATCTTAAGTGTGTACTTAGTGTCACTAAGTATCTGTTTACCAATAATCATAAATTTACTCTTGGATACATTCAATTTTAATTTATTTTTATTAAGCCAGATAGCAATAAATTCCAAATCAAATTGAATTTTCTCAAGACAAAGTTCAATACTATCACCAGTTACATATATCAATGTGTCATCTGCAAATAATTTGATTTCGCAAAATTCAAGACATTTTATAATATCATTGATCCCCCCTTACCAATGACACTGCCACACACCACACCAAATTAGTTTTTAGTTTAAACCCACCTGAAGAAGAGAACGGTAGTTCTTGAAACTAGTTGTGGAATAAAAATAAATAAGTGGAAATAAACAAATTTATAGTGTTATTTTAATAATTTTTTAAAATAAATTTCCACAATGTAAACGCCTCTACCTTAGAATATTTATATAATGAACAATATTGGGCCAAGAACTGAACCCTGAGGTACTCCTTTATCTGTTACCTGCGCATTAGAAAAAATTGTCCGTATTTGGTTCTATTAAATAAATAGTCAACAAACCACTTATTTTCAGTTCCAATAATTCCAATACGACGCAGTTTCTTGATAAGTTTCTCTCTATCAATTGTTTCAAACGCCCGTTTGAGGTCTAAGAACACCGCCACAATTTTTCTTTTCTTATCTTTATGTAAGTTCCATTCATTGATCACAAAGTTAATCGCTGTTTCGTTTGGAAGCTCGCCGACATAACCCAGTTGACCGCTTCCGAGTCAGCCGCATGTAGTTCCTCCAGTGATCCGGGGAATGAATAAAGAGGGCATTCTCCCACCAAGTGTGCCATCGTCTGCCTTGCAGCTCCGCATTCGCAGTTGGGTGTTTCCCTTTTGCCCCACTTCCAAAGGAGGTAATTGCAACAGCCCTGCTCTGTGCGGATTCTGTTTAGCCGCACCCATGCTTTGCGAGGCAAGTTGAAACCAGGGATTCGTTTAGTTGGGTCCGGAATCAGGATTTGTTACAAACGTCGGCCCGTTCCCAGTCTTGTCTCCAGTCACTACCGGCTTATCCTCAAGTGAATGAATTTTGATGTAGGTATAACTTTTTATATAGAACTTTCAAAAATTGTATTGATAGGGAACTTAAAAAAACATAATCGTCTTGAAAAAATTGACACTAGGCAATAAGTTCCCCATTTGTACTGGCTAATAAGTTTTGTACAATGAACTATTTATGCTGTACAAAATTTTAAATGACCTCCTTGACTCCTCATCCCTTCTATCTCTAATTAACTTTCACGCACCCAATAGGTCAACGCGGCAATCTACTCCATTTCAAGTGACACTAACTTCGCAAAAAACAATTTCATAACCAGATCATGCCAATCCTACAACACTAAATTCGGTGAAATAGACCTTTTCAATATCAACCTTGTCTCCTTGAGGGTGACTGCTGCCAACGTACCTATTTTTTCAATTTGAATTTGCATCATTACTACAAAACGAATCATTTTGGAAAAAAATAACCTTGTTAGCTTAGATTATATATGATACTTGTTAGTTTGGATATTAATAAAGAAAAATATACCTTAACATTTCCATTATGTTATATTCTTGTAGGAAAATAAGTATATTACCCCGATTTTTGAAATTTATCTTAAATTTCTAAAAAATAATAAGGTATAGGGCATTATGTTTTTTTTTATAAATTAAAGAAGATCAAAATATTTGGAAAAATACGATGTAACGTTGCATTAATGCATCAGGTTAGGTTAATAAACCGCAAAAACTTTTATTTCGCAATGGCGCTGAATGGAAAATAAATGTTTTTTAGGTTTATTTACTAAACCTGAAGCATTAATGCAACGTCACATAATATTTTTCTAGACATTTTTGTCGTCTTCAACTTAATAAAAAATATGTTGAATTACGCCTTATATTTTTTTTAAATATAAGATAAACGTTGAAAATCGGGGTATGCCATTATTGTTCTACAAGAATTTATACAGAGCATATTTTTCTTTATTAATACCCAAACTATCTAAATTATTTTTTTCAAAACGATTTGATAAGAAATAATGATGGTATATCAAATTGAAAAATAGGTACGTTGGCAGCAGTCCCCCACCCAAGGCCAATTATTTATATACCTACCCAATTGCTCATTTAAAATACTTGAGGTCTTCTAGTTTTTTTTAACATGGTGAGAAGATGACGCCATTGTTAATCATTAAAATACCATAGTTTAAGTATCTCGTCGAGGTTACTGCCATTTTCATATCCGCAGTCTTCATATAATAATTTAAAACGACGACTTATGTGGTATAAATATATTAAAATAACGTTTGGTGTGGGTTAATAATAATTTGAAGGTATCGAAAACATTTTATTTCGATTCTATAATATATAGTTTCGTCCTTCAGGAACATTATCACGATTACCTAGTCCTAGTTAAATGTCCTTAGTCCTTAGTTACATCAATAACTTTGAACATCACCGTAAAATTTGATGAAAACATTGAAGTCGAAGTGAAAAGGTTTAAAAATAAATCGGACGATCGTCACAAAATTTAATCAAAACACAGAAAATCGCCACAAAATTATCACAATTTGATCGTCATTTTTTTAGTTTCGATGATTTATGAATTTTATTCTTCAAATCAGCAAATTTCGTTTCCAGATATTTTTTATTTTTTTCAACAGGAACAGTGTTTCGCTTTCTTCATAATGAGCTTGTGTATTATTAGCTGTTATCTTTGGACATAAAGAATAATCGTTTTTGACAGTTGACAGTCGATTAGGTATGTTGCAGCAAGTAGGTCTAGACTGTCTTATAGACATACATATTTCCGATGTAGTTTTTTTATGAAATGATCTGTACTAATGTAGTTTTTTTACGAAATGATCTGTACCTACTAATGTAGTTTTTTTACGAAATGATCTGTACTAATGTAGTTTTTTAAGAAATGATCTGTACTAATGTCGTGTTTTTACGAAATGATCTGTACTAATGTAGTTTTTTTTACGAAATGATCTGTAGGTACTGATTCTTGTTTTTGTGTAGCTTTGTTTTCGTTTTTAAAATTTGTTTAACCTTTTGTCTGAAACTAAGTACCTACTGTAAACGTACGTGATTTGATGTATGCAGATGACAAAGTGGTGATTGCTGAATGTGCGGATGAGCTACAGTATTAATTTAGTGAATAAAGTGTATGAAGGATGCCTGCAAAATGGACTGAGAATGAATGTTAGTAAATCTAAGATATTGGTATTTGAAAAGACTGAAACTATAACTGCTTGTATGATAAAAGTAGAGAACGAATGGCTAGAACAAGTTGAGGAATATTTATATTTGGGGAGTATGTTTGAACGGAATGGAAGACCCGATAAAGATATTGAAAGAAGAGTTATGGCAGGGAATAGAATAAACGGAGCACTTAGACCAGTAATGGCCGATCCAAGCATCTCAAAGGAAGCCAAAGTTGCAGTACACAATGCAATTGTGGTGCCTACTTTGACGTATGCTAGTGAAACATGGACCTGGCAAAGAACACATAAAAGTAGAATAAATGCTGTAGAAATGAGATCACTATGAAGAGTATGTAATAGAACGATATATGACATAAGGATAGAATGCAAGTTAAAGAAGGATATTATATGTAAAATGAAAGTGAATGCTTCAAGGTGGTTTGGACATATAGAAAGAATGAACGATGAACGACTGACCAAAAAAATATACATGGGTGCAAGAGATGGAGTGAATACAGAGGTCGCCCCAGAAAGGGATGGCATGACCATGTGAATGATATTTTGAAAGAAGGAAACATAAAATGTTTGAACAATCGACGAGCATGTATGAGACGATGCATGGATGTAAAGGAACCCAGAAATGTGTGCAAAAATAGAGAAGAATGGCGCTCGATTCTCTCTGCTTACCCCGTAAGGGACATGGCGTGATGGTATGTATGTATGTATGTTTAACCTTTTTACACAATCCTTGTAAAATATTGATTTGTCTTCAAATAAATGTTAACCTTAGTGATTAAATGTTTTATACTTTATTTAGTACCTAGTTGTACAATGTTTAGTGAATGTAACATTATATAATAGATACTCCCCTTTTTAAGACGAGATTTTATCTCAATTAAAGAGGGTTATTATGAAATATATTATGGAACTTGTTTACCATGTTTTTTGTAATTTATATGTACAATTGATTTCATTAATAAAAAAATATGTCAATGTAATACGTATATAATAAGATATTTAGTTTTTTTCAAAAAAATATTTGTTATATTAACCAAATAAATATGAGCCTTATTATGTGCAGTTCTTCCATCATACTTTCCTGTTAGGTAACTACGCCACTGTATTATTCCAACTTTGCGAGTCTTTACACATTTTAAAAGTTCTCTGCTGCTGTTTGTAGTCATTAAATTTTATTATTTAATTAATTACTATTAAAAAAAAATCAAACATAACTTTTTATAACAAACATAAGTTTGAAATAATTTTATGAATTATTGACAAACATATGAACGGAATTCAATATAGCCAATATAGGTATATACAAAAAGTGATATAATGTATAGTTTGGCATGCCATCCAATTATTTATATCCACTGTTAGTTATACAACCCAACACAACAGAAGAGAAAGAATGCAACGAAATAATGACTAGGAGTTGGTAAAGGATAGTGGCATAGGAAAGTGACGGAAAATGTCAGAGGATATCTAAAGAAGAGAGAGCAAATTAAATAATTAATTATCCTTCAAACAAGTACATATACATCCTCATACATTCCCTAAACTAACAATAATTGCTTGTACTATAGAGGTCCTGACAGGATTCGAACTCGCGACCACTGGATTACTAAACCAGCACGCAAACCTCTCTGCCACAACCAGGAACAAAGATGTTCTTATTATATTATACATTTATCAAAATATTCTCATTTTAAAATGTCATACGGTATTATACTTGGATGCTCAAATTTATATAAAGATGAATTTTATTCAAGGCAATCTACAATATTGTATCGTTTAGTATAATTCTTCTTCTCTTCTAAGTATAATTAGGGTTACCATATCTCAGGATTTGTCCTGAGATTTCAGGATTTTTCGACTTTTCTCAGGATTACGGCCGGATTTAGCAAATCTCATGATATCTCAGGATTTTCAATAAAACACACCTTAAACAACATGAAGACAAGTAAATAAAGCAGCTGCAATATCAGGATGTCTAAAGGAAAGTAGATATATGGAGGAATAAACACATGAATATCGAAAGCAAAGTCCGAATATATAAAACATTGGTAAAACTCATTGCCACCTACGGAGTAGAGACCAGAGCAAACACAACGAGAACAAAATCTCTTCTGAGAACATCAGAGATGAAAACATTGCGATGTATAGACGGAAACACTCTAAGAGACCGAATTCGAAATACCGAAATAAGAAAAAAGTGTAGTACGGAAGACATCGTCAGATGGGGAAGACAGCGGAGGCGATAATGGAGCTCACATGTAAACAGAATGCTGAATGGCTGAAAATAGACTCCCACGTATCGCTCTCCAGGAGAACCCAGCTGGAAGAAGACCACCAGGAAGAACTCCAAAGAGATGGCGAGACAGTTGGCAGTCCACATCACAGGAGACAGAATAGCGGTACTAAAAGATCTTAGGATCTATGAAAAGGAAGAAAAAGAAGACATTTTAAAGATCTCTTTAATTAAAACTTAAACAAACTAAAAATAATCTTCTTTTGGTAATAATTCAAGTAGGTACTTATCCAGTCTTATACATATTTTTAAGGTTTTGCTTGAAAACTAACTCTTGGTTTTCTGCAGTGCATTTTTTTTGTGACATGAAGTTTGCGTTCGCTCGTGCAACTAGAATTTCATGTGTGGATTCGAAAATTCTTTTAATACGATGTCGGGTGGAACGCCAGAAATTAATTAAAAAAAAAAGAACAGGGTTGTTTTCTTTTTCGATGTCTTCAATTTTCGTCTGGAAGATTGACATTAATTAGCGTGCGAGAAACAAATGAACTTCGCTTAGTTCATTTTCAAAAAAGTTCTTTTAGCTAGATTTGTGAGCTAGATCCGCAGTGTATAAAAACGATAATAATACGTTTGAGAGAAAATTCTCAAACTGTATACAGTCTCAGGACTTTTCCATGGACATCAGGCATTTTCTCCGGACTTTTGATTTTTTCATCTGGCAACCCTAGGTATAATGCAAGTGAGCAACATAGGAAAGTAATTTACCAGTTTTAACGGTTAAAAGCATTTTTTTTTTTTTTTTATTTTTTTTTTATTTTAACAATTATACATTAATGATAAAAAGAATTATAAACAGTATCTTAAAATTAAATTATTTAATATCTATTCATCCCTCAGTTGAGATCAAATCTCGTGTTCGAGGGAGGAGCACAGTCATTTTATCGGTTCATTTATTTCAATAACATATAATATTACTAAAAATAACACGCATATATTTAAATTAATATTACGCGAACTGGTGAACAGTTTACGGATGAACCCTCACCAATGGAGCATACTCTAGTATACGCAAGCGCATACTGAGAACCGCGAACTGCATTTGCCGTTCACAGGGCCCCACTAGCAGGCATTCACCGTTCACCGTCCACCGTCACGAAACAAAAACCACTAACCGCAAAAACTGGAATACAATAAAAATACATTAATTACATCATGAACAAATTCAAATAAATTACTCTTCAAAAACAAAATCAATATTTCTTATATAATAACAGACAACATCAAAAAATTATATATACACATAACATATCATCAAAAAAAAAGTACACACAACTCAACACCAAAAAAAAATAAAAAAATTTACACTCACAATTTGGCGTAATTTGGAAATATAAAAAAATTAAAATAAAATAAAAAAAAACAACAAAACAAAAATCCATCACTGGATGTAATTATAATTGTTAATATGTTTTATAATAGAATTTTTAAATTGTATATATTCCTTCATTTTCCTCAATTCATCTGGAAGGTCATTAAAATGTTTTATTCCCAGGTATGTAAAGTGGTGCTGGGCTGCAGATGTATTGACGCGAGGGATAGCAATATTATTTTTCGATCTGGTTCTATTGTTGTTTTCATGTATTTCACTATAATTTCATGTATTTCACATTGTTTCGTTTGTTTTGAAATAATATTTTCTGTGCAAAAAAAACGTATAAGATCAAATAAATTTAAAATTAACCCAAGAACACGTCCCATTCAGTAACTCTTTGAACTACAATAGGAACGTTCTAAAATTTTGGAATGAAGGTCATTTGACCTGGTCGTATTACGGGAGTTATTTAAGAATAATGTAAGAAAAAGTTGAGGTCCCGTAAGCAGTATTCTCGCAGTACGGGACCTTACCTTTTACTTACATTTTTATCAAATAACTCTTGTAATACGACCCATAATCTGTGGTAACTGACGTTATTCCTAAAACTAAAATCTACAAATTTATGGATAGCCTAGTGTACACACCATTTTTTTAAACATAACCTATAAAAGTTTGGTAAAAATACCAATTTAGTAATTTTTTTACATGTTTGAGCTACTTTTTTTTAATAACTAATGCAACTGGCTCACGCCAGTCGTAATTATAACTACAAACAAACCTAACCTACCTATTTTTACCAAACTTTTGTAGGTTAGGTTTAAAAAAATGGTGTGAAGACTAGGTTATCCCAAATTTAGTGCACGCTAGATAATAATTTGTACTCAAATTATCGAATATCGAATTTTTAACTTTGTGGTACATTTTAACAAAAATTAACTAAATTTTTTAACTTTGTTTTCACCACGTGAGAATTGAATTAGCGACCGGTTTCGAAACTAACCGTTCCCTCCTCAGGCAGAATTTCAAGAGTTGAAATTCTGCCTGAGGAGGGAACGGTTAGTTCCGAAACCGGTCGCTAATTCAATCCTCACGTGGTGTAAACAAAGTTAAAAAATTTAGTTAATTTTTGTACTCAAATTGTCTATGGCTCAGAATACGCATGCGTACTGCGCACTGTTCGGCCATGTTTGTTTGGGTGACAGGAAAATTATTCGTAAAACAGTTATTCGAATGCTCAATTTTACGAAAATCAATTTTACGAATGGCAATTATTCGAATCACATTTTTTCGAACACACAATTATCAGAAATTACAATTGTTCGAATTTGTATGACGTCATGTTGGTAGTATTGTGAGAGGAAAAAAAACATAGATTTTTATTATTGGTTACGCAAAGTTGGGTACACACGCATACACACACACACACACACACACCTTTCCTATCCTATCCTAGTTTACCTCGGCCTAAAAACAACCTACCTACATACCTGCCAGCTATATGCAAAAAAGTATTGTTGCATATAAATTTTCTCATTATATCAACTGTCATCTTGACTAACACAACACACCGCACCGCTCTTAAAATTATATCTTCAAAATCCGCTGAAATTAATTAACTTGTGAATTACTAGTGAAGTGTCAAAGTTTTCATACGCTGTGAATGTGGTGAAAAGATTATTCAGAACCAGCACAATAAATATCGAGGCAAGGTAACTCCCTATACCTTCATCTTTTCCACCATATTCCTTGATATGACTCACCGGATGGTAAAAGAAGAATACAAATTTAAACAATAGAGTGAAAAATTCAAATAAACGTAAACTAACTTAAAAAATAAAAAGAAATATTAAATTAAAAACATTTTGATTATTGGGAAGGTAACGGACATAATCGAATAGCTGGTCTTAAATATGTACCATTCCGGGTTCGAACTTTTACAACTCGAATGACGTTGTCTTTTCCCGGATATATTTCCTTAAGTATGCCAAGTGGCCAAGATAATTTAGGGAGATTTTCCTCTCTAATAATAACTATTTGGCCAGGTGTAATGGGTTTTGTGTACGTATTCCACTTTTCACGCATTTGTAAAGAGGTGAGATATTCTACATGCCATCGTTTCCAAAATGACTGTACTAATTTATCGATCAACTCATATCGTTGAATGCGGGTTATTGAAATATCATCAACGTTGTAAGCGGGTATGTAATTTAGCGGAGTTAAATTTAAAAAATGCGCAGGGGTTAATGCGGCAGGATCTAAAGGATCATTGCTTAATACACAAAGCGGTCTAGAGTTCAATAAAGCCTCTATTTGAATCAATACGGTATTCATTTCCTCGTAAGTTAATACTTGTGAGCCTATGACTTTAAATAAATGTGTTTTAATACACTTAATATTGCTTTCCCATATACCACCCATATGAGGAGAATACGGAGGATTTATTCGAAATTCTATTTTTCTAGGCGTCAATTCATGAAGTATTGCTTTATTATATTCATCGGAACAAACAAACTTATATAATTCATTTAAAATTTTACGAGCTCCAACAAAATTTCTTCCACCGTCACTTACAATGAGAGTGACAGGTCCTCTTCTGGCTATAAAACGTTTAAATGCAGCTAAGAACATTTCAGATGAGAGATCTGAAACTAATTCTATATGTAAAGCTTTTGTTGCTAGGCAAACAAATAAACAAACATATGCCTTTTGCTTCTTAACGCCTCTTCTCTTTGCCAGAGTTACAAACACTGGACCCATGTAATCTACTCCACATTTTGCGAAACATTTTATTTCATTTACTCGAAAATCGGGTAAATTGCCCATTAACGGGAAGGTTCCTTTTGGTTTGTTTTTAAAACAAATGTTGCAAGAATGAACAATCTTACGAACCAAACTACGACCAGATAAAATCCAGTACTTCTGTCGTAATAATGCTAACAATAATGCAGGGCCTGTATGATAATGTAAATAATGATAATATTCAATAAGTAACTGAACAATACGATCTTTAGAAGGCAATAAAATTGGATGTTTCGTTTCATACATTGATGATGAATTTTGAATTCGACCACCAACTCTAAGGATATTATTATTTAAAAATGGTAAAAGTTTGCGTAATACAGGACTACTCAATTTATTATGTTCAAGAGAATGTATATCTTGAGAAAAATGGTTATTCTGAATGCATTTAATTACATGATTTTCAGCAGTTTCTAAGTCTGAGACCGTAATCATTCCAGACGTATTAAGTTTTCTTGTAAAACGAAGAACGTAAACAAGTATGTTTAATAATTTACTCCATTTAGAGATCCTGTTAGCGATTAAATAAATAAAGTGAGGCTCAGATTGAGTCTTAATTTGTATGAGAGCAACAGTTTTAGATTCAGGTATACTCTGATAGGCATTTTCCTTTTTAAAATTAGTCACAGGCCATTGACTCTGTGGCAATGAGATCCAGGCTGGACCATTAAACCAATAAGAGGTTTTCAAAAATTCATTAGGAGTAACGGAGCGGGATACAATATCGCTTGGATTTTCAGTTCCAGGAACATGAAACCAATTTTCTTCAGAAATAATTTCTTGAATAATTGCGGTGCGATTGGCAACGAAGGTTTGCCATCTATGCGGTGAGGAATGTATCCATGAAAGTACAATAGTTGAATCAAAAAATGCAAACATTTTGTCAATCTTACATCTAATCTCAATAGTTGAGAGAACAGATTTCATTAATAATGCAAGAAGGTGTGCGGCACATAACTCTAAACGTGCTAAAGATACCTTTTTAAGTGGGGATACTTTTGACTTGGCACATAGTAGTGATACATTTGAGGCGTTAGATTCAAGTGATCCAATGTGGATATATATAACCGCCCCATAGGCACGTTCACTAGCATCTGAGAAACCAAGCAAATTGATGAATGAATCATTTACTATACCTATATGTCTTGGTATATTTATATTTGATAAGTTTTCGAGTTCACTCTGAAATTTCAACCAAATCTTATTTATATCCTCAGGAACCCGTTCATCCCAAGACAATTCTCTTTTCCAACACTCTTGCACTAGAAGTTTCAAACCGATGATAACTGGAGCAAGGAGACCTAGAGGATCATATAATGATGCCATATTAGAAAGAATTAATCTTTTCGTACATACTAACGTATCTAAAGAGAAAGGTTTGATTTTAAAAGTGAAACAATCAGAGGTGGGACTCCAAGACAAACCTATAATTTTGGTTTTATCGTCAAAATCTGAATTAAAAGTAATGTGTTGGTTAACACGTAGATTATCTGGAATGTGCTTTAAAAATTGTACAGAGTTGGAAATCCACTTATTTAGACAGAAACCTCCAGAGGAAAATAAGTGAACTAAATGAGAATAAATTTGTAAAGCTTCCTCAGGTGAATTGACTGAATAAAGAAAATCATCCATATAAAAATATTTCATAGCAAGTTGTGTGGTTTCAGGCAGTTTATCGCCTTCATCTGTTAAGAGTTTGCGAATGACTTTCATTGCTAAATAAGGGGAACATTTAAGCCCAAAAGAAACGCGTTGAAATTCATAAATGTCAATAGGATCTGAGTTATTAAATCTAAAAAGTATCCTTTGAAAACGTTTATGATCTGGATTTATTTTCAATTGAAAATACATTTTTTCTATGTCAGCAGAAATAACTACCGAGTACAGGCGTAGATTTATAAGTAAATCAAAAATATTTGTTTGCAAATTAGGTCCACAATGCAATATATCATTGAGACTTTTTCCAGAGGAAGTTTTGCAACTGGCGTCTAAAACTATTCTAATTTTAGTAGTATCTTTATCAGGCCGATATACAGCTCTATGTGGTATATAATAAACACAATCTGAAGTTTGTGTATCTGTAACTTTTTTCAAAAAACCTTTGTCAATGTATTCTTGAATAGTGGCATTATAACCATATTGTAAATCTAAATTTGATTGCAACTTCTTTTCCAATGAAAGCAACCTATGTTTAGCGTTTTTTATTGAATGACCCAAAACTGTGGGACTTTCACGAAAAGGTAATGATACAGTATATCTACCCTCGTTGTCTCGCAAGACTGTTTTCTCAAAAATTTGTTCACAAAGTTGCTCGTCAGGACTTAAATACTGACGTGATGGTACAGATTCTAGTTTCCAAAAGTTTTGAATCATTTCATCTAACTTATTTTTTGAATTAGAATCATCAATTGCGTGTAACGTGCGTTGAAATTGACATGATGAGAAGTTATCTATTTGCGTTTCGCCCATGATCAAATAACCAAGAGTAGTCTGTAAGGCGATCATACGAGTTTCTTTATGTGTTAATTTCCCAGGTAAAAGTAAATGCGGGAATAAACCAGCTCCGATTATGCAATCGATACTAGCAGGAAGATTAAAATTATTATCCGCTAGCGGCAAATTCTTAAAACAATCTGTCATTTCTAAGGCTGACGTAGGCAAATCATTAGTAATAGTTTCGACAACCGAAGCCTTAATATCGTAAAAGAATCTTGTATCATATCTTGAATAAATTGTAAATATAGCATATCCTAATATTGGTTTTACAGCAGACCCAATACCGTACACAAAAGCATTTTCGTACGTAATGTTTATATTAAATTTTTTACATATCTTTTCCGTTATAAAATTTGCATTTGATCCTGTATCTATTAATGTGCGGATGGTATTTTTTTTAATTCCATTAATATATACTATAGCGGTTGGTATTACATGATAACAGTTTACATTATTGATCAACAAACAATTGTCGATTTGACATTTAGGTTCATATGGTTGATCCAAATGTCGTCGACTGATATTATTCACCGAAGTGCTCGTATTGCGGTCAGAATTGACGAATGAGGTAATATTATCATCGTTTTTAACAATATCAGCTGCGCTAGGAACCTGTTTTGAATGATAATTATCTTTATTTTGATTATCTTCATCATCACATGTTGGTGAAGAAGGAAAATGAATCAATGAATGATGCCTTTTATTACAATAAAAGCAATTTTTTTCCGATTTACAATTTTTTGTTAAATGAGTACTGTAGCATATGCACTGTATAAAGGTAAGTATGTATACTAAGTAAAGTTAGCTCCTCCCACTAAGTGGGGGTAACTTAGATGTCCTTAGGGCTAGAGATGTGATCCAGAACCAGTTGTTTAGTGACCACTACACAGTGCAGTACCAGAAGCAGCCCTGGGTGAGTACCAATCATATAAATATGCCACAATGGCGACGAGGATGAACTTTATTTCCTATTGAAAATATTTGATTAATATTGTGCAAATTATCAAATAGTTTTTTAATTTGGTATATGTTCATAAAAAATTAAACAAATTGGATGACTTGTTTGCCAATGCATCCTCTGAATGTTTCATTTGTGAAACAGTATAGCATCAATTTTTTTATTTTACTTTACTAGATGTAAGAAAATGTAGGTACTTTTAAGAAAAAGTAAACAAGTTTACTTTAAGAATAAAAAAGTACAGTTTTCTTTAAACAAATTAAATAAATAATATTATTGCACAATGATTATGAAATGATTGTAAAATGATTATGAAATTATTTATTTTGTGAAAGTTATTCCAAAATATGACAAATGAGGTTAAAATAATAGTGATTTTCATATTTCTTAAAAGCTATAATAATTTTTCAAAGCATAATTTTACAATGAGTTGTTAAATGTTATGTGAAGTGATGTAATTCAAAACATGAGGCAAAATAATATTTTACACAGTTCAGTAATGGGGTTCACCACCCATTCTGAATATAGTGCCCTCTTTGGTAAGACAAGGCTGGTGTGTAGGGATGCACTCATGTGTCGTGCTTCCGCTTATAAGGCAATGCACACCTGTTGCTGATTACTCCACTTTGTGGGATATACCTTGATGAATGTAACAAAATGTTACTGTGATATGATATCTTGAAGGTCTTTAGACTGATATCCTTGGAAAATGTTATGTGATATGATATCTGGAGGGTCTATGGACTGTAATGTCTTGATGGTCTTTGAATATGATATCCTGAGTTTCTTTAGATTATGATATCTTCAAAGTCCTTGATTAAGATTTTGAGTCTATTGATTATGATATCCTGTGATAATAAAATGACATATGATGTCTTGTGATAATAAAATGACATAATATGATGTTTTGTGATAATAAAATGACACTATGATGTCCTGTGATAATAAATGACCGTGATAATAAATGACCGTGATAATAAATGACCGTGATATTATGAAGGTCATGAACTAGTGATAGATATCTTGATTGTCTTTGACTGATATCCTGATGGTCATTTATTGACCAAGAGATAAAGTCTTTGACTATGATATCACCCATGTGGTAAGTATGCCTTAATTAAATTATTTTTCCAGGTTGTTGAAAAAAAAAATCCACATAATGTCTTTGACATTGGAGAAATTTGAGTGTGAAGGTGACCCTAGCTCAGTAGGGTTGAGATGGGAACGATGGAAGAGAGCACTCTTTATATACCTTGAAGCTATGAGCATTGATAACAGTGAAAAAAAGAGAGCGACCTTATTGCATTTTGGAGGCCTGGAGCTACAAGAAATATTTTATAATATACCTGAAGTAAATATCCAATCACCTGACCATGTGAATATTTTTGATCTGGCTATTACAAGACTTGATGCTTATTTTGCACCTAAACAAAGCAAAGTATATGAACGCCATTTGTTTAGATTACTCAAACAAGAAACAAATGAAAAGTTTGAGAAATTTTTAGTCCGTTTACGACAACAAGCAGACAAATGTCAATTTCATGACAAAAATGAACATATTATTGACCAAATAACAGAAAAGTGTTCTTCTATTGAATTGAGGAAGAAAATTCTCCAAACTGGGGATGCTATGTCATTAGACAACATAATTTCAGAAGCCAATGCACTTGAAGCTGTAAGCCGACAGATGGATGAATTTGACAAAATGTGTACAACAAGTCAAAGTGTTAATAAAATAGACACAAGAACAAAGAAAATTTGGCCAATCAAGAATATACTATGTAGAAGATGTGGATATAGAAATCACACAAAAGATTGGCAATGCCCTGCCAAAGAAAAAAAATGTAATGACTGCGGTTTGATTGGTCACTTCAGAAAATGTTGTAAAACTGACTTGACAAAAAGAAAAAATGAAGATAAATATAAAAAGAATCCGAAGAAATTTCGGCGCGATTTAAATATTGATGCGAATAAAGTGGATGAAATACACTATGTTTTCCACATAGATGCTGATGATAATGAGTTTGAATGCAAAATTGGAGGGGTAAAAGTACAAATGTTAGTGGACTCAGGATGTAAACATAATTTAATCACAGACAAAACGTGGAAAATGATGAAAAATAGCCAAGTTGTGGTATACAATCAAATAAAGAATCCAAACAAAACATTCCTAGCTTATGGTAGCAATATACCATTAAAATTAGATGGATCTTTTGAGGCAAAATTCCAAATAGGAGAAAAATCCACAAAAAGTATATTTTATGTCGTCACTGATGGTACAAGGAATCTTTTGGGAAAGGCAACGGCTATGTCATTAGGAATACTCAAAATCGGGCTAGAAGTAAATCAAATAGATTCTATGGTATTTCCAAAATTTAGGAATGTATTGGTTGAAATTCCTATTAATAAGTCAATTCAACCAATTTCACAAACATATAGAAGAATTCCCATACCCCTGGAAAAAATGGTCGATGCCAAAATAGCAGAACTGATGAAAAGAGATATCATTGAAGAAGCTCGTGGTCCTTCAAAATGGATATCGCCAATTGTTCCCGTTCTAAAAGAAGATGGAGAGGTTCGTATTTGTGTGGATATGAGACGAGCCAATACAGCCATTATGCGTGAAAATCATCCACTCCCAACAATGGATAAATTATTGCCTAAGATGCGTAATGCAAAATATTTCAGTAAACTCGACATCAAAGATGCATTTCACCAGATTGAATTACATCCTAATTCAAGACACATCACAACATTTATTACAAGCAAGGGCCTATATAGGTATAAACGTCTGATGTTTGGAATAACATGTGCACCAGAAATTTTCCAAAAGACTTTGGAACGAATGTTATTAGGTTGTGAGGGAGTAATCAATTTTATAGATGACATTTTAGTGTATGGTAATGATGGAAAAGAACATGATACAAGGCTGAAAGAAGTTATCAGAATTTTAGAAGAAAATAGAGTAGTTTTAAGGAATGATAAATGTATTATTAAAGTAAAAAAGGTACAATTTTTAGGACACGAATTAACAGAAAAGGGTGTCAGACCACTTGCAAAATATATATCAACAATTCAGGAATTTAGACCACCCAAAACAATAGCAGAACTACAGAGTTTCCTTGGCTTGGTCAACTTTGTGGGCAAATGGATCCCGAATTTGGCCACTTTAACTGAACCACTTAAAGAATTACTTCGAAAAAAAGAATCTGAAATACAAAAATCATGGAATATACAGCAACAAATAGCCTTTGCAACATTAAAATCGGCACTCACAAATATCCCTACCTTAGGATACTACGATGTAAAAGATCGAACTATTGTAGTTGCCGATGCAAGCCCAGTGGGACTAGGAGGAGTATTAATTCAAATAGACAAGAATGGACCTAGAATAATTGCATACGGAAATAAAACTCTTACCGACTGTGAACGACGATACTGTCAAACGGAAAAAGAAGCTTTAGCATTGGTTTGGGCTGTAGAACACTTTCATATTTTTCTTTATGGCAAGGAGTTTGAACTTGTAACAGATCATAAACCATTAGAAATAATATTTGGCCCAAAATCGAAACCATGTGCACGAATAGAAAGATGGATATTACGTCTTCAATCTTATAAATATAAAGTAGTATATCGACCTGGAAAAAATAACATAGCGGACTCTTTATCAAGACTTTGTATTGTACCAAAAATTTTACCAGAGGTACGTGAAAGCTATATTCACCAAATTATTGAGTATATCAGGCCAGTAGCTGTACCTATGAAAGAAATTGCAGATTGTTCCAAACAAGATCGAGATATATTGAAAGTTAAAGAAGGATTGTATAATAATATCTGGAAGGAAGAGGTTAAAGCCTACAAAATATTTCAAAGTGAATTATGCTTTTATGATGATATTTTGCTCAGAGGAACAAAAATAGTAATTCCACAAAAGCTACGGCATCAAGTTTTGAGTGCAGCCCATGAAGGCCACCCTGGTATTGTAGCTATGAAATCACGTCTAAGAACAAAAGTGTGGTGGCCAAGATACGATAAAGATGCTGAAAATTTTGTCAAATCATGCCAGGGGTGCACTCTGGTATCTGCACCGAATCCTCCGAATCCATTAAAACGTAGAGAGTTGCCAGAGGAGTCATGGGTAGATATTGCCATAGATTTAATGGGACCATTGCCAAGTAATGACTATATATTTGTAGTGGTGGACTATTTTAGTAGATATAAAGAAATCAAAATATGTCGTAGAATCACCACTACAGAAATTATTTCCCTTCTCAAAGAAATTTTTAGTAGGCTCGGATATCCTGTCACTATAACAGCTGATAATGGAAGACAATTTGCTAGTGAAGAAATTAAAGCATTCTGCAAAGAAAGAAATATAAAATTGTATAATACAATACCCTACTGGCCACAACAGAATGGAGAAGTGGAACGTCAAAATAAAGATATTTTAAAGCGCTTAAAGATTAGTCAAGTTGAAAAGAAGGATTGGAAAGAGTGCTTACTCGAATATCTCATAATGTATAATAGTACACCTCATTCGGTGACTGGGAAGACACCATCGGAACTATTTTTCAAAAGACAATTTCGAGATAAAATTCCTATGCTTGGTGACATTAGCCATGAACCACGAGACCTGGAGGTTAGAGACAGAGATAAAGAGGAAAAAGAGAGAGGAAAAACATACGCGGATAAAAAGAGGAAGGCGAAAGAAAACGAATTGAAACCAGGAGATAAGGTGTACATAAAGAATACAAATAAGAATAATAAATTGAGTTTAAATTTCGAACCAACAATCCATACAGTGGAAAGAAAAGAAGGGGGAGATATAGACATCCGGAATGACGAAACAGGACAGCATTATAGAAGAAACGTGATTCACTTAAAGAAGATACATGGGCAGTGGAAATCAATACAAGATGAAGAACAACAAGATAGGGATAAAGATTCAATTAGTGAAAATGAACTTGAATGATCACACTTAACCAAATAACGAATAAAGATATAAAGAAATAAGAAGTAGTTTTAAATAAAAATAAAATATAATAAGAAAGGGATGTAGCATATGCACTGTATAAAGGTAAGTATGTATACTAAGTAAAGTTAGCTCCTCCCACTAAGTGGGGGTAACTTAGATGTCCTTAGGGCTAGAGATGTGATCCAGAACCAGTTGTTTAGTGACCACTACACAGTGCAGTACCAGAAGCAGCCCTGGGTGAGTACCAATCATATAAATATGCCACAAGTACCAAAACAATTTTTACATAGTGATCTTTTGTTGATTATTTTGAATCTTGTGAATACATCCAACTGTAAGAATTTTTTACATGAATACAATGGATGTTTATTACATTCACACAAAAAACATTTTGTGATATCCATTGGCGTATTATTTATAACAAATGAATGTGAATTATTATTATTTTTTCGTCGATCATTTGGTGCACTTTTGTGGAATATAACCTGCGTTCTAGAGAGAATTTTGCTTTGCTCTCTCAGAAAAGATTGTAATAATTTAAAGTTTGGAATTTTTTCATTTCTAATATGTTGCTCAAATAAATTTAACGTCTCTCTATCTAACTTAAGAAGAGCAATGTGCGTTATGATGAAATCAGTTAAATCAGAAATATCTAATAATTTTAAAGCTTCAAATGAAGAGCAAAAATTTTCTATGAAATAATCCAAATTCTTTGAACTTGATTGTGTTAAGGGTTTAAAATTGATTATTTTTTCTAAATAATGCGTAGCTAAAATTCGTGAATCCTGGAATCGATCAACAAGCCTATCCCATATAATATCATAATTAGATGCGACAGGAAGTATCCCAGAAATAACACTTAAAGCGGTACCTGTCAATTTTGACACTAAATACTGTATTTTTTCACCATTCGACAAATTAATATTGTCGTGTATTAGATCTTTGAAATTTTGATAAAATAATGGCCATTTCGTTGGATCACCATTAAAACTAACAAGTTCCAATATTGGCAATTTGTGTGTTCTTTGAGAGTCTTTTTCAAATGATTTAATAATTGGAGGAACATAGTCAACTTTAGTTTTTAAAGATTGTTCAATATGCTTGATGTTACAGTATAATTCGTCAAGGGCTTCAATAGATTGAAAAGACGGAACATATTCTGGATTTACAGCTATTTTTCCCAAATTTAATTCTTCTACAACTTGACAAAATTCAGAACGAATTTTATCTATCGATTGTATGCGGATAAGAAAATTAGTTTTTTCTTCAGCGGTATTTAATGATTTCGACAAGTCATAAGCTTTCTGAATAATTGCAAATAAACTTAGCCGTTTAGCTTCCAATATTTTTAAAGAAGCCATTATTGATTAAACAACAATAAAATTAATGAAACAAGAATTTGATTAAGTACTTAGGTACTACAATCAATGCGGGTATGTATGAAATATGTAATGTAAATAGCGTATGTATAATGTTAATTTTGTATAAAAATGTATAAATTTGATAAGTAATGCGTGAAAATTCAAGATATGCGGGACAGAGGAACAAGGAATGCGGGAAAATACAAGATATACGGGACGAAGGACCAAGGAATATGGTGGAAAAGATGAAGGTATAGGGAGTTACCTTGCCTCGATATTTATTGTGCTGGTTCTGAATAATCTTTTCACCACATTCACAGCGTATGAAAACTTTGACACTTCACTAGTAATTCACAAGTTAATTAATTTCGGCGGATTTTGAAGATATAATTTTAAGAGCGGTGCGGTGTGTTGTGTTAGTCAAGATGACAGTTGATATAATGAGAAAATTTATATGCAACAATACTTTTTTGCATATAGCTGGCAGGTATGTAGGTAGGTTGTTTTTAGGCCGAGGTAAACTAGGATAGGATAGGAAAGGTGTGTGTGTGTGTGTGTGTATATGCGTGTGTACCCAACTTTGCGTAACCAATTATAATAAACTATATGAGAATTTTGTATGAATCGAAGTAAGGCATTTTTCCGGGGGATTTTTGACGTTTTAGTACATCGTTTTTCCATAGAGAATAACGACCAATGTGAATTGTTTTGGGATTTATTTGTCGTAAAAAACACTTTGTTTATTTAGATTTAGAGAAAAGTTATTTAGGATGTGTTGAAATGTAAGGAAAACTGAAATATGTTGTCAACCAAAACGTCAAACGCGCGATATTCCATGACTCACTTTTTGCACGGAGTACTACATCTACATAGTATATTATGTATAATAAAAATCTATGGAATAAACAACATGGCGACGCACCGCGCTGTCAAACATTAAAAAGGTGCAAACATACGTACCCAACAATAATACAACAAGTAATAATAGTCTTCATCGAATATATGTTACTGGCAACAAATATGTCAAAGAAGGCAATATAATGACACAAAAATATATTAAATTCGGTCAATTGGTTTTCCAACAAATGTTAGTTCGAATAATTTGCTTTCGGACAATTGTCATTCTGATAACTGATTTTCGAAAAATTGTTATTCATACAATCGCTCATTCGAACAATTGTGTTTCTAAGAATTTTCATGTAATCGTTTGTTTGTCATCTCGCCTAACCTAACATTTCAACTGATGTGCACTAATATTATTTATCCATTTACATTTTTTCCGTACACAAGTGATGTTTTTAAATTAACTAAAATACCCCGGATTGCTGTGAATAAAACTAGTACGCTTCCAATAGGAGACCGAGGACATCATACGATAGAGTAGAGAAATGAGAAGATTCTGGAGGGACCACGTCAATAGGATGGAAGCATCTCAAATCCCATGCATAACGGCAAACGAAATCCCACCAGGGCATCGCCTCCCGGAAGACCACCGAAGAGTTGGAGGGATAGCTGGACCTCAGCTACACAGGAATTGCTTTCACGAAAAACAGATCTACGATCTAATATAAGAAGAAGAAGATGAATATATAAATATACATATTTTTTATTATTATTGAAAACCAAAATACATAATAAGTACTTAATATAAATAATAAATATTAGAAAAAAAAATACAATTCAAAATAATTAAAAATAATACACAACATTATTGTTGGTATATACCTACCACCTCATTAGGCTGAATCTGTTCCGAGGAGGCAGAATATTTCTTGCATTATATATCACAGAAATAAACATCTTGAACTTCCTTCATTTTTTTAATGTTATACCTATTATATAATAAAAATTTAAACTAACTCCCTGTAGAAGAAGATAACCCCCTACATCCTCTCGAACGATTTTTCACTTGTCATGTTTCTGCATACATAGAGAGAAAAATGAGTTCTGAGGCCTCCTTAATCCTCATATTTCTCTCTGAATACTGGTGTTAATGACATTTTTACACAATTTGAGTGAAAAAAATCTATTATTATTAACTCGTGTGTCCGGTTCTAATAAAAGAGTTAAATTACTGGACATAATAAAATCAGCAAAGCCCTTGTCTGACCGCTATAAATGTTAAGGTCAACTCCGAATTTCAATTAGTATTGTATGTTCATTTTTATGATCATTCCAAAAACATTGAATATTTGAAATATATACATTTTTCGCATCTGTATCCCAAGAAAATGATAATTTATCTTAATCGTGAATGTGACCTTTTTTTCGCGCCGTAGAGCGGAAGAGCTGTTATGATGAAATTTATTTAAATTGACTATCAAATGAATTTGAATACACTAGAAGTTATTATTAAATTTGTATTTATAACTCACCTCTAAAGAGTCAGAGGAACCTTTTTAATCAGTGGCTGTAGAAGATAACCCCCTTCCCCCTCTCGAACGATTTTTTACTCACAAATAGTCAAGGAGTCAGGGGGGCTACTCATGACACGTTCTTAATATTATGTTCTTAGTTTTCCTTTATTTTCTTTTAATTTACTGGTGACACTTACAGACATTGACAATTACATATAAGAAAGTATATCTTACGAATTCTACATATTGTCAATATCCTATTAAAATTGATCACGACATGCAAAGTTCATCAATATTTCAGCATATTATAATCATTAATCTTAAGATGTATTAATCAGTACTCGATTACAATCCAATCTTAATCTTTCTCTACATTTAATCATTCAAAATAAGGGATTTAAAACCCGAGTGAAATTTAATAATAGTACACACTCATATAATATGTTGCAATTGGTGACCCCGACGTGATCTTATCTTGTCTTAATATTAAAAATGTAAAAAATAAGGGATGATGAAATAATGTTCAAAATGATAAAATGTTCAAGATTAGGGATTTAAAACCCGAGTGAAATTTAATAATTGTACACACTCATATATGTTGCAATTGGTGACCCCGACCCAGAACTTCATAAACATTTTTTATTTAGAAAAAAAAAAATTATGATAAATTTATGTGTTTAACTGCCTATATTTCCAAAGTTTTTAAAAATATCGAAAAAGCCGAAACACCCCAACTAGATAATTTAATTTTCTATAAAAAATATTAGCATTGTAGAAGTAAATCTCAAATTTCATAAAAAATGAACTTAGTGACGACGGCGCTTCATACAATTAGTATGGCAGTCGCATAAACACAATAATATGTAAGAAGACTTAATAGTTTGATACTTAATCTCCAAACATACATACAAAACCATCATGCTGATTTCATATTCCGGGTAGGAAAAGAGGACTGACCTCCATACTGTCCTATCTTGACATACATACCAACATGTGTTAAAATTTTAAATAATTTGGATTTATGGGTTTATAGTTTGATTCTTATTCTTCAACTAATACATACTATCGCTATCGACAGTTGGATATCATGTGATACATGCAACTAGTATATATGTAGAAGCCCCTGAATCATTCCATATATTAATGATTACATGTTTATGAGCGATTGTGAGGTAATATTTGAAAACCATTAGGTTTATTGACATATGTATGTATGATTATACATACTTTGTTTGACAAACACTAACCATTAGCGACCGTGCACCTATTGCTCAACCTTACATTGTGATGTTAGCTGTTAGCATAGAAAACTTAGTAGCTACTTAGTAATTGTTACTGGATTTTCCCAAAACCACCATTTCTCAATAAAATTTTAGACACATGCCGCTGTGGTCATTCTGCATAAGTCAATTTATGGGCAAAATTAGTGAATTAATTATTATATTTTACATTTTTTTTAAATTAAGCATACAGCTAAAGAGAGCACGCACCTTTTATCCCATGTGCCAACATTTGTTACATAATGTCGCATCTTTTATCCCATGTGCTAACATTTGTTACATAATGTCGCATATTTTATTCCATGTGCTAACATTTGTTACATAATGTCGCATATTTTATCCCATGTGCCAACATTTGTTACATAATGTCGCGTCTTATATCCCATGTGCCAACATTTGTTACATAATGTTGAATTTTAAGTTTGACAGACCATTTTTTTTGTCAAACAAGTTAAACAAGTACATATACTTCTTCCTGCGTTCCCTAAAATAAGCAAATAAATGCTTGTGTTATAGGTGTAAGAAATCGGTCGAGGCAGGTTTCGAACTCGCGACCACTGGTTTACTAGCCCAGCGCGCTAACCGCTCTGCCATCGACCCATCTGATTTGACTTATGTAGTTTTGCCTAACTACCTCAGTAAATTCTACACTTTTTTAATTACCGCCGATCGTTTCATCTCATTAGGCCGATGATATTCAACTACAATTGAAGACAAATTAAACCTTTTTTAATATTTTTTTTCTGATACTGACAAATTTTAACTTAATAGAGATGGAAAATCATAGGAGAACCAGGAACTCGAGGCATCTACAGATCTTACGACATTTCATCGGCTGGTTTACGTGATCAATTTATGTGCTTGCGCAACGTTCACCAATCACGCTTTCCTACTGAGTTCCCTATCAATCCAATTTTTGAAAGATCTATATAGGTATTTATTTTGATCATGAAAATCTGTTTTTTAAAAATAATTTGAAGACACCATTGCCATCTATGAAATGCTGAAGAGACCTTTTTTAACGCCATCTATTGAGAAATTGGTTTGTAAATATTGAACAGTCCTCATACATACAGGTGATAATGCTTTCGCACAGATGTCAACCTTGAACCGCTACAGAATTAAGTTCATTTTTGGATTTTTTACTTGCTTGCACCAATGTGTATGTAAATCAACATATAGAATTCAGAATTACATACAATATTAAATGGTATCATAATAACTAATTTTTCCATTCATAATTTAAGTTAGAAACTTGTGTTTGGGAAAGTAGCAGCTCATTCTTACACAATAAAAATATCTTGCAAATTGCCTATTGAACAAAACACAGATAAAAAAAACACAGTTTCAAAAGCAACACAAAATAGCCACCGTCAAAATTATAATACAAAATAATATTACAGTAACGCTATCTTAGTGCCAACCTTGACGTATGCAAGCGAAACCTGGATATGGCAGAAGTCATACGAAAGTACAATACAAGCACTTGAAATGAGATCGCTAAGAAGAATATGTAATAGATCGATGTATGACAGGGTCAGAAATGAGGATATAAGGAAAGAATGTAGGATAAAGAAAGACGTTATTATACAATGAAATTGAACACATTGAGATGGTTTGGCCACATGGGGAGAATGAATGAGCATTGCATTTTTATTATTAAATTTTTCGATAAATCTGAAATTTCTAAATTACGGATTAACGATTTTGGAATAATGCCAGTGGCTAAAATAATGAACGGTAATATTATTATTTTACGAGAATGCCAAAGTCTTTTATCTAAAGCGGTGTATTTTATATTTTTTCATCAAAAGATTTTATAATACTAGTTGCATGTAACACATGAGATCCAACTGTCGATAGCGATAGTATGTATAGTTGAAGAATAAAAATCAAACTATAAACCCATAAATCCAAATTATTGAAAATTTTAACACATGTTGGTATGTATGTCAATATAGGACAGTATGGAGGTCAGTCCTCTTTTCCTACCCGGAATATGAAAACAGCATGATGGTTCTGTATGTATGTTTGGAGATTAAGTACCTATCAAACTATTAAGTCTTCTTACATATTGTGTTATTGTGTATAGGCGACTGCCCTACAAATTGTATGAAGCAATGTCGTCACTACATTCCATTTTTATAAAAATTGTTAAAAAAAGTTTGAGATGTGCTAATACCATGTTAATATTTTTTATAGAAAATTAAATTATCTAGTTGGGGTGTTTCGGCTTTTTTCGATATTTAAAAAAAAAATAAAAATATAAGCAGTTTAACTCATAAATTTATCATACAAAAAATATTTTTCTTAATAAAAAATGTTTGAGAAACCCTGGAATTTTTTTGAATAAACCAATTTGAGATTTTGTATTTTTCTATGCTTATACCAATTTTCAGCGTTCTAGCTTTTATGGTTTCTGAGATATATGGAAAAATAAAATAAAAATTAAAAAGTTGATAACCCCTGACTGAAACAAAAATTCAAAATTCCGAGTATAAAAGTTTTGTAGGCCTATAACTGTTTATATATTCTGAAATTTTGGGCTTTGTAAATTGAGCGGATCAAAAGTTATAAGGGGGGGACGGACACACACACAGACACACACACAGACACACACACAGACACACACACAGACACACACACAGACACACACACAGACACACACACACACACACACATACACACACAGACACACGAAATGTTCTACTCCGAATTCTGAGTAAATCCGTGTATGGAACATATATGCTGCGAAGCCTCTAAGTTGGTGTTTTTTGACTTCAAAGATGGAAAAGCCGTGAAAAAAGTAGACCTCTCCATACAATTCTCGCGTATTCTGGCTTGATACATTGTCGATATGTTAAGAGAACAAAGTTCTCCTGAACAAATCGACAGTTGGATTACTAGAATTTTGAATAGCCACGTCGCAAATGTATGTTTTTTTTTATTTTATCTGTTCTGTTATGTTGATTTGACCGGTCAGTCAATATTGTTTTATCGTAATAAATCGAACAATTATTATTTTCTAAAAATGAAATCGGTTCATATTCATAATATGGTTTTATGTTTATCGCGTCAATTAATTTATATTTAATAGCTAAATTTTGATGTATTATTTTTGATACTTGGTTATGTCTAAATGTAGATATATTGTGATTGTGCGAGAAAAGAACAGCCCATCGAGGGAGATCGCGATCCACTTCCACGCCGGCGACGCTATAGAGCCCATTGGCCCTGTTCACCACCGGACGCAGCCGCAACATCGGACAAACACAAATATCCACCATCCATCGGGTTCAACCACTGCCCCCGAGAATCCAACCACACACGTCAGGGCCTCCGATTGGTCTCGAAATCGGCCGCTAAGAACACTCCGTTTCAAGTCGGAAGGGCTTGTACCCCGACCCCTCGGTCCTCGTGTTGGCGTCCGAAGGTTCCGCGGGCTAACACCGGGGGCATCCGACGCAATCATCACCTGTCAGATTTGACGTCTAGTTGTCAACACAGGATGTCTGACCCGACGTCTGCGCCGGCGGTGTGCCCGAACCACACAACAACATTCGCCACAGTTGACGAGTAACTGCCGAGCGAGACTAGAGGCGTCCGTCCTGCTCTTCTCTAAGTACAGAATGACGAGGGCACAACAGCGTCGGCCGCCCACCCCCGCCTTTTCTGCCTGGGCCCTTAGAGCCGCAACCTAGGCTTATATCCCGACGCATCGGTCCTCGTGTTGGCGTCCGAAGGTTCCGCGAGCTAACACCGGGGGCATCCGACGCAATCATCACCTAGCTACGCCCACATCACCTGTCAGATTTGACAGCAATCATCACCTGTCAGATTTGACGTCTAGTTGTCAACACAGGATGTCTGACCCGACGTCTGCGCCGGCGGTGTGCCCGAACCACACAACAACATTCGCCACAGTTGACGAGTCACTGCCGAGCGAGACTAAAGGCGTTCGTCCTGCTCTTCTCTAAGTACAGAATTGACGAGGGCACAACAGCGTCGGCCGCCCACCCCCGCCTTTACTGCCTAGGCCCTTAGAGCCGCAACCTAGGCCCGCAACTACAACCCTAAAGAACAGCCCAGTATTTTATGCTCGATTGTTTCCGGAAAAGCCAAACATTTCCTACAACTATCATCTACTACATTTATGTCCTCTATCCTGAATCGCTATTATAAAACCTTCAAAATCCGAGTCTAAATCACCAATCCTCAACCATATATTATTATTAGATATATCCTAATAAAATATTGTAGGTACCTACTTAATTATTACGTTATTAAATAAAGTTAACACGACATTCATTGACTGTTAGGCGGTACCAAGTTCGCCGTGTCAGCTAGTTGTACATAAAAAGACAATAATGAATATATTAATCAACAACAAAGATAGCCTAAATTGCCGTACATGCAATTGTAGTGCCTACTTTGATAAATGCTAGTGAAACATGGACGTGGCAAAAGGCGCTTGAAAGTAGAAGAAATGCTGTGGAAATGAGATCACTAAGAAGAGTATGTAATAGACCGATATATTATAGAGTGAAAAATGAGGACGTAAGGAGAGAATGCAAGATAAAGAAGATTAAGTATGATAAGTAAAATGAAAGTGAATTCCTTGAGTTGGTTTGGACATATTGAAAGAATGAATGATAAACAACTGACCAAAAAAATATACATATGTGTATGAGATGGAGTGAATAACAGGGGCTGCCCCAGAAAGGGATGGCATGACCATGTGAATGATATTTTGAAAGAAGGAAATATAAGAAGCCTGAAAAATCGACGAACATGTATGAGGCGATGTATGGATGTAAAGGAAGCTAGGAATGTGTGCAAAAATAGAGGAGTATGGCGCTCGGTTCTCTCTGCTTACCCAGTAAGGGATATTGCGTGATGTTATGTATGTATCAACAGCCCTAGAACAGGAAATATGGCTAGTGGGACGATTTTTATCATGTAGTATTGTATAATGCTATATTGTACTCAGTAGGTATATGAATAAATAAATATATATGTGGAGAGTTTAGGTGTGGTCACAAGTCACCTATTTTTTATATTCAGAGTTATATAATAACTCACTCATTTTTATATTCGGAGTTATATGTATAATAACTCACTCATTTTTTATATTCAGAGTTATAAATATAATAACTCACCCATTTTTATATTCGGAGTTATATAATAACTCACTCATTTTTTATATTCAGAATTATATAATAACTCACTCAATTTTTATATTCAGAGTTATGGTCACAACTCACTCATTTTTTTATATTCAGTGTTATATAATTACTCACTCAATTTTTATATTCAGAGTTATGGTCACAACTCACTCATTCTTTATGTTCAGAGTTATGGTCACAACTCACTCATTTTTTAAATTCAGAGTTATGGTTACAACTCACTCATTTTTTATATTCAGAGTTATATAATTACTCACTCAATTTTTATATTCAGAGTTATATCACAACTCACTCATTTTTTATATTCAGAGTTCTGGTCACAACTCACTCATTTTTTATATTCAGAGTTATGGTCACAACTCACTTTTTTATATTCAGAGTTATGGTCACAACTAACTCATTTTTTTATATTCAGAGTTATATAATAACTCATTTATTTTTTATATTCAGAGTAATATAATAAGTCTTTACAGGTACAGTCGTAGGAGAACCTACAATTTAATGGCGTAATCATTTAAATTCTCACTGATATATTATGTTTGCAGTGTTTATATGAATATATTATGGAAATCCAAATGAATGTAGTAGAAGCATGTACTTATTATAATCACGTACTTACAACGAATGATAATGTAAAGCTGCGAACTGATTTGTGACGTAAAGGAAATTATGTTACACGAGCATGTTCGTGCGCGTGCAATCATATGAAATTTGACACCAGATCTATTAATGAAGTTAATTAAGATTACATTCAGATTTTTGAAATCTTTTAGATTAAAATTAATGACAATTTTATACTACAGTTTGATTATAATACATTTTATGATTGAATGTAGATTAAGACTTGATTATGATCGAGTACAGCAGGTCTACTCATTAAGTTTATTAGGATAAGATAAGGGATCTCATAGATTGAAATGAACAAATCGATTATATTTTTTGACAAATTAATATCTCAATAGAGACGAATTTAGAGTATTGTAGGAGAATCAGGTCTTGGAACCTGTCATCGGCTGGTTTACGTCGAAAAATGTTTTGACTCCCAACAAGGAAAAAAATTCAATGTACGCGTATGTGGTATTACAAAAATATTAATTTATTATATTAGTTTACTAGCTTTTATGTCCCGCCGTTGGCCAAGAATTTAAATTGTGAAAGAAAAAGCAATCGTTTTTATAATATTGTCACCCAATTATTTTGCAATATCAGACTATAAAAAGTGGTTTGAAATTTGATTGAGTTTAAGTATTGTAAAATGTTCAAGTGATGGCCACAACCCATTCTTTTTTATATATTGCTATAAAGTGTGAATGAAGTATAATATTTATACAATTTCTGCTCGCATGGACTATGCGTAATGGTTTTAAATATGACTGTTTATCAACGTTGTAAAGAGATTGGTTTGGCCACAACCCCCATTTTTAAATATTATCATCGAAAACAAATTGTAATGTGTACCTATTGAAAATTTAGTAATTTTGGATGTTGGGATGTGGTTAAAATTTGATTAAACAAACGTAGGTACTGAAAAGATCTAGTATTGGTCACATCCCATTCGTTATTATATATTTTTTCATCAAGTGTGCATTATATTTTTGCTCAATTTGACTGAAAGTCTTCATTAACGAAGAAGAAGAAGACTTGAACTATAGTAAATAGTTTTTAATTTGAATATAAATGTTGTGAAGAGTTCAGTAATGGCCACAACCCCCATTCTTTAAATATTAGGTGTTGAAAATTATTCAAAATAGGATGATATAAATGGTTTAAATTTAATTAAACAAAAGTATTGAAAAGATTCTAGTGCAGGTTATATCGTCACATCCCATATCCCATTCATTTCATATGTATTTTCATCAAGTGTGCATATCGTTAATAATATTTCTGCACAATAGACTATTAGACTTAAAACTAACCCAAAAGACTAAATAAAAAAGAGAAAAATAAGTATAAGACTATAAGAAATAGTTTGTATAAAAAACTATTCCAATGGTCTACATAAAATAAGTAAAAATACATATACCTAATAGAAGAATTAGACTATTGGAAATAGATTGTATAAAAGCTCACCCAAAGGTCTACAAAAAAGAAGAAGAAGAATATTTAGACTATTGGAAATAGTTTGTATTAAAACTATGAAGAAGAATAATAATTAGACTAAAGGAAATAATTTTTATAAAAAAATGACCCAAATGTATACATAAAAGAAGAAGAAGATGAATTAGACAATAGGAAATAGTTTGTATAAAAACTGCCCTAAAGGTCTACATAAAATTAAGAAGAAAAAGAATTAGACTCCAGGACCCGCCGCTTCAGGCCCTTCAGTACCTCCCGTCCCTTTAATCCCTCATTACGTCCCTTCCCATCAGGCCCTTCAGTACCTTCCGTCCCTTCAGGCAGTTTTATACCTCCCGTCCCTTCAGGCCCTTTAGTGCCTCCCTTCCCTTCATTACATCCCGTCCCATCAGTCGGTTAAGAAAAGTTTAAATCCAGAGACCATCCTGGAAGAACCGCGAAGAGATGAAAGAACCTTCTTTTCCCAGGATGCTCTACATAATAGGTAAAATTACTAAATACACGAAGAAGAAGAAAAAAGTTTAAACCCAGATACCTGCGAAGAGATGGAAGGACAGTTGGACCTTCTTCTCCCAGGATTCTCCAACTTCATAGGTAAAATGAGCAAAAATACACGATGAAGAAGAAGAAGAAGAAATAAGTTTAAATCCAGATACCTGCGAAGAGATGGAAGGAAAATTGGACATTCTTCTCCCAGGTTAGTCCACCTTCAAAGGTAAAATGACCAAATAGACGATGAAGAAGAAGAAGAAAAAAGTTTAAATCCAGAAATCTGCGAAGAGATGGAAGGAAAATTGGACCTTCATCTCCCAGGATAGTTCATCTTCATAGGTAAGATGACCTAGTACACGTTGAAGAAAAAGAAGAAAAAAGTTTATATGCAGAACCCGTCCTGGAAGACCTGTGAAGAGATGGAGGGACAGTCGGACCTTCTTTTCCCAGGATATTCCCCCTTCATAGGTAAAACGACCAAATACACGAAGAAGAAGAAGAATAAGAAAAAAGTTTAAATCCAAAAACCATCCTGGGCATACGCTCGACAATTCACCAAAGTTTCATTATAATCGGACAAACGGTTGATAAATAAATAAATAAAATAATTTTCCTATAGGAAATCAGTATAGGTATATTATTGTTGATTTGTAAGTAAATAGTATTAGGTAGGTACCTACCTACAACAACCTTCTAAATAAATTCGATTCCTAACAAATTTTATTTGAATATCACATTCTTTCTGTAGCCATGGAAACGATTCGAACACGTAAGTAATATCGAATGGTTCGGATACATTTTTTGAATATGTAGGTACCTACATTGGTTTGTTCGATGCCATAAAAATGAAAATTGTCAGAAAAATCAAATATTATTTACAAATTATGCAATTTTATTATGCCTATATCTTTACTAATAAATAACACATTTTTACAATATATGTCTTAAAACTTGCCGTAATGTCTTGTGTTTCATTTTATTATTTCATAATTACATTTATTTCAAAGGTTTATTATTTTCAAGAACATATTCATTCGGTGGGAAAATGAAATATTGTATGAAAAGATATTAAAATGGCGGCGTTTATGTACAAAAGGCTTACTTTAAAAATAAGTTAAACATTATAATTATACCAAATATTCACCATGTTTTTCACTTAAACGCTAAGTTATACTTCAAAATATATTTTTTTTTGTGTAAATACCTACCTACTTCTAACTTTTAAACTAACAGATATTTGCGTGCAAAATGTACACTTTTTTGACAGATATGACTTGGAAAATTTTGTATGAAAAAAATAATTATTTAAATATTTTTAAAATTCAGCATTTTTATCGCATTCTTTTTAGCGTGACACTGCATCAGGTATACTGGTACATGTTCGCACTTAAATTAGATTTTTAGATGCTCTTGGTTTTTCAGAAGGCGTGAGACAAACACACACACACACACACACACACACACACACACATACACACACACACACACACACACACACACATACACTAACATTTTGATTGCTTTATTACTTTAGATAAAAATACATACTACAAGACATAAAATAAACTCCCTGAAGGAAATAAGAAGAATGGTTGGGTTAATTTTCCTATATAATGTCGTCAATGGCAGACTAGATGCCCCCAATATAGTGCGTCTATTGAATTTTAACGCAAAAAAATGTATATAAGATCTCGGGACTTTTTTCTTTTAAAGTCATATAAAACTAATATAGGCTATTTATCCCTCCTCCCTAGACTTACTCGCGATTTTAATAGCATATCGTTGACCAGGCCTCTTGTAGACATTTTTTCAGAATTTAATGAATTTAAAAAATATATTTTCTTGCTTTGATTTGTGGAGGTTGTGCAATCTATGCTCACATAGTATTCAATTCGGGATAGTTATCAGTGTATGTACTGCGAATTTGATGTTTCTTTTCCTACCTACCTCAGTGTATATTTTGTAAACAAGCGAAGGACAATCGAATTATCTCGATTTTGTACCTACTACCTTGCATGCTTTTTAATTTACTAGTTGCATGTAACACATGAGATCCAACTGTCGATAGCGATAGTATATATAGTTGAAGAATAAGTACCAAACTATAATCCCATAAATACAAATTATTTAATATTTTAAGATATTTGATTTTCTATACAACACATGTACCTACATACGTATGTATGTCAAGATAGGATAGTATGGAGGTCAGTCCTTTGATCGTACCCAGAATATGAAAACAGAATGATGGTATGTATGTATGTTTGGAGATTAGTATCAAACAATTAAGTCTTCTTAGATATTGTGTGTAGGCGATTGCCAAACAAATTGTATGAAGCAATGTCGTCATTAAATTCAATTTTTATAAAAATTATTAAAAAAAAATTTGAGACGTGCTAATACAATGTTAATATTTTTTATATAAAATTAAATTGTCTAGTTGGGGTGTTTCGGATTTTTTTGATATTTTTAAAAAAATTGGAAATATAGGCAGTTAAACTCATAAATTTATCATAAAAAAAATATTTTTCTTAATAAAAAATGTTTGAGAAACCCTGGATTTTTTTTTAAAAAATTAATTTGAGATTTTGTATTTGTCTATGTTTATACCAAATTTCAGCGTTCTAGCTTTTATGGTTTCTGAGATATATGGAAAAAAACCAAAATTTCAAAAGTTGATAACCCCTGACTGAAACAAAAATTCACACTTCTGAGTAAAAAAGTTTTGTAGGCCTATAACTGTTTATATATTCTAAAAATTAGGGCTCTGTAAATTGAGCGGATCAAAAGTTATAAGGGGGGAAAGACACACACACACCACACACACACACACACACACACACACACACACACACACACACACACACACACACACACACACACACACACACACACACACACACACACACACCTTGTTCGCGGATGTCCCATTGTGAAGACCTTTACAAAATTACCGATTGTGCGGTCCTACCTTTCCCGTTGATTTAGCAATATTTGAGCTGTGGAACCCGCGAGTGTTTTCTCCCTCCAACGCAGCTATCTATCAGGAATTTTTATACACTCGAGTGGTACGGAGATATCGTCATTCGAAGAACGTGACAAAAATGCGGATTCCGCGGACGTTTGGTAACATAGCGTCTGCATAATATCATAAACAAACTTATTAACACACTGTCCTTACATTAAAATAAATTCGTACGAAATCACACACACTGTCCGCATTTTCATGTAAATTCGTACGCAATTACACAGCGTCCGTATAATATGATAAACAAACTTATTAACACACCGTCCCCTCATTACAAGAAATACGTACGAATTCACACACTGTTCGCATGTTCATGCAAATTCGTACTCAATTACACACCGTCCGCATAATATGATAAACAAACTTATTAACACACCGTCCCCACATTACCTTTTTCATGTAAATTCACATACAGTCCCTGATCTAATTATTAGCCCACCCTGGTATATTTGGTACATTATGACTTTTTCCTCTTGTTATTAATACATATCTTAATTTATGCAAAAACAAAATATTGAATATTGTTTTGGATATATTTTATGGTTCATTTTAATTGTTGGCAACACTAATTTATTATTGGTTGGCAACATTTACACATGAAACTATGTAGGTACGTATGTCAGGATAGTATAATGTGGAGTTCAGTCCTATTTTTCCTACCCCGAATGGGTAAACCAATCGATGGCATAATATTATGAAGATTAATTAGATAATCAAACTAAAGTCGATCAATGAGTCCTCGTGTCGTTTTCCATACAATTTGTATTGAATGTGGTCGTGACTAAATTCTTTTTTTGCAAAAAAATGAAGTAAATACATTTCAATTGAAAACTTAGACACATATAATTATCTCTTACTTATATATAAAAAACCGACATCTACATGAACGTAATCAATCAAATCTTTCAAATTGCTCTCAGGCTATAGATTATTTTTATGTGTTTAGTAATTTAATAGTAAAGTTCATCATAAAAATATATTTAGGGATTGATTGTCAATCTTTCAAGAAGACAAATATGCTCTTACTATTGACATATAGTTGAGAGTTGATGGTTGGCCACAACCCTCTCGTTTATTATTAAAACCTGGGTTACATATAATAATTCGACGTGATTTTATGTTCAGTGAAAATTCTGACAAAAGTTGACCGATTTCGATGATTTTTGTTTCCATTGGAAAGGAGATATCTTCTGATTAGTCGCTTTATAAATTTCTTGAGGTGTGAAAAAGGTAACCACTATCTAACGCACGATTTTTCAACTTCGGCTGTACGGTACGCGATCGGCTAATATACACATTTGTGTAATATTTAGGTAGGTACCTACCTATGACAGAATAAGAAATGAGATGTATGATTGAAAGAGATATCGTGAGTAAATGCCCTTAGGTGGTTTGGCCACGTAGAAAGAATGAATGATGATCGACTGACGAAAAAAGTATATAAGGGTGATAAAAGAGGAACGAAAGGTAGAGGTCGGCCAAGGAAAAGTTAGCACGATCACATTAATTGAATTTTGAAAGATGGAGGTGTCAGAAGTAAGAATAATAGCAGAGCGTGTATGACACGATGCATGAACGTGAATGAAGCGAGAAATGTATGTCAATATAGAGGAATCTAGTGTTCGGTCCTCTCTGCCTACCCCAAATAGGTAAACGGCGTGATGGTATGGTACCTATGACAATCGCGTGAATTACAATATGACTATAGATATATATTATAATTGTTGCTTGTTATGAAACGATCTTATATGTTTTGTGTATGTTAAATATTAATACATGAGATCCAACTGCCGATGTCTTGAGTATGTGTAAATGTAGGTATATGAATAGTTAAGCGGTGTTGAGGTGAGACATTCACGAAGACGTTGCTATATAAATCATTCAAAATTATTATAATCAAACTAAAGTCGATCAATGAGTCCTCGTGTCGTTTTCCATACAATTTGTATTGAATGTGGTCGTGACTAAATTCTTTTTTTGCAAAAAAATGAAGTAAATACATTTCAATTGAAAACTTAGACACATATAATAATATCCTACTTATATATAAAAAACCGACATCTACATGAACGTAATCAATCAAATCTTTCAAATTGCTCTCAGGCTATAGATTATTTTTATGTGTTTAGTAATTTAATAGTAATGTTCATCATAAAAATATATTTAGGGATTGATTGTCAATCTTTCAAGAAGACAAATATGCTCTTACTATTTACATATAGTTGAGAGTTGATGGTTGGCCACAACCCTCTCGTTTATTATTTAAACCTGGGTTACATATAATAATTCGACGTGATTTTATGTTCAGTGAAAATTATGACAAAAGTTGACCGATTTCGATGATTTTTGTTTCCATTGGAAAGGTGGTATCTTCTGATTAGTCGCTTTATAAATTTCTTGAGGTGTGATAAAGGTAACCACTATCTAACGCACGATTTTTCAACTTCGGCTGTACGTTACGCGATCGGCTAATATACACATTTGTGTAATATTTAGGTACCTACCTATGACAGAATAAGAAATGAGATGTATGATTGAAAGAGATATCGTGAGTAAATGCCCTTAGATGGTTTAGCCACGTAGAAAGAATGAATGATGATCGACTGACGAAAAAAGTATATAAGGGTGATAAAAGAGGAACGAAAGGTAGAGGTCGGCCAAGGAAAAGTTAGCACGATCACATTAATTGAATTTTGAAAGATGGAGGTGTCAGAAGTAAGAATAATAGCAGAGCGTGTATGACACGATGCATGAACGTGAATGAAGCGAGAAATGTATGTCAAGATAGAGGAATCTAGTGTTCGGTCCTCTCTGCCTACCCCAAATAGGTAAACGGCGTGATGGTATGGTACCTATGACAATCGCGTGAATTACAATATGACTATAGATATATATTATAATTGTTGCTTGTTATGAAACGATCTTATATGTTTTGTGTATGGTAAATATTAATACATGAGATCCAACTGCCGATGTCTTGAGTATGTGTAAATGTAGGTATATGAATAGTTAAGCGGTGTTGAGGTGAGACATTCACGAAGACGTTGCTATATAAATCATTCAAAATTATTATAATCAAACTAAAGTTGATCAATGAGTCCTCGTGTCGTTTTCCATACAATTTGTATTGAATGTGGTCGTGACTAAATTCTTTTTTTGCAAAAAAATGAAGTAAATACATTTCAATTGAAAACTAAGACACATATAATTATCTCTTACTTATATATAAAAAACCGACATCTACATGAACGTAATCAATCAAATCTTTCAAATTGCTCTCAGGCTATAGATTATTTTTATGTGTTTAGTAATTTAATAGTAAAGTTCATCATAAAAATATATTTAGGGATTGATTGTCAATCTTTCAAGAAGACAAATATGCTCTTACTATTTACATATAGTTGAGAGTTGATGGTTGGCCACAACCCTCTCGTTTATTATTAAAACCTGGGTTACATATAATAATTCGACGTGATTTTATGTTCAGTGAAAATTCTGACAAAAGTTGACCGATTTCGATGATTTTTGTTTCCATTGGAAAGGAGATATCTTCTGATTAGTCGCTTTATAAATTTCTTGAGGTGTGAAAAAGGTAACCACTATCTAACGCACGATTTTTCAACTTCGGCTGTACGGTACGCGATCGGCTAATATACACATTTGTGTAATATTTAGGTAGGTACCTACCTATGACAGAATAAGAAATGAGATGTATGATTGAAAGAGATATCGTGAGTAAATGCCCTTAGGTGGTTTGGCCACGTAGAAAGAATGAATGATGATCGACTGACGAAAAAAGTATATAAGGGTGATAAAAGAGGAACGAAAGGTAGAGGTCGGCCAAGGAAAAGTTAGCACGATCACATTAATTGAATTTTGAAAGATGGAGGTGTCAGAAGTAAGAATAATAGCAGAGCGTGTATGACACGATGCATGAACGTGAATGAAGCGAGAAATGTATGTCAATATAGAGGAATCTAGTGTTCGGTCCTCTCTGCCTACCCCAAATAGGTAAACGGCGTGATGGTATGGTACCTATGACAATCGCGTGAATTACAATATGACTATAGATATATATTATAATTGTTGCTTGTTATGAAACGATCTTATATGTTTTGTGTATGTTAAATATTAATACATGAGATCCAACTGCCGATGTCTTGAGTATGTGTAAATGTAGGTATATGAATAGTTAAGCGGTGTTGAGGTGAGACATTCACGAAGACGTTGCTATATAAATCATTCAAAATTATTATAATCAAACTAAAGTCGATCAATGAGTCCTCGTGTCGTTTTCCATACAATTTGTATTGAATGTGGTCGTGACTAAATTCTTTTTTTGCAAAAAAATGAAGTAAATACATTTCAATTGAAAACTTAGACACATATAATAATCTCCTACTTATATATAAAAAACCGACATCTACATGAACGTAATCAATCAAATCTTTCAAATTGCTCTCAGGCTATAGATTATTTTTATGTGTTTAGTAATTTAATAGTAATGTTCATCATAAAAATATATTTAGGGATTGATTGTCAATCTTTCAAGAAGACAAATATGCTCTTACTATTTACATATAGTTGAGAGTTGATGGTTGGCCACAACCCTCTCGTTTATTATTTAAACCTGGGTTACATATAATAATTCGACGTGATTTTATGTTCAGTGAAAATTATGACAAAAGTTGACCGATTTCGATGATTTTTGTTTCCATTGGAAAGGTGGTATCTTCTGATTAGTCGCTTTATAAATTTCTTGAGGTGTGATAAAGGTAACCACTATCTAACGCACGATTTTTCAACTTCGGCTGTACGTTACGCGATCGGCTAATATACACATTTGTGTAATATTTAGGTACCTACCTATGACAGAATAAGAAATGAGATGTATGATTGAAAGAGATATCGTGAGTAAATGCCCTTAGATGGTTTAGCCACGTAGAAAGAATGAATGATGATCGACTGACGAAAAAAGTATATAAGGGTGATAAAAGAGGAACGAAAGGTAGAGGTCGGCCAAGGAAAAGTTAGCACGATCACATTAATTGAATTTTGAAAGATGGAGGTGTCAGAAGTAAGAATAATAGCAGAGCGTGTATGACACGATGCATGAACGTGAATGAAGCGAGAAATGTATGTCAAGATAGAGGAATCTAGTGTTCGGTCCTCTCTGCCTACCCCAAATAGGTAAACAGCGTGATGGTATGGTACCTATGACAATCGCGTGAATTACAATATGACTATAGATATATATTATAATTGTTGCTTGTTATGAAACGATCTTATATGTTTTGTGTATGTTAAATATTAATACATGAGATCCAACTGCCGATGTCTTGAGTATGTGTAAATGTAGGTATATGAATAGTTAAGCGGTGTTGAGGTGAGACATTCACGAAGACGTTGCTATATAAATCATTCAAAATTATTATAATCAAACTAAAGTCGATCAATGCGTCCTCGTGTCGTTTTCCATACAATTTGTATTGAATGTGGTCGTGACTAAATTCTTTTTTTGCAAAAAAATGAAGTAAATACATTTCAATTGACAACTTAGACACATATAATAATCTCCTACTTATATATAAAAAACCGACATCTACATGAACGTAATCAATCAAAACTTTCAAATTGCTCTCAGGCTATAGATTATTTTTATGTGTTTAGTAATTTAATAGTAATGTTCATCATAAAAATATATTGAGGGATTGATTGTCAATCTTTCAAGAAGACAAATATGCTCTTACTATTTACATATAGTTGAGAGTTGATGGTTGGCCACAACCCTCTCGTTTATTATTAAAACCTGGGTTACATATAATAATTCGACGTGATTTTATGTTCAGTGAAAATTCTGACAAAAGTTGACCGATTTCGATGATTTTTGTTTCCATTGGAAAGGTGATATCTTCTGATTAGTCGCTTTATAAATTTCTTGAGGTGTGATAAAGGTAACCACTATCTAACGCACGATTTTTCAACTTCGGCTGTACGTTACGCGATCGGCTAATATACACATTTGTGTAATATTTAGGTACCTACCTATGACAGAATAAGAAATGAGATGTATGATTGAAAGAGATATCGTGAGTAAATGCCCTTAGATTGTTTAGCCACGTAGAAAGAATGAATGATGATCGACTGACGAAAAAAGTATATAAGGGTGATAAAAGAGGAACGAAAGGTAGAGGTCGGCCAAGGAAAAGTTAGCACGATCACATTAATTGAATTTTGAAAGATGGAGGTGTCAGAAGTAAGAATAATAGCAGAGCGTGTATGACACGATGCATGAACGTGAATGAAGCGAGAAATGTATGTCAAGATAGAGGAATCTAGTGTTCGGTCCTCTCTGCCTACCCCAAATAGGTAAACAGCGTGATGGTATGGTACCTATGACAATCGCGTGAATTACAATATGACTATAGATATATATTATAATTGTTGCTTGTTATGAAACGATCTTATATGTTTTGTGTATGTTAAATATTAATACATGAGATCCAACTGCCGATGTCTTGAGTATGTGTAAATGTAGGTATATGAATAGTTAAGCGGTGTTGAGGTGAGACATTCACGAAGACGTTGCTATATAAATCATTCAAAATTATTATTATTATTACTTTTATGTTTTATACTAAATACCTACTTGGAATTGACTAATTTACAGAAGGTACCTACAGTATTGCAGCTACAAATGTAATGAAATATCAATTTTATATGTAGGTATATTTAAAAATAAATAAATATATAAGTAGATAAAAATAATATTTGAAAAATAAGTATTTACCAAATAATTAAACCTGAATCGAAATTATAAAATATAATATGTTTTGTATTATATAATATATCTAGGTACATATAACTATCATAAACTCTGTAGGTACGTATGTCAGGATAGTATAATGTGGAGTTCAGTCCTTTTTTTTCCTACCCCGAATGGGTAAACCACTTGATGGCATAATATTATGAAGATTAATTAGATAATCAAACTAAAGTCGATCAATGAGTCCTCGTGTCGTTTTCCATACAATTTGTATTGAATGTGGTCGTGACTAAATTCTTTTTTTGCAAAAAAATGAAGTAAATACATTTCAATTGACAACTTAGACACATATAATAATCTCCTACTTATATATAAAAAACCGACATCTACATGAACGTAATCAATCAAAACTTTCAAATTGCTTTCAGGCTATAGATTATTTTTATGTGTTTAGTAATTTAATAGTAATGTTCATCATAAAAATATATTTAGGGATTGTCAATCTTTCAAGAAGACAAATATGCTCTTACTATTTACATATAGTTGAGAGTTGATGGTTGGCCACAACCCTCTCGTTTATTATTAAAACCTGGGTTACATATAATAATTCGACGTGATTTTATGTTCAGTGAAAATTATGACAAAAGTTGACCGATTTCGATGATTTTTGTTTCCATTGGAAAGGTGATATCTTCTGATTAGTCGCTTTATAAATTTCTTGAGGTGTGATAAAGGTAACCACTATCTAACGCACGATTTTTCAACTTCGGCTGTACGGTACGCGATCGGCTAATATACACATTTGTGTATACACATTTGTGTAATATTTAGGTAGGTACCTACCTATGACAGAATAAGAAATGAGATGTATGATTGAAAGAGATATCGTGAGTAAATGCCCTTAGGTGGTTTGGCCACGTAGAAAGAATGAATGATGATCGACTGACGAAAAAAGTATATAAGGGTGATAAAAGAGGAACGAAAGGTAGAGGTCGACCAAGGAAAAGTTGGCACGATCACATTAATGGAATTTTGAAAGATGGAGGTGTCAGAAGTAAGAATAATAGCAGAGCGTGTATGACACGATGCATGAACGTGAATGAAGCGAGAAATGTATGTCAAGATAGAGGAATCTAGTGTTCGGTCCTCTCTGCCTACCCCAAATAGGTAAACGGCGTAAAGGTATGGTACCTATGACAATCGCGTGAATTACAATATGACTATAGATATATATTATAACTGTTGCTTGTTGTGAAATGATCTTATATGTTTTGTGTAGGTTAAATGTAAATACATGAGATCCAACTGCCGATGTCTTGAGTATGTGTAAATGTAGGTATATGAATACCTACTTGGATTTGACAAATTTACAGTACCAAATTAAATTGGTCATAATTAAAGAATTTTTTAGCGTAATTTTACATCAATTTCTCAACAGGTAGGTATCACGTAGAGAGTGCACACAACTAGTTTCGAATATTGCAATAATTTATCTTTTTAATAAGTATTTCATCATAAAAACAGGTTTTATTTGAAATACTATGAAAATGTAGTTCTGAAGCATTTTTGTATATATATATATATACTCTTCGGACTGGTCGCGCCACTTGGCGTTTACACACAAGAAGTATTTTTTTATACGGAAAGAATACACGCGGTCCAGAGATAAGTATGCTGTTATTGTAATATGCGGACTTGACGTAAGGTCCGCATTTTCGCATATATTCATACTCTTCGGACTGGTGGCGCCACGTGGTGTTTACACGCATGAACTAAAAGTTTAGCATGTGTTAACTTTTTATGACAAAAATACCGAATTTGGGGACCCCAATACCAAAATCTCAAGATTTCTCCAATAGACTATTTAGAATGCGAGGATTCTAACGGTACATTTGACGCGTTGCTTAATTATTATGCGGACGTCCTCACTTTGAGGTCTGTCCGCACAATCGTGGTTTTTGTCACGGCAAGGTCCGCACTTTATTGCAGCCGCGAACACACACACACACACACACACACACACACACACACACACAAAACTTACATAAAATGTTCTACTCCGAATTCTGAGTAAATCCATGTATGGGAACATATATGCTGCGAGGCCTCTAGTTGGTGTTATTAGCATGCAAAAAGTCCACTACACCATACAAAATTTTCCTTCGTACACGCATCTTGGTTTAATAATGTCGATTCATTAAGAGAATTGAATTCTCATGAACGAATCGACAGTTGGATTAAAATTTTTGTACTTTATAATTTGTAATTTTATACACAGTGATGTAATTATTATTTAAGGTGAATGGTGTAGATTAATTATAGGTTTAATCCTTTTTATTTTACCAAAATAAATAAATAATAAATAATAATAAATAAAAAAAATCACAAGATACAGAAAAGTTAAAAAAAACATATAGCATTTTACCTGAGTGTAAAATGTATTTAATCGGAATTTCTACTTTGTTGAAGCTAATTTTCGCTTTAAATATCCCAAAATGTCTTCACTCTTCTTCTTTTAATCTTGGGGATTAGTCAGCAATAAACCGATGCATCTCTTTCTAAACTTCTTTCAGTCTTCAGCGACCATCTTCAACTATGTATAGGAGGTTCAATCCATATCGTGGTACACTTGTTCTGGATACTACCAGGGAGCACGTCCTCTGCCAGTCAATCTCTCAAATCAATATCCGCCTTTATAACAGACATCTTTGTAATTCACATGGAACCGGTTTTATTTTGACCGCAATTCATAAGTATTGTAGATATCACAGTCGATTTTATATATGCTATGAGAACTGCCTTAGAATAGTGTTTCCACTCTTCTATTATCTTCTTTTTCGGATGTCAACTAACTAGCAATACAACTGGCAACATAACAATTGCAAATTCTCCCCAGCGCTGCGTAGAGCGCTTCTTTGGAAGGGATAGCCTAGTCTTCACTAGTCTTCACACCATTTTTTTAAACATAACCTATAAAAGTTTGGTAAAAATACCAATTTAGTTATTTTTTTTATATTCTAGTTACTTTTTTTCATATATAATGCAACTGGCTCACGCCAGTCGCAATTATAACTACAAACAAACCTAACCAACCTATTTTTACTAAACTTTTATAGGTTATGTTTAAAAAAAAATGGTGGGAAGACTAGGCTATCCCTTTGGAAGAGAAGAATGAACCCAAATCCTTATAGCTGGTGTTCCCTACGTAACCGCGTTGAAAATAAAAAAGATATGGTCTTAGTGAAGAGCAAATGCAAGACCAAGATTTCGATAATACGTTTTTAATTGCTTATTTTACAATTAAAATAAACTCGTTAATAAGTTATTGCAAGGCAGCACGTCTCTTGCTTGACTCTTGTCTCTAGCTTGGTCTTGTCCAACTGTCGATTCGTTCAAAGGAATGAATTTCTTTTGAAAGAAGGGGCAGTTTAAATTCAAGACGCGTGTATGAAGGAACACGATTGTATGCAGGGTCTATATTTTTCACGGTTTTTCCAACTTTGAAGTCGAAAAACACCAACTTAGAGGCTTCGCAGCATATATGTTCCATATACGGATTTACTCAGAATTCGGAGTAGAACATTTCGTGTGTCTGTGTCTGTCTGTGTGTGTGTGTCCGTCCCCCTATTAACTTTTGATCCACTCAATTTTCAGAGCCGACAATTTCAGAATATATAAACAGTAATAGGCCTACAAAATTTTTATACTCAGAATTTTGAATTTTGTTTCAGTCAGGGGTTATCAACTTTTGAATTTTTACTTTATTTTTCCATATATCTCAGAAACCATAAAAGCTAGAACGCTGAAAATTGGTATGAATATAGACAAATACAAAATATCAGTTATCTCAAACATTTTTTATTAAGAAAAATATTTTTTTATGACAAATTTATGTGTTTAACTGCCTATATTTCCAAAGTTTTTAAAAATATCGAAAAAAGCCGAAACATCCCAACTAGATAATTTAATTTTTTATAAAACATATTAGCATTGTAGTAGTACATCTCAATTTTTTTTAACAATTTTTATAAAAATTGAATTTAGTGACGACATCGTTTCATACAATTTGTATGGCAGTCGCCTGTACACAATATCTAAGAAGACTTAATAGTTTGATACTTAATATCTAAACATATATACATACCATCATGTTGTTTTCAAATTCCGGGTAGGAAAAAAGGACTGCCCTCCATACTATCTATCTTGACATACATACCTAACATGTGTTGTATAGAAAACAAAATATCTTAAAATATTCAATAATTTGGATTTATGGGTTTATAGTTTGGTAATTATTCTTCAACTATACATACTATCGCTATCGCCAGTTGGATCTCATGTGTTACATGCAACTAGTAACATTAATAATATACACAAAGACCCAACAACACAAGGATACCGGGAACACCTTCGAAAAAATGGAAGGGATATTTGGACCTCTTAGGAAAATTTGACCTCCATAGGTCAATCTTTGCACCCTGCGCAAGCGGCGATTTTATTGCTATATGGCAAATTCTTCCAACTAATCAGTGATTCCAGCCCGGAGAAGCAATATTTGCAGGAAGCAAATATATTCAAATATTTCTTTTTTCTCTGCTGAGGGTCGAACACAGGACGTTCGCACATTATCCAAACGGTTTACCAACTGTGCCAATATTTTTTTTTATTTATCTATTTATTAAACTTCATGTACAATACTGATACAATGGCGGGTTTATTGCCACAAGGAAATTTTTTCCAACCAAACAAAGCAACGTGAGGCCATAGATATGTAGTGTATGTGGTAGGTACATAGATAGTATATGTGGTAGGTACATAGATAGTGTATGTGGTAGGTACATAGATAGTGTATGTGGTAGGTACATAGATAGTATATGTGGTAGGTACATAGATAGTATATGTGGTAGGTACATAGATAGTGTATGTGGTAGGTACATAGATAGTGTATGTGGTAGGTACATAGATAGTATACGTGGTAGGTACATAGATAGTGTATGTGGTAGGTACATTAAATTTAGAACAAACGGAAAGAAACACGTAACATTATTAAGAGTAAATTCACAGCAACAAAGAAATGAAAGAAATAGAGGCTGAGGGAGTGGAGGGAGGATGGATATGGGGTGTCAGTTAAGAATTATTAGTCAGGTAAAGTTTTAGTTTCTTTTTAAAAAGTTGAATCGATTGAGACGTCATCGTATCATTACTTAAGGTGTTCCATAGCCTTGCTGATTGTACTTCAAAAGAGGAACTGCGAAATTCAATAGATCAATGGGGATAGCTAGTGTGGTACGTTCAGCAGATCGAAGAGGCAGACCGTGATTTGACAAGAAAATAACCTTATTCTTGAGATATTGTGGTGAATTTGTGTTGTGTAAATTATACAGTACAGAAAGTAAATGAATATTACAACGTTGACGTATTTTAGACCAGCGAAGAAGACTTCGGTAAGTGGAAACATGATCAAATTTTATAAGAATGTAAATAAAGCGTATACAAACATTTTGCATTCGTTCAAGTTTATTAAGGAGTACTTCGTCAGCATCCAGACAACAGACGTCAGCATAATCAAGCAAAGGGAGAAGTAAGAATTGTGCAAGCATGATTTTTGAATGATTCGGAAAAATATTCTTCTTCTTCATCGTATAGGTCATTTCTGTTAGAAGATGGTCCAATTGTCCCTCCACCTCTTCGCAGGTCAACTGGAAAAAAATATTAGATTTACTCAAAAGGAAACCTCGGCAGCGTCTCGTCAAGACGGGCACCAGTAAAAGTGAGTTGTACCTTGATAAACCACATTGCGTACGAAACACACCAGTTGCTCTGAAACCAAGTCTCTCCTACTACAAAATAGAAAGTGAACGAATACTCATACAACTCTCATTACGTTTACTTTTAACCGGCTGTCTGACGGACCTTGACGGAGTCTTCGAGCAGCAAGGGAATCGGCCACGTTCCCTGTCGTCTGGGTCTTCGTGGTGGCCGGCAGCCACTATTGCTCCGGACCTCTGATTTAACTGGATTCTTTTCCACGTTGATGGTTCAAGTCTGTTTTATAGGAGTCAGTTCTACTGTGCGACAGCAAATCAGTCTGATTGTTTGCCTTGGAAAAAATAATCGTGAATTCTGTACAAATATTTAATTTTATATCTTTGTTTTATCAAAATAAAAACAAATATATTTTATTTTTAATAAAACTGTAGATTATAAAATATTTCAAAGTTTAGTTTTGATATTGTAGTGTTTTGAATAATGTGTTAAATAAAAATTGAGTGTTTTTGAAAGTGGTTCGTTTTTTTCTGTGTGTGTGTGTTATTTGGATTTATCCCTTTTTGGTATTTGGTTGATAAAAAGGTAAATAATTGGCATAATTTTGTACAGTTTTCTATTTTTGTTAAGAGTGTGATATATTCATTTATTGGTATAATATTTCAAATATTTTGATGGATAATCATCATACTCTTTTGACGGATAATTGATATATATTCTTTAACGGATAATTATAATAATATGTTGGTTGGAGGATTGATTGAAATTATTAATAATTGTAATAATTGAAATATTTTTTGATGATTATAAAAATACTTTGGTGGATAATTGGTACTTGGTACCTATACTCTTTTGACGGATAATTATGATAATAGGTTGGTTGGAGGATTGATTGAAATTATTAATAATTGTAATAATTGAAATATTTTTTGATGATTATAAAAATACTTTGGTGGATAATTGGTACTTGGTACCTATACTCTTTTGACGGATAATTATCATAATAGGTTGGTTGGAGGATTGATTGAAATTATTAATAATTGTAATAATTGAAATATTTTTTAATTACTAATGGGTATTTTAAATCAAACAAATGATTTGGTCTACATATATATTTTTTCCTGAATCCAGGACAACCGTGTCAGCTTATTAGGCCCTTATCAACTGGTCACCAGTTGATAAGGGCCTAATAAGCTGAAACGGTCGTCCTGGATTCAGGAAAAAATATATATGTAGACCAAATCATTTGTTTGATTTAAAATACCCATAATTATGGAATTCTACATATTCAACACCGTCAGTATTGACAAAATTAAAAAAAAAATATTTTTTAATTATTATAAAAATACTTTAGAGGATAATTGGTACTTGGTACCTTCACTGTTTTGACGGATAATTGAAATATTATTTGACGGATAATTATAATAATATGTTGGTTGGAGGATTGATTGAAATTGTTAATAATTGTAATAATTGAAATATTTTTTGATGATTATTAAAATACTTTGGTTTACTCTTTTGACGGATAATTGAAATATTAATAAATAATAAATAAACACTTCCTCGCACCCTGCGCAAGTGGCGAGTTTATTTCCATATGACAATTTCTTCCAAGTAACCAGTGTTTCCAGCCCAGAGAAGCAACATTAGCGTGAGAAATTAATTTAAATAAATTTATCCTCTGCTGGGATCGAACCCAGGACACCTGCACAGAAATAAAACGGTTTACCAACTGTGCCACGGCTGTCGGCAATACTCTTTTAACATATAATTAACATAAATCTATCTTTGGACGGATATTATTGTAATATTTTGTTAGCAGTGTTAATTGTCTTTAACGAATAAATATAATAATCTATTGATTTGCATAATTTCGATAATTTTATTGTAGACATGTAATTCGTTCCAAACAATCCCAAATACTATAAAAAATATATTTGTTTAAGGGTCGCATTATAAGAGTTATTTGAGAAAAATGTAAGTAAAAGGTAAGGTCCCGTACTGCGAGAATACTACTTACGGGACCTCAACTTTTTCTCACATTATTCTTAAATCTTCTTCTTCTTCGATGGCGATACAGCCCAAATCGAGCCTTGGCCTCCCTCAGCAAGCGCTTCCAACGTCCCCTGTTATCAGTTGTCGTCCTTCAGTTGGACACCTGGAGAAGCTGTTCTGCATTCCTTCTCATACTATCCTCCCACCTCAGCCTTGGTCTTCCAACCCTCCTCTTTCCACTCAGATGTCCATATAGAATCCTTCTGGGGACCCGTCTTTCCGGCATTCTTTGTACATGGCCCGCCCAAGTAACCTTATATGGGTTGAGATACAAGGGGCCTGATAAATGGAGTACAATTCGTCATTGCGCCGAATTCTCCATGATCCATCTTCAAAAACTGGTTCGCAGATCCTCCGCAGGACTTTGCTCTCAAATGAGTCCAACATCTCTGCCAATCTTACTGTTTGGGTCAATGCCTCGCAGCCGTATGCCAACACAGTCCTGAGTATGGTTTTGTACAGAGTAATTTTAGTTTTGCTGTGTACACTGCGAGATTTAAACACTGGTAACAACGAGAAATAAGTCTTGTTATAGTAGGTAAATTGGTTGACTATTTCAAGAGAGTAGTTTTCTATAAACTGTATTGTTCCCCCTGTTCCACGTGATGGTGTTCTACACTGTGTCATCGTTTTCGTTTTTTGTATATTAATTTGCAGTCCTACATCGAGGGCCGCTGCTTCCAGGGTATGAAATACTTATTATTATTAAATTAGTTGCATGTAACACATGAGATCCAACTGTCGATAGCGATATTATGTATAGTTGAAGAATAAGAATCAAACTATAAACCCATAAATCCAAATTATTGAAAATTTTAACACATGTTGGTATGTATGTCAAGATAGGATAGTATGGAGGTCAGTCCTGTTTTCCTACCCGGAATATGAAAAAAGCATGATGGTTCTGTATGTATGTTTGGAGATTAAGTACCTATCAAACTATTAAGTCTTCTTACATATTGTGTATCGGCGACTGCCATACAAATTGTATGAAGCAATGTCGTCACTACATTCAATTTTTATAAAAATTGTCAAAAAAAGTTTGAGATGTGCTAATACCATGTAAATATTTTTTATAGAAAATTAAATTATCTAGTTGGGGTGTTTCGGCTTTTTTCATTATTTTTAAAAAAAATGAAATTATAGGCAGTTTAACTCATAAATTTATCAAAAAAAAAATATATTTTTCTTAATAAAAAATGTTTGAGATACCAATTTTCAGTGTTTTAGCTTTTATGGTTTCTGAGATATATGGAAAAATAAATTAAAAATTCAAAAGTTGATAACCCCTGACTGAAACAAAAATTCAAAATTCTGAGTATAAAAGTTTTGTAGGCCTATAACTGTTTATATATTCTGAAATTTTGGACTTTGTGAATTGAGCGGATCAAAAGTTATAAGGCGGGGATGGACACACACACAGACACACACACACACAGACACACACACACACATACACACACACACACACACACACACACACACACACACACCCACACACACACACACACACACACACACACACACCCTCACACACCCACACACACACACACACACACACACACACACACACACACACACACACACACACACACACCCTGACACACACACACAGACACACACACAAACACACACACAGACACACGAAATGTTCTACTCCGAATTCTGAGTAAATCCGTGTATGGAACATATATGCTGCGAAGCCTCTAAGTTGGTGTTTTTTGACTTCAAAGTTGGAAAAGCCGTGAAAAAAGTAGACCTCTCCATACAATTCTCGCGTATTCTGGCTTGAAACATTGTCGATATGTTAAGAGAACAAAGTTCTTCTGAACAAATCGACAGTTGGATAACTCATGTAATAGGACCCTTTAATAGTTCCTGAATATTCCTTCTATTCACATCCGTAACCTCCTTCCATTCCTCAATGTTACGTGAGGTGTTACGTTTTATTATTTTTTTCAATAATACTATTGTACTAAATTAACTCTAGAGACTTTTCGTTGCTAGGGTTGGTTGGAAGAAATTGCCCTATGTCAATAAACTCACCTTGTCCACGTGATGTACGTACATGAAGATTAAATAAATAATATAAATAAATAAATATTTCGTTAAGTTCCACTTTGCGGGGGAGGTGGTTTGTTTTATATGGAGGCTATGTATCTGTATGTTTTAAATGAATTTTATTTGTTTGCTCGGTTGATCGGAATCGAACCGATAAACCGGAGTAGGGAATTTAAGACTCCCTTGTACTTCTCTTTAAATCTGGTTTCACTTAGCTGCGACTAATTGAACTCGAACCAATTAGTCGGTCAATTTACACATTAACAACACGTGTAACGTGGACAAACCATTCCCCGATCATACATATTCAAATAGCATCTAAAGGTTACGATACAACAAGTAGGAATAATTCACAGCAGGAATATCATATTTAATTAAATGGCAAATATACACAATACTAATTATATGTAAAACTATTTTTTTTATTTATTTATTTATTTTTCACACCTTTCTCACAAAGACTATTATGAAGATTACTGCTGCCCAACTAGGTAACCCTGTTCTAGGGCTAGCAGTTTACAATTTTACCAAGCCAAATATTTGACATTTTGGTTATACATAGTTACATAGAGCGGACACCAGACATCACAACACAGTAAATTACAATATTACATAGTTACCAATATCTTAATCACAAAAGTATAAACTGATACAGTAAATTTTGACATGTTATTATTCTAATATTATTTCTACCATAATATGCACACCCGTTGTTGTCATTTATGTTATGTAGCAGTTTGACATTAAAATTTGCTCTGTAGTCTTCCCAATGTATATACTCAGTAACAATATTATTTGACTTGAGTCACAATTCAAATAAAATACAAGATCAAGTTTTCTTCTTTGAAATTAATCTAATAAAAAAGAGAAATGTTTTAAAGTTTATTTGTCTTAAAATAAGATGCAATGTAAAGACAATCCTCGAACCCGCTTGTGTAGCGTGTAGTTATATCATTTAATATTATTTCTCATAATTAAAATACGACTCGATAAAACTCTCGAACAGAATAAGGATCTGGAGACGATGATGTGAGATTGCACAAGCATTTATGCTTAGTTTAGTGAATGTATGAGGATATACTTGTTTCATAGGCATTTTCATTCATTAAAAAAGTAAATAAATAAATAAATCTTCTTCTTCTTCGTTTAGTAGACCTAGTTGGTCTGTTTTTCAGAAACTATGCCTCCTGGGATGACGAAGTCCAGCTATCCTTCTATTATCTCTTGGGTGGACTTGCGGGTAGCCGGCGGTCAGAAGGGATTCCATTCGCCGCTATATATGCAAGTCTATCACTGTCCATCCTGGCTACGTGGTTCCTCCAATGCCTTTTCTGGATCTACTCCACCTAACGATGTCCTCTATTCCACATGTTTTCCTTATTTGAACATTGCAAACATGATCTTGGAGAGTTTTTCCAGTGATTGACTCAGCATTCTGCGGTGGATCCACATTGCAAATGCTTCAAGGCGGTTTATAATATTAACTTCGCGAGTCCACGCCTCCACTCCATAAAGCAGAACTGACCACACATAACACTTGACCATTCTTTGTCTCAGCTAGCTGTGAGGCACCGGCTTAGAATAGTGCTTCCACTCTTTTCTGTTATTGTTTTCGAGTGTCCCGTAAGAGCCGGGTAATCGAAAATACTACAGGCAACAATAACATCTGACATAGTTCAGCAATGAGGTTCACCACCCATTCTGAATGTAGTGCATTTTTAGGTGAGACGAGACTGTTATGTGGGTATACACATATGTGTTGTGCTCCCTTTTATAAGGCAATGCACACCCGCACACCTTTCGCTGGTTACCCCAGATTGTGGGATTTGCCGTGATGGTATAGCAGTATAGCATAAATAAATGAAGACAGTGACTATTTTCCACCCTCGAACACGAGATTCAATCTCAACTGAAAGATGAATGGATTTTTATATGCAGTTTGATTTAAAGATAACTACTTATTATGAAATGTTATTTTTTTCATTCATTTATTCATTTCATTTATTTATTCATACATACATACTTGAAAAATAATATTCTTAACTGCAATGCCCCACTAGGTAAAAACCTGTGCCGGGGCTAAAGCATCTGAAATAATGATACTTTTAACAGTGAATGCCAACTAACAAAACATACACAAAAATTAGCATTCAAAAATAAATAGCATACAATAACAAAATGAGAAATAATATTAAAAATAAATACATAAAAAAAGTGCATTACAAATTAGAAAATAAAACAACAATCAACGAATGCCTATTCATAATTAAAACAGAACATATTTAACAAAAAAAAACAAAAATTAAATATATGTACCTACATAATTAATTTTTATTAAATAAAAAAAATAATTAAAAAAAATTGCGTCGGAAGTTTTGGGTGGACACTCTCCTATGCACAATGTCTGATTTTTTGTCTCTGATGTTTTAGCGAGTTTGTTGAATGTTCTAGGAGCAATGACTCCATAAAGTCTCGGTCCAAACGAGGTTTTTACTAGAGGCACAGGAGATATTTTAAGATCGTTCGTTTCCCTTTTGCCTTGTGAAACGACTTTGTTGACTTCATCGATGCAGGGTTATAAATATTTTTTAAAATTAATTAATGCGGTTTTTAAAAACTGCTACCTTGCATCAAGGACATTTAAGATCCTAAACAAATCGTCAGAATTCTTTAGTGTTTTCGCTGATAATACGCATGATACATTTTTGAGCTTTATTCAGCCGACTCATTGTCTTAACACACTCATTACGTCCAGTCATTTCATAGTCAAGGTAAGCTGGGTGAGATCATAATGTAGGCACGCATTTGCAGGTTGACATATTTATTTATTTATTTACACAACATACTTATTTATTTATTTATTTATTTAGGGACAAATACAGTCTTAAAATACTAAAATGGAATAATACACTATAAAATAAAAACAAACAGACCAATAACATATGTCCACAGATATTAAATATGAAACATTTTAAACATAATAAATTTAAATATAACTAAGATGTATGTTTGCCTGTGACGGGATAAGAAGGGAAGAGAAAAAAAAAGGATGGGAAAAGGATTGTGACAGTTAAATTGTTATATTTTGTTACAAACAACAACTCAAAATGTAAATAAAATGTAAATGTATACAAAAGATAATATTAAAAAAAACACAAATAACTAACAAAAAAAAAATTCAACATACGAGTTCATGCTATGCACTTGTAGAGAGAAATTTACGGCATAAGCCATTTAATTTCAAATTACAATACTAAAAAAAAAATTTTAAACAATGATAAAAAATAGAAACAGATAATAATATAAAAGCACATAAAAATACAAAAAAACAGATAAAAATATAGAAACACATAAAAATATAGAAACAGATAAAAATATAGATTCAAATAAAAATAGAGAAAAAATAACTAGACACCTTATAAACAGTATAATATAAAATGGACAGTAATAATGGTGCAAATTTTAAAACAATGTTTATCATAAAAAAAGATAAAATGTGCTCAACTAACATGGATAAGAGAAGAATTAAAATGAAATTGTTCACACCAAGAAATAAATGTATCAATCAAAGCTTCAATGAAATAATAATAATATTAAAAAAATAATAATTAGAGGGAAAAAAAAACAACTGCAGCAATACATCGACTGCAGCTGCAGCTGTGTTGTAAGTTGACAGCTATGGATTATTATTTACTGTATGACATCCGATGTAGGAAAGATTCATAATATTTTTTTTGAAAACCGGCAAGCTATCCCCGAAATCCATCCAGACATCCCTAACCCAAAACTAAATACTACGCCAAACTTAAGGTCGATGGCGTAGAATTTCACATTATTGTGAAGAAAAGAGATAGATAGCTTTCTATGGGCTTAGAAAGCTATCTATCTCTTTTCTGACGTTTGACGTTTAAAATGTTTTTTTTTGCTATAACAACACAAACATAATATGTTACCAACTTCACACTTCACACTGACAGCTCGATGTCACGATTTTTTTGAAATTCCATCGAATTTTCGACATCTCGTATGGATCGCTGAATACTCTGTTTGGTATTTGATTTGACAAAATTACCAAATACATATTCAACGAAGCCGATAAAATCATCATCCACCGAAAAAATCTCGTATTTTAGTATTAAACCACTCGTAAGGTTCCTCGCTATCAACCTTACTTTTTTGACAATTTGCAAATTTCAGTTTACGCCGATGCGCATGCGCTAAGTATTTAGATATGTCTCTGCAATGCAATTCTCATAGAAAAACGTCGTAGCATCCTCCAGTTAGGAAGCCACGTGATCTCCTAACTTAAGTGAGCGACTGTGCAATGAAAACATGGTAAGTATTTAGGTAGGACTCTGCATTCGGACCTTTGACACCTTGCTAAATCTGCATTCCTTTATATATTTTTGATATCCTTGGAAATTGTCTCTGCATTAATTTAAAAAAGTTGTTTTTCACGAATTGCGATTTTTAGAGGAATTCTGGTTATATTTTTTTTTTCACTGCAGACTCGGAAAAACAAAATCATACACAGACATCGACATTTGCAAAATAACCGTTTTGTCATTCAAACAATTTAGCATATTTGAAAGTCATAATGTAATGGATAAATAATAATATCGAAAAATCAAACAGGAAGTTTTCAGAAAAAAATATCTTGAAGCAGCATCGTTCCATACCAATTAACACATTTGATTTACAATCATTTTACGTATGCTAATTCTTGTCATATGAATTTCATTCAGTTAACATAGAGGTGATGCAACAGCAACAGGATTGCTAAGAATCAAAATAATACGAATCTTTTTTATGTTTTTTTTTCAAATCAAGCTATTTATTTATTTAATATACAGAGACACCAACAGAACACTGAACAACACAAACAAAAAAAAACATGAAACAAAAAAATAGAATCTCCAGTGCTCCAATAACAGGTATCTCCCGCATGGCTATTGTGCATAATTAGGTAGGTACAATCAACGTCTCCTGACCATTCAAATTATAAAAAAGACATTACTTTGCACAGTTAAAAGGAAAGTTTAAAATACAAATATACATATATGTAGGAAAACAAAAGTTGAACTACATAAAAAGATAAAACAAAAAAAAGAAGGAATAATTGAACTGAGACAAAAAAAAGTAGATTTTAGCCCAGCATATTTTAAAGGATAAAAATAAGCAATTTATCAAAGATCAATTTCTATAAAATATGTACGTCATTGTCATTACCTACATTAAATTGTCACAACGATTCAGACGCAACGTCTGAATCTACCAATACAATGACACTCTGACACGGCAGAATGTCACTGTATTGGCAGGTACATACGCGAGTGCAATGTAACGACAGTCAATAAAGAACGTCGCGGACAATATCAAGAACTCGGCAACATGCCCGTCTAACTAGAATATTTTAAGTAAGACTTATAAGTAATATGTTGTCGAATTTGCTGGTTTATATTTACTCCAAAATGATATGCTAATAGGCCAGCAAAGCTCGCTGTGCACAATGCAATCGTCGTACCAACATTAATGTATGCAAGTGAGATATGGACATGGTAGAAGACGCATGAAAGTAAAATTAACGCTGTGGAAATGAGGTCCCTAAGACGAATGTGTGGTAGAACGATCTATGATTGGATAAGGAATGTGGACATCAGACGAGAATGCAAGATTGAAAGAGATATTGTGAGTAGAATGAAAGTAAATAAACTACGATGGTTCGGACATGTGGAGAGAATGAACGATGAGCGCCTGACAAAGAAAGTATACAAGTCTGAAAAGAGTGGAATGAGAGGTCGTGGCCGCCCGAGAAAGAGTTGGCATGATCATATAAATGAGATATTGAACGATCGTAATATACGAAGTCAGAATAATAGGAGAGCATGTATGACGCGATGCATGGATGTAAATGAGGCAAAACATAGAGGTGTCTGGCGTTCGGTCCTCTCTGCCTACCCCAAGTAGGAATACGGCGTGATGGTATGTTTTATGTATGATATGCTAAGAAGAGCGTATTATGCGCTTGCCCACACAATTCTACAGTATGGTATTATTGGATGGGGAGGGGCGCTTATAAAGCAAACCTCGCTTTTGGAAATCTTACAAAGAACATCAAGAAAATAATACTAAAAGAACCATCTGATTACCCAAATTTGCAACTACTTAGGATTTAAAGACTCCATCCATACAAACACTTTTTAAAAGAATAGCTACAAATCTAATCTACAAATAATACTTCATAACTAAAATACATCCCCCTAAATGTATTAGTGATAACTGTAGAACTAAAGATACATACATACCATCACGCCCTTACGGGGTAACATTTCTAGCTTCCTTTACATCCATGAATCGTCGATTATTTAAACTTCTTATATTGCTTTCTTTCAAAAAATCATTCACATGGTCATGCCATCCTTATCTGGGGCGACCCCTGCTATCCACTCCATCTCTTACACCCATGACATACACCCATGATATACACCCATGTATATCTTTTTGGTCAGTCGTTCACCGTTCTTTCAGTATGTCCAAACCACCTTAAGGCAGGTAGGAAAAACAGACTGACCTCCATACTATCCTATCCGGACATACATTCCTACACGTTTTATATAGAAAACAAAATATCTTACAATATTTGTTAATTTGTGTTTAAGTGTTTATAGTTTGGTACGTATTCCTCAATTATACATACTATCGCCATCGACAGTTGGATCTCATGTGTTACATGCATCTAGTACAAAAGTAATTTTGTTGAAATACTTGATGATTCCTCGATGTATGAGACGCAATATTCACTCGCCAAAAAAAAAAAAACTAAATCGCCTTCAAGGTACCTTGAAGGCTTGTGGCTTCCTCAAGATGTGTCCGTGAATACAGGTGTCAAAGATTGCCAATCCTTAAATAATGTTTTTTTTTACAGTATAAGCTATGAATTCAATCTTCATACTTTGTAATTATTACATATACGAAGTTAAAAGAAAACTAATCGTTCACAACCCATTCATTTAATTTTATTTTTATTATTTTTCAGGGGTTATTGGGAGTCCAGTGAAATGACGAGTTATAACAGCAGATGACACATTGTCTCTGGTGTAAAATTATATGAAAGAAAATCAAAAATGGATCAAAAATGTAAGCGCAGTTTATTAAAATATTTTATATAGTTATTTTTACAATAGAAAACTCGTGTGTAAAAGTATATCGACGTGTGTGAGTAACAGGGGCGAGCCTATAGAACCTTCGGACTAGGCAAACCCTGAAAGAAAATTGGGAAATGTCGAAAATTTTATGTTTTTGTAGCATCGTTGTTTATTTCAGTGGCCATGAAAAATATTATTAAAATCACATTCCATAATAATATTTACATTTGTGGCTCTGTAAAGCTCCAGGTGATGATCAGATAACAAGTGATATGCTAAAGTTAGGGGGAGAAAGTTGATAGAAGCTATAAAAATATTATTGGACAAATGCCTAGAACAAGGCTGGATACCTAATGGCTGGCAAAACGCTGAAGTAAAAATATTATTTAAAAAAGGAGACAGCGATAACTTAGAAAACTATCGACCCATTAGCCTGCTTTCCCACCTGTATAAGTTGCTAACAAAAATAGTAACAAATCGCTTAACCCTGAAATTTGATAGTTATCAACCCGTAGAGCAAGCTGGTTTTCTCAAAAGTTTTGGAACCAGAGATCACATTCAGACATTAAGACTACTCATAGAGAAGACAACAGAGTATAACATACCTATACACCTAGCTTTTGTCGACTACCAAAAAGCGTTTGATTCAGTTGAAAAATGGGCAATTATCGAGGCACTCCAAAATGCAAGAATAGATTCCAGGTATATACAACTAATAAACTTTATATTTGAAAATGCAACTATGACTGTTGTAATCGATGACGACACTAAAACTGAAACAATTTCAATAAAGGTGACACAATTTCGCCAAAGCTATTCACGCTAGCCCTAGAAGATGTATTTAAAACCCTCAACTGGGATAACAAAGGGGTGAAGATAGATGGCACATATTTGAGTCACCTAAGATTCGCTGATGACATATGTAGTTGTTGTAGGTGAGAGCATTGATGAATTAAGTCAAATGATTAATGAATTGCATGAGGCTTCTAGCAAGATTGGTCTAAGTATGAACATAGCAAAAACGAAAATTATAAGTCCAGAAAACAAAATCACCATTGTTAACAATAAGAATCTCGAAATAGTGGATGAATACATATATCTTGGACACAAGATAAAACTGGGCAAAGAAAACCAAACAGCGGAACTGCCAAGAAGAATAGGAATGAGTTGGGCAGCTTTTAACAAACTTAGACACATTCTAGAAGATAAAGAGATTCCGATCTGTCTGAAAAGAAAAAAATATGAATCATGTATACTGCCAGTGACTACATATGCATTGGAGACCATGGCCCTCACAAAAATAAATGTAGAAAAACTCAAATGCACACAGCGATCCATGGAAAGATCCATGCTTGGTATAAGCCTAAGAGACAGAATAAGAAATGAGGAAATTAGGAAAAGGACCAGAGTAGCGGACGTCATGGATCGCGTAGCTACATTGAAATGGCAATGGGCGGGACATATTGCTAGACAGGAACCCGCAAGATGGACCCCTAAAATATTGAGATGGAGACCTTGGGAAAGTAAGAGAGGCGTCGGAAGACCTCAAAAAAGATGGTCTGACGACATAGCCGCTGTGGGGGGTAGAAATTGGCTGCAAGCAGCAACCGATAGAAGGAAGTGGAAGAATATGGAAGAGGCCTATATCCAGCAGTGGAAGACAGAGGGCTGAAGAAGAAGAAGAAGAAGAAGAAAGCATCGTATCTACATACGGTTAAATTTTTACTCTAGATGTATGGTTGCAATAAAACAAAATATTTTTATTTGTTATTTTCTTAATATAAATATTCATAGCCGAGAATTTCGGCTTCTTAGATTATATATGATACAGATACCTAGTCAGCGCAATGAATGTATGCCAACTAAAACTACGCTGAAACAGACGAATTTCACTCGCCCGGCCGTATACGTACACCTACCGATACGCACACCTACATAATACGTAGACCAACCGATCTACCACCTCACACACACATGTAAAAAAAAAACTTGGCATACATTTGAATTCGAAATTTGTACTACACGCGGCTTTGTACCTTATAATTCTATGTTCGGCTTCTATAATATGCAATTCCGCTACTGGTGAGTAGTAGTTGCCGCCGTGGCGCAGTTGGCTTATATGCAGGCGCCCTGGGATATATATACGTTCACAATGAACGCCTAGTGTACTTAATGACGCTCTAAGCCGTTCATAATGACCGGAATCAGACGCTCTTAAAACACTCCGTGGCGTTCAGATTGAACGTCAAGTGTACGCACCAAACGCTCGGTAAAATTGTCGGGTGAAAAACGCTCTGACAGTATCTGTTGACTACTATTTTATCTGTGGAATGATGTCTTCTTTTTCGAATATTTTTTTAATTGCACATGACAGGTCGTAAGTCCTGTAGGTACCTTGAGTTCCTGGTTCTTCTATAATACCCCAACTTCGTCTCTATTGAGATGTTAAAAAGTTTGTCAATAAAGAAGACTTCTATTTGTTTCTGTGGTATCTATTATGTCAGTTGACATTATTTATGATGACAAAATACATTCACAAAGAGGTCAATTTATAAAAATATCATTGAAAAATTTCCGATAAAAGGTCAGAGATCATTATTTACTCCATTAACCAATTGTCTTTAGATTAAAATATAATCTAAAAAGAGACATGTATGATAAATGACATTTGACATTTAAAACGTCTGATGCTGCGTTCAGATTGAAACGCCGCTTGAAAGCGTTCAGTAAGATTGGTGTGAAAAACGCCATAATCTGCAACTTCAGGTACATTTGACGTCCCACGTCGAACGTTGCATCTGAACACAGCCCTGGGTTCGTTCCCCCGCAGTGGAAAAAAATATCCTTATATAAATTTATCACGCAATAATTGTGAATTATTAAACAAACTTTGATTTTTTGTTCTAGTATTACCAGTAAACGATCAGCTGGAGCTGTTGTTAAATGGAGATGCCCACAGTCAACCATGTGACAGCTGCCAGTCTTTGGATTTAGAGATTAATCTTCCGTCATGGTTTGATAAGGAAAAATATAAAAGGTAATAAATTTCATGTTATTGAGAAATACAACAGTTATTACAGTGATTATCCGGCAGTCTTCGTATTGCCTGTGTATTAAAAATAGTTGATTTTCATATTATCTGAAATTTTTAATTATAATTTCGTTAATTCCCGTCCCATCCCGTACCTTCCCATCATAATGATCTACAAACATCATCATAATGATTGTTTTTGGAGGACAGGTATATTAGGGACACAATGTAGGAAAAGGTAATTTGATTGCTATTCGAAAAATATATCGAGTACCTATAACGAATATCGAGTACCTAACCAATATCGAGTAGGTACCTAACCAATATCGAGTAGGTACCTAACCAATATCGAGTAGGTACCTAACCAATATCGAGTAGGTACCTAACCAATATCGAGTACCTAAACAAAATAGAGTACCTAACCAATATCGAGTAGGTACCTAACCAATATCGAGTAGGTACCTAACCAATATCGAGTAGGTACCTAACCAATATCGAGTACCTAAACAAAATAGAGTACCTAACCAATATCGAGTAGGTACCTAACCAATATCGAGTACATAAACAAAATAGAGTACCAAACCAATATCGAGTAGGTACCTAACCAATATCGAGTAGGTACCTAACCAATATCGAGTAGGTACCTAACCAATATCGAGTACCTAAACAAAATAGAGTACCTAACCAATATCGAGTAGGTACCTAACCAATATCGAGTACATAAACAAAATAGAGTACCAAACCAATATCGAGTAGGTACCTAACCAATATCGAGTAGGTACCTAACCAATATCGAGTAGGTACCTAACCAATATCAATAAGGTACCTAACCAATATCGAGTAGGTACCTAACCAATATCGAGTAGGTACCTAACCAATAAAACTATCGGGAAACTCTCATTATAGTTTACCATTCGAGAACCCGGGAAGGTTTCATGATGGTTTCAATCGTGCAGAATTTATATATACCTACTTAATGCATACTCGATGGCAATTTATAAAAACGAATGGGTTGTGGCCAACACTTAACTCTTTACGACGATTAGATTAAATCAAATTTCAATCCAATATTGCAGATATTTTGTTTACACTTTAATACAAAAGAGTGGTTTGGCCAACTTTAAATTATTTACAATGTTTATAATCAATGAAGTTACAAAGCACTTCCCATCTTGAATTTTCGTATAGAAACTTCCTTAAGATGACTACATTATAAAAACGATGCTCATTTCTTTACATATTGACGTTTTTGGCCAACGGCGGGGCATTGAAGCTAGTTATTAATATAATATGATTTCAAAATGAATAAATGTTTCCTTTTCTGATTTAAGCTAATAGTTTGTGTTAAGGAAAACAACAGCTCCCTCCCAAATTTACATATTATAAATACATTTTTAACAAAAAAAAAAGTAAAACAAATCACAATAAGACACAATTTCAAATTAAAAACAATATAAAAAGAACCAAAGAGACATTCAAATAAGAACAACATCAAAATTATAATGTAAAAAACATATTCTTTTTTTATTTTTACTCATTAAGGAATACAAACAGTTAACAGAATATAAATGTGTATAACTAATAACAATGTGTTAAGTTGTTTATCTGTACCTTACAGTATTCACAATGTAGTTTACAGAGTAACACAATAACAAATAAAAGGCCATAAATAATAAAAACAAGTAAAGAATTGTTTATTGTTTATTGTATTTTATCCCCCCTAGGTTCTTTACAGAACACTTGGGTTCATCATTACATGGTTTACAATTTTCAATATTATGGTCACAATAATTAATATAATTCATTGACATCATGATTTAACATACTACAGATATAGTATATAAAAGAATATAGTACAGATATAGTATATAAAAGAATATAGTACAGATATAGTATATAAAAGAATATAGTACAGATATAGTATATAAAAGAATATAGTACAGATATAGTATATAAAAGAATATAGTACAGATATAGTATATAAAAGAATATAGTACAGATATAGTATATAAAAGAATATAGTACAGATATAGTATATAAAAGAATATAGTACAGATATAGTATATAAAAGAATATAGTACAGATATAGTATATAAAAGAATATAGTACAGATATAGTATATAAAAGAATATAGTACAGATATAGTATATAAAAGAATATAGTACAGATATAGTATATAAAAGAATATAGTACAGATATAGTATATAAAAGAATATAGTACAGATATAGTATATAAAAGAATATAGTACAGATATAGTATATAAAAGAATATAGTACAGATATAGTATATAAAAGAATATAGTACAGATATAGTATATAAAAGAATATAGTACAGATATAGTATATAAAAGAATATAGAGAAATAAAAAATAAAATATATGTATACAAAATAAGCAATTCGGGAAAAAAAAGAAAAGAAAAATTCAGAAAAGAAAAATTGAGTGCTAGAAGGATGTAAAGGGTCCCACTAGCACCATGTCCAATAAACAGTTATTTAAGATAAAAGTAAGGTACATAGCATTGAAAAAGCAGAAAGAATACAAGAACAAAGTCAAGGACGACAAACCAAACAAATACACATATATAATAGTTAATTGATTAGTAGGTATGTTAGTGTTCACAAATATCACAGATTAGTTGGATTGATGTTTAGTATCTCGTCAGTAGAGTAAAAAGCATTGTTAACAAGATACTTTTTAGCCTCTCTCTTGAAACCCAAAGCATCCAGTGATTTCATACTTGTTGGAAGATTGTTGTAAAGTCGTACGCTCATACAAATAAAACTCTTTGACACTTTGCTTAATCTGTGCCCAGGTGGACGAATCATTTCTTTTTTCCTTGTATTGTATTCATGATAATTTGAGTTCAAAGGTGTTTTATACAAGTTTCTATGTGCGTACAGCAAACATTCGAGGGCAAATGCACAGGGCATAGTTAAAATACCCTGTTCTCTAAAAACTGTTCTGCACGAGTCTCTAGGACTCATATCAAGCAGTTAATAAATAAATAAGCAATTAATAAATAAATAACATTAAGGAAATGAAATAGTTAAGAAATTGATTAACCAAAAATATTAGGGGGCAAAAAAAAACAATAATTATATAAAAACATAAGAATAGTTAAATATTGAAATTAAAAATTAAGTAGTGTATGTGTATGTGTATTAATATATAAGTAAGTATATAAATATTCTACATAATAGAGATGGGTCGATGGCAGAGCGGTTAGTGCGCTGGGCTAGTAATCCAGTGGTGGCGAGTTCGAATCCTGCCTCGACCGATTTCGTTCACCTATAGCACAAGCATTTATATGCTTATTTTAGGGAACGTAGGAAGATGTATAATATGTACTTGTTTAACAAGGACATATTCATTTTTTATATAAAAAAAAATAAAAAAATAAGTATAAAAATTTATTTAATAATAAAACAGGCTTAAATGGCGGGTTTATGTAATAATTTTACATACCTAGTTGATATTTAGAGGATTTAAACCGTGTCAAATTTCATCAGTGTGATTGACTAAAACACAATTGATAAGTAGGTATAAGAATAAAATTATATTACATAATTGAACACATTGCCTTGAACGTTTTTCTTATTGTGATCGCGCGTGGGAAATAATTTAGTGTTTTTTTTTCCTTGTTAAAATCCAGCACCGGAGTTAAATCTACGTTTGGTATTTACATTTTTTCCTGTTACTGTTAATATTTCATCTCATTATACATTATACTAGTTGCATGTAATACATTAGATCCAACTGTCGATGGCGATATTATGTATAATTGAAGTGAAGAATACGTACAAAACTTAAACACAAATTAATAAATATTTTAAGATACTTTGTTTTTTATATAAAAATGTATGTAGGTATGTATTTTAGGATATGATAGTATGAGGGTCATTCTGTTTTAGTCGGTATGTATGTATGTATGTTTGAAGATTAAGTAGGTACTTTGGAAATATAGGCAGTTAAACACAAAAATTTATCATAAAATAATGTTTTTCTTAGTAAAAAAATGTTTGAGAACCTTTTTGTTTTTTGAAAAACAAATTTGAGATTTTGTGTTTGTCTATATTTCTACCAATTTTTTTAACTTATTTGGTTTTTGAGATAAGTATATGGAAAAATAAAGTAAAAATTCAAAAGTTCTCAGTATAAAAATTTGTAGTCCTATAACTATATATTAGTTTAAAAGGTTTATAACCTATTGTAAATTCATTTTGTAAACTGTTGGTTCTATAAAATCAATAAAATAAATAAATAAAATAAATATTCTGAAATTTAAGGCTATGTAAATTGAGCGGTTCAAAAGAAAAAGATAGACCCTGCATAGAAATACCTACCTGCATAATACCTCGCGCACCAATCTTGGCTTGATACTTTGTCGATATGTTAAGAGAGTAAAAATCTCATGAAAAAATCGACAGTTATAGGATAATGGGTCTTACAACTGGGCATATTATGTAGATTACACCAAACATCTCGAGCGTTTTTGCTGTGGTTGGGGGTTGATTTGCACTTTACCAACCAAACAAAAAGACTCAAATTTGCAATTTGCGCACCAACGTAACTGATTTAAGTTGTTTTACGATAGCTTAAATAAGTGAGGTCTAAATATATTCATATAAGAAAAATCAGTTTCTCTTTTCTTCAAACAAAATGCAACATAAAGCTAAAATATCTAATTTTGTATTTATTGATCTAATCAAATGCAATTTCAGGGGGCAGAAGTACATATGGAGAAACATATTCGCCCAATTTGGAGTCACTCTGTGTGGCCTCATCGGCGTTTTGGCAATTCCCAGTATCCTCAACTTGCTTATGGCAACCAAGAAGTCTTCCAATAAAATAAGCGCCTACAGAAGGTACCTCTCGACGCTGAAGCATGTATATTCGTGGTATTCTGACGACCTGAAGCCTGGAACAACGTAAGTCAGAAATATTATAACTGATCTAGTGTTTATAATACAATTGGAATCACGAAATGTTCGAGTGTTGAAATGGAATAGAATGAAATGAAATGGAATGAAGTGGAATGAAATGGAATGAAGTGGAATGAAATGGAATGAAGTGGAATGTAATAGAATGAAATGAAATAAAAAAATATTTTATTTAACATATTACAAAAAAGTAGCTATATTTAAACAGACATGTAAGTACTGCCTCACTACACGAGTCTGTTCTGAGGCAGTTTTTTTTTTCAATTTGGTCTAAGTTTACTTGTTATTGAATGCAAAAGAATAAACTGAAATATTTAAACATAAACAGAAAAATATATAAATATATATAGTGATCTGTCAGTTATTTGAACCAGCAAAATTGAAATGGAAATGATGAATGACACCAAGCTATGGTAGAGATTCTCAGGTTATGTAGTGAATTATGTTTTTGGAGTTTATGAAATGATTCGTTACAATTCGAATTTTAAATATTTTATTTGAGGTTTTAAGATAAATTGCAAAAAAAAAATACTGGGTGTCAATTTTGTAATTTAAACTAAAAATGTCCTAAATATTTCAGTGAGGTTAGGAGTTAGTATTTAGTTGCATTATGCATTCGGGTCTTATTAGTCAGCATTATCAACATACACTATTATAAAATATATTATTTTTCTACTTTTTTATGATAATATGTTCAGCATATTTACTTCATGAGCGATAGACAACAATTTAAATAAGCATGTGTATTAAGATTTGAGCAAAAAAAAAAAAATAACAAAATCAAATCATTTCAATTCGTAAAAAAAATAACAATTTCAATAATAAAATTCGGTCGAAATTTTGACATTAGATATTCAACATCGATCGTAGCGTTCCCAAGTTGTATCAGATGTAAATTAACAAGATAATAAAAAACAACAAGAAGAATTCTAATTGAAAAAAAAAATAATTGACAAACTTTTTTAACATCTCAATATCGACGAAGCTGGGATGTTATAGAAGAACCAGGAACTCAAGATGCCTACAGGGCTTACGACCAGTCATCGGCTGCTTTATGTGATCGCTTTATGCGCTTGCGCAACGTTCACCAATTATGCCTTCTTATTAAGTTCCCTTATCAATGTAATTTTTGAAAGTTCTATATATTTGAATGAGGTGTAACAATTCACTTGAAAAAAAAATGAACGTTGCGCAAGCGCATAAAGTGATCACGTAGATCAGCCGATGGCAGGTCGTAAGCCCTGTAGGTGTCTTGAGTTCCTGGTTCTTCTATAATATCCCATCTTCGTCTCTATTGAGATGTTAAAAGTTTGTCAATAAAAATATCATTTGACTCCCGACAGGGAAAAAAATCCAATGTTTGCGTATATGCAATTAAAAAAATATTCCATTAAAAAAAAATTGATAAATACCTATCTATTTACTCTAAATGCCGCCGACAGAATTAAAACACTTTGTAATGCACCCACAACAATTTTTCACACGCACTTCAAAATTCAATATTTGCTTTGGTCTCTCGTAAACTGCATTTGCTCATCATCATCTTTGTGTGGTATAAGAATAAACATGTGTGATCATTCCAGAGCCTGGAAGTCTCTAATGGCCGTCAGGTCCCGCCACCTGAGGGCCAGTAAGACTTCGCAGAGGAAAGGAGGAGGGCACATCTCACAGAGGGATCTGGTCCTGACGCAGTTTGCCTTCTATGGGTTTGGACTCATCAGATCCAAGATGTTTGGAATGAGTCAGCAAAACGCAGAGGACGTTGAGGGATATCTTCACTTCTGGAGGACAATAGGTTACATGATGGGAATAGACGACAGGTAAATATTTTTAAACTTTCTATAATATCTTTTTATTACTAGACACGCTAGATTTTTAAATAGAAGTAAGCACTGGAGTTTTTCCTAGGATGACGAACCTATTTTTTTTTACATATAAAAATGATATGTCCTTGTTAAACAAGTACAATATATACATCTTCCTATATTCATTAAATTAAGCATAAATGGTTGTGTTATAGGTGAACAAAATGGGTCGAGGCAGGATTCGAACTCCGACCACTGGATTACTAGCCCAGCACGCTAGCCGCTCTGACATCGACCCATCTAAAATATAATATAATAAAATATATTTAATATTTGAAATCAAAGATAAATTGAACCTTGACACGAATCTTGCCGGTTCTCAAATAAAATTACTTTAAAAATGTATTAAATGTGTCTACATTATATAAAATGTTAATGCCTGTGGATGTCTGATTACTGAAACATTTTTGATTCGTTGTTACTATCTATTGATGTATTTGAATTCTCTTTTCTGCTTTTAAGATTCAATCTGTGTCGACCGTCTTTGGAAGAGTCCAAAGAAATAACAGAAGCCATTTGCAAGGAAGGATTCTGTCAGATGCTCTACAACCCCCCGGAGTACTTTTTCTTCATGACCACAGAACTGCTCAAGGGGATGTGGTACATCATCCCCCTTTCCACGGTGAAGTCCTTCATGTATTTTACTTACGCCGCTGTCGGAGTTCCGGGATTCACCAAATTTGTCGTTCAGAACGAAAGCAAACCGAAGAAAGTGGAATGGAAAACAGACATAGAGACAAACGGGCTATTGAGAGAAGTCAAGGCTTTGAAGAATGGAAAGCTGAAGACAGACAAGCCGGTGAGTGCCGAAGACATGTTCTCCAGAATGAACTGGTACGACAAGACATTTTTGTGGCTTTGTTTCGCCACTTTCGGGGGAGCCATCACCAACTGCATCGGACGACTTTATTTCAACGGTCAAATCAAGATGATCATGTTCTTTGTTACGTATTTCCCATTCCTATGCTTCTACCGCTTCGGATTCAGGAATTCCTACGTCAATATGTTTGTGGAAGATACTCCGATGGACTCCAAACCGAGGACTAACGAAGAAATGCTGGCACCCAGAGTTTCGGAAAAAGCTTACGGAAGAATTTACAACTCGAGCATTGCGACAGTGAAAGTGGCTAAAAATGTCAATTGATCTTAAACGTGCTGTGATTAAGTGTAGGTAAATATGCATTCTGTATACTAAAACACTCAGTGGAATCATATTGGTATGCGTGTGTGGAGCTGAGGACAAAGTGTTTTCAATCTGTGAGTTATCTTGTAACATGTAGTGAATTTGAAGTAGGTAGTGAAAAGACATAACAAAACATTGTTTATTTTGGCAAAATTGGGAAAATAGGCCTGACTGGATTACAAATAATGGTGTTTGACTAGTGGGACTTATCAAATTTCACATAACACCTCTTGTTAAAGAACTTTAATTGTGAAAGTATCCATTACGATTAGACTGTACAGTAATATTGATGTTCCTTTTATGCTCAGCGTTATTTACTTCTGTATTGCAGAATGTCATAATAGGTATCTGGAAGAGAACTTACATTGAGATCGTTTGGAGTGGCAATTATTTGAAGGAATTGAACTAAAAAGTGGACAACTTTGAATATTTTTTTAGATTTAACGGAATTTCAAATCTTCTTCCAATATTTTTTCCAATACTTGGCAACGTCAACCCAACCGCGTAGCAGGTCCTCATATGAGCAGGTAGCAAGGCAAGCAAGGCAAGCAGGGCAGTCTCGCAGATGGTCTGTGGTCTGCGCAACAAACTAGTGCCTAATTCGAGGCAGTACTTGCCTCCTAATCAACACGGAAAGGTAAATACGCCACCGGGCTGTAGCACCATTGCTGATAAATGAAACTAAGAGTAGGAATTGATACCTTTAAGTAACAACTTAAATTAGAATTTTATTTTTGAAAATAAAACACAGATCAATAGCTATAGCAATTTCTCTCGTAAGCCCTGTAAGTGTCTTGATTTCCCGGTTCTCCTATAATATTCCAACTTCGTCTCTATTGAGAAGTTAAAAATTATCATAAAATTTGGGTACTTATTAGAAGCTATTGAAGTTTTATTAAGCTATTGGCCGCTACACGTGGTCTTTTACTCTTTTTCCGAGTGATTGTTATTTGTTATTAGAAAATAATGTTTGCTATTCGAAAATAATATTCGAAAGGAAACTGCTTTGTCTATTGAGATAACAACAAGTCTACTTAAATCTTGCCATGAAAATTATCCTAATTAATATTTTTAACTTATTAAAAGTAGATTTGACCATTGAAATAAAAAAAATATCAAATTCATACAAAATTTGCTTTGGTCAGAACAAGTTTATATTACCATTACATACCAATTAAAAATAAACAATAAAAGATTGAAAAAAAAAATAGTTTTTCAAATTTATACACTTATATCGCTCGTTTGCGAGAACAACGACATAAGTCAAAAAATCCAATGTTTTAGTAAATAATCTACAAATGTTGTGTTTATCAATATACAGTAAATAAAAATGACGTTAGAGATTGGATTTATGACAGGTATTATGGCGGATATTTGGATCTGGTTGATCTGTTTTGTGTGAGCCTATATATTTGTTATGGTAATGATTGTGATTGCAGAAAGTTGAGATTGTGTACATATTTAGTGTGGAACGGGAAAAATCACCTGGTTCATAATGCATATATGTAATTGTCAATATAAATTGTAAACTGCTAGCCCTAGAACAGGATTTCCTAGTTGGGCAGCAGTAATCTACTTATTGTTGCCATTATAAATATGGTGTGATAAATAAAATAAATAAATAAATAAATATGACAGTGGAACAACGACACAATGAACTTACTGTTTCTTTCGCACTTGTAGAGATATTGTACTGAGAATTGGAGACGACATTATTAACTCAAAAATCGGTTTTTTGACTTATGTCGTTCTCGCAAGCAAGCTATATGTTTTCTAATTGAATGTAATTAACTTGTAAATTTACCAAATATCTCGAACGTGTTTGGTGTTTGGGGATACACGCACGTGTCATGCTTCATTTTATAAGGTATTGCACACCCGCAAACATGTCGCTGGTTACCCAACATTGTGGGATGTTATGCCGTGATGGTGTGAATGAATGAGTGAATCGTGAACATGTTACTATTTAAATCGTAAATGTATTGAGCCATGATTTTTTCAGAATTAATCTAATAATCCTCCGTGGCTCAGTTGGTTGGGTATCTGACTGCTGATCCAAAGGTCCCGGGTTCGATTCCCGGTGGAGACACAGTTTTTAATTGTGTTTTCAGTCTGGATCTGTGAGACGATAAATATCGTAAGTCTCCAGAATGTGGCAACTTGTTATTGGGTGCGTGTTAAATTAATATTTGACATAGTACCTGTTAGTTGTCCGAGAAGCAATATTAAATAAATAAATAAATAATATCAAATAGAGCTCCACAAGCGAAAGAATGCGGGTGATGTCACCGATTTTAGTACAGAGATATGCTCTAATTTGGATCAGCCAATAAAATCAGTTGACGTTCGACATTGTGTAGCGAATCGGGTTTCACTTTTGCCCCGACCTTTGCAACCATGCTGTATAAAATTGTCATTAGCAGTTTCTCATTAGTCGAGCTCTACCTATGGCCTATTGAAAGAATTATTAATTATGCATAATTGTTTATGTAAACATTGCTATTTCGTAAAAATGAAAGTAAACATGAGCAGTAAATCCATTAACATATTATGTGCTAATCAATTGACTTTATATGTAAATTTAAATTTATAACATACTTTCATACTTGTTTCATGCGTAATATGAATAATATTTTGTATATTAGATACAGTAGAACTCCAATTTACAAAAATAACTACTCAAAACAACAGTTTACCTTCCTCTCTTAAAGAAATAACATCACAAAGAATATTCAAAATGAATATCAAAAAATACATCATAAATTATGGGAGGACAGAACTAACACAAATACTTAGTATTCAACAATAACTAATTAAATAATTCAAAATTAAAATTATTAACAACATTACTATGCCGTATTGCTCTTTGAGTAACACATAAAAATATTTTATTTGATTTGGGAACCATGTGATTCATATTAAATACACCAACATAGTTAACTAGTCTCTTTCTATGGCTCTGAAATAAAAATCGCGTCAGAGATTGGATTATGACAGGTATTATTGCGGATATTGGGACATGGATCTGTTTTGTGTGAGCCCATATGTTTGTTGAGGTAATGATTGTGATTGCAGAAAGTTGAGATTGTGTATTGTATATTTAGCGTGGAACGGGAAAAATCACCTGGTTCATAATTGCATATAATTGTCAATATAAATTGTAAACCGCTAGCCTATAACATGATTTCCTAGTTGGGCAGCAGTAATCTACTTATTGTTGTCATTATAAATATGGTGTGATAAAAGGTAAATAAATAATAGGTAATAAAAAAATAATTATCCGGATTAATTGGGATACACCTGGTTCGGATATAACCATACATATAGATATTTGAATAATGGATGTATGGTGGCAGAGCGGTTAGCGCGCTGGATTAGTAATCCAATGGTCGCGAGTTCGACACCTGTCGCGATCGATTTCGTTCACAAGCATTTAAGCTTAATTTAGGAAATCTATGAGGATGTATATATGTACTTGTTACAAAGATGTATTCATTCTTTTTATAAAACGATTTGTTTGGTTTGGTTCTTAAAAGGTTGACAATCTCTAAATGCATTTTTATGAAGAACATTTATATTAGATTCTTAAACAAATATAAGATTCCCAAAGGACAAAAGTTTTCACAATAGGTACACCAAACACATTTATTTAATCTTCTTGTAGGTAAATATAATTAGTACACTTTCGGCCTTATTGTCTAATGGCAATTTCTTCCAACCAACCAGAGTAAATGTTAAATATACAAAACAATGTGTACTATGGCAATAAGTTAATCACATTACAAAATAAATAAAGATAGCAGAAGAAAAGTAATAAAAAAAAGAAAAAATAACAAAGATAGCATATAAGAACAAATCATAGCAATGATAGGAAGACTAAGGGATAAGGAAAGGAAGTGGAGAGGAAGATGTAATCAGGTGTTGTCAGATAAATATTTTTGCTTTAGCTTTTTCTTGAAGATGTTTAGTGAGATAGACGAAGTAATATCACTATTTAGGCTATACCATAGTCTAGCTCAATGGTCGGCAAACTTATTGGCCAAAGAGCCAAATATGTAGGTACATTACAACGATTCAAAAAATTCTAAGAGCCAAATCTGTTTTTTTATTTAGTAAACCTTTATTATAATTTTAGACCTTCATTAAATTATGGGTAGGTACACTGTATAAAACTTGATTTTACACTTAATAAAGATTTATTCGTTATTAAGCAATAATATGAAAGAAAAGTATCCATAAATCATGACAATGAATGACAAACACTTAATGCGAACAATATCCTTGCATCTTCTTGGAAAGTTTCAGTAAGTCAGGTTTGTATGTTGTTGTTTTTAATTTTAGGCATGATTCCAGGTTCTCATCAATAAGACGACTTCTTAGTTTACTCTTGATAAAGTTCATGCTTAAAAAGATTGTTCGCATGAATATGTAGAACCAAAAAGGAAAAGACCAGCAAACGCGAGTTTTTTCAGCTGATCGTAAGTCAGGAATACTATTCCAGACATTGAAAATGATCATGGTCTTCCTTCTCCAGGTCTTTCAAAGCAGACCACTTGTGTTGTGAATTTGTTCGCATTTGTTCTTCTCCAATATTTCCAAATCAATACAAAGACGTTGAAATTTAGAGCTCCATATTTCTTTGTTTTTTAAATCCTGCAATTGTATTTCAAAGTTACCAATGTCAATGCCAAAAGGAGAAAATTTAAACTCAGTTATCGTAGCATTAAGAGCATTTTTGACGAATGCGAAGGTCGCTCTACTGTTTTTAAACTCCTGAAACCCGTGTTCGTGTCCGTGGATATTTTTGCCAGAGCCGCACTCAAGGAGCCAAAGAGCCGCATGCGGCTCTGGAGCCGCACTTTGCCGACCCCTGGTCTAGCTGAATGTACTTCAAATGAAGAGCTAAAAAATTCAGAACTATGAATAGGGATAGATAGTAAAGCACGTTCAGCAGATCGAAGTGGACGCCCATTGTCACAAAACTCATAGTATGCACTTTCTGATACCTGTTGAGAAATTTTAAGTAAAATTGCATTACTAGCAAGATGAGCACGTATGAGACAGTGTATCAATGTTGATGAGGCGATGTATGTGTCAAGATAGAAGAATGCGGTGTTAGGTTCTTACTGCCTACCCCTTGAGGAAGATACGGGTGGAGAGTAAAAAATACACTTATACACTTAAAAGTTGTGAAATCATCACTATTCCATAGTGTGGAGAGTAAAAAATACACTTATACACTTAAAAGTTGTGAAATCATCACTATTCCATAGTGTGGAGAGTAAAAATACACTTATACACTTAAAAGTTGTGAAATCATCACTATTCCATAGTGTGGAGAGTAAAAATACACTTATACACTTAAAAGTTGTGAAATCATCACTATTCCATAGTGTGGAGAGTAAAAAATACACTTATACACTTAAAAGTTGTGAAATCATCACTATTCCATAGTGTGGAGAGTAAAAAATACACTTATACACTTAAAAGTTGTGAAATCATCACTATTCCATAGTGTGGAGAGTAAAAATACACTTATACACTTAAAAGTTGTGAAATCATCACTATTCCATAGTGTGGAGAGTAAAAATACACTTATACACTTAAAAGTTGTGAAATCATCACTATTCCATAGTGTGGAGAGTAAAAAATACACTTATACACTTAAAAGTTGTGAAATCATCACTATTCCATAGTGTGGAGAGTAAAAATACACTTATACACTTAAAAGTTGTGAAATCATCACTATTCCATAGTGTGGAGAGTAAAAAATACACTTATACACTTAAAAGTTGTGAAATCATCACTATTCCATAGTGTGGAGAGTAAAAAATACACTTATACACTTAAAAGTTGTGAAATCATTACTATTCCATAGTGTGGAGAGTAAAAAATACACTTATACACTTAAAAGTTGTGAAATCATCACTATTCCATAGTGTGGAGAGTAAAAAATACACTTATACACTTAAAAGTTGTGAAATCATCACTATTCCATAGTGTGGAGAGTAAAAAATACATTTATACACCTAAAAGTTGTGAAATCATCAATATTCCATAGTGTGGAGAGTAACAAATACACTTATACACTTAAAAGTTGTGAAATCATCACTATTACATATTGTGGAGAGTAAAAAATACATTTATACACTTAAAAGTTGTGAAATCATCACTATTCCATAGTGTGGAGAGTAAAAATACACTTATACACTTAAAAGTTGTGAAATCATCACTTTTACATAGTGTGGAGAGTAAAAAATACATTTATACACTTAAATGTTGTGAAATTATCACTTTTCCATAGTGTGGAGAGTAAAAAATACACTTATACACTTAAAAGTTGTGAAATCATTACTATTCCATAGTGTGGAGAGTAAAAATACACTTATACACTTAAAAGTTGTGAAATCATCACTTTTACATAGTGTGGAGAGTAAAAAATACATTTATACACTTAAACGTTGTGAAATCATCACTTTTCCATAGTGTGGAGAGTAAAAAATACACTTATACACTTAAAAGTTGTGAAATCATCACTATTCCATAGTGTGGAGAGTAAAAAATACACTTATACACTTAAAAGTTGTGAAATCATCACTATTCCATAGTGTGGAGAGTAAAAAATACACTTATACACTTAAAAGTTGTGAAATCATCACTATTACATAGTGTGGAGAGTAAAAAATACACTTATACACTTAAAAGTTGTGAAATCATCACTATTCCATAGTGTGGAGAGTAAAAATACACTTATACACTTAAAAGTTGTGAAATCATCACTATTCCATAGTGTGGAGAGTTGTTGGGATATTCAAGTGCAGTCATTTCTTCTTTATTTGACATCTCTTCATCGACTAGTCTGGCCGTAAGATTGTTTATTGTTTGTTTAGCCTCTTCCATCGATAACCATGCTTGTCGAAATGATTTGTATTTTTCTGGTAGTCCACCAACAATTTTTGTAATTATAAATAGGTTACTAACATTTTCTCCGGCGTCTCGTAGTTGTTTTGCAATGTTTTCAATTCTTGAAATATATGAAGCAACATTTTCATTAGTATCTAATTTGCACGTAGAGAATTTTTCATACAACAATATTTTTCCTAATTCACCCTTTCTGTCATATATTGCATCCAATTTTTCCAAGATTTCTTTCGCACTGTTGCATGACTCTATAACATGTATGATGTTATAGTCCATTGCTGAAGACATTATATACATTGCTAGAGCATCACGCTTTTCCCATACTTCTCTCTCTGTCTTTTCTTCCTTTGGCGGTTTATTTGTACTCAGAACATCATATGCACCCTTGGCCTTTAATGCACAGGAAATTTGAAACTTCCACTGCCTGTAGTTGTTACCGACGAATTTGATTTGCGATGTGGTCTCCATAGCCGCGTACAAAGAATACGTGCTTCTGTCACTATCACAAATTATAAAACACAAATTATAAACCACGATCTTATTAGCACTCTTTTTAAGTTCACACACTTGGACCCATAACCTGTTGGGATATTCAAGTGCAAATAAGTGGTTTTTTATTAAAGTAAAAGACGAAAGATTACCACGCACACACGATGGTTTCTTTATTCTAAATATTTTTAACAGCAACCACCTTTTTTTTGTATTAGTACAAACCAAGTCAAGTTAAATACTAGTTGACAACTAGAATCAAAACACAAACTATTTTTCTTTTAATGTATATGACAGTTCCATAGAACAGACAATATAGTACAAGAAAATGTCCCTTTTTCTTCAACACTCCCCCAAAAAGGACATTTCTTTTATAACATAAACTTAAAAGTAGATTACTTATAATCTAATCAATCCAACAATGAAACTTACTACATAAGCAGTATACTTTTAAAATATTATATCTACATCTTAATAATTCCAATCAATTGCCTTAAAAATTCAAATCTAGTTTTATGAAGTGCTTTAGTACACAAATCACTCAGCTGCATATCTGTAGGAACATATTCCAATGCAATAATATTTGTATCATATTTTTCTTTAATAAAGTTATATTTGATATCAATGTGTTTGGAACGTTTATTTATATTACCATTCTTAATGTAACTTATGCAACTTTGATTATCAATATTCAAAGTAATTGGACATATTTCTGTAATATGATAAATATCAATTAAAAATTGTTTTGTCCACAAAATCTGTTTTGTTGCTTCACATGCTGCCATGAATTCGGCTTCCATAGTAGATAATGCTACACTTGGTTGTCTTTTACTAGACCAAGATATAGCAGCCCCGTTTTTCATAACTATATAGCCCGTTGTACTTCTTCTTGTGTCCATGCAACCCCCGTAATCTGAGTCTGAATATACACTTATGTTATTAGACATATTTTGTTTATAAAAGAGACCATATTCTTTTGTAGTATTCAAATAATTTATGACTTTCTTTACTGCAGTCCAATGTATTTTACTGTTACAATTTAAAAATCTACTCAATACACTAACTGCATACATTATATCTGGTCGACTCACTGTCGCAATATAGAGAAGTGAGCCTACAGCTTCCCTATAAGGAACACTTTCATCGCTCTGCTCCCCCTTAACCAGACCTCGATACTTGTTTGGGTCTGCTGGTATAACAGCAGACTTAGCATTACTTAGTCCAAAAGTTTCAACGATTTTATCTATATATTTACACTGATGTATGAAAATACCATTGTCGAGGTTCTCAATAAACATACCAATATAACAAGTAGGTTTCATGTTAACTATAATATTAAAATTGCTCGACAGATCTTTTACAATAGATAACATCTCATCAGTACTTTCAGACATCAACAAACCATCATCAACATATAGCAACAAAAATACAGTCTTGGAAAAGTCATTGTTTGTCCTAAACACACATTGATCAGAATCAAGTTGTTTAAAACCAAATTTTTGTAATATTTATTTAAATTTAAGATTCCAACATCTTGGAGCTTGCTTCAGACCATACAATGACTTGACCAATTTACAAACTAAACCTGGGTCAGCATGTGTTCCTTCTGGACAGTTCATATACACTTCTTCTTTTAGTTCTCCATAAAGAAATGCTGTTTTGACATCAAATTGTATCATCTTATAATTCTTTTCTGCAGCTATTGAAAACATTAACCAAATTGAATCATACTTTACAGTATGTGAGAATGTCTCAGTGTAATCAGTCTCTTTTTGTGAGCAACCTTTGGCACAAAGTCTTGCTTTGTACCTTATTCCATGTGTCTCTTCTTTCACTTTGAAAATCCACTTCGAATCGATGACTCGTTTACCCACCAGTCGAGGCAATAATTTCCAAGTTCCATTTTTTTCATGAGCATCAAGCTTTCTTCCATTCTGAAGAGTTTTCATTGTTTATGGCTTCTTGGTATGTTTCTGGAATGTGAATACTTTCAACTAGATTTATTTCATACCTTTTTGGTTTTTTTAAGTTATGTCTAGGTCTCAAATTAGTACTTCTTTCGGCACGAATTTCAATCTCATCTTCACTAGGATCCTTTACAGAATCATCTGTTAGCAATGTGTCTTCTGGTTGTTTAGATGTGATATCAGAGTTGGTATCCTGGACTTCTAATGAGTAATCATCTTCTTGTTGATCATATAATAATGGAGTCAGGCTGTCAATATGTTCTGACTCCTGGATTTGACACGGTTCATCTTCATTGAAGATTACATCATGAGATATTGTTATATTTCTTGTTTTTATGTCGAATAATCTGTAATTCTTTGAAATTCCTTCATACCCAACGAGTATCAATTTACGACTCTTTGGATCTAGTTTTGTACGTTTTTCTTTTGGTATATGTACATATGCAGTTGAACCTAATGTTCTTAAGTGTGTTACAATTGGTGCTCTTCCTGTCAACTTTTCATATGGAGACGTACCATCTTTGTCAGTTGTCCTATTAAGTATGTACACGGAGGTGTTCACTGCCTCTGCCCACAGGTATTTTGGCAATTCTCTAGCATGAAGCATGGAGCGCACTTTCTCCATTATGATTCGATTGGCGCGCTCGCTCTTCCCATTTTGTTCAGGAGTATATGGCGCCGTTCTCTCATGAACAATGCCTTTCGTATCTATAAAGTGTTTGAAGTTTCGGTTACAGTACTCAGTGCCATTATCAGTGTGTAGTCTCTTGACACGTATATTGAAATTAGTCTCTACAAAGGCAACATATGCTTGAAAAGCGCTTAAAGCTTCATCTTTATACTTGAGGAATTTAACAACTTTATAATTACTCTTCCCATCTGTAAAAGTTATAAAGTATTTAGCTCCACTAACTGATTCTACATTGAACGGTCCACACAGGTCGCTGAAAATTACTTCACCATTACTAATGTTCGGAGTTTCTGTCGTTTTAAATGACTTACGTGCTTGCTTCCCATAACAACACGCTTCACAAAATTGTTCGATATTACACCTTGTGGCTTTAATAACACCAGATTTAATCATTTCATTCACTGTTTTGAAATTGATGTGTCCCAGTCTCTCATGCCATCTTTGAATGTCTACAGAGTTCAGTTCATTGTTATTTGTAACTGTTTTTATTAACATTTTATATAAGTTGTTAGAAGATCTTTGAGCAATCAAAACTAAACTACCTTTATTGAATATTTTTGCTGTGTTTCCTTCTTTTGTAACCTTCATTCCTAATTTTGTTACAACACCTTCAGAAAACAAGTTCCTTTTCAAGTTTGGAACGTACCATACATCCTTAATCATGGAATCGTACCAATGTCCATCGACATAGTTTTTAATATTTATATTTCCGATTCCTATCACTTGTAGTTCACTGTTGTCACCAAGTATAACAGAAAGTGGTTATATTTCTTTCATATTTGTAAAGTAGCTCCGATTACTTGTCATATGTGCTGACGCTCCACTATCGAGTAGCCAGTCACTTGTATCACAGCAGTCATCACTCATATTAAATGCTGAATTTCTCTTTTCTTTGTCCTTTTTATCAGCCCAACAATTTTTCGCAAAGTGCCCTTTCTTATTACAATTAAAACACTTTATGTTGATCTTCTTGAATTTCTTTTTGGATTGATCCCACTTCTTTGAAGTTGACAATGCAGTCATTTCTTCTTTATTTGACATCTCTTCATCGACTAGTCTGGCCGTAAGATTGTTTATTGTTTGTTTAGCCTCTTCCATCGATAACCATGCTTGTCGAAATGATTTGTATTTTTCTGGTAGTCCACCAACAATTTTTGTAATTATAAATAGGTAACTAACATTTTCTCCGGCGTCTCGTAGTTGTTTTGCAATGTTTTCAATTCTTGAAATATATGAAGCAACATTTTCATTAGTATCTAATTTGCACGTAGAGAATTTTTCATACAACAATATTTTTCCTAATTCACCCTTTCTGTCATATATTGCATCCAATTTTTCCAAGATTTCTTTCGCACTGTTGCATGACTCTATAACATGTATGATGTTATAGTCCATTGCTGAAGACATTATATACATTGCTAGAGCATCACGCTTTTCCCATACTTCTCTCTCTGTCTTTTCTTCCTTTGGCGGTTTATTTGTACTCAGAACATCATATGCACCCTTGGCCTTTAATGCACAGGAAATTTGAAACTTCCACTGCCTGTAGTTGTTACCGACGAATTTGATTTGCGATGTGGTCTCCATAGCCGCGTACAAAGAACACGTGCTTCTGTCACTATCACAAATTATAAAACACAAATTATAAACCACGATCTTATTAGCACTCTTTTTAAGTTCACACACTTGGACCCATAACCTGTTGGGATATTCAAGTGCAAATAAGTGGTTTTTTATTAAAGTAAAAGACGAAAGATTACCACGCACACACGATGGTTTCTTTATTCTAAATATTTTTAACAGCAACCACCTTTTTTTTTGTATTAGTACAAACCAAGTCAAGTTAAATACTAGTTGACAACTAGAATCAAAACACAAACTTTTTTTCTTTTAATGTATATGACAGTTCCATAGAACAGACAATATAGTACAAGAAAATGTCCCTTTTTCTTAAACAAGAGTAAAAAATACACTTATACACTTAAAAGTTGTGAAATCATCACTATTACATATTGTGGAGAGTAAAAAATACATTTATACACTTAAAAGTTGTGAAATCATCACTATTCCATAGTGTGGAGAGTAAAAAATACACTTATACACTTAAAAGTTTGTGAAATCATCACTATTCCATAGTGTGGAGAGTAAAAAATACATTTATACACTTAAAAGTTGTGAAATCATCACTATTCCATAGTGTGGAGAGTAAAAAATACACTTATACACTTAAAAGTTGTGAAATCATCACTATTCCATAGTGTGGAGAGTAAAAAATACACTTATACACTTAAAAGTTGTGAAATCATCACTATTCCATAGTGTGGAGAGTAAAAAATACACTTATACACTTAAAAGTTGTGAAATCATCACTATTCCATAGTGTGGAGAGTAAAAAATACACTTATACACTTAAAAGTTGTGAAATCATCACTATTACATATTGTGGAGAGTAAAAAATACATTTATACACTTAAAAGTTGTGAAATCATCACTATTCCATAGTGTGGAGAGTAAAAAATACACTTATACACTTAAAAGTTGTGAAATCATCACTATTACATATTGTGGAGAGTAAAAAATACACTTATACACTCAAAAGTTGTGAAATCATCACTATTCCATAGTGTGGAGAGTAAAAAATACACTTATACACTTAAAAGTTGTGAAATCATCACTATTCCATAGTGTGGAGAGCAAAATATAACAATAATAATGTGAAATATATATCCATGTTGTACCTAATTTATTAAAAAAAAACGCAAAATTATGTAAAACATTTATTTGAAAATACGTGGCTCAGTTGGTTTGGTATCCAAAGGTCCCGGATTCGATTCCCGGTGGAGACACAGTTTTAAATTGTGTTTTCAATCTGGATCTGTGGGACGATTAAAATCGTAAGTCTCCAGAATGTGGTAACTTGTTATTGGGTGCGTTGTTGTTAAATTAATATTTGACATAGTACCTGTAAGTTGCCCGAGAAGTAATATGATACAAAATAAATGTATACATTTCCAAAGTACCTACCTACAGTAGGTACATACCTAAACATAATCATAATCACAAAATAGTACCTTTTTTTCTTAAGTGATCCGGATAGATATCTGGAGTTCGGATAATTGGAGTTCAACTGTATTTTATTATTTATTATAATTATGTATCATATAATATCAATACAAACAAAGCAGTCTGCATTTTCAATGTAAAACAGGGATAAATATAAATTTATATATTTTTTAATAAATTGTTATACTCCTTCCATGATATTATAGAAATAAATTGTACAAATTATTCATATTGTGTATTATTTAAAAAAAAGTAAAGATTAGCTTGTAGCAATCTATTGGCTAAGACTGAAACATATAGAAATCTGCGACACAATTGTTATAACAGGAAACCATAGATTGTAGATTATGTTTTTAGGCAAAAATACAATATTTTCATAGACGAATTAAAAACGTCTATGAGTTATTTCTTTCTTGTGGGTTTTCTTCATAGATTTTCATTATAATCATAGGTTTTTATTATGACATACTAGATGTCGTAGTTAGCAAATTTTGTGTGAATCGAAGTGAGTCATTTTTTTTAGGAAAAATTTGACGTTTTGGTTCCAGGCCACATCGTTTTTCTATAGAAAATAACGACTAATGTGAATTATTTTCGGATTTATTTGTCTAACAGTTATCTAGGATGTGTTGAAATGCAAGGAAACTGAAATATGTTTGCCAACCAAAACGTCAAACGCGCGATATTCCACGACTCACTTTTTGCACGGAGTACTAAATCTTGTATATTATAATAAAAATCTATGATTATGATATAGTTTATGTCGTCGATAGCAAATTTTTTCCTTGAGGCTTTTACCGCGGGATTTTTGACAATTTGGTTGGCAGACCACATCGTTTTTCTATAGAGAATAACGACTAATGTGAATTGTTTTGGGGATTTATTTGTCGAAAAACACATTCATTAATATTTAGAGAATAGTTATCTAAGAAGTGTTGAAATGTAAGTAAAACTGCAATATGTTGCCAACCAAAACGCCAAACGGGCGATATACCATGACTCATTTATTGCACGGAGTACTCCATCTAGTATATTATATGAAAATCTATGGTTTTCTTATATATCTATCAGCATTGCCAAATTGTGGGGAATTCCCAAATTCGCGTGGAATATCATCTCGATTGGGGATTTTGTGGGGATTGACTTTTTGTGGGGAAAATGTGAGGATTCTAGCATTTCACCATTCATTGTTAAAACGTCTATACATTTGAAAAAATATGAAAATGTACTTTGTTCAGCTATTACAGATGTCTTTAAAATAGGCCAAGATTTTTATAATGAATAAACGTCGGACATTGTTAAGAGATTTGATTTTAGAGATCCTTTTTATTTTTATTTTATATATTGTGAATTCTTCAAAAGCTCAACAAATCTAAGTTAAATCACTGTCGCCTGTGCTGAAAGGATTTCCAGTATTTGAAAAATTTGTGCGAATACAAAAATTTATGACAAATAGCGAGTTCAGGCTATGCTGGATTTTACTCTACTTGGCCTTGATGGATATGATGATGCGGAGAGTAACTAGTGTAAAATGTTTAAAGTGTAAATATTATTGTTTTTTTATGAAAACTTGTATTTTTCTTGAGATTAGAACGTGAGGAATTTGTGGGGAATCGGGACTTTGTACTTCCCCAATTTGGGGAATTTATTCTAGATTTTTGGGGAATTTGGAAAATTGACATAGGCAACTCTGATATCTAAACTGCTTTGACTTTAGTGGTGCAAAGTTCGATATTTTTTAAGATCCTGTCTTTTCAAATCGATTCATGAAATTTATGCGGATCATCAATTCGCTCTTCGATTCAATATGATTCAAATATGGCTATCCTTATCTATCGTGCATAACATGTACGTAATATGACAGAGAAAACAAAACCGATTCAAAATATGATATGCAAATGTAGGCGTTAAAATGTTTGCATTTCAATGTACTTAATGGTCAATATTGCTTAAATATTTTATGAACCATAATGAATTAGTCGTGAATCGAAGATTGCCATCAGTCTTTATCTCAAAAGAATTATGAGATAACAGATCGCCTTCAAAATAGTATATACAATTATAGACGTTACGTATTTGTTTTTCAAAGTGTGTTGCGGTCAAAATTGCTTAACATATTCAAGAACCGCAATGAATTAGATTTCATGAACCATAATGAATTAGTTATGAATAGAAGATTGCCATGAGTCGGTCTGTGTATCGCATTCTAACTATATACTTTACGTGGATTAGAGCGAGAGAACACATGATCCGGAATCGATGAGTCGGTCTGTGTATCGCATTCTAACGATATATTTTATATGAGATAGAAAGTGTGAGAGTGATGCCGGGTTCATGAACGGAACGTTGTGGCAACGTGAACCGTGAGTCACCGATTCAATTTAATGATCCGGTCAAATAATACGGATCACTCGTTTTTCCCCGTCGCTATTTGACTTTCTATCGAGACCAAATCTGTCAAAATGCGATTAAACTAAAGTGATTTTTAGTAAGTATTTACAATTCAATGAAATCAATAAAATAAAAGTTTATTAATAAAACAAAAGTAAATCAGAAGGTTCGTATGTCAAAATGATACAAACTATTTATACTCATAAATGAGTTTATTTGCAACTATCAATGACAACTTCAAGTAAAGAAAACACATTTGTTTTCAATCAACAAGAGGTTAGGTTTCATGCATGTTGTTGATATATTTATGTCAAAATTTGATAAAAACTTGGAGCATTGAAACATAGATGTCTCTCTAACTTATTGTTTTATTATATATTTTTAAGAAAATGGCGGCAATATTTTTACTTTTCTTAATGGCAAGTATTTTTATCTTCATCCTTGGATATCTGTGGCTCGGATTTTTAAGAAAAATGAACCGATTCAAGATATACGGTGTAAAACATGTTCCAGGATATGTATTTTTTGGAAATATGTGGAATATATTGACACAAAAGCAGCACATGGTTGAAGTTCTGCAAAATACGTATAAAACTTTTACAGATCAAAGGTATGTATACAAAATTAATTTTGAAATTCACGAATAAAATAGATAAAGGTCTATTTTTTTAGATTTATTTTCAACCTAATATGCGTGTTTTTTCGTCAGGAAACAGGAAACCCAATAACTATTATTGAAAATATTAGCAAAATCGTTTAACAATATATTTATTAGGATTGAAAATGTGTAAAGACTAAGTAAGTTAAAGCTGGTTGGTAACCGGAGGGGTTACCAATAAACAGTTGTTAGTAACCAGAGTAGTTACTATTAAGTATATGTGGTAACCAGAGGGGTTACCAGTAAAGAGAGTTTACTATATCCCAAGTGGATATGATTTGAAATAAGAACACAAGGACAGTGGTTTAGAGAGAAGAAGAAAGAATGGTCAAAAGTAACAATGAGTATATTGATCACAATTAATAGTTTGCTTAAGGGTAAATTTACAATTGATGAAATAACTTATAAAGGAACTTTCTCACGATGAGTAGGTATAACGAGCGAGTTAGCGGGTGTGTTCGAAGTGTCCGAATCTTCGCATGGTGAAGTACCATCGTGCTCGCGGGGTCGAGAGATGACCGGTGGTCGAGATATGAAGTGTCGGCGAGACGGCGTGGTCGAGAACGGCGGCGTGATGTGACGAATCGAAGTGACGGAAATACGGAAATGAAGTGACGACGTGTACAGGTGTAGACTCCCTTAAATAGTGCTGCGCTTGGGGTAGCAAGTTCAATGTGCTCGAACTTTCTAGACTTATTGATTTGAAGTGTCATAACCAGTTGAGGAGTATTGTCACTTGTTTGACGTTGCGGGCGATGAACTCGGCCTAGCGATAAACAAATGTACTTGCCGTCGCTAGGCGCGCGCTCGAAAGAAATTTCGAGATGTGGTCTTCCACAAAGTAAAGAATAAAAACATATTATACAACTACATGTGAATTTGAGAAAATGTGAACATCATAATATGCATTTTAATGAATCGTAGGTAGGTACCTATTTTTAAAATTGGAATCTCAAAACTGCATGCACAAGATTTCTTCTACATTACCATAGAATATATTACATAGATAACTAAAATATGATTATTTATCAATAAAAAACAAATTAGTCTATGGTCTAAGCGAGAAGGATTTGAAAAATAAGTACCTACCAATGTCGAGATGTGATAGCTTTGAGTTTTGAAATCGAAAATCAAAAATTTAGTTTTTTTAATATTTTTTTTCTCTTTTATGACAATTTTACGTTTGTATTGAGATATTGAAAATTGTCAAAAAAATATTATTGACTCCCGACAAGAAAAAAATCCAATCTTTTTGTATATGCAACCATAAAAATATTCAATCTTTTTTCTCAATGAATGTACTCTTTCGCATATCTATGATGAGTCGATGGCAGAGCGATTAACGCGCAAGTCTAATAATCCAGTCTTCGCGGGTTGGAATCCTGACCGATTTCGTTCACCTAATGCACAAGCATTTATGCTTGTGATGCTCTATTAAGATGTGCTGGTAGTGTAACATGCCTTCGTGTTACACTACCAGCAAGTGTTACAAGTAAGATGGGCTGGTAGGTATGGGCTCCTTCAAGGTAATCCCGATACTTAAAAAGAAAACTGAAAGAGGGCAAGCAACGATGGTATAGCCACGTCATGCGAAGGGAGGACACCTACTCTGTCAAAACTGTGCTAGGTATCTCCTCAAAGCCAAGGTATCTCAGAAGCAAATCACGGCGACACGGTGGACGAGTATCGAGAGGGAGTTGGTGGCGCAAAGGTGTCCCACAAGAGACAGCCCAGAGTCGTAGATAGTGGCGACTGTTGACTAGGAGACTCGACCCCGGATGAACTGGGATAGTTCTGGGAACTAGATAGGAAATGATGATGATAATGAAGAAAATTCTAGCGAAATAGGTTGACAATAGTGAAATAGTGAAATTACGAAGAATTTGCAAACCATTTAATCGAAAATAACCATACTTTTATTAATATAGATAGACAGCCTGGAAATCTTGGAAATCAGAAAAAAACGTAAATTTGAGAAATAATATAATTAATAACCAAACACAATTCCCTCATAACCCTATACTAAATATTTTCCCAGTACAAAAATGAATTAACCAATAACTTCATTGAATCCCCCACCCTAAAAAACAATGTAATCCAGCCTACATTCCACCCATTATGATTACTTTAAGTCCATAATAAATATTGTATTTTATTCTAGTATGGGGGCTTACACGCATGTGGCGTGTAGATCAATAGAGATGCAAATACTAGATCTAATGTACACTAAACCACATACGTGTAAATTCTGCTGGCTCACAAATTATCCCTATATACCGGAATCGAACCGGGATATGTAATTCATAATTTGCCTTCTTTATTAACGAGCGTGTTCAACCAACAGTCCCATATAATTGATTATCGCGGATGGCGATAATCCAAATTAATTAATGATTATACTGTGATGCAAGTTGGTACATAAGACAGGTTAAGATTGAAAGATTGAAGATAACTTACGTATTTACTGTTGAGAACAAATTGAAAGGATTACAATTAACTACTACTGAAATTATACCTTACTTATAAGATTTGCACTTAAAATTCACGTACTTACGGGAAGTACGACACACAGTTGGGTATCAGAACGGAATGAAAATTTTGTTCAAAATGGCCGTATTTATACGTCCGCCAATTAGAGTTGGGCAATGACCATCAATTAGAGTTGTGCGATGGCCATAGCCACACTAGTATACTTTGTATCCTCTTGAGGAAGGGAACTTTAACATGTAGAGGAACATGTTTCTCGTAACATGTAGAGGAATTTTTATTCAATTGAATAAAGGTTATAATTGTAGTGGTGTACACAGAGTTGTATTTTATTTTTCATTTAATTAATTGCAAAATGATACCACAAAGTAAAACACTGTGTTTCACTGTCGTATTGTTGTAATTTTTTTTTGTATGGTTATTGTGGATTTAAATAAATAAATAAATAAATAAAATAAAAAACAATCGTTTATCGATGATGGAATATTATGATGTTTTTGGTCATTGTTTTAGGCAGGTTAATATTTTTCCTTTTTCAGATATGTGGAGATTCGATATTTCACTGCTCCAATTATTGTTTTGAAAGACTTGGATTTAATAAGACAAATTATGATCAAAGATTTTGATTATTTTCAAGATCATCAGGGATTTGTTGACGCCAGTTTCGATCCTTTGTTTGGGAACAATCTCTTTTCACTTAGAGGTAAAAAAACAACATATTAACTATTCACCTACACTTTTACCCTTTGGGGTATAATGCGTGTTCTATTTTATTTTATCAGAAAGGATTTTATTTAATTTAAAACATCTACCTTCAAATATGATATTTCCTATGCCAGTTCCATAGAATAATAATAAAACTATAGAATACTCATTTTAGTATTTGAATATTCGTTTTATTGGCCGGCTCGTGTCAATATTATGTATGAATCTTCTGGTAGACATTGTTCGTATAGTACTACTCGTTATGACTGCATAAATAATTTTGCAAGCATTTAAAAAATTCCCTATTTAGAGAACGTAGCACGCAGACGGCCAAATGATTACTGAATGCTCGTAGCAAAATGTTGACCAAATTAGTCATAATTAGTCATAACATAATGCAGTCGCGTTTACTGCAGGCTAAAGAGTATTCTATAGGTACTGGTTGAGCAATATTCATTTGCCACAGTAATTGCATAATTTGTTGGAATTATTTATTTCAAACAGGTCAACTGTAGGACCAGTCTGCCATCTGTGAATTAGATAGTCACTTACTTGTTATGCTTTCTCGACGTCTGAGCAACACAGGTGGGCGGATATGGTTTGAGCCATGGATATGGAAGACTAAAGTTTTGACCAGTTGTCGCACGTCAGCGGTTCAGTGTATTGGCACATTTCGTCATTTTCGTCCTAGACCAAGTTATGTCTTTTTTCTAAATAATCAGAATTTCTTTTACTTGTGCTTTATTAATTACGCCACGGGAGGAATTGTTGTGTGTGAGACTTGCGAAGTGGACGAACCATCATCTCCACCAGACCAGAGACCGGAGATACGAGATCTGTGCCTGCGAAGAATGGAGACCCGTCACAGGTAAGTGGCTGTCTCATATTCGCAGAAGGATTTACAGGCTTTCTTCGGTTGACTTGTTGACACATACATGATTCCACCCCCAACAAACTGAGCGGGAAGTTACGCCCCCGCTTATTCAGGTACTATTATTATTCTACGGTATATTTGATTTTATATTACTTATAGTGATAAAGTGTTTCAATCAAAATAACTACTTAGGTACATTATCATAACTGGTATATTCGAAATAAATAAAATTACAATAAAAATATTAAGTTAATTCATTTGTGATGTCGTGGGTCGGAACTAATAATTAAGATTTAACGCGACTCTATTCTGTTAAACGATCAACGCATGAATAATCAGAATGTTTGCACGATAGACGACGATGGGCCGAGATTCGTCGATCTTCGTAAATTGTCGTGAATCTTCGAGAATGATACATATTGCAGCTCGCTGACAGAGCACAGCTACAACCTGAATGCACAGTCCTAGGTAACTAAATACTAACTCCTAACCTCACTGGAGTATTTAGTATTCTTAAGTTAGCAATTATTGCATTGCAGAGTCATCTCAAACACGAGTATTATTTTCTCCTTAATTTGCGACCCCTATTATTGCAATTACGAAAAAATTAAATAATCCATTTATGTGAAAAATATCAAAAATATATTTTTTCCGCTTGTTCCGCGTTTCGTTCAACAGTGTTTTATCTTTCTCTCGTATTATTTGTTTGACTGTATTTTTATTACCCGGCATTTTGACTTGAATTGGACACAATTTGATCTTTTTTGGACCCTAACTTTTTTGTTTTTGCGTTCAATAGATACCGCGAACGTCAAAATCAACACAACACAAATGGCAGCCATGTTGACACGTCGGCAACGAATAATTTTACAGATTTCTGTTTTACGAAAAACGATACAAGACTCGTTGACAAATAGAATACGTTACATTTTTTCCCCATCGCATTGAAAAACCGGTTGAAAACATGAACTCCGTTGAAAACCTCGTCCGTGCAAAGTGCGCTTTAGACCAGTTATGAATGATCGCAAAATATCAAAGGATGCCAAAGTTGCCATTCATAATACAATCTTAGTGCCAACGCAGAATAAATGCAGTTGAAATGAGATCGTTTAGAAGAATTTTTAACAGAACGATGTATGACAGGGTAACAAATGAAGACGCAGGGAAATAATGTAAGATGAAGAAAGATGTAATTAACAAAATGAAAGCTAACACATTGAGGCGTTTGGCTAATTTGGGAAGAATGAAGGAACAACGCCTGACGAAGAAAATATACGTAGCTGGCAGGAACGGAATAAGAGGTCGTGGTCGTCCAAAAAAGAGATGGCACGACCATGTGAACGATATTTTGAAAGACGAAAATGTTAGAAGACTGAACAACAGACGAACATGTATAAGAAGATGTATGAATGTTGACGAGGCGATGAATGTGTTTCAAGATCTGTAAAGATGAATGAATGATTTTTTTTATATTTTTGAGAAAGAATGGCTTTATGTAGGTTCCAATATTTATTTGGTGTGAGTATTTTTAGAAAACACATACCTCAGCAGTTGTTTCCTTCTCTTCATCGCAGATTTTATCGCAATTTCCAACGAATGTTAGTGTCAAAATAAACAGAACAGAGAACCGTGTTGTTTATGATGCGAATCATGTTTTTCAGGAGAGAAATGGCACTATATGAGAAAAGCACTAAGGCCAATATTCACTCCCTCAAAACTCAAAGATATATTTGGATACGTCCAAACCTGCGCAGAACAAATGATAAAATCTATTGAATCTATAGGTAAGATATGTTTTGTGTTTGTTATTTAGAAAATAAAAAGTTTGTAACGTTTTTTTGTTGCTCACAAGCAACACTAAGTAAAAAAAACACATAGCTATAAGCATGTAAATAAAAAAAACACATTGCTATAAACGAGTAAATAAAAAAAACACATTGGTATAAACAAGTAAAGAAAAAAACACACACAGAGCTCCTTGTATCGAATAAATTCTTTTTTTTATGGATACTTTATGAATGGTTTGAAAGGGATAACTTCCAGTAAGTGGTTTATACGATAATTTTACACACCTGAACAACAATAACTTAAAATGCCCTTTTCCATATTTTATTTTATTTCTCAGATTCCCACCAAGATCTGGATATGAAGGACCTGTTTTCTAGATATACCAATGATGTGATCGCAAGCGTTGCATTTGACACCGAATTGGACTCCTTCGCCGAGCAGGACAATCGTTTTTTTCAGATGGGGAAGAAAGCCATATCGCAGACCAGATTGAAGCCAGAATTTACCAAGATCCACATGATAAAGATACTCCTCAAGATGACTTTTCCAAAAATAATGAAGGTAATTACTATCGATCTTGTATTTTTATACAGATTAACAACGTGAATGATAATGAATTTGCTTAAACTAGTTGCGTGTAATACATGAGATCCAACTGTCGATACAGATAGCATGTACAGTTGAAGTATACTTTCCAAACTATAAATCCATAAATCTAAATTATTGAAGTTTTTAAGGTATTATTGTTTCTATACAAAACATGTACGTATGTATTTCAAGAAGTGTGGTATGGAGGTCAGTCATTTTTCCTATCCATAATATGAAAACAGCATGATGGTATGTATTTATGGAGATTAAGTATCAAACTATTGAGAGTCCCCGTAGAAATTGTGTAGTGCATACTGCCATACAAATTGTATGAAACAATGTCGTCACTAAATTCAATTTTTATAAAAATTGTTAAAAAAGTTCGAGCAGTACTAATATAATGTAAATATTCTTTATAGAAAATTAAATTATCTAGTTGGGGTGTTTCGGCGTTTTTCGTTAGTTTCAAAAAAATGGAAATATTGGCAGTTAAACACATAAATTAATCATAAAAAAATGTTTTTCTTAATAAAAAATGTTGAGAAATCTAGAAGTTAAAAAAAAACAATTTCGAGTATTGGATTTTTTTCAACATTTTAACAAATTTTCAGCATTCTAGTTTTTGTGGTTTTTGAGATACCCGTCGTGGCACTGTTGGTAATCCGTTCGGTTTCTGTGTGGGCGTCCTGGGTTCGATTCCCAGCAGAGGAGAAATTTATTGAAATTCATTTCTCACGAAAATAATGCTTCTCTAGGCTGGAAACACTGGTTAGTTGGAAGAAATTGCCACACGGCAATAAACTCGCCACTTGCGCAGGGTGCAAGTAAGTATTCATTATTATTATAGGTAAAATTAAAGCAAAAAATCTATAGTTGATGATTCCCGACAAAAACAAAAATTAAAATTACTGAGTATAAAAGTTTTGTAGGCATATTACTAGGTATATTCTTAAATTTTTGACTCTGTGCATTGAGCGGATCAAAAGTTATAGGGGACACACACACAGACACACTAAATGTTCTACTCCGAATTCTGAGTAAATCCATGAATGGAACATATATTATGCTAGGAAGCTTCTAAGTTGGTGATTTTTTTACTTCAAAGTTGATAAAACCAAGAAAAATGTAGACCTGGCATACAAATCTCGCCAATCTTGGATTGAAGAGAAATAAATTCTCTTGAACAAATCAACAGTTGGAATAATAATATTTAAGGCACTCATACTAAAGCGAACAATATTGAATATTTCTTCAGGCCGGTATAGAATAATTCTTTTCATCTTTTTCGGATATCCTGAAAGACCTGGTTATTCGAAAACACAACGGGCAAAATAGCAATTGCAAATCAGTTCACATTTCAAACAACGTGGAACTGAGTCTGAGAAACGGGACAACAAGGGTTGTCAACAATGATAATCCAATCGCATAGGCCATAACATCAGGCATCCGGGTCTGCTTGTTTCTATGAAAAGGTAGAAACTGTAGAGGTCGCCCTAGAAATAATTCGGAAAAGCCCCCTAGTTGTATGGAAGTGACTGGCAACTGTCACTTCCATACATTGAGTTATCTTTCCTTGTTTTTTTTCTTGAGCTTAATTACACGTTGTAGCTTCCAAGACATTATGAAGAGGCTGGCGGACAACAGAGATGTGTGGAGAGATGGAGTGCTCGATGCAAAACAATCTTTGGATTGTAACTATAAAGAATAATAATCAGTTATTTGATTTTATAGAACTCATACCAATTATCTGTGATTATTTTTATGTTTTCGTAATATAGTCATATTCATTGCCCTTCTTTCCGCCATTGCTCGATTTGTTGAATAAACTGCTGCATTAATATGAAAGTACTATTTTTTATCTAGATTTTTAGGAAACCAGTGTTTTCGGAAGACGTATCTGATTTCTTTGAAGATATCGTTGTAAGAAATGTCAAGAAGAGACTCGAATGTGATACTCGTAGAAGTGACCTTATACAGCTGATGGTGGATTCGACCAGCTTTGAAGAACAGACACTAGAATCGGATGGAATCGCAAAGATCCTTGATAGAAGTAAGACTAAGATCCACGTGACTCCAATGACAATTTTTTTTTTGCGGCGCTGGCCGATTTACTAATGATATTAATAACAATTAAGTACTACAAATAATAACACTCAATTATTATTATTACCATTATACACGTCCTCAAAAGAATTTGCAGATCAATGCGTAAATTCTAAATTATTTAAAAGAGCAAAATAAAATGCAACAAACGCATCATCAAGCTTTCAATTGGGAATAGTTCACCCATCCAGATACTTAACATATCAAAGGATTAGGCTCTGAGGAGGTCTCTATACTACCTAACAACCCTACTGATTCCCGAATATTAAGGTTTAAAAAATCTTTAACGATTCTACATGTATTCATAATTACCGTTTTTTGCATTTTTATTATTAAATTTTTCGATAAATCTATAATTTCTAAATTACGGATTTACGATTTTGGAATAATGCCAGTGGCTGAAATAATGAACGGTAGTATTATTATTTTACGAGAATGCCAAAGTCTTTTAATCTCATTACCTAAAGCGGTGTATTTTCAAATTTTTTCATCAAAAGTTTTTATAATATTACTAGAATTTGGAATAGCCACGTCGCAAATATATGTTATTTTTTTAATTTTATCATGTATTATTAAATCGGGTCTGTTATGTTGAATTGACCATTCAGTTAATATTGTTTTATCGTAATAAAGCGAAATATTATTATTTTCTAAAAATGAAATCGGATCATATTCATAATATGGTTTTATGTTTATCGCGTCAATTAATTTATAATTATTATTTTTATTGGTTTTTATTTATGTATTATTTTAATTATTGTTACTAATGTTTGATTATAAGAATTAAAAAAATAAAAAGTAGCCACAAGTTATAATATAAAACAATTTATTCTATTAAAATGTAGAACGAAAAGTTTATTTTAGGATCTTTTAAGTATGTAAAATTAAATAGGTAAAATATTAAGTCTGCTGGAGGGAGAAAAAAAATTGTTACAAAGAAAAAGTATCTGCACAACAACTGCAATCATTTCAAACATTACCTATACCAGTCGTATTTGTATTAAATTTATAAATACAATTTCAGCCATTTTTAAATAGTAAATAAATAATAATAATAAACACTTCCTTGCACCCTGTGCAAGTGGCGAGTTTATAGCAATATGGCAATTCATTTTTATTTCTCTTAACTGGCGAAAGTGATGTACTTGGGGTAATATTTTCCATGTTGCTATTACACTGTTAATAACTATACTAGGATTGTTTATTTATTGCGGTGGGCGGTACCTGCGCAAAGGGGGTGCAGGTACCTTAACTATGAGTTCCGTCAAGGCAGGATTTGAAATAAAACCCAATGATGTACAAGAATTTTTATTTAATGTTTGTTTTAGAATTGACCAATATTGAGTTAACAGCTCAAGCATTGATATTCTTCATCTCTGGGTTTGAGACGTCTTCGACGTTTCTATGTTTCTTGATGTACGAACTGGCCACGAATCTTGATATTCAGAGAGAACTTCAAAATGAAATTGACGAAGCTGTGTCTAAAGACGAAGTATTGGACGATGGAAAATTGCAAAACTTGGAATATATGAAGATGGTGATTTCTGGTGAGTGAAATAATATCATCTATGAGGCAAAGTAATATACATCCTAAAAGCTAACATTATAGTGTTATGGCTAAAGTTGTGTTTGTAACTTTACATAGTCATTTACAGCAGATATTGCCTTTTAAAAGCATTTCCATAAAAAAAACACTGAAAAAAAAATCCCAGAAAACAAAACAACAATAAACTTAGCAAAAAAAGGAAAAACCTATCCATATACCTCCATAGTGAAATGAAAAAAAGTCACTAAGTGTCCTGAGGAAGAGAACATTGTTCTCGAAACATGTAGACTTGGTGGTTAATACAAAGTTATTTTATTGTTATTAATGAAAAAAAGTCAATAACAAAATTGACTTTCAATTATTTTTCTTTTCCTTTAAATTGTATGCATATAAATATGAAAATCAGCGAATTAGGTACTTGTTTTATTTAAAGGTATGTTTTTGTAAATATTTAAATAAAGATAGTGTGCTAAAAGTGCAAAAAATTTCTTTATGTAATCAAAGAAAACACCAGTCAGATAATCATAATCATTGTCCAACGGAAGAATTCTATTCATCAAGCACACCAAGCAAGTAAGTTTAACGGCATAAGTTAAGCAGACTAAACTTGTGTTTATTTTAGAACCGTTAATGTTAAACGTAAACAATGTTCAGTTGCCATGAATGATTCCATATTTTGTTAGGTTAATATTGCGACTATGCTTAAGTCTAAAGATTTTAAAACATTCAATGATATAGGCTCGAAAATAAATTCAAGTTTAGCCGTCTAAACTTGCGCTTAAGATTAGTTTATTTTCATGTTCACCTTTGGCCGCAAGTGAAATATACTCAGTAATTGAAACATATATTTTTTAATTATTTTGTAGAAGCCTTGCGATTATGGCCTCCAGTTATGTTGACGGACAGGCAATGTGTCAAGTCATATATTCTACCACCGCCCAGTGAAGATAGCGACAAATACATTCAGGTACAGCCCCTTCCACTTAATGGTGATAAAAACCGATTGACGTTTGACATTATCACAATTTAAAATGGCGGCGATCGTCATTTTAGAATGGCGGTTATTCTGAACGCACATCATTGGATTTGTCTATTGAAAAGGTTACTAAATGAAATTATAACAAGCGTTCAAACCGTGTTGTTTTAATTACAGTTTGACGTTTTGTTCGATTTAAATGGCACAAGAATATGCAGCTTTGGCTATAGTTGAATATTTAGAAGAAACTGTCGTTATAATATTACAACTGTCGATTCGTTCAATAGAATGAAATTCTATTGAAGGAAGAGGCAGTTTAAATCCAAGACGCGTGTATGAAGGAACATTTTGTATGGCGTAGTGGACTTTTTGGATGCTAAAAACACCAACTTAGAAGATTCGCAGCATATATGTCACACTACATGGATTTACTCAGAATTTGGAGTAGAACATTTTATGTGAGTTTTGTGTGTCCCTGTGTGTGTGTGTTGTCCCCCCCCCCCACTTATAACTTTTGATCCGCTGGATTCACAAAGCCTACAATTTCAGAATATATAGACAATTTTAGGTACACAAAACTTTTATACTCGAAATGGACTTTTAAAAACAGTTCCAGAGTTTCTCAAACTGTTTTTATAAAGAAGCAAAAAATTGGTATGACAAATTTTTGTCTTTAACTGCCTTTATTTCCATTTCTTTTAAAAATATCGAAAAATGCCGAAACATGTAACCTAGAAAATTTAATTTTCTATAAAAAATATATACATTATAGCAATATATCTCAAACTTTTTTGAACAAAGTTTGTACAAATTAATATTAGTGACGACATCGCTTCATACAATTTGTATGGAATACATAATATCCAAGTTCAACTATACATACTATAGCTATCGACAGTTGGATCTCATGTGTTGCATGCAACTAGTTCTAATGTTTTATGGATAAAATACTTAAATTCTAATCTTTTTGTTGAGATTTCATCACATTTTGTTTCGCCGACATCTTGGATAACCTAGGTAACTAACAGTACATTTTGTCCTTTTAAATACCTATGATTGCTTATATTGTTCAAAAGAATTTGTCATATCCAAATATTTATTTTTTTGCGGTTTGTATTATTTTAGATGTGATGTTTAAAGTAAATTATAACCAATATAGTGTGTTGTGTTTTAACAGAATAATTTGAAAATAGTTACGTATGCTTTTATATAGATAATAAACTATAGACAAGATAATAGCATGTTCAGAATAACCAAAGTGTGTACTATTGGATGACAATTGATTTGGCAAACAATTACAGCTATTGCAATTGGATTAATTTCTATACAATCGTAGAAATTTGACAATTGCACTCGATAACGCCTTTCGTGTTTTTGTGTTGGTAACCTTGCATAGTTAAAAATTTGGCGAATTTAGTTCTACGGAGTTGCTAACATATTAAATATTTCACTACTCTGTAAATTTACGGACACTTTGCTTTTATAAATAAATTTAAAAATCATTTTATTGTTTTTGGGGGTACTTATGTCAAAAACAAATTTTACTATTCTTACTTTGCGACGAATAGTACAGAATAATCATTTTAACCATATTTACGTTATTTTTATAATATGTTGTCACATCTGGCGAAGCTTAGTTTCTTACTTATGACAACACCAAGAAATCTTACCAATGCAAAGATAAATAACGAGATATTAAGTTTAACGAACTGTTTTTTCAAAAGGTGTACCAATAATAAATATACTTATATAATTCTGTAATCTTCTTTAATCAGTGTTTGTTAAAAATGAGTGTTATTAATTCGAACATGATTTTGGGATTTGCGAAATGGTGGAAGTAGTTCAGATTTTAAAAAAATAAATTATTTCTTTATCCAGTTACGAAAAAACGAGAGTATATGGATCCCTATCTACAGCATTCAACGTGATCCACAGTATTTCAAAGATCCAGAAAAATTCGATCCACTAAGATTCTCTAAATCAAGGATCAACGAGATCATACCGTTCAGCTATTTGCCTTTTGGAGTAGGACCCAGAAACTGTATAGGTGAGTATATTTAGCTATTTCCTTTTTGGACTAGGACCCAGAATCTGTATAGGTGAGTATATTTTTTATGTAGAGATCAAATAAATAAAATTCAAATTAGCAAGGTATAAAATATAAAAAAAAAATTGTACATAATAACTAAACTAATTACAATACAAATATACCATCACAACATATACACCACTATGTGAGGTAACCGGCGACAGGTGTGAATTGCCTCATAAAAGGAAGAATGACACACGTGTGTATCGCCACACACTAGTATCGTCTCACCTAAAAAGGCACTACATTCAGAATGTGTGATTGTAAACCTCATTGCTGAACTATGTGAGATGTTATTGTTGCCTGTTGTATTTTCTATTACCCGTCTCTTACGGGACACCCGAAACACTAGATTCAGAATGTGTGATGGTGAACCTCATTGCTGAACTATGTGAGATGTTATTGTTGCCTGTTGTATTTTCTATTACCCGTCTCTTACGGGACACCCGAAACACTACATTCAGAATGTGTGATGGTGAACCTCATTGCTGAACTATGTGAGATGTTATTGTTGCCTGTTGTATTTTCTATTACCCGTCTCTTACGGGACACCCGAAACACTACATTCAGAATGTGTGATGGTGAACCTCATTGCTGAACTATGTGAGATTGTTACTGTTGCCTGTTGTATTTTCGATTACCCGCCTCTTACGGTACACCCAAAAACGATGAATATAGTTACCTACTCACATTAAGTTACCTTCTAATGTATGAAGTACGAAACAATATTGTGTATTACCTAATCTGTGATATACAATATTTTTTCCTGAAGAAAAGGTAAAGTGGGAGGTTTTTTTTTAAATAGCAAAAATAGTAATTAAAATAGTATAAAAATCAGCCGGTAGATCTTTATATTTTCTTTTGATTTAAGTAAAAATCTACGTAATAGGCCTTGTAGTTTTGCTAAAACTAATTTTACAAGGAAAGTATTATTGTATTGTAATACGACCCATAGGGTCGTATTACAAGAGTTATTTGTGAAAAATGTAAGAAAAAGGTAAGGTCCCTTATTGCGAGAATACTGCTTACGGAACCTCAACTATTTCTTACGTTATTCTCAAATAACTCCCGTAATATGACCATAATAATAAACTATAGTGTGTTTCATGATTTCTTACAAATTTTATAAAACTGTCTATTTCCATTATTAAATAAAATTAATTTTAGGTTTCAAATTTGCTCTACTGGAAACGAAATTGATAATTTATCACCTGCTCAGACGATTTGACATATTGGTCTCTGACAAGATGAAGTTGCCACTCAAGATGAATACGAGATCTTTGAACATGAACGTGGAAGGGGGATTCTGGTTCAAGTTGCTTCCAAGATTGACAAAAGATACTGCAATAAAGATGAATATAACTTAATTTTAAATAAAAAATATAACAAGTGTTTTCAACATTTCTCTAGTGAATTTTTGTCATACAATTCAGCCTAAATTCTCCTAAAAAAAATTAAAATATCCTTCTTTGAAGCATTTTTTTTAATTACTCCATAAGTATGTGTCGTAGAGAAATAAATCTTTTATATGCATAAAGAATGTATAAAATCAAATTGAATTAACGATAAGGTTTTTTCATTTTATGTAAGGTTTGTTCTTAAAATGCGAAAAATCAACAAATTTTGGGTTTCCGATCATTTAAATCACGTATAAACCTTTTTTAATGCACGCGATAGTTACCCTTATTAATACGTAACTTCATAGTGCATTTAGCGGTTTTAATATATCATGTTTCCAGTCACTAGATTATAGCGTTATATGTCCTCGATAGCCTAGTCTTCACAACATTTTTTATTAAACATAACCTACAAAAGTTTGGTAAAAATACCAATTTAGTCATTTATTTTAATATTTAAGTTACTTTTTTTTAATATACATATAATGCGACTGGCTCACGCCAGTCGCAATTAATTACAAACAAACCTAACCAACCTATTTTTCCCAAACTTTTGTAGGTTAGGTTTACAAAAATGGTATGAAGACTAGGTTATCCAACTGTCTCTAGGGCGACCTCTATACTGTCTTTCCTCAGTCATTACTACGGCGATAGTCACAATAATCAGACCCAGATGCCTGATGTTATGGCCTATCCAATTTGATCGTTGTTGGGCAACCCTCTCTCCGTTTCTCAGACTCTGCTCAGTACCACGTCGTTTGGAATGTGGTTTGACCAATGCCATGCGCCTATAGCACCACATTTCGAAGGAAGTCAGACGTCCAGATTCTCTCCAGCTTATATTATGTTTTTTTAGGAAAAATAAAACAAATATACAAATATAATAAATATTTTTATTTGAATTATACATTTTTTTAATGTGACCTTAGATAACCTCCACGCTTGTGGTTGGACTCTTAAGGGTAGTGGTATGAAATATGCTTGTTAGTGGTTCCTTTTTCGTCCGATGAGCAGCCGCTCCGGGGATGAATAGAGCTACAAGCTCTGAAGCGTTCCCAATGGAATGGGGTGGGAGACTGCAAAATTCTATCTATTTGGCCTTAGATAAATAGATTTCATCTAACTTTTTAATATTTTAGTACAAATCTTGAGGAAGCCTCAGGCTTTTAAAGTTATTTGAAGGCTATTTCGTTATTCAGGGCGAATGTTACGTCACACACCTCGAGGAATCCTCAAGAATGTCGACAAAATGTATTCCTTGACGTTTTGTTGTGTATGGTTAAATATGTCTGTTCTGGGATGCGCATTCTGCTTTCAAACGAGCAGAAAGTGTCAAATAATAAAATAAAAGAAGATTGGAGGCATAATATTTTGAAAATCTACTAGGAAACGAGCGAAGAATACATTTATTATTTTTATTTATTGTTTTCCGATTCGATACCAATGAAATATTGAAAAATCAAAAAAATTAATAAGAGGGTACCTAACCAACAAAATATATCAGTTGTCAAAAGTAACGGCTAAACAAAAGGTTCCTTAATAGCGCCACCTACCTTCAAGTTAACTTGATGGCCTGAGATCTCCTCAATACTCAGATTTAACTCTGAATACGGGTATTACATAGTTAACGTATGAATTCAAAATATGATTGAACAAAAATGGTCTCTTTTTTCACTTAAATAAACTCATTATTCTAATGCCGTATTAAGGCGTCACAAATGATAAAAAGTCAATAAATAGTTTAGTCAGTTCTTTGGATTATAAAGAAGGTTTTTGAGACTGTTTCCAGTTTGGATGTCGTCTTTCTATTCTAATATTGGCTGTGTTTTCGAGGGGTTTCAAGAGTATTTCCGTTTGCAATTTCAATGTTTTATAGTCCACGTCTGAATAAACTTTGTAGGATCTCAAGACCGTTGACAGGACGGATTTGAGCGACATCATGGCGTAGCGTTGACCTAAAAAAAATTATCATTTATTAGACACGATTATTTGAATAAAACGTATGAGACGATGCATGGATGTAAAGAAAGCCAGGAATAGTGTGCATAAATTAGAGTAGTATGGTGCACAGCTCTCTCTGCTTACCCCGTAAGAGACATGGCATGGTGATGCTATGTATGTATGTTTATTTCTCTTCACACCTTATACCAAGACGATGTATAACGTAGGGTAAGAAATGAAGAGATTAGGAAAAAATGTAAATATAAGATAAATGTTATGAATAGTTTAGTGTCTGGTAACTGGTTACTTTTCTTCTTCTTCTTTAACTGGTCCTCTTCCCAGTTCATCTGGGGTCGGCCCTCCTGGTACGGTTACTTTTAAAATAACAAATTTAATCAAATAAAATACAGTAAATCAAATATAAAAGAGAGAAGTACAAATATAAAGTTATATATGAATGAACCACAACGTGAGAGCACTATCGTTTATCACTATGGAAAAGTGAGCTAGGTTTGAATTCATTTTGTCGCTGATCCTTACCTATACAGTTCCTCGGTCCGGCACTGAATGGCATAAAGGCATGAGACGGTCTCTTGGCACATCTTTCTGGGAGAAAGTTGTCAGGATCAAAGTCGTCTGGATTCTCTCCCCACCATCTGGGGTCGCGGTGGATACCGTATATAGCTACCACGCACCCAGAACCTTTGGGAAGCGTCACATTGCTTTCTATAAGGAAATGAATTATTAATTTAACCGTTTACATACATATTCTTTTTTCTTTCTTTATGTTCTGCGTCTACTTTTCTACTGTGACGTATAATTTACAATGGACGTATTTAAATTTTTTGAGGTTATTGTAAATAATTAAAGATATATTGTCTTAATAAATTCAATATCCTTGGTTTGAGGTAGTCGAGAGATGTAGATAAATACAGTAATACTTAAATTCACAATAAATAGTATTAGTACAATAAAATATGATGGCTATATACAAATTACTAAAAAGATGAACTCGACAATATCAATGAGAGAAGGCGCCGCGCACACAACGCACATTCTATAAATATTATATACATTCAGTCAATCATACAGTCTCGTTCGCACTCACACTATCACGTATCTCACAATAAATGTCCAAAATCAATCACAATACGTATCCAAACAGAATAAAGAACTGGAAGTAAGCGACCATAAAAAAGGAATGTAAAGACTTCTAATTAAAGTTAAACCATAATAATACCTACATATTTTTCCTAACATAATTTATGTTACGATAAAATACAGAAATAATCAATGAGGAAAAATATCGATTTATAATTAGTTTCAATACATTGCCAGAAGTGTCCCTAATTATCTCGAGAAACTCATCAGAATCATCTATTTTCATTCAAAGCTTATCTTTCATCTTCAGTCCGTGTTTGCCCACTGCAGGACATAGTCTAACCGTCTCTTACTCCACTCATCTCGTTCCTGTGTGATTCTCACCTACTGGGGTTCAACGAATCTGTTAAGTGTCTGCCCTAGTGGTCTCTTATCAAGGATGGTCAACAGGGTTTGTATTAAAACAGCAATAAACTAATATTTGGTTCCCATTTAAATTAACATGTTAAAAAAATAAGAAAAGGCCAGTTTGGTTCTGTTTAAATTTGTAGTATAAATATAGTTATTTGACAGGTAGCGTCGTAAAGTGTAGGGATCGGAAAATACTTAAAAGAAATGTTTGAAGAAAGGTGTCCGTGGGTCTCTTTAAGGTCCCAATAGTCATGCGGATTTTATGATATTGAATAAGCCTTTAAGAAGTTCTGTCATATTTATGGTAGATTTCCATTTAGTTAATTTCTTGAAAGAGATCATGGTCACACCTCTGATGATACATTTAAAAAGATCTGAAGTCAATGACAGTCCACGAGTGTGAATATTCTATTCAATTTCATCTATTGTTCTTTTTGAACTATGATGTCGAGATTGCCAATCTATGTAGGGGGCTCCATAAGCTACTTTTCGTGCTATGCATATTTTTTTTTGCCGCTCACCTAGCGTTTTGCGAAGAAGCCGTTTACAGTCCCCATATGCTGAGCAAGTGGTGGTGGCAGTAGCGAATAAAAAAGAAATGTTGTAAAAAAAAAACAATTTAAAAATGAATGTACTTACTCAATTGTATTTCCTGTTTTATTTTCCTGACCACAACTGGAGCAACAGGAAATATTCTTAGAGTTTCTTTAATGACCCTTTCCAAATATATCAACTTCGGTAAATCTTCAACTTCAATCGACCTTCCAGTGTCACCAAATATTTCTTCCAATCTGTAAACAAAATGAAATACCATTTTGTACGTTTTGACATATTGGTTCTCTGGTATCTCTGGTCTGGTAAACAGGTACTTTATAAAATATTAAGGAAATATGCATTATGCATCCACATTTAGAAGAATTGTTAATTTATTTACAAAATACGATAAAAAGGAGGTTAAAAGTACGACAAAAAGAAGGTTAAACGTATGAAAGGGTTGATGTGACAAGTAAATAAAAAAATGAGAACACACTATTTCTATGTTTAAAAATCGATCTAATAACGCCTGAATACATGAAAAATAATAAAAGTCCAGGTGAAGATCAAGTGACAAGCGACATGATAAAGCTGGGTGGGGAAGAAATCATTGAAGCAATAAAAATACTCCTAAACAAGTGCGTAGAACTGGAGGTCATACCTGAAAAGTGGCAAAATTCTGAAGTTATACTATTGTATAAAAAAGGGGATCCTGAGAACTTAGAGAATTATCGACCAATAAGTCTTTTATCCCATACTTACAAACTTCTCACTAAAATTGTCACAAATCGTTTAACACCTAAACTGGATTTCTACCAACCAATTGAACAAGCTGGCTTTAGAAAATATTTTGGAACTACAGACCATATCCAAACTCTGCGCCTACTAATTGAGAAAACTACTGAATATAATATAACAATTCATCTTGCATTCATCGACTATAAAAAAGCATTTGACTCTGTAGAACAATGTGAAATAATAAACGCATTAAATGATGCGAGAATTGACTCCAGATATTCAAGGCTTATCAAATTTATATATGAACACGCCACCATGGATGTAAGAATCGATGAAAACACAAAAACAGAAAAAAACAATATAAAAAGAGGTGTCAGACAAGGAGATACCATATCACCTAAACTATTTACATTGGTTTTGGAGGGCATATTTAAAACTTTGAACTTGGAAGACAAGGGAATAAAAATAAATGGAACAAACTAAAACCACCTCCGTTTTGCAGATGACATAGTGCTTATAAGTGATGATCTGGAAGAACTTCATATTATGATAAAAGAACTCCACGATGTTTCCCTAATGGTCGGCCTGGAAATCAATATAAATAAAACGAAAATCATGAGTCCATCTAACAGCACTATCACAATTGATAATAAAATAATTGAAGCTGTTGAAGAATATGTATACCTTGGACACAAGATAAAATTAGGAAAAGATAACCAGACAGCAGAAATACCCAGAAGGATCGGACTAGGTTGGGCAGCCTTTGGGAAAGTTAAACATGTCCTAAAAAACAGAGATATTCCCACATGTCTGAAAAGAAAAGTGTTTGAAACATGTATCCTGCCTGTGTTTACGTATGGTCTGGAAACTATCACGCTAACTGCGAGGACCATACATAAGCTAAAATGCACTCAGAGATCCATGGAAAGGCAAATGATAGGCGTAAGTCTAAGAGACAAAATTAGAAATGAAGAAATCAGACGCCAGACAAAAGTTGTTGATGTTATGGATCGAGTTGCAAAACATAAATGGCAATGGGCAGGTCATGTTGCCAGACAGGGTACGGACAGATGGGCACCCAGAATTCTAAATTGGAGACCATGGGATATGAAAAGGGGAATAGGCCGGCCCCAGAAAAGGTGGGCCGATGATATTGTCCCTGTCGCTGGAAGCGGATGGGTTCGAAAAGCCCAGAAAAAAGACGAGTGGAAGATTTTTGAAGAGGCCTACATCCAGCAGTGGAGAGATGGCTGAGAAAGAAGAAGAAGAAGAACGCCTGAATATTATGCAACATGTATAGCAATCACTATCGTGACTCAGGAAAATAATTGCAGCACCGAAATTAAGGCAAGACTGGCCACTGGCAATAGGTCGAATTATGGTCTAATAAAGCACATTAGGTCCAAAATACTATACAAGGAAAACAAAAATCCTGATTTATAAAACTCATCTCAGAACTGTTGTAGTGTATGGAGCTGAATGCTGGGTCTTAACAAAAAGAGACGAAAACAGTCCCTTGATATTTGAAAGAAAAATCCTGAGAAAGATTTTTGGCCCAGTAAATGATAATGGACTTTGGAGGATGCGATATAATCACGAACTACAGGCATTATATGACGAACCCAACATTGTACAAGTCATAAAAGTACGTAGACTGCAGTGGTTGGGACAACTCAGCAAAATGAATGATGATCGTATCCCCAAAAAGGTTCTTAATACTAATCCAGAGGGCACAAGAAGTAGAGGCAGGCCCAAGCTAAGATGGCTGGATGAGGGCGATCGGAATAGCAAACTGAAGGAGAGCGGTGGAAGACAGGGATAGCTGGAGAAGGATTCTGGACTCATGTCCAGCATATTACTTAGTAGACAATCAGTAAGGTTGAAGAGAAAACTTTAGAGACTTTCGAAATTAATGTTCTGTGGAGTAATGGCCCAATTTGTGACAATGGAAGGTGGCGTATTAGATTTCATCAGGGGCTCTATGATCTGTACAAAGATCCCATTATCTCCAGAAAGATAATGATTGGGAGACTTTGGTAGGTCGGACATGTACAAAGAACGGGAGACATCCCAAAGGCGATTTCGAATGGAGCACCAGGGCGAAGAAGGATAGCTGGAAAGCCGAAGCTTCGGTAGTTGGACGGAGTCGCAAAGGAGGCTAATAGCATAGGTGTCCAGAACTACGTGGCGTTGCGCAAAACCGACAATCATGGAGGCGAACTCTATAGGAGGCCAAATCCCCACCCGGGTTGTGGAGCCAGGGACGATGATAATCATCAACAATCATCCATCATTTCATACATGTTGGTTTGTTGTTGTAGCTTACATTTCCATCTGAATGTCGCTGACATTGTCGTGTCATCCTTTTCAAAGACGACCGCAACCTCTTGTAGATATTCTTCGTCAGGCAATCTTATTCCGTTATTTCTAGGAAATGTAATTCTTGTTTAGAGAATGAAACGATATTAGTGATGAGCAAAAGTCTTGCAGTCATGGTCTTGTGAGACCAAGACCAAAACCAGGGGATGCAAGACCAAGACCAGGCAATGCAAAACTCAATGCGGTCTAGCATTTTTATTAAATATCTATTTTCAATTAAAAATTAAGAAAATTTGTAGACACTATCGACATAAGACTGTCAATTGGTGTTTTTTTGTCTTATTTCATTGTAATTACTGAATTTTAAAAAGAAAGATAAAATGTGATTTTTTGTAAAAGTTGTAAGATCAAGACTGGATATGCATGATCGAGATCATGTCCACATATGTAAATGCAAGACCATACCGGGAGGTGCAAGACCATGACCAAGACCCCCCCGGTCTTGCATTTGCCCATCACTAAATTTGATAAGGAGCAAAAACAATAGGTGTGATTGTATGAAATGCTGCAAGAATATGCATGAAGCTATCAAATTTTGGAAAGATATATATGAGATTTTGTCATTCGGTTCTGTCTGCCTACCCCTTATTAGACATGGTGATATATAAATGAGACTTACTCGCTGTAAACCTTGTCTTGTATTAGACATGGTGATATATAAATGAGACTTACTCGCTGTAAACCTTGTCTTGTATTAGACATGGTGATATATAAATGAGACTTACTCGCTGTAAACCTTGTCTTGTATTAGACATGGTGATATATAAATGAGACTTACTCGCTGTAAACCTTGTCTTGTATTTCTGGAAAAAGTCCCAACATCATTAGAACAAAAGACATTGCCCTGGCTGTTGTGTCATTTCCAGCTATGATCATCGTGTCTACTTCTTCTCTCAACTCTTGGTCTGTCAACTTGTTTCCGTTCTCCGACTGTCTTATCATCAGGTCCAAAAATGCGTATCTTTTCATATCATCTGTGCAAAAAAAAGCCAAATGTTCACGAAAATGTGGATATCCTAGTGTATGTACACCGCCGTCGCACAGCTGGTAAGCCATTTGGTTTCTGTGCGGGTGTCTTGGGTTCGATTCCCAGCAAAGGAGAAATTTATTTAAATTCATTTCTCACGCAAATATTGCTTCTCTGTACTGGAAGCACTGGTTAGTTGGAAGAAATTGCCATACAGCAATAAATTCGCCACTTGCGCAGGTTGCAAGGAAGTGTTTATTATTTATTTACACCAGATTTTTTATACCTAACCTACAAAATTTTGGTAAAAATAGGTTGGTTAGGTTAGTTACCAAAATAATTATTCATCACATAACTACAATTTGTTGATTCCAAAATTCATTATATAACTACTATTTGTTGATTCCAAAATAATTATTCATCATATTATAACTATTATTTGTTGATTCCAAAATAATTATTCATCATATTATAATTATTATTTGTTGATTCCAAAATAATTATTCATCATATACCTAACTACTATTTGTTGATTCCAAAATAATTATTCATCATATAACTACTGTTTGTTTATTAATACAAGTAGGTATATGAGATAATTTATTTAATAATTATGTTAACGCACATTTTAAATTGTTCATGATTTCAAAATGAAAATATGTATCGTTGTTTATTATTTGAAAATGAAATATACTTATTGTAATAATATATTGATTCCAAAATGAATCTTAACTAGTATGTTGATAAATGTGTAATATGAGATAGCATCCTATTATATTCCTATTATGATAACGCACTTTTTAGACTTGTTTATGATTTCAAAATGAAACTTTGTATTGTTGTTTATTATTTGAAAATGAAACATACATATTATGTAGGTATATTAGTTTATGATTCCAAAATCAAACTTAACGAGTAGGTAGATATTATTGGATCAACATGTACGATGTAGATAACATGATATAGTAATGAGTATGATAATATTAATTAATAATATTATAGTAATTTTGCATTGTTATTTATTATTTCAAAATGAAACAAATACAATATTTATAATTCGTAAGTAATGTTTATTAATTGAAACAACAAATAGATAAACACCTCACCTGGATCTGCGTTTTCGACACATTCATTTGTTTTATTTTTATAATAATTTTCTTTCTTTTTTTTAACGACCTAAAACATACATTTAATAAAGAAAATTAAAATAAGAATTACATAATTATATAATACATACAAAAGTTTCAATAGATTGCAGGTAAATTATCATCTCCATTGGCTAAAAATATTACGTTATTGTCGTAACATTGATACATAGGTCCGAATGCAGAGTCCTACCTAAATACTAAATTCTAAATACTAACCATGTTTTCATTGCACAGTCGCTCACTTAAGTTAGGAGATCACGTGGCTTCCTTACTAGTGGATGTTACGAAATTTCGTATGAGAATTGCATTGCAGAGACGCATGCGCGTCGACGTAAACTAACATTTGCAAACTGTCAAAAAGTAAGGTTGATCGCGAGGAACCTTACGAGTGGTTTAATGCTAAAATATGAGATGTTATCGATGGATGACGACTTTAGCGACTTCGAGAAATATGTATTTGGTAATTTTGTTAAATCAAATACGAAACAGAGTATTCAGCGATCCATACGAAATGCCGAAAATTCGCTGGAATTTCAGAACAATCGTGACATCGAGCTGTCAGTGTAAGCGTGGTTACATATTATGTTTGTGTTGTTATAACAAAAAAAAACATTTTAAACGTCAGTCTAAGCCCATAGAAAGCTATCTATCTCTTCTCTTCATACACAATAATGTGAAATTCTACACCAATGATCTTAAGTTTGGCGTAGTATTTAGTATTTAGTTAGGGATGTCTCTGCAACGCAATTGCTAACTTAAGAATATACTAAATACTCCAGTAGGGTTAGAAGTTAGTATTTAGGTACCTAGAACTGTGCATTCGGGTCATAGTCACGTGGATTTTCTGCTTTGGTAAAAGTAGATATATTTTGTGTAACTAATTGAACAGTTTTAAATTAATTTGATAAAAAAAATCCTACTCCTTGGAGAATTTGCGAGATTCATATCGATTACGTCCGATTTTAAAACTTTTAAAGAACGTTCCGGCTAAAATAGGTGCGTTACTATTCCACTTAGTCCAAGTTGATATTCTGTAACGCTGAAATAGGAACGTTCTTACTCCAAGTTCGCGTTATTTCAATTCCCTATTCTATAAACACATTTTAGTCTAAACTGTCAAAACGTTCCTAATTTTATTTCACACTGATTTGTACTAGTGTACTAGTTGTTTTCACAACATTCCGGGATATTTTAGTTAAAATAAAACATCAGTTGTATACGGAAACAAATAAAAATGGATAATTTACACTTTTGCGGTATATTGAAAATAAAAACTAAAGAACATTAATTTGTCGGTCAACATGACATAAGAAAACAGAGCCGAAGAGGGCGCAGTACGCATGCGTAGTCTGCGCCATAGACAATTTTAATTAAAATATTTATGTACAGTGCACTAATTTTGTAGATTTTAGTTTTAGGAACAACGTCAATTACATAATACGAAATTAAGATCAATTATATATTGAAGAACTAAATTATCTTACAAATCCAGCATAAATATTTTTTTTAATTATGTAATCTTAATAATATACCCTCAATATTTAACCTTTGTCTAAATGCTTAATTGCACTACCTCAGAACAGGCGTTTAGCCTAGTGAGATAGTAAAATTTCAATTTTTTTATTATGTATGTATACCATTATGAAATGTACTGTAGGTACTGAAATATGTAAAATAAATAAATAAATGTTCTTCATTCTAAAATTACGGAACGTTCCTACTTTAGTTCAAAAAGTTACTGAATTTAACATAATCTTCATTTATACATCTAATATAAATGTTGTTATTTTGTTAATCTATGGCATGTTTCTTTAATATTTGAAGCGTACCACACTCACAATTATTTGCGCTGTATTTTAAAAAATAATAAAATGCATTTAAAAATCTTACATTCAAACCAAAAACGGAAACAATATCGACGCAATCTTTTTGTATTTTATAATATTTGGATAGTCTGAAGAGTACGTCTGGCTGCAACCATATCTGGAACATTCGTTTCCCCACAATCTGCAATATTGTATAACCAGCTTGGATAAACGGAATATTTGTGTCTTTTTGCGCGTTGACTTGGATGCCCATCGCAGTTTCTGGAACAGAATTGATTTATTTGTATAATAGCATCTATTAAAGTCTAAACCACTTTCTGAGCTGAGTATAATATCTTCTAATCTCAAGAACTGTGTAAGGATCAGGATAAGTTACGTTATTCAAATTAAGTTTATAAAATATACACAATATTTAAATTCTTGATAACTCTTTCTCAAGATATGTAACTTGAATTGTTCGATGCCATTAAAAAGAAAACCAATTAATGGCAGAAAAATCGAATATATACGACAAATAATAAAATTTTACTATGCCTGTTGCATTATTAATAACCAACAGACTTTTACTTTACTTTTTACGTCTTATGTATCATATTATTATTATTACATAATCTCATTTATTTGAGGTTTTATTCTAAAGTTTATGGAAAACGCTTAATTTAGAATAGGTTAAACATTATTATTATACAAAATAATAAGTATGTTTTTCATTAATATGCTTAGATATTTATTTGAACTTATACTATATTCGTATAAATACGTAAACAAATATTTGCGCGCAAAAAGTACCAACACTTTTTGAATGTTTGCTGTATATTTTTTTGGTGTAGGTACAATTTAGTATGAAACGTTAATTTATTAAACTATATTCCTACATTTCCATCACATTTTTAAGTATGATATACAGGTATATAATTAGGATATACAGGTACATGCACGCACATAAATTATATTTTTAGATGCTCTTATATTTCCAGGATGCGTGAGACGAATACACACACTAACACTATCATTGCTTTATTACTTTAGAACATTACAAATAATTTAGAAAGTAGTGAAAGCAGTATCTCAGTTAAGGTTAGGTAAGGTTAAGTTAGATTATGTACTCACCACATATAATATCCAATGTGCACGGACTGAAGTACAGAAAAGGATCAAATGGATCTTTTCCGACTTCTCGGTTCAACTTCTCCACCAAAATCCTACTTTGTGTTGCAAATACTTCCATAAAACTATTTAATATCTTCTGGTGAAATGTTGGTGTTATCATCTTCCTGTGCACCTTCCATATTGGAACTGAAAACAAACGAATACATAGTCAGCTGTCTGACTTTTATAATTTTATATTACTTTGCTTTTTACCCATCCAATAATTAGTCATAAATCGAATATATTTATGGTTTCATACACATTGGATATTTTTCGCTGTCAAATAGGGAAAGAGAGTTCTCTCCTCTCTCTTGACATACATTTTTCGCTTCGTTCACGTCCATATTTTCTCATACACGCTCTTCTGTTATTCTTACTCCTTTCGTCTTCATCTTTCAAAATTCTATTTATGTGATAGTGCCAAAATTTTCCTTCGCCGACGTCTACTTTTCGGTCAAATTTGTCATTTTATGGAGTCATTGATATTTTGAAATTAGAAAAAAGTTTCATCCTCATTCGATAGATGGCGATGATGTTCCCGGTTTATTATTATTTTTTAATATTTTTTTAACGCCGTAAATGAATATTTACATAATTATAAAATTAATATGAAATTTATAAAGGTACGGGCACGTTGAACGCGGACTGCCAGATCACACGGTAAACCAAGGAATCTCCGTGGATCTTCCCCAAATTATATACAGAGAAAGATCAAAGTATTCCTGGATTATATGCAAAGACAAAACCAACTGCAAAGACATGGCCTAGGTGACATAATACAGGACATAATATAATTTAAGGAACAGAAGAGCTGACTCCAAGATTCGGCACAGACAAAGAATTGGGATTATTTATTTAGATTTTGGCCGCATATATCGCAACTACAAAACAGAGTTAATATATATAATTTGCCATTCTTAAGGTAAACTAATGTTGCGCAGGGTTAAATTTCCTGCTTGTCAAATATGAATGTCCAGGATCGTAATATAGTTGATTGCTTCGTCGTTGAGTGCGAAAAAGTCTGTTTGGTCATCACTATAAAGGCTGCTCAAACACTCAGCTACTATAATGGTTGATGGTCTGCCTGTTAGCTCCGCAGTCACATCTAGGGAACTCCCGCAAACCCCCTTACAAAATGAGTATGCAACTGATGGCCCCCAAATAATCATTGATATATATCCTGGCTGAAAGATATATCACAATGCAAAAGGAAAGAGTTGGGATATAAGAGTTGTATTGTAAAATGTAATTTACAATACAACTTTACTTTACAAACTTTACTGATAATTGCTGCGAAACAGACTCTGTCTAGTGAAGCAGTTATCTTTAGTAAATTTTCTTAAGAATATAGTTGTAAAAAATACAATACAGCAAAGGAGAAGAAGAAGAATACATAGTTGTATGAACATCTAAGTAAAATACAAACATACATAAGAAGAATAAAAAATCAAAGAATAAGCCAATTAATATTAACGAAAATAAGCTAATAAAAATGAGGAAAAAAAAGAATACCCAAGTTTTCAAAGTTAAAACCTCGAAGATTGTGTCTCAATCAGGAATCAAACACAAGAACTTTGTTTAGCAGTCAGATATTCAACTAACTGACATAATGATGGATGATGGATGATAATTCATTTTCTCGGTACAAAAAATCTCAACGCACAAAAGCATTAATAAACGCGAAACCCCCTTTTGTTGATTTACATCTATTTCATATCTAATGAAATTATAATAAAAAAAAATCATATAATTTTTACCCCAAGGGGATATAGAGGAGAGTTATGAATTCGCAAATTTTAGGGTTACATTTTTTATTGCAGATTATCAACTAGTATCATGCTGTGATTGTATTCTGAAAGTTTCATCACAATGTACCTAATATTTGTGTGTGCTGTGTACTATGTGCTATGTATTATGTACGGCGTATTTTATTATACTTTATCAATTATAGACTAAAGTACTCATTCGATTTTTTTCGTTTTTGAAAATTTGTTTATCTAATACTCGCTTAGACCCCGTGAGATTTAAAAGGATATCAGACCAGTGTTTCTCAGTGTTATTAACTGTCAAATATTTCAATGTGACTCCAAGTTCAGTAATCTTAAAATTTGATTTTTTTTTTGAAGTCACTAAAAAGGCACATCACTTTCACAAAATAGCATTGAAGAATTATCAATTTTTCATCATAACATATTTAAAATAAAAATAATTTAACAAACTCATTTCATGAAAATTCTGAATTTTTTCAAAACTAAATTTGAATATTTTTGAACAGATTTTTTTTTAACTATCTCAATAGAGACGAAGTTGGAATATTTACTGTAGGAGAACCGGGAAATCAAGACAGGGAAAAAAATCCAATGTTTGCACATATGCAATAATAAAAATATTCGATTAAATTTGAATACATTATGGAGTGACTTGGTAAGCCACAACCGATTCATTTATATATAAATATAGCAGACAGTTTTACTTGTCTTTCTTTGTTTTTATTTAAAAAATATACTGATTAAAAAAGAATTTTAAATCAAACCTACAATTATAGCCACGATACTGAGATGTATATCAAAACATTACGCTTTTCATTGATTATAAGTCGGTATCCATATTCAATTAGATGTTATATTATACTTATCAAATAAAATATATAACAAAATAATCTCGAACTTGGTCAAATGAATATCCCCAAGTGGGAAAAAACTTGGCAAATTGGTGACCAAGTGGCTCATTGATAGAGGAAGAAATGAATCAGAAAAAGACTTGACCTACATCATAAAATAACAAAATGACAATGTTTTAGACTACATACATGAGACAAATTACATTTACACACTTGATATTCACATTCCTTTGCATATTATTACTTATTACTTCACTACATACTGTAAGGAGTATAAATACTCCTTACGACACTCAAATCACACGGCATTGGATTCGGTACAGATGGTGACCTTCGGTGCGCGCGCACCGACACTGTCGCCCCATCGGCAGAGATGAAAAGTACGGGTGCGTGCGCAACAATTCTATCTATATTCCCGTCGAAGGCCGTTCGAGCTGCGCGCGCCTCAGACGACCGTATCGCCATCGGCAGATATGAGAATTAGAGGTGCGCGCGCGGCGATTTTCGTCTTCTCTCCCATCGAAGGCCGTTCCGACCTGCGCGCGCACCGATAGTTTCGCCTCATCGGCAGATATGAGAATTAGAGGTGCGCGCGCGGCGATTTTCGTCTACTCTCCCGCCGTTCCGATCTATCGGCGCGCGCAAGTGACGCCGAGTTGCTGTCTGGATTCCCGCCGGCTTTTTTTTCGGTTTTGACTTGAAAGTATTTTGATCGGAGAAAAATAATATCGAATGTGGTGCGATAGAATAATTAATTGAAAATAAAGTAACGGATTAATTGAAAATAAAGTAACTTCAGATCGTTGACAACTTTTTATTCAAAATGTGGAGGTATTAGTAACTTAATTATCTTTCACAATTAAACAGTGGTTGAAAGAACTGTAAGCTAGCACAAAATATAAATTTATTATGGATCAAAAAGATACGTGTTCACACTACACTTGTTAGAATGATAACTCCAGTGATTAATAATCAAGTGTTGAGAGTGAAAAGTAAAATAACCATAGACAGCTAATGTTGATCGGTGTTAATTTTTATCAGAATAAAGTTTAAATATTTTTTAATTTTTGCTTTAAAGCATCTTTTTAAAGTTTCGTGTAATTGATATTAATATTGACTGTGATTAATTTGTAAAAGCGTTATAATAATGGACGATTTAGAATATCCTGGAATGATTCTACTTTGATGGCTCCCCTCCGAGCCAATCGAACTGCTTGGCCTGTAGCTAATATCGAAAGCTTCTTCTTGCCCGAGTTTAAGATCGACTGTGACACGCACAGCAAGCAATTGAAACATTTGGATGCTATCTCCAAGGGTGCATTTCGCAAAGTACACAAAGTACATCATGTTGAATCTAAGAAATTGCTTGCTCTGAGGATTCTGCTCGAGCTCAGATAGTATCCGAGAATTGTTTAAAGCAAGTAAGGGACGAGGTGCATATACAAGAGGTCTGCGGTCGCCATCCTTCATTGTGAGCTGTTTCCTGAAATGGCAGACTGGAGGGAAGCTGTACATAGTCACTGAATTCATTTCCGGTGGTGAACTGTCCCATCTCTTGGACAAGTATTTAGTGCTTCTCGAAGAGTCGGTTCGATGCGACGCCGACAAACCCTTACAAGGCTCCAGGTACCGTCACACCCTTTTTGTTTATTTTTTTTGTGGAGGTTCAAGATGACACACGCGGCATAAAATATTAATTAACTTATTTACGATATATCTCAAATTATTGATTACTAACAAAAATAAATTGTATTGACCTTTCGTTGTAGTCATGTATGTAATTGTATCTATGTATAAATTGTATTGAAATTGTATTGGCGGCGTGACAACCCATTCAAGTGACCGAGAAATATATTTTGCTAAACCTTAATGTATATATTATTCAACTACCTTAACTTGCAACGAAGACATCCCCTGACGGTGAGAGCGTAGCTCGAACCTGAGCAGCCGGCAAAGAAGGGCCAACAATTGGACCTTCACACATGGCGCCCAAGCGTGTGGACTCGTTTTAACTGCCTCGTTGCAAGTTACTGGTAGATTTTCCATTTTTTTCGTACTTTTTGGTTGAATTTAGTACAAAAATAATTGTCAACTCTAAAAATGAGTGCATCTTCAGCGTGTTCGGTTATCCCCAATGTCAACTCGTCAAGTGCCGCTACGCTAAAGCATGCGTTGACAGCGCGCGGCGTAGTTCCCAAGCGCGCTCTATCAACGCTTCGGAGGCAGGCCAACGACTACAATAAAAACCTGGGCCCTGAACTTCCTGAAGTCGCGCCCGTGGTCAGAGCTCAGGCCTCTAGGGACCTCACCCTAGTGATGCAAGCAATACAGACTGATGGCTCGCTTTTATCTCCACAATTACTCCCAACACCACCTACAAGTTCCTTACTACGTCGGAGGAGCCGATCCCTCCCGCACATCAACACGAACTATAGCACCTGGCCGGTACCAACGTTTGACGGTTCCGGCGACGCCAGAGAATTCCTTAAAAGGTTAGAGGAGGTGGCCCGCTCCAGACGAGTAAGAGTGGAAGAGCTAACGTTCGCCCTCCCAGAGTTTCTTCAAGGTAGAGCTCTGGCGTTCTATCGGTTGAAATTTTCCGAGGACGTCTCGTGGCTGGAATTAAAAAAGTCCATTCTTTCCCGCTTTGAAGCACCAAACTTCATGGAGGAGAGGAGATTGGCGATTTGGAGTTCTGCGCAGAAGCCCCAAGAACCGGCCATAGATTTTATATCTCGCATCCAGGAGTTGAACGCGGGGCTGGACGTTCCACTCCCAGAGGCAGATATTATCAGTGTGGCGAAGAGGGGATTACTTCCAGATTACCATTCCCTGCTGGCTGCGGCTGATCCAACATCTGTAATGGCCATTGAAAGGCTGGTCGCCTCCTTCGACCAACTAAGGAAGCCAGTCTGCCCTCAACCACTTGCTCGCGGACCTACCGTCACCTCAGTCGCCTTTCCCCCTGCCAAACGTTGCTTCTCCTGCCAACAGGAGGGACACTTTGCCAGGGAGTGCCCTCGCCGACCTATAAGGGACAACCCTCGCTTCACCCCTCGTCCTGAAGGACAAAACGCCCAGAGGAACCCTCCTTACACCTCGAAATTTTCTCGTCCCCCACCCAAAACCTCTCGCACGACAAAAAACGCCCAATGAGCCAATCCCCCGAACACCGTAAGGAGTGGGAGGATTGGCTAAAAACGGTTCAATGCTTCCATAATATATACAACATGAACGCCTTATCCATCCGTAACGACCTCTACAGCCGCCCGTTTTTGTCTTGCCGAATTCGTGGCATCCATTTTCGAGCCTTACTGGACACAGGAGCTGCCACAAACGTGTTGGGAGGTTCCTTGTCATCGAGCCTCGAGAACTTTAAATTAGATTTCTGCCCCACCGGAGGAGTGGTTTATACAGCTGATGCGACCCCCCATACAATCACCGGGACTATTACTCTTCCACTCTCCTTCGAGAACCGAACCTTGACGGTACCTTTTCGTACAGTACCATCCTTGGAGGACTCGATAATATTGGGTGCTCAATTCCTGCGTGACTCAGGTTTGGCCCCCCGACTTTTCCCCGATGCGGACGTAAATATTAATATAAATAAAGAAAATGTCGTCATGTCGGTCCTCCAGACCCCCCCCCAAGTGCCTTGTATCGTACGACCACCTCTCTGCTACGCAGAAGGGTGGAATAGAAAACATTCGCAGTAGATTCGAAGAGATTTCCTTTGAAAAGAAAGGACTAGGACGAACCACCCTGGTGTCCCATGTGATTGATACGAACGACCACCCACCCATTAAACAACGTACGTATCCTGTATCCCACGCTCGCCGTCAGCAGATCATTTCGGAACTCGATAAAATGATAGAACTCGGTGTAGTCGAGCCTAGCCGCAGTCCTTGGCTGAACAACTGTTTTCTCGTTCCTAAGTCAGACGGTACGGCACGTTTCGTATTGGACCCTCGCCGACTGAACGAAGTAACTACGGCAGACTCATATTGTATCCCCAATATTCTACGAATTTTTGACGATCTAAAAGACATCAAGTTTCTCACTGCGCTGGACCTGAGCCATGGGTATTGGCAGTTGCCCTTATCGCCAGAGAGCAGACCTAAGACCGCCTTTTTTGTTCCTGGACGAGGCCTCTTCCAATATACAGTTTGCCCCATGGGAGCTAAAAACAGTGGTATGGCGATGCAACGATTGGTGGATGAACTCTTTTGTGACGTCCAAGATCAGGTATATTGTTACCTCGATGATATCCTGATCTGTAGTTCAGATTTCGAATCCCACCTCCAGACCCTTAACATTGTTCTTGACCGTCTTCGTGGAGCAAACCTCACCATTAAACTTGCAAAATCGGAATTTTGCAAGGCCTCCCTGAAATACCTCGGACACATTATCCGCACCGACCCAGAAAAAGTAAGAGTCATGTTATCCTACCCCAGACCTAAAAACCCGAAACAGGTCCGTGGATTCCTAGGAATGTGTTCTTATTACCGCAGGTTCATAAACAACTTTTCCCGTATAGCCGCTCCTTTGTGCGCACTCACTAGCTCGAAAATTAAATCCAAAGAATTTTCTTGGACGCCTGAGGCAGAGCAGTCCTTTTGTGCTCTAAAGAAAGCCATGACCACCGCTCCGGTTTTAAAAACACCCGACTACACTGTTCCCTTTTCGTTAACTTGTGATGCCAGTGCCATAAGCGTCGGCAGCTATCTCTCCCAAAATATGCCTGATGGGTCCGAACATGTAATCGCCTATTTTTCTCGGAAATTATCTCCCCAGGAACGATCTTACTCGGTGACAGAACGTGAATTATTGGCCATATTAAATTCTGTCGAACACTTCAGACCATACCTGGACGGAACTTCGTTCACCGTATACTCTGACCACGGATCCCTGAAGTACCTGACAAGCATGGAATCTCCATCAGGCCGATTGATGCGGTGGAGCTGCCGCCTGTCCCAGTACGATTTTCAAATTGTCTACAAGAAGGGCAAAGAGAATAACTTGGCCGATGGGCTCAGTCGAATTGAATTGGACAATCTCAGTCTAGTGGAACCCTTTGATGGTTCTACAGACCCTTGGTATAGTAAAATAAAGAAGAGTACAATGACTGATCCGGCGTCAGTTCCTGGATTTATGTACAAGGATAATCACTTGTACCGTTATTCAAATTCAAAGCACGACCCTCTTACTGGTAACGACCGCTGCTGGAAAGTAGTAGTTCCTTCTGACCATGTCAACCCCTTAATCCAGACGACTCATGAATTCCTGTGCCATGTTGGAGCCCATAAGACCTTTGAATTCCTCTCCAGAACTTATTACTGGCGAGGCATGTCTCAATCCATCCGTCAACTTCTTTCACACTGTGACATTTGCAAGGCGTATAAACCGAACCGCCAACCACCCTTAGGACTCATGACCGTCCCCAAAAAAGTTAATCGGCCGATGCAATCTCTCTCAGCCGACCTAATTGGTCCATTGCCACTCTCCAAACGTCGAAACATGTACATTCTCTCCGTCGTGGACGTGTTTTCAAAATTTGTCTGGGCTTTCCCCTTGCGCCACGCCAATTCTAAAACAATTATTAGACTGATCGAAGAAAACATTTTCCTACCTTATTCTATTCCGCGAACAATGATCCTGGACAACGGAAAACAGTTTGTCAGCAAGGAATTCAAAACGTTCCTCGAAAACTACGGTATAAAGGATCTGTTCTACAATGCCCTGTACCATCCCCAAAATAATGTCGTTGAAAGGTACAACGCATCTATCGTCACTGCCCTGTCTATCTCTGTGCAAGATGACCAGAGAGGCTGGTGTGGCCACCTTCCCAAAATTTGCTCCGTATTAAATAACACCGTTAACGCAACCACAGACCACTCACCCTTTTACCTAATGCATGGATTCCACCCCCACCCGCATGCTTCAATGCATGATGTAGAGAACGACCCACATGACCCTCACCACAACTCCCCGAGTTATATCAAATCACTTGAGAACCTTGAAACATTATACGACCGAGTAACTTCTCACCTATTAACAGCATTCCAAAAGAATGCTAGTCGTTACAACTTAAGGAGGAAGAATTGTGTGCTATCCGTGGGTCAAACAGTCTGGAGAAGGAATTTCGTTCTGTCCGATGGAGCCAAGGGCTTTACTTCCAAACTTGCCCCTAAGTTTGTCAAGAATGTGGTACTTCAGTGTGTGTCCGACAAGATCTACTTACTGGGTAACATGCAAGGTAAACCTTGCGGTCGGTATCACATTAAAGACATAGTCAAAGTCGATTAGACAGGAACTACATGTTTTGAACATCATCGAATTCTTCAAAAGTCTACCTCTGAAAACCGCCTGCAGATTGGGGCCTAAAGAATACCTCTGCCATTTTGTAGTTTTGAATGCGGCGTAAAAGGCCCCGGATCAATCTACATTTTCGGCACCCAATAGGCCGGGTTTAGTAGAATAGGTCTCTCTTGTTATTGTGTTGCGAGCGGAGTAAAAACCTCCGAACAACCTCTTATCCCACTCTCTCATGTGATTCACCTTAATATCTTACCTCTCATCTTTCCCATCCCTTGGACACATATTCGCTAGTCATACTTGAATGTGTTGGTCGCAAGGTTGAATAAAACTGTCCCTTATTCTGTCTGTCCACCTTCCATGTTGCCTTACATAGGTCATCACGTTCTTAGGCTTAAGTTACGTTAGTTTTAAGATTTTGTCTACGTCTGATTCAAGCAATTGTGAACCATGTACTTGTAATATTTTTTTACCGTCTTACTGTTGATGTCGAAATCCTTACCAGATGGACGTGTATCTATTATTCTAATTTTGTTTTGTATATGTATATTCGGTCAATATCCGATTACTGTTAATTTTGATGGTGCTCTCACTCTCCCCGTCTAATATTTCCTTATACGACCGAAGGTATAGGATGAAATTCTCGGGTTCTTGTTTTCCCCTAAATTAAAACAAGTGGCGCCTATTTACTAAATTATTGTGTTTCATGGTCGACAAATACGGGCCGGTGTGTATCACCGTTGTCGACTCGGTTATCCCATCCCCCCCAGTACTTCTTGATTTCCTTACTTGTTTGGACTCGTTATTCGTGTATAAATGTATCTTTCCGTGACGAATGATGTATGTTTCATGGTATGACAGATGTTGAGCGAAAGATGAGCCTTGTTTCTGACGAATGTGAGTTGAGTGTGTTTGTGACGAGTCTAGACACTCTGTGACTGTAGTTGATGTTCTTCTTCTTATGATTATTCAGAGTACCCTTGACTGAGCAGTGATCATGTCATATTGTCAGTGGCAATAATTGTTGTTATCACCCTTGAGAAAGCATTGTGGAAGAATGATGAGATCTTGGCTGATCACCAGAGATCTGAAGTAGGAGTTGCAGTCTAGCCGATGGCTGGGCGAGTATGATCTGACGAGATCATGAATTGTGGAAAATTGTCTCTGAGGACGGAAAAGTGACTAACTTCCTCCGGAGGAGAAATTGTTCTATCGGTGGTTAAGTCCGCACTTTGAGGTGTAAGTGATTCTACTTACTGGAAACCTCTAGGACGCTCATGGACTACACCGTTTGTTGGGTGATTGCCGATTCTGCTTGTATAATCACTCATCTGCGGTCTAAGTGAGATATTGAGCATGGGCATCCAAGTGGATTCCGTCTGCCTATTTGGGCAAAGTATATACTGTGTGTTTGTCAACTGTATTCCACCTCTGAGTTAATGAGTTCCAGTTGTCTGCACACGTGTTCCCGTCTAATATTGTTTGAAGGATGTGTCAACTTTGCACGTTTTAAGTCCTCCTTACATTCCTATTATGTTATTCTAAGTTACGTTAAACATTTTTATACTCGTTTCCACGGTTGCTTGAATCACCGCGTCTATTTTATCACTGTTTTATTTTATACTATCTTATCGTACGACTATTTGATGATCCCTAAACCGTTCATTTAAATTAAGCCCGTACCGTTGATGGTGCTTTATATTTTGTCATTATTTGTATAAATTTGTTACTGCAGAATGGATTGTCACACCGCAACCAATGTTAATTGGAATATAAGAATTAATTATTAAGTATATATTATGTTGCTAGTATATAAGTTGATAGTTTCGTACGTAGTTTGTAAGTGTCATACTTGAACCAAAAAATATGTATTCCCTCCGTGTAAAGTTAAATATTCCGACAGCAAGAAATTTAAACCACTGGTTTTCCTAATCAGTGTCAGTGAAGTGGGGAAAAAGCACTGCCATTTGTTAAAGGGTTTTTCCCACCCAACATCAAGAAACATAGCTTCAGTGAACCATTGTGTAAATTAGTTTTATATTGAATTTTGTTGATTTTTAATATTTTTTGTCATGTATATAATGTGTTGTACTTGTATTATTATATGATCTTGTTGGATGAACAACGTTGCTTAATATAGGCAAGCCTTATTATGGCATCTAGTGTTTGCGATAGCGACCTTGTTCATCTGGACTTATAATCGGAGGTCCTTCGTTGCTCCTGTTAATATTTTTTTTGTCATGCATACAATGTGTTGTACTTGTATTATTGTATGATCATTGTTGGATGAACGACGTTGCTTGATATAGGCAACTCCGATTGTAGCATATCGTTTGCAATAGCGACCTCGTTCATTTAAACTTGTAGTTTGGGCATCATTTTTTCTGTTAATATGTTTCGTTGACGATGAGAAGGGTTGATTAAACATGCTGATAATTTTTATGGTAAATCTTGTCCATCGTCCTGTCATCGTGTGTCATCAACTACTAAGAACCGAAAGAGAGAGCCTTGGGGGAATTTAAGTAGTGAGCAGCGACCGCGATCCCTGGATGTTATTACGATTGACGACCTCATCGTCCGAATTGCTAGACGCTAACCGACGTTAACACTTTTTTTTTCTTTTTTTTTCCCAAGATAAGATGTTGTGTAAGGAGTATAAATACTCCTTACGACACTCAAATCACACGGCATTGGATTCGGTACAGATGGTGACCTTCGGTGCGCGCGCACAGACACTGTCGCCCCATCGGCAGAGATGAAAAGTACGGGTGCGTGCGCAACAATTCTATCTATATTCCCGTCGAAGGCCGTTCGAGCTGCGCGCGCCTCAGACGACCGTATCGCCATCGGCAGATATGAGAATTAGAGGTGCGCGCGCGGCGATTTTCGTCTTCTCTCCCATCGAAGGCCGTTCCGACCTGCGCGCGCACCGACAGTTTCGCCCCATCGGCAGATATGAGAATTAGAGGTGCGCGCGCGGCGATTTTCGTCTACTCTCCCGCCGTTCCGATCTATCGGCGCGCGCAAGTGACGCCGAGTTGCTGTCTGGATTCCCGCCGGCTTTTTTTTCGGTTTTGACTTGAAAGTATTTTGATCGGAGAAAAATAATATCGAATGTGGTGCGATAGAATAATTAATTGAAAATAAAGTAACGGATTAATTGAAAATAAAGTAACTTCAGATCGTTGACAACTTTTTATTCAAAATGTGGAGGTATTAGTAACTTAATTATCTTTCACAATTAAACAGTGGTTGAAAGAACTGTAAGCTAGCACAAAATATAAATTTATTATGGATCAAAAAGATACGTGTTCACACTACACTTGTTAGAATGATAACTCCAGTGATTAATAATCAAGTGTTGAGAGTGAAAAGTAAAATAACCATAGACAGCTAATGTTGATCGGTGTTAATTTTTATCAGAATAAAGTTTATATATTTTTTAATTTTTGCTTTAAAGCATCTTTTTAAAGTTTCGTGTAATTGATATTAATATTGACTGTGATTAATTTGTAAAAGCGTTATAATAATGGACGATTTAGAATATCCTGGAATGATTCTACTTTGATGGCTCCCCTCCGAGCCAATCGAACTGCTTGGCCTGTAGCTAATATCGAAAGCTTCTTCTTGCCCGAGTTTAAGATCGACTGTGACACGCACAGCAAGCAATTGAAACATTTGGATGCTATCTCCAAGGGTGCATTTCGCAAAGTACACAAAGTACATCATGTTGAATCTAAGAAATTGCTTGCTCTGAGGATTCTGCTCGAGCTCAGATAGTATCCGAGAATTGTTTAAAGCAAGTAAGGGACGAGGTGCATATACAAGAGGTCTGCGGTCGCCATCCTTCATTGTGAGCTGTTTCCTGAAATGGCAGACTGGAGGGAAGCTGTACATAGTCACTGAATTCATTTCCGGTGGTGAACTGTCCCATCTCTTGGACAAGTATTTAGTGCTTCTCGAAGAGTCGGTTCGATGCGACGCCGACAAACCCTTACAAGGCTCCAGGTACCGTCACACCCTTTTTGTTTATTTTTTTTGTGGAGGTTCAAGATGACACACGCGGCATAAAATATTAATTAACTTATTTACGATATATCTCAAATTATTGATTACTAACAAAAATAAATTGTATTGACCTTTCGTTGTAGTCATGTATGTAATTGTATCTATGTATAAATTGTATTGAAATTGTATTGGCGGCGTGACAACCCATTCAAGTGACCGAGAAATATATTTTGCTAAACCTTAATGTATATATTATTCAACTACCTTAACTTGCAACGAAGACATCCCCTGACGGTGAGAGCGTAGCTCGAACCTGAGCAGCCGGCAAAGAAGGGCCAACAATTGGACCTTCACAATACATCATACAAAATAATACATACATCACAAAATAACAAAATGATAATGCTTTAGACGATATACATGAGACAACTTACATTACATATTAACATTCCTTTGCATATTATTACTTATTACTTCACTACATATGTACATCATACATATATAATACATACATCACAAAATAACAAAATGATAATGCTTTAGACGATATACCTACATGAGACAACTTACATTTACACACTTGATATTCACATTCCTTTGCATATTATTACTTATTACTTCACTACATACATCATACATATATAATACATACATCACAAAATAACAAAATGATAATGCTTAAGACGATATACATGAGACAACTTACATTACATATTAACATTCTTTTGCATATTATTACTTATTACTTCACTACATACATCATACATATATAATACATACATCACAAAATAACAAAATGATAATGCTTTAGACGATATACCTACATGAGACAACTTACATTTACACACTTGATATTCACATTCCTTTGCAATTATTACTTCACTACATACATCATTATTATATAATACCTATATAGGTACATCACAAAATAACAAAACGATAATGCTTTAGACGATATACAAAATACGATATACATTAAAAATAGTACTTATCACCTATAACTTTAACTATTTACAATGTAATATTAATGTTTATATTTGTAATGCTTAAATTTGTTTTGTAATAATGTGTAATTTTCGGAAACAAAATAAAAAAATATATTATGACTATGCATTTTGTAATTAAAATAAATCTTTTTGTATTGTGTTGTCACGATGGTGGCGTCTGGAGTTGACAGGTTATTAACTGTAATTATTAATTAATATTTTCAAAATATAAAATACAATTTACCTTCACCAGTGACTAATCCTCGTCCCATCCACACACTCAAGAAACTGTATACGCTGTCCTTGTCTAAAGCAAAATTCAAAACGTTTTCTGCATCCTCCGGATTGATTATCCCTGCAAACAATAACAAATATCATAATGAAAATAATAATTTCAAATAAAAATAATTAACACGACTACATTGTTTCATAACAAAATAAATTACAAGACTAATTTGTGTAAACAGGAATAATTTGTGTCATACTAATACGATAACAAGACAAAATAATTTACATGATTGATTTACGTTGCACAAAAGTTATACAATATCAAAACAATTAACTGGACTAATTTGTGCCATATTAAATTGATAACAAAACAAATAATTGAAGGACTCATTTGTGTCATACCAAATATAATATGAACAAATAATTTACATGTCTAATTTGTGTCACAAAATAATAACAAGACAAAATAATTAACAGGATTAATTTGTGTCATACTAAAATAAAAACAAGAGAATAATTAATATGACAAATTTGTGCCATACTAAATCAATAATAGGACAATATAATTAACAGGATGAATATAATGCCTTTTTAGGTGAGACGAGACAGGTATATTGGTATACACAGATGTGTTGTGCTCCCTTTCATAAGGCAATGCACACCCGCACACCTTTCGCTGGTCACCCCACATTGTGGGATATGCCGTGATGGTATGAATGGATGAATGAATAATAACGGGACTAAATTGTGTCATAATAAAACAATGACAAGAAAAAATAATGTCATACTAAAATAATAACAAGGCAAAATATTTTATGTTTTTTACCGTTTAAGAAATTTTCTGGATATTGAAATGCTTAGAATGACATATTATGCTTGCATTGGCTCAGTCTGTGATGCAATATGGAATAATTGGATGGGGAGGGTCGTATCCTGCTCACTTGAAATTATTATATACCATACAAAGAAAGATTATTAAAATTATTTTAGTAAAGCCAAGCGATTTTCCCACTGAAGAGTTATTTTCTCAATTTAAAGTTAAAAAATTAAATGTGTTATATATGTAAAATAAATGCAATTAAACAAATATGTAAAGAATATTTCACTAACCAAATTCACCCTATAGACAATCTAAGAATTGGTCCTCGTACAAGTGGAATGATAAAGATCCCAAAGAAAAATACATCTTTTGGCCAAAATCATTATTCATATTATGGGGTGAAGTGGTTTAATGATTTACCAGTGGATATGAGAATAGTGGCGCAAAATAATTTTGGTGGTTTCTTGGTATTGCTGAAAGACTTTTTGAAGTAACATTTTTCTTGTGTATTCATTGTGTGTTGTTTATTTTCAATTTGTGTATTTTTATTTATTCTACAGACCAATTTTGTATTTTTTTTTCTCTCTTTATATATAGGTAATATTATGTATGTTTGTATCTAAATATGTATGTTATTGTAAATAGATTAGTGCCTAGATTAAGATGTATGTATATAAATAGATTAGATAGTTTGTAGATTTGTGAAATGTGACTCACTTCAAAGCACGAGAAAACTCTTTTTGAAGTTGAGTCATAAAAAAAAAACAAAATTAAAATGTATCTTTTTAAAAATTGTATATATTGTTGTATTGTGTATTTTTCTTTGTTATTTTTAATAATAAATAAAAATAAATAAAATAAAAAAATAATTAATAGGACCAATTAATTTGTCGTACTAAAATAATAACTAGACATAATAATTAACATGACTAATTTTTATCATACTAAAATAATAACTAGACAAAATAATTAACAGGACTAATTTGTGTCAAACGAAAATAATAACAAGAGAAAATAATTAACAGGACTAATTGATGTCATACTAAAATAATAACAAGACAAAATAATTAACAGGACTAATTTGTGTCAAACGAAAATAATAACAAGAGAAAATAATTAACAGGACTAATTGATGTCATACTAAAATAATAACAAGACAAAATAATTAACAGGACTAATTTGTGTCATACGAAAATAAAAACAAAACAAAATAATTGTAGATTATTTGACCCACTCGTTTTATGTGGATTTACATAAATAAATAAATGTACAAACCAAAATAAAGACGAGGTCCCAGCCATATTTTTGTCACACCATTATTTTGATATGCATGTCGGATTATGTTTTTGAGATTCTCCATTATATCTGCGAAAAAAAAACAAATATTCAAAAAATAAATTAGCATTAGGTAGGTATGCCCACGTCACTTTATCACAAACTGTAGGACTACTCATAACACGATCTAAATACATTCTTGTCGTCTTAATCTTAAAAATACTCTTACTCATCTACCGCTTAAATGACTGAAACTGTTTTTTTATAAATTTCATACAAATCTGACTGGTATAGGTAATGTTTGAATAATTGCATTTGTCTTGCGGATACAAATGACTAAATAATGAACTTGTTTTTTTTATTCTGTTTTTCTTTGTAACATTTTTTTCCCATCCAGCGATTGTTTAATATTTTACCTAATTAATTGTACCCACTAAAAAGAGCATTAAAAAGGTAAAAAAATAATTTGTATTAAAATACCTTTGTTAATACTATTATAACTGGTGGTTCTATAAACAAATAAAGAAATAAAACAAATTAAATAAATTAGACAATTTAAATTAATTAGATTAATTAAATTACTTGAATTAATAATTTGACTAAATTAAATTAAAAATTAATTAAAAAAATAAAAAATTAATTAAAGTAATTAAAAAAAAATTAATTACATTTAATCATAAAAAGTCGTTTAGATCAAATTTTAGTATGATTTATTTTAATTAAGTATTAATTTTTGAATAAATTAATACAATTAATTTTAATCTAATATATTTCTAAAGTTTGAATAAAATTAAGATGGTTGGTGGCAGAGCGGTAAGCGCGCTGGGTTAGTAATCCAGTGGTGGCGAGTTCGAATCCTGCCACGATCTATTTCGTTAACCGATTATAGTACAATCATTTATGCTTAGTTTAGGGAATGTACAAGGGTACGTGTACTTATACAAAAAAAATGATTTTTATTAATACAGTTTCAATTTTCATGGAACAGTTTACATCCAAGACATTGAATTATTTTGTTCCGAACGCTTATGCCGCCGCAATAAGGAATTCGTCAACATATTCTGTTTAACAAAGTGACAGTATTATCATCCGGAAATTTCAAAATAACATACATACATTCTTGTGTAGTGTTGGCTGAAAGTATAACAATATCCATAGATTTTTATTATAATAATATACTAGATATCGTGGTTAGCAAATTTTGTATGAATCGAAGTGAGGTATTTTTCCGGGGTATTTCGTTTTGGTGGGCAGACCACATCGTTTTTCTATAGAGAATAACGACTAATGTGAATTGTTATCGGATTTATTTTTCGAAAAAAAAAACACTTTGTTCATTAAGATTTAGATAACAGTTATCTAGTAAGTATCGAAATGTAAGGAAAACTGAAATATGTTGCCAACCAAAACGTCAAACGCGCGATATACCATGACTCACTTTTTGCACTTACTTAATACTACATCTAGTATGTATATTATAAAAATAATAATATTTATTTTATTTTATTTTAAAATTTTCAAAAACATAATATACATAATATAAAATAATACATAGTGAGTGTATCTATCTGAAAATGAAAAACAATAACAATAAAGAATGAAATTAAACAAAAACCAAACTAAAAAAAAAAGAGAAAAAAAGTCATCTTAGTTTTACATCATGTTTATCCAACTGTCGATTTATTCATCTGTCATTCTTGCCATAGCAACTCTCATTCTTGCCATAGTAACTGTCATTGTTGCCATAGCAACTATCATTGATGCCATATCAACTATCAATGCTTCTTTGAAACTGTAAAATTTGCGATAGCAACTATTATTGTTGCCATAGCACCTGTCATTATAGCCAAAACAACTGTCATTGTAGCCAAAACATCTGTCATTGTTGTCATAGCAACTATCACTGATTTTATAACTACTGTAAAATTGGCCATAACAACTGTCATTGTTGCCATATCAACCATCAGTTGTCATATCAACCATCAGTAGCCATAGCAACCATCAGTTGCCATAGCAACCATCGGTTGCCATAGCAACCATCAGTTGCCATAGCAACCATCAGTTGCCATATCAACCATAAGTTGCCATAACAACCATCAGTTGCCATAGCAACCATAAGTTGCCATAGCAACCATCAGTTGCCATAGCAACCATCAGTTGCCATAGCAACCATCAGTTGCCATAGCAACCATCAGTTGACATAGCAACCATCAGTTGCCATAGCAACCATCAGTTGTAATAGCAATTATCAGTTGCCATAGCAACCTATAGTTACCATAGCAACCATAAGTTGCCATAGCAACCATCAGTTGCCATAGCAACCATCAGTTGTAATAGCAATTATCAGTTGCCATAGCAACCTATAGTTACCATAGCAACCATCAGTTGCCATAGCAACCATCAGTTGCCATAGCAACTATCAGTTGCCATAGCAACCATAAATGTTTCTATAGCAATCTAAAATTTGCCATAGCAACTACTATTGTTGTCATAGCAACGGTCATTAATGCCATAGCAACGGTCATTGTTGTTCTATCTATCATAGTTGCCATAGCAACATAGTTGCCTTCAGTACCTGGAAGACCTGCGAAGAGATGAAAGGACAGTTGGACCTTCTTTTCTCAGGATACACCACTTTTATAGGTAAAATGACCAAATACACGAAGAAGAAGAAGAAAAAATTTTATATCCAGAAACCTACGAAGAGATGGAAGGATAATTGGACCTTCTTCTCTCGGGATAGTCCACCTTCATAGGTAAAATTACCAAATACACGAAGAAGAAACAATTTTAAATCCAGGAACCTGCGGAGAGATTGAAGGAAAATTGAACCTTCTTCTCCCGGGATAGTCCAGCTTCAATGGTAAAATGACCTAATACCCGATGAAGAAGAGGAAGAAGAAGAAAAAAATTTTGATCCAGAAACCATCCCGGGCATACGCTCGACAATTCACCAAAGTTTCATTGCAATCGGATGAATGGTTTAGGAGCGCATAGCACACATACATACATACATGGATACATACAAACATTCAAATTTATAATATAGACTAGTGAACCCCCGGCAAACTTCGTATTGACTGTATATATAAATAAAAATGGTCCTTCATTACCACCCGTCACTTCAGACCCTTGAGTACCTCCCGTCCCTTCAGGTCCTTCGGTACGTCTGTAACATATCGTCGATAGACGATCCTCGAATTTCAGCTCGTCCAAAATTGACACATTCGTTCTTTTGGCTGTCCATGGGATGCGCAACCTACGCCTCCAGCACCACACTAAGTATCCATGTTTCCACACCATACAGGAACATCGAGAATATCAGAGCCCTGATGAGTCTAGCCTTCGTGTTTTTCGTGATGGTCCTGTCCTTCCACACTCTTGTGAGCTTTCCCAGTGCTCCCTTTGCCATGGCGATGCGTCTTTTCACTTCCGCTTCACAACCACTAAATTAGCATAACCGAAAAAAATGCATATTTCTTGTAAAAATACATACATACCATCACGCAATGCCCCCTGCCCCCCCACGGGGTGAGCAGAGAGAACCGAGCACCATACTCCTCTATTTTAGTTTCCTTCTTTCAAAATACCATTTCCATGGTCGTGCCATCCGTTTCTGGGGCGGCCCCTACTATTCACTCTATCTCTTACACCCATGTATATTTTGCTGATCAGTCGTTCATCATTCATTCTTTCTATATGTTCAAACCACCTCAAGGCATTCACTTTAATTTTACTTATAATATCCTTCTTTATCTTGCATTTTATCTTGTAAAAATAACTCGTAAAAAATCTCATATCATGTTTGCTATGGGAAAATATTTTGGGAGTTAGGATTTTCTCAACACATTCGCCAGCCATGACACTTCGGCCATGACAACATTGTGAGTTGTGACGTCACGCCGGCCAAGTGTCAAACTCAATAATAAAGTTAACCTCTAAATGTCGTTGTATAATGTTCTGGATGAGTCGTTTTAGTTTGAATGATACATTAAACTATGAATTATGCATAATTAAGTATCGTCCGATTACATTGTGTTGTATAGAATAGGAAAATGTAGGTACTCATTTGGTTAATTACTCCAAGTAATAAACATCGTTCCCGGAACAACGATAATATAAAATCTTTTACGTGTTTATTACACGGATATTTAGAACTGGTTATCATCAATTCATTAATTCATCGTGCAATAGATTATAAGTAATCCATTATTGTGGATCCTGGACTAATTAATTATTAAATCCTATTATTATGCTGTTTATCTTCAGTCTCTTAAGAGGGCGACTGCTGCCAACGTACATTATGAAAGAAATAACCTAGTTAGTTTGGATATTAATAAAGAAAAATATACTTTAACTTTTTAATTATGTTCTGTTTAATATATATTCTTGTAGGAAAATAATAAGCATACCCTGATTTTTGACATTTATCTAAAATTTCTAAAAAACTAGAGCATTATTTTTTTTTATAAATTAAAGAAAAGAAGATCAATATATCTGGAAAAATACAATGTAACGTTGCATTAATCCATCAGGTTAAGTTAATAAACCAAAAAACTTTTATTTCGCAATGGCGCTGAATGGGAAATAAATGTTTTTTTAGGTTTATTTACTAAACCTGAAGCATTAATGCAACGTCGAGATATTTTTGTCTTCTTTAACTAAAAAAAATGCTGGATGGGAAATAAATGTTTTTTTAGGTTTATTTACTAAACCTGAAGCATTAATGCAACGTCGAGATATTTTTGTCTTCTTTAACTAAAAAAAATGCTGGATGGGAAATAAATGTTTTTTTAGGTTTATTTACTAAACCTGAAGCATTAATGCAACGTCGAGATATTTTTGTCTTCTTTAATTAAAAAAAATATGTTGAACTACACCTTATATTTTATTAAAAATATAAGATAAACGTTGAAAATCGTGGTAAATCATTATTTTTCTTCAAGAATTTCTACAGAATAGTATCAAAGAGTAAAGATATATTTTTCTTTATTAATACCAAACTATCTATATAATATTTTTTTTCAAAACGATTTGATAAGAAATAATGATGGTATATCAAATTGAAAAATAGGTACGTTGGCAGCAATCCCCCCCTTAAAGCAAGGATATAACATTGAGAGTCCAATACGAGTATTTAGAAGATCTTGAGCCTTCAATCTACCTTGAAGGTACCTATGTGTAGATTGTGTAACATTTAAGGAGTACTAAAGTAAAGCAAATATACTGATATCATATTATTTTACACAAAGATAATCTGTTTACCCGTTACTATTGACAACTGATAGGACATTATAATAACGGTGCCACTATTTTTACGACCGGAATTGGTGGGAAAAGCGTTTTCCCGCCAAAAAGTGTCTATTTGCACGACAAATTTTCTGACGTCGTCTGTTTTTAGGTCATTTATAACCATAGAAAACGCAGATAAATCAAAATACAAAAATATTTACCTTTATCATTTTTTCAATGGTCATAAAAATGCATCATGGAAACCAACTTGAAGAAAAAATAAATAATATTGGTATCTTATTACATTTACTTAATTTTATAAATAATTTTTTCATCGAGATCTACAATTATAACAAAGTATAAACAAAGGTTAATATTTTTATAACTTGATTTATCTGCGTTTTCTGTGGTTATTTTTGGTTTTCGTCTATGGTTGAGTCGTGTAAATAGTCGTAGCCTTATAATAATACAAAAGACTAAGGGACCCGCCGCAATGTGGAGTAACCAGCGACTGGTGTGCGAGGGTGCATTACCTTATAAAAGAAAGCAAGAAAAGCATTTATGCTTATTTTAGGGAACGTATAAAGATGTATATGTACTTGTTTAACAAGGACATATTCATTAAAAAAAAAAGACTTGCATGTATACCAACACAACAGTCTCGTCTCACCTTTAAAGGCAAAATTAAGAATGCATAGCGAACTATATAAGATGTTATTGTTGCCTGTTGTATTTTAGATTAACCAGCTCTTACGGGACACCAGAAAATGATAATAGGAAAATATACATCGAAATCGGTTAAGCCGTTACACACGTAGAAATAGAAAAAATATTTATTTATTTAACTTTTTGAACATAATATAAACAAATATAATGCACATTGGCGGGCTTATTGCCATTAGGCAATTTCTTCCAACCAACCAAATTACAGAGTGACAGAATTATATATGTACATCAACAAAAAAATGAAATCTACAATAGAACAAAGAAAATATATAGAAAAAGAAGAAGAAATCGAGATCAGGTGTTTAGAGATAAATATTACGTAGCAAAGGGAAGGAAGGAAAAGGAGAGGGATTAGGTATTTTCGTATTAATTCATTTATTTATGTAGGTATTCATTAAATTTTAAATCCATTAATTTTTTTATTAATTTATGTATGTATGTATTTATTTATTCATTTATTTTAAATGACCTAAATGAGCTTTTACATACCTACTTATATTCTTTTTTCTCTTCAGGCTTTTCACCCAGTAAGGATGTTGCAGCCGTTACTAATCAGAGACATTACATTACACAGATTTAGTCACAAAAATTCAAATAATAGTCACATTCTTTATAATCGATTTAAAGTTTAAATCTATAAGATTTATGAACCACGAACTTACCGGAAAGCACTTTGTATCTTCAAACGAACATTTGTAAATGGGGAAAAATGTGTACAATAAAAAAAATAACACAAAATAAGGAACAAAGAATATAAAAATATATATATAAAATAAAAAAAATGAAGAAAATAAAGAAAAACTTAAGAAGTTTCTTTCGCATTTGGCGCTCAACAACGCGTTGCAACATAAAAATAGTAAAAGATATGTAACTATTTATTTAATTCATATGTTTTATTTATTCAATTTATTGAAGTGTTTTTAAATTTAAAAAAACTATTTTTGTTCTGTATTTCATCAATAATAGCACAGAATATCGTAGGTACTTTGATAAATAGGTATTTTTATTTGGTGAATATCTTGACAAGATGTTTGCTGATTTTGTTTATTTTTCGTTATATGGTTGGGTTTGTTAATTATTTTCTTTTTGCCACTCGCGGGAGATTAGGTATTTCATAACGTCTTTTTTTTTACGGCGCTGGCCGATTTACTAATGATATTAATAACAATTAAGCACTACAAATAATAACACTCAATTATTATTATTACCATTATACACTTCCTCAAAAGAATTAGCAGATAAATGCGTAAATTGTAAATTATTTAAAAGAGCAAAATAAAATGCAACAAACGCATCATCAAGCTTTCAATTTGGAATAGTTCACCCATCCAGATACTTAACATATCAAAGGATTAGGCTCTGAGGAGGTCTCTATACTACCTAACAACCCTACTGATTCCCGAATATTAACGGTATCAGCGGAGACCTATAATTGGCTGTTTGGTTGTTATCCTAATTTATTGAAAAACTGTAATGGATAGCTGTTGGTCTCTCAAAGAATTGTAAAATAAATAAAAAAATATTGTAAAAACAGTAAAAGATATCAATAAAGACTCATCACAAGTTTTGAAATCTCTGAATTATAAAGTTATATATTAATGAAACTCCTGTTTCGCATATTATTGTACGTCTCAAAAGTTATACTGTTTGCACAATACCAGGCGTTTTTTTTTATATATGTTTTTCAAATAATCCAGCCGATGACAGGTCGCAAGCCCTGTAGGTGCATTGATTTCACAGTTCTCCTATAATATTTCAAATTTGTCTCTATTGAGATATTTTGGCCAAAAAATATCAGCAACTATTTCTTTAAAGCCCGCTTTTTAACGGTCATCGCTGTAACCTCACATTGTTGCAAATGTGAGGTTACAGCGATACATTGTTGCCATGTTGATATATAAAAATATTTTTTAATTCCTGTTTTAATATTCTTCTATTTTCATTTGTATTAACTTATGTGCGGGCATATTGGGATTCTCATTATGTCTAAAGCAAGATCCTGTACATATTAGGACAATGGGGCTAAGATTAGACAATGCAATTGCATTTTCAGAATAACCAAAATATATACGTGGGATGATAATTGCTTTGACAAATAATTAATATCAACTATTGCAATATGATTCATTATGATACAATCATTGAGATTTATTACAGAATAGCACTCATTATCGGTTGATAACCTGGCTCGGGTGCCTCATGGGAAAGAAGGGGCTGATGGATACACTGAATACTTGATACTGGATATTGGATGCAATAAAGTGCGATTACTACGATCATTATAGACTGTCAATTTAAAATTAATATGTTGATCAGATTTTTCGTCCTTATCATAAAAAAAATACTAAAGTATGAACATTTTCTCAAAACACAATACCTGTGTTATCTCCGATAAAATCCAACGCATGTCCAATAATGGGTTTTTCCGGAAGTCCTGGAACGACAGCGGCCAGCTCGTACATCCGTCTCCGGGAGTACCGGAAACAGGCGTACCATATCGCAACCACAAACACAAAGATGAACCACAAACCCAGCATCACAGACAACTCAAAAAACAACGATAAATAACTATTAGACGAAATCGATTTTGGGCAAACTCACTAAGACAATTTTTCGTTGTCAACTTTTTGGGTAAGAACTATAATAATTAGTTGTCAAGTAATACATGAAAGAGTTTTGAGATTTGGCTATTGAACCTTTTTAGTTCTGAGATGAGTTTAGGCTATTTGCTGTCTTGTAAGTATGAACTCAAGATTTGATGATTTATATTAGTGCCAAATATTTAGTGTTAGCAAAATTAAGCGATTTTGGTAAAAATAACCAATGTTTTATGGTGATGATCAATCACTTTATTTAAATATATCTTTACAGCTCAAAATTAATCGATTCTTGCTTTGTTTTTTAAGACGGTTTTCCGTTCTTTGAATATAACCTCAATTTTCGTTTAAAAAATATGACATCTAAAAGCTTTGATTTACAATAACTTCAGTTATTGGCGATTCTCCCAATTATGACACAATTTTGTTGCTTCAAAGTTGTGATGTTTAGATTCTTCTTAAATTTGTATTTCTTCGATTTCAATTCTTTGAGTAACATCAAAAGCTTGATTTTTCAATATCTGACAAGCTCTATTGGAACTTCTTCAAATGTGATTGCTAGATTTATGTTTTCCAAGAGTTTTTTTAAAACATTGGTAGCCAAATATATATAAATGACCAGTTGAAAATGCCTTCACCAGAAGAAAACGTCGTCCTGTTTTTAAAAAAAAACAAATAATATGGAAGTAAAACAGTATTGTTTTATATTTGAAATTTAAAAATTTACCGTTTTTGATATTCAAGCATTGTCATAACTTTCCGTTAAGAAAATTCGTTAAAAGATATAATATTTGACACAAAATTTGATTTTCTTTTGATCTTCACCAATTCTCCGATTATTTCACAATTATTTGTAAATTTATACAGATTTTGACCCGAATATTATTTTGTTCTTAATCGATTCTCCGAGTTTGATCACAAGTTTTTATAACAAAATATGCGGAACTCTACAAATTTCGATCGTAATTCCTTCGATTTTTTGTTTGTTTGTCAAGGCTGTACGATTTTTGTCAATTCCCCAATGATTATTGATGATTAGAAAATATCCAAGCCCGAGGGTCTATGACTCCATAGCCATCGACGCAACAGCCGATCTATCTAATGTCTGTGAATAAACTGAGGAAAACCTTCAAAGGACATTCCCAACGAGACGAGATATGCGGATGATGTCCATTGCATGATGTTGAAAACGAGAAATTACCGATTATTAACTAAATTGTTATTCAAGATAATATAATGATAATTTACATAATGAACCAAATGATTCATGATTCGCTCCATAATTCTTTATCAATATCACTCAGTCAAGTGTATGTGAATTCTTTGTACTTTGATTGCTTTCCGCGTGTACCCGAGTTTGAGAAACTCTTGGAGCAGTGGTATTAAACTTGGTTGATCTATTAAATATGTTTTGTACTGTTTAGTTATATAATAATGCAATTGTAGTGCCCACTTTGATGTATGCCAGTGAATCATGGACGTGTAGAATAAATGCTGTGGAAATGAGATCACTAAGAAGAGTATGTAATAGAACGATATATGATAGAATAAAAAATGAGGACATAAGGAGGGAATGCAAGATGAAGAAGAGTATTATAAATAAAATGAAAGAGAATTCCTTGAGGTGGTTTGGACATATTGAAAGAATGAATGATGAATGACTGGCCAAAAAAAATTACATGGGTGTAAGAGATGGAGTGAATAGTAGGGGCCGCCCCAGAAAGGGATGGCTTGACCATGTGAATGATATTTTGAAAGAAGGAAATATAAGAAGCTTGAATAATCGACGAGCATGTATGAGACGATGCATGGATGTAAAGGAAGCTAGGAATGTATGTAAAAATAGAGGAGTATGGCGCTCGGTTCTCTCTGCTTACCCCGAAAGGGATATGGCGTGATGGTATGTATGTAAGTAATATAATTGAAATAAACAAATTTATTTGTGTGAAGCAAAAATGTTCCCTTATCTGGGCATATTTATATACCTACAAATAAATGTTAATATGACTCAAGAAATTTTTCATTTTTTAGTTCATTGCCTTTATACATACTCTCTGACTCTAATAATCTTTAATATTTTTAGTTAAGTGTGTGAATTGTTTTGATTTGGTTTCAGTAGGTACTCAAGTTTGAGGTACTCTTAAGAAGCAGTGCTACTAAACTACGTCTGAGGAATGACGAGGGTTTTAATCAAAAGTTGTAATGAACTTTTTGGTTTTTATTTAATTTAAAATTGTTTTTGGGGCAGCTAAGAACCTACTAAGAACCTACCCTCAAAACTAGCATGATTCATAGATGGGAAAAAAACTTGACGGTTTCCAGAAACAAGACAGGATTATTTTACGCCGGAATCCAACCCTCTATTCCCAAAAAACCTTGGTTTCAGGAAAATAGACTCTCTAGGGGGGACATATCTTGTATCACGCGTATGAGAATTGGCCATTGTCTTGTTGCTTCCCACCTATACAAAATTAATGCTATTAACAGTCCACTTTGTGAATGTGGTCAGGAGGAGGAGACTCTTGACCATTTATTTTTTAATTGCTTCAACCGTATATCTTCTAACAATTTATTTTATTTTAATCTGGTAAAAATTACTTACACATCCCCAATCAATATGTCATATATAATGTCGATTCAAAATTTTAAATTAACAAACATATTGCTTAGTTTCTTAAAGTCAAATAACATCCAACTCTAATTAATTTAATTTTAACAAATTCAACCAATTTATGATAATTCCACCAAGGCAAAAAGCACTCTCTGTAGGGTGAATTGCCATTAAACAAAAAAAAAAAAACCTACTTCCGTTATTCCTAGAAACGGATGTAAGAGTGAGCGATTGTCGTTCCAAGACTTTTGAAAAAGCCCATTAGCGCGCGAACTATATTCCATATTCAATAATAAATTGCTTTGAATTGAACACGTATTTGCAGGAACAGTTTGCGTTGCTTAACCGTGTGCATTTGGAGGACACGTGCCTTGAATTCAACACGAGTTTTTAAGTGCATTAGCGCAACAAACTAGTGCTTAATTCGAGGCAGTACTTGCCTCCTAATCAATACGCGGTCGGGAGTTAATGATATTTTTAACAAATTTTTAACATCTCAATAGAGACGAAATTGGAATATTACAGAAGAACCAGGAACTCAAGAAACCTTACACGGCTTACTGTCATCGGCTGGTTTACGTGATTACTTTATGCGCATAAGCAACGTTCACCAATTATGCCTTCTTATTGAGTTCTTTTATCAATGAAATTTTGAAAGTGTTGTTTCCTTCTAATAATTAAGGAACTTGTTTTATCTATTCGAATAAAAAGGAAAAATCCATCTTCTCACAATTTTATAGAGACGTTCCCTTATGTTAATCATACAGTATTATTTTTTTCTGATTTACGCTCAAAACGATTTTCGGACTAGTTGCTTTTTAAAACTCAGGTATCGATATGTTCTTGTGACAAGGATAAAGTCCTTGGTGGAATATTATCGACTATTTCGTTTATGATTCTAAAATACTATGGTTTGAAAATGGAACACATCAAACCGTTGGGTATTCCAAATATCAACGTAAAGTTGCTACAATGAGAGTAAAATCAAGAATGAAGATTTTTAAACGGAATTTTTGGAATAAAAAAATTCAGTGATCATCGTGAGATAATATGAATTTGAAAATGGATCACTTTGAGCACGGTGTCGGACCTAAAAATAAAAAAAATATTACTTTTTGCATTAGTTGACCATCCCTGAATACGTCAATAACAATTTTTCAATAAAAATTATAATTTTATTGCATATCTACATACCTACATACATATGTATCTATGTTTGTTTTACATTGCAATTATGTTGTTCAGGCTTTTAATATGTACCAACCGATTATAAATTTATATTTTATTGTTTTATTTCCAATCAACAATAATAATAATAATAATAATATATCATAGATGGGTCATTTATTTATAATTGCTTCTGGGGAAGTTAAATTATATGTAGGCAGCACTACGTCAAATGTTGATTTAACAAGTTGCCATCGTGGAAATAAAATTTGGGTTTTATGATGTTTGACGAAATGAGCTTTAAAATCCGGAATAGCATTGAACATTTTATACAATATCTTTAGATATCTTTGAACTCCATATGATAATATTATGGTAATCATGAGGGTTTTGATTTCGCCGGTTGGACCAAACTTGCCCCCCGGATAGGTGTAAGGACCTGGGTTCGAAATAGAGACGGCAGAGACGAGTGAAAGCAAATGGAATAAGATATTGCATTCTTTGTAAGAATTCTTCCTTGATTATATCTCTTTTTATAAAATATAAATATTTTAATCATACAACTTTACGAAATAAATCACCCGTCGTAGAAATGTGTGGATAAAACTTTTGACTTATGTATTGGCTTCCTGAGCTCAATTGGGTTATGTAATCTTTCATATAACAAATTCTTATTCCATCAGGCAGCAAACCTTCAGCCGAATTACTGAAAAGATGAATAGATAGTTAGACGTTCGTATCGCCGGAGCAGATTCCAAGGAATAACAGTGCGCAGTTCTAACAAAATGTGGAAGAAGTATTCGAAAAATATACTTCTAGCTGTGAAATAACTATTCCCTACCCAGAAACAAATAAAAGCATTTCAAAATGTTCACGTCGCCCTTCGTCTCACTCGCTCATGTTCCATTTAGTCCGCCATGACAGAGAGACCATATTCGTGTGGGACGAAGTCTTCTGACAATCGTTTGACTCCGAATGACTCCGAACATTCGCGAGTGAATCCAAATCCGAATCACAGATCGTCACAGGATGGGTCGTCTAAGAAAAGTACATTTGTAATAAATATTTTCTGATTGATGAGCAATTTTATCTCAGCGATTAGATCAAGTAGTTAACACATCCAACCATCATCTGATGAATCTGTTATATTAATGTTTCTTTAATTGTTCATTGAAACTTGCGATTCAAGTTTGCACGTGTTAATTCATTATATATCGGGTACATATTGTACAATATTTCAGTACCTACAGTTGTTCCTAATCTGGGGTTCGTAATTTCTGTTATCTCCCAAAAAAGGAATAAAAAAGTCCAAATTGAATTTCCAGGAAGCGAGAAATTTCCTCAAGATAATGTAATTGTTGCAATGAAAATGCTGGTTTGTTGAAAAAGAAATCGGAAATAAACTCGCCACTTGTACAGTGTACAATGATTTTTTTTTATTATCCAAGTAGGTAAATAAGATATTTTTATTTTTTCTCCTTCATCTGATCGTGGGTCTGTTATTACTCTGAAAGTTTCTGATGGAGAGGCAGACGTTCAGCTGCCTCTCCATCTTATTGGCGATCTTCCGGGAAAGCGATGTCCTGGAGGTATATCATTGGCTGTAATATTTGGGGTTCGGAACCGCACCATCCTGTTTATGCAGTTCTTCCAAAATAATAATATAATATAATTTATATTTGCAAAATGATAGATTTCTACACCTGTTCGTGTTCCTATGCATTAATGCGAGTTAATAATAATAAAATTTAAAAGTTATACAAGATCACTCCAAGGGCGCTATAGCTTATTTGTTGGCTATACGAAACAAGGCAGTATTAAGAAGTCTACCGAAGGTGTCAATTCTCTGTGATGGATGTATGTCAAGGGGCAATTTATAACATTTTAAAGGCCCGTTTACACTGAAACCGTGATCATATAAAGCCGCCTTGTTGACTCTGTCCAATTCTTTTCAAGAGTTGGTACTCTGTGATCCAAATGGTCTCAATCTAATTTGTCTTCCTGATGGAACATTCTTTAGACACAGTTCTTGAATGTAGTGTGGAGACAAGTCATCAGAGGCTTAAACACCATCAGGCATACCTTATAGTCTACTCGTTCTGGACATTTCAGCAAGTGTAATTCTTTAATAATATGCCTAGATTAAGATTTGTATGTATACTAAGTTTTAATTAATTTGGATTTACTGTGAAATGTGGCTCACTTCTAAACATGAGGCATCCTCATTATATAGTTGAGTCGTTCAAAATTTAGAATTTACCATTGTAATATTTGTTAATATTGTAATGTTATTAAATTTTACCGTTTTTTGAGTTGCTTAATAGGAAGGATGAAAACGCGCTATTGGTCTTTGAACAGAAGGTGTCGAGAAAAAGCTTTGGGCCTCTTGGAATGGAATATGGAGGATAAGGTACAACCATGAACTGAAGAAACTTTACAGCGATCCTAACAAAATTATATATATAAAAATACATCGACTTTAGTGGTTAGGGCACGTTCAACGAATGGAGGAAGGCCATACCCCAAAGAAGATTCTCGACAAACGACCGGAGGGGAGACGAGGTGGATGGACGGTATATAGGAGGTTTGGCATTGCAAACTGGAGAGCGCAGGCGATGGACCGGTCTAAATGACAATGGGCTATAGCGCCAATGATAATGATGAAAGAAAGGGGAAGAGTGTCGCACAAGAAAAAACGAATAATTGTACAAATTCACGAATCCTCGAGAATTTCAACACATATACATTAGACTATCTGCTTAGGTTGAGGTTGAGGTGGGCTAGCCATGTACAAAGGATGCCAAACAAGCGACTGCCAAAATAAAACATGGTTGGTCATAGAGGAGGTAGATTAACGATTGGGAGACGTAGATTGAGATTGGAGGACGACACACGGAGAGATGTATCACAGCTCCTGCAAGTCCCTAACTGGATAGCGGCAGCTAAGGAACGAAGAAGTTAAACGAGGCCAAGGCTCCATTTGGACTGTAGCGCCATTGAACAAGAAGAAGATTATATTTTAATTAAAATATATATCAGATTTCACATTACCGAAATCGTCTTATTGGCCCAATATACGACAACGACGCAATATACATATCCTGACTTTGTTATACTAATCCAAATTTACCTCAGTATCTCAAAGATAAATTCACTTATCTTTCAAGCCACGGGTGTCCACTCTGATCTGCTGAACGTGCTTTATTATCTATTCCAATTCATAGTACTGATTTTTTTAGCTCTTCATTTGAAGTACAATCAGCAAGGCTATGGAATAATGTAAATCCTGATATTACGTCGGCTCATTAAACATATTCAAAAAAAGGCTAAAGCAAAAATATATATTTGATAATATTTTCTTCTTCCTCTACTTATCCTTTTGCTTTAGTATCATTTCTATCAACTTTAATATATTATATTTATCAGCCTTTGTCGCTCGGTTGATTAGGTACCTGAATGCTGATCCAAAGGTTCCTGGTTCGATTCCCGGCGGAGACACAGTTTTCAACTGTGTTTTCCGTCTGGATCTGTGAGACGATTAATATCGTCAGTCTCCAAAATGTGACAATTTTTTATTGAGTGCGTGTTAAATTAATATTTGACGTAGTAACTGTTAGTTGCCCGAGAGGTGATAAATAAATAAAAATACAATATTTTCTAGTAATTTGTCTGTTTTTGCATTTCTTTTGTTTTCTTTATTATATAAATTATTTATTTTTGCCATGTCATAACCTTAATTCTCCCCATGCTGTTATGGCATGGGGAGCATTAAACCTCCCCGAATGTCCTCCGCACCTCTGCTCTGGGTCTGCATGTGTATCTCCGCAGCTGAATATGCCTGCCCCGTTTGGCAAATGTCATCGCATGCCAAACAAGTGGACATTGCAGTAAACGACATGGCCCGCCTGATGTCCGGATGCCTTAAACCTACCCCAGTGCATAAACTTTACCCAATTATTGGAATCGCACCACCTGACATCAGAAGAAAGGCGACGGCTGATGTACATAGATAGACACAAACAGATCCATGACCCTAGACACCCCCTTCACAACCACCGAGGCTGCACCGAGACTGCGGTCGAGGAAGAACTTTCTTATATCTACTACGGAATTGGGAACCTCCACAAAACGGTATAGAGAGGATCTATGTAGGCAACAACTCGGCAGCAGACTTTGGATGACACCATCTGAGGAAGTGAACACCGCGTTTGGAATAGGCGTGATGACAGTATGAAAAAATCATTGAAATTATAATTTTATAAGATAAAATAGGTTATATAGATTGGAAAAAATATATTTATTTTCATTTTAAAAGAGCGAATAATATTAATATTATTAAAATAAAAATACAAAATATGTAAGTCCGCCATTTTATGAGAAACACCAATCAGAGTGAATCAATAATTATGACGTCACAGTTTCAATACAATATATGAAATTACTTTGCATCGAACAAAGACTTTTGCTCGTCAGAATTTAGAAACGTAAAAACTTACATATAAGCGTATTATTATTATTCTATGCATATAAGTACTTTATTTATCTATAATTTAAATACAACTTACATCTCGAAAATCGATAAAATATGTTCCTTCTTCTCGCTACATTATGTGTTCATAAACTAAAAGCATACCTACGCGGTACTGTGGTAGACATGACAGTTGTAAAGCTGCGTTGCACCGCTCAATTGCGTCGATTCTGTTCACTGCGACGGGTGTGTTAACTCACTCCTTCGAAATGTATTGGCTCACGGCGCAGTGAGTCGTGAGTGCTAGACAGGGAGAATGCGAACAGTGTTAGGGTATTGAGTTATTGAGTTGCCTGCTTTTTAACCGACAAACTATTACTTTTAAAAATAGAATCGGGATTTTTAACCGACATACTATTACTTTTAAAAGTAGAATCGGGAAAGTTGTGATATTTTTAAACATGTAGGTACATGAAATATAATGAATTCAATAATAATATTTGCTTATATAAAATACAATACCTGCATATTATACTTTTATTATTATTTTTTAACTAGCTTAATGACCCGGCGCAGTGAATAGGCGTGATGAGAGTAAGAAAAAATCATTGACATTATGATTTAAAAAAATAAAATAGGTTATTGAGGTTTAAAAAAATGTATTTATTTTCATTTTAAAAGAGTGAATAATATTAATATTATTAAAATAAAAATACAAAATATTATAGACTGCCATTTTATGAGAAACGCCAATCAGAACGAATCAGAGCGCATGACGTCACGATATTCTAGGTTCGCGTCCAGTTTTGCCGATTTGCGGCACTTGTGCCGATTTCGGGAAATTCAGACTTGCGTCGGCACTTAATCGGGAAACGCTTTAATTCGGCACTTTTTGGGATTAGAATGTATAAAAAAAAATATATATTTTTGTTTATACTAGATGTATTAATTTTGTATTTTTTACGTCTAAATAAAAGTTACTATTATTATTAGTAGTAGTAAACATACAAAGTAAATATAAGTTATTTCATTTAAATAAATATCATTCTATTATTTCACTGGTGCTTACATAGTTTAAGCTATTTCTTTTTGTTTGTATCTTTGTTACTAGCCCCATCACTAGGCATGGCCTGTGCTAAGGTAAGCTAATAGTTTTATGTTATTGTCTATTACGTTGTTTATTTAGTAAGTATGTATGTAGGTATGTCGGTTAAAAAGCAAGCAACTCAATACCCTAACACTGTTCGCATTCTCCCGGTCTAGCACTCATGACTCACTGCGCCGTGAGCCAATACATTTCGAAGGAGTAAGTTAACACACCCGGCGCAGTGAACTGGGTCCATGCAATTGAGCGTCGTAACGCAGTGGTGTTACACAGGCCTAATGCCTAATTCGCGGGAAACTTAAGATGGCCTATTTTGACGTTTGGACATTCATGAAGTTCTTTATATGCTTATTGCCTAATTAATGGTAAATATTTAGTAAATTAATTATAGTATTGAGAGCTAAATGTGGGAGAACAAATACTGTACTTCATTGTAAACGCATACTTAATAAAATACACTTTCTGTGTCTCGCATTGCCAAATTTAACTACTTGTTTCTCGTTTATATTCGCGTGGGACGAAAACAAATACCTCAGTAGGTGTTTTTTTCGACGTGTTTGTACATTTAGGGACCGCACAACACTTATGCACTTTTGAATTTATTTTAAATACACAAATCGTCTTAGAATACATATAGTACATATAGTAGTGATATGCGGTCTACGAAACCGTGACGTCACCGTCAGCTCCGACGGACGCCATTACACTGCAAGCGTTTTTTGACGTAAATGTCAAATTGGATTTTGAAATGGCAATTTTTGCTACTAAACCTTTATTTTATGTTGAAATGTATATATATTTGAAAACAGTGGATGCGTAAAAACATCGTGAGATAGTTTCTCAAAATTAGTCATCATGCCTATTGCCGTTTGGTAAAAAAAAAACCCGCCAGTCTACAAATTATGTGTACTAAAAGAAACAAATGTTTGATATTTAATAAATTAATATAATAACTTTTTTGTTTACACCACTTTTGATATTTTTTTAGCTAAATTCGTGATTCATCATGTCAACGGCTAATTTGTTTCGTAACATGAAAGAGAATTAAAATTACCTATTCTATGTTAAATGAGTCGATTGACGCTTTATCCAACTGTCGATTTGTTCAGGAGAACTTTGTTCTCTTAACATATCGACAATGTTTCAAGCCAGGATACGCGAGAATTGTATGCAGAGGTCTACTTTTTTCACGGCTTTTCCAACTTTGAAGTCAAAAAACACTTAGAGGCTTCGCAGCATATATGTTCCATACACGGATTTACTCAGAATTCGGAGTAGAATATTTCGTGTGTCTGTGTGTGTGTGTGTGTCTGTGTGTGTGTGTATGTGTGTGTGTGTGTGTGTCTGTGTGTGTGTGTGTGTGTGTGTGTGTGTGTGTGTGTGTGTGTGTGCGTGTGTGTGTGTGTGTGTGTCCGTCCGTCCCTTATAACTTTTGATCCGCTCAATTTACAGAACCCAAAATTTCAGAATATATAAACAGTTACAGGCCTACAAAACTTTTATACTCAGAATATTGAATTTTTGTTTCAGTCAGGGGTTATCAACTTTTGAATTTTTACTTTATTTTTCCATATATCTCAGAAACCATAAAAGCTAGAACGCTGAAAATTGGTACAAATATAGACAAATACAAAATCTCAAATAAGTTTTTTCAAAAAAGTTCCAGGGTTTCTCAAACATTTTTTATAAAGAAAAATATTTTTTTTATGATAAATTTATGAGTTTAACTGCCTATATTACCAATTTTTTTAAAAATATCGAGATAAGTCGAAACACCCCAACTAGATAATTTAATTTCTATAAAAAATATAAACATTCTATTAGCACATCTCAAACTTTTTTTAACAATTTTTATAAAAATTGAATTTAGTGACGACATTGCTTCATATAATTTGTATGGCAGTCGCCTATACACAATATGTAAGAAGACTTAATAGTTTGATGGGTACTTAATCTCCAAACATACATACAGAACCATCATGCTGTTTTCATATTCCGGGTAGGAAAACAGGACTGACCTCCATACTGTCCTATCTTGACAGTATGGAGGTCAGTCAACATGTGTTAAAATTTTCAATAATTTGGATTTATAGTTTGATTCTTATTCTTCAACTATACATAGTATCGCTATCGACAGTTGGATCTCATGTGTTACATGCAACTAGTAGTATTAAAACATCTGTTTATGTATATAACTAGTTTGGGTAATTAAAATTACTATCGATTGAGTTATAAGGGACACCCGCTGCATTAAACCACTTCCTTATGTAGTGGTCAACTTACATAACGAGTATATAAATACATTTAAATGCAACTAGTACATAGTTATAAACACATACGAACATTAATTTACAATCTCAGCATACTTCCTTGTACCCTTATATACTGTATATTTGATTATGTAAGCGCAACACATTTTAATTTTTAAGTACACAACGAATCTGTTTCTATGATTTTCACTCCTCCCAACCCCAAGGGGATATATTGCAGATTATCAACATGTATCATCGAGATTGTATTCTGAAAGTTTCATCACAATGTATCTATGTGTGTGTGCTGTATACTATATGGCGTGTTCATTCTGACTTATCGACTATAGACACTCATACGATTCTTTTCAAATTTTGATAATTGCATAAGTATTCACTTAGGCTAGGTTGTTTCAACAAAAGTATCAGTTAAAGTTTTGATTACATAAAATTGTTCAAAATTGAGTCGTTTGACAGCATAAGATTTCAACGAAACAACCAAAAATATTGAACAATTTCATAAAATCAAAGTATTTCAATTATACTTTTGCTTTAATCTTTGTTCGAGAAACACAGCCTTAGATCCCATTATATTTTGAAGGATATCTGGTCAGTGTATCTCAATTGTTTTAACTGTCAAATATTTCAATGTGACCCCGAGCTCAGGAAACTTGAAATTTGATCTTTTTATTTTCAAATTGCTAAAAAGGCACATCACTTTCACAATTGATTGAAGAATTATCAAGTTTTCACAATAAAATATTTAAATCCAAACTCATTTCATGAAAATGCTTAAAATAATTATTCATACAATTTTTTTTACTTTGTGGAATGACTTGGTTGCGAGGAGTGTATCGTTGGCCACAAACCACTCGTTTTCATTTTGTGCTAAAGACTAAAGATAGAGAAATGCAAGGAAAAGGTAGAACTGAAATAATAAATATGAAATTTGTTCATGAAAAATGTTTTAAAATTGAAAAAAAAATATCTATTAGCAATTCTTCGTTTTCAGCAATTGTCCCACATGATGGTGGGTCTGATTTCTGCGTCTTACGCCTTCACTGTCCTTGGTTCAACGGAGTTGTTCCAGCATCCTCTGGAACAACTCCGTTGCTTAGCATATCCTGCTTCGCCACTTCCTTCCATCAGCGCTTTGGTCTCCCTCTGGATCCTTTACCCGGCACATTTATGATTTGGGCTACTTTCCCTATAATATATTCCGATCGTCTTCTACAAACATGTCCATACCATCTCAATCTGCTTTATTGGTTGTTAATAAATACAATGAATAAATGAACAAAATAATAATAATAACGTTAATAATTTCTATAGCGCCGTTTAATGATTCTTCTTTACCCTTGCTATATCCAAACTCGTTGTATGTTTTTACTGTTGGGGTCAGCTCTTCTCGAATAGGTCCTTCTGTCCCATAATGTCACCTAGGCCATGTTTCTGCAATTGTCTTCGTCTTAAGACGATCCAGGAATTTTCTGGTCTTACCATGTGATCCATCAAACTAAGTTATTTTTTTTAGAATGATTCGTTTTGTAGTAAATATGGTATATCTAATTGAAAAAATATGTACGTTGGCAGCAGTGGCGGCTCTTTCTAAAGGGCTCTCGGGCTCAGCCTTCCCAAAAACTTCGTTCAAAAGAATCCAAAAAATGTTTGTAATTGAATCTTGGGAACACATTATTTATCTAATTAATGTGTACCGTCTTACGCCTGTAGTATATCTAGCGAAAGTATTTAAACTTAACTGTTTTGTAAAGCAAGATTATTTGAAATATTTCATTCCTCGGGGACAGTCGACTTGTGCCCGGAGAACCCATAGCGCGCCGTACGATGGCCGTACACGCTGAATGTATGCCGATTTCGAGCAAAACGGGGCAGTGCCCGCGAAGGATTACTGTATATTTTAATTCATTCATATTTTGTTTTTCATTGCGATGGTCGAACGCTAGGTTAGCAGTTGTAATTACATAAGGCTTATATTAATTGATATCACAATACTACATAGTTTAAACTAAAAATCATCCGAAATATATTACTTTTATTATGATATTAATATTGAAAAAAAAACAAAATTGAACTTTGACACAAAATTTTAAAATCAGGAAGCGGTCTTACGGCTGTTGCCAGAGGTTATTTTTCAATTTTGTATGATCAGAATTTATTAGCTATCACAAATTATTTGATAATTAATCGATGCATTTTGTTAGGATTTCCCAGGAATGGGACTAAAGGCTGGTGATGAATGTTTACGCAGTGAGGTTTTTGTAGTATCTGATTTTATTTTCACAAAAAGAAAGTTACATGCACAAAATGATAAAATATACAACAAAACTTGACTGAAACAAAAACATACAACAAAAATAATGATCTGACAGGAAAATAATGTTGCTATTATTGAAAATCAAACATATTCCCCGCTAAGAATGTATCCAGTAAAAATACATTCTTTTAAATAAAGCTTGATTAAATTAATATTTGATTTAGTGGACTGTATTTAAATATGTGTATAACATGTATGATTCAAAGAAAAATATAAACAAAAAAATAAAATATGTATGAGAAAGAATTGTATAAGAGAATGCAAACAAATAGAAAATGAAAAAATGTTAAAAAAATGATGAATAAATGTTAAACAATGATGAATAAATAAAAAATGAATATAAATTGTCTTTGTTTTTCTCATAATAAATGTCTGTTGCACTTGCACAATAAAAGTCCATATTTGCACTGAAAAAAGTCTATGTTTGCACCGAAGAAGTTTTTTCATGATATTATGATGTCTGGAAATGCTGTTGTCCTATGACGTTGCTGTTGAAGAAGTTTCCCATATGTAGAATGTATCCTCCCCGTTGTAGAAATTGTTTCTCTTGATGAAAAAGTCTCCAAAATGTAGAATTTGCTGAAGTTGTTGTTGAAAAAATCTCTCAATTGTAGAATTTGCTGAAGCCGTTGAAAAAATCTCTCAAATGTAGAATGTGTTGAAGTTGTTGAAAAATAATAGTTTGATGACTCGTTGCACAATAGTTTAATTGCGCTTAAATGCTTGCACCAATAGTTTGATTCTTAGATAAGTTGCACAAAAAAGTTCAATTGATTATAGATGCACAATAGTTCAGTAGTGTTTTCTATCGAAAAATCATCCTCCATACCATTATCAGGCAGGTCCAAGTCCGAATTATCTAGATTATAGAAAAACTGCTCTAACTCAATATCATCCAAAAAGATGAATACAAACCCGAAGTATAGTATACTATACCACACAATTTACTTTGAAAATTTGTTGGTAACCTGGAGCGGTGACATTCCATGGTGACTTTTTACTTTGACACGTGACAAAATGTCAAAACAACAAAAAATGCAACAACACCAAATGAAAATATTTGAAATTATTCTATTGTCCATGAAATATAATCATCAAACCCAAAATAAATTATGCGGTTTCTCAGATAGATGTAATTTTACAAAGTATAGTATACTATACCGTAGGTCTCAGGAGGATATCCAAACTCGTTGTATGTGTTTACTGTTGGGGTCAGCTCTTCTCGAATAGGTCCTTCTGTCCCATAATGTCACCTAGGCCATGTTTCTGCAATTGTCTTCGTCTTAAGACGATCCAGGAATTTTCTGGTCTTACCATGTGATCCATCAAACTAAGTTATTTTTTTTAGAATGATTCGTTTTGTAGTAAATATGGTATATCTAATTGAAAAAATATGTACGTTGGCAGCAGTGGCGGCTCTTTCTAAAGGGCTATCGAGCTCAGCCCTCCCAAAAACTTCGTTCAAAAGAATCCAAAAAATGTTTGTAATTGAATCTTGGGAACACATTATTTATCTAATTAATGTGTACCGTCTTACGCCTGTAGTATATCTAGCGAAAGAATTTAAACTTAACTGTTTTGTAAAGCAAGATTATTTGAAATATTTCATTCCTCGGGGACAGGCGACTTGTGGTCGGAGAACCCAATAGCGCGCCGTACGATGGCCGTACACGCTGAATGTATGCCGATTTCGAGCAAAACGGGGCAGTGCCCGCGAAGGATTACAGTATATTTTAATTCATTCATATTTTGTTTTTCATTGCGATGGTCGAACGCTAGGTTAGCAGTTGTAATTACATAAGGCTTATATTAATTGATATCACAATACTACATAGTTTAAACTATAAATCATCCGAAATATATTACTTTTATTATGATATTAATATTGAAAAAAAAATACAAAATTGATCTTTGACATAAAATTTTAAAATCAGGAAGCGGTGTTGCGGCTATTGCCAGAAGTTATTTTTCAATTTTGTATGATCAGAATTATTTGATAATAAATCACAAATTATTTGATAATTAATCGATGCATTTTGTTAGGATTTCCCTGGAATGGGACGAAAAGCTGGCGATAAATGTTTACGCAGTGAGGTTTTAGTAGTATCTCAATATATTTTCACAAAAAGAAAGTTACATGCACAAAATGATAAAATATACAACAAAACTTGACTGAAACAAAAACATACAACAAAAATAATTATCTGACAGGAAAATAATGTTGCTATTATTGAAAATCAAACATATTCCCCGCTAAGAATGTATCCAGTAAAAATACATTCTTTTAAATAAAGCTTGATTAAATTAATATTTGATTTAGTGGACTGTATTTAAATATGTGTATAACATGTATGATTCAAAGAAAAATGTAAACAAAAAAATAAAATATGTATGAGAAAAAATTGTATAAGAGAATGCAAACAAATAGAAAATGAAAAAAGGTTAAAAAAAATGATGAATAAATGTTAAACAATGATGAATAAATAAAAAATGAATATAAATTGTCTTTGTTTTTCACATAATAAATGTCTGTTGCACTTGCACAATAAAAGTCCATATTTGCACTGAAAAAAGTCTATGTTTGCACCGAAGAAGTTTTTTCATGATATTATGATGTCTGGAAATGCTGTTGTCCTATGACGTTGCTGTTGAAGAAGTTTCCCATATGTAGAATGTGTCCTCCCTGTTGTTACTCTTGATGAAGAAGTCTCTAAAATGTAGAATTTGCTGAATTTGTTGTTGAAAAAATCCCTCAAATGTAGAATTTGCTAAAGTAGTTGTTTAAAAAATCTCTCAAATGTAGAATTTGCTGAAGCCGTTGAAAAAATCTTTCAAATGTAGAATGTGTTGAAGTTGTTGAAAAATAATAGTTTGATGACTCGTTGCACAATAGTTTAATTGCGCTTAAATGCTTGCACCAATAGTTAGATTCTTAGACAAGTTGCACAAAAACGTTCAATTGATTATAGATGCACAATAGTTTAGTTGCTTTTTAGATGAATGCATAAAGTCAACTTTAAAAATGTTATATTTGCTTTTTTTTTAAATCTTGATGTTTGTCAATTTAATAAAATATTTTTAAACATTTAAAAATGTCATTTTATGATAAAAAAAATTATATTCTTGATGCTTGGTAATTTGGTTTATAATGTGTCTAATTTTTCTTTAAATGTTCAAAATTGTACTCTCACTTATTAATGTTGAAGTTTCACTCAATTTTAGAAACTTATCCTTTAAATGTTCAAATTTGTTACTCTCACTGCTTATTAATGGTGACATTTGATGGTGATGATGATGATATTACATCGTCCTGTTCCATAGGAAGTAAGCATAATTTAGCTATGCCTCGTTGAATGGATCCTGAATTGGTTTGTATGTCTGCTATTCGTACGATTCCATCCTTTCCAGGGTGAGTTTTGATGATGCGTCCAAGCTTCCATGACATAGGTGGTACATTGTCCTCCTTAATAACGACCATGTCTCCGGATTGAAGCTGCCGTAAATCACCATTGGTCCATTTTACACGTCTCTGAAGTTCTGCGAGATAGTCCACACGCCACCTCGACCAAAAATATTGAATTAATTTAATTAACTTCTGGTAATGATCTAGTCTATTCATGGATAGATGCTCGATGTTTTGTTCAGGTAATCCATACAGGCTATCGCCAATGAGGAAATGACCAGGAGTGAGTGGATTTAAATATAATGGATCATTGGACAAGGGCGTGATAGGGCGTGAGTTTAAACAGGCTTCTACTCGACACAACAAAGTACTCATATGTCAAAATAGTTGATTGAATAACACGTTTGATATGAAATTTTGCAGACTCCCATAAACCGCCGTGATGCGACTGCCACTGAATAGATTGTTGTGCAAGGTTATTATAAATACTACTATGATTTTGTTCAATAAAGATATAAAGTTCTTTCAATTGATTACTTGCTCCCACAAAATTTTTAGCATTGTCGGAATACATCTTTATAGGTTTGCCTCTACGTGAAATGAAACGTTTGAAAGCATTCAAAAATGATTCCGTTGTTAAACTATGTACTAATTCCATATGCACTGCTTTTGTAGAAAAACAAACAAATGTAAGCTTTTACGCTTTTAGATTGTCTAGTTATACCGGCTTTAATCACGACTGGACCTGTATAATCCACTCCTGATATCGCAAACGGACGATGAACTGAGACTCTGTCTTTAGGCAAATCTGCCATAATTTGTTGAGATACTATTGGGCGAATTCTAAAACATACAATACAGTTTCGAATTACCTTTTTTACCATGTTTTTACCCAATATAGGCCAATATTGTAAACGCATAATGGAAAGTAATGATTGAACGCCAAGATGAAGATGTGTATAATGATCATGCTTGACAATGAGTTCTGTTAATTTATGATGTGATGGTAATATAATTGGGTGTTTTTGTTGTGTTGATATATTTTTACTTCTTGATAAACGACCTCCCACACATAACAACTTATTACACATGATTGGATTAAGATTTTTTAAATTACTTTGTTTTGGTACGTTTCTGTTGGTATTCAATTGTTGAATTTCATTTTGAAATGAATAAGATTGTGCCATAATAATTAATACTTCTATTGCTTTATTCAATTAACAAATTATTGACAAGACGAAGGACCTCAGACTTAATGTACCTTTATGACATAATAAACTTCAATATTGACTGTACAGACCTTCTGAAAATTATTAACTTCAACATACCAAACAGACGAACAAGACACACCTCAACGTTCTTTTTAGACAAAAAAAACACTAATGCCGCTCAAAATTCGCCATTGTACCGATGCCTTACCACGTATAATAATTTGGAAAAGATCAGGTCCGTGGACATATTCTGTATGTCCAGGACTCTTTTCAGGAGCCACGTTAGACAGGAATAATAATTTTTTTTTTTATTACCAGTAGTGAGTACAATGCACCATGAAATCAAAGGTGGGCTGATTAAGTTACAATTACTTATGTTGCTTACAATTACTTATGTTATATTTGTTTAAAAAAATATTATTGTACGTTGCCCATTTTTTCAAATAAAATAAAAAAAAAAAAAAAAATTCACTTACAACTTTCAACTCTCCAGTAAGTCGTGGAATTACTTTTTTACAATTGTGAATGAAACGAATGATATAAGCTGTAACTCTTTTTAGACGATTCAACGTAGAATATTTAGAGAATATTTCTTGATCTGCTACATTTACTGCTATAAAAGTTTTTGTATTTTTTGCTTCTGGTACGCTAAAATCATTTGAAAATGTAGAATAATACCATTTACTCTCATTTTGTGATAGCCATTTAGGACCAGGAACCACAGGTGCAAATTTATTAATTCATTTGTATTAACACCACGAGATATTAAATCTGCGGGATTATGTTCGGTACTTATGTGTCGCCATTGATTAATTTTACTATAGGATTGTATTTCCGACACACGATTAGCTACAAAAGTAATTGTAATTGTAGAATCGCACCATAATATTGTTTCTACGTCTAGCAAACGTAAATCCACCTTTATCTGATGAATCAATTTAACCAATAGTACTGCACTGCTAAGTTCCAATTTGGGCAATGATAATTGCTTTAATGGGGCCACTCTAGATTTGGCAGAAATTAAATGAGGATAATGCTTACCAAATGAGTTCATAGATTTCAAATAAACACAACAACCGTAGGCTTTTTCGGATGCGTCACAAAAACCATGCAGTTGAACACTTTCTGCATCCTTGCAGATAATTTTTCTTGATATCTGTAATTCATTTATTATTAGAAATTATATGATAATACATCAGAACAATTATTCCAAGTCAAACCAAGTACCTTTGATTCTGATGACTTTTCCAATGGAAGATTTTCAATGTTTTTATTCTTTTCTGTATGTTCAAAATTACATCTCCATTTTCTGAGTGTCATGCCTGCAGAAGACATGATTGTGATCAATTGATTTTTTAAACTTATGCATTCCTCCATGCTGGTACCCCCTGTTAATAGGTCATCCACATAGAAGTCCTGCTCAATAATGCTGCTAGCTTGAGGATAAGTAAAATAATTGTCTTTACTTAACTGATATAGAGATCTAGTTGCCAGGAAAGATGAACGAGTCAATCCATATGTTACCGTGTTCAACTTGTAGTGCTTTAAATCTTCGTCGGATCGATCTCTCCAAACGATGCGTTGAAAGTTTCTATCTTCCTCTCTGATGTTGATTTGACGATACATTTTTTCTATGTCAGCAGTCATCACATACTCGTGCTTTCTGAAATAATGTGAGAATAGATCTTTTTGTACGATCGGACCTTTCATCAATGTATCGTTTAGCGATACGCCGCTACTGGTTTTACAAGATCCATCAAATACAACACGTGTTTTTGTAGTAGTTGAATCCTTAAAAACTGCATGATGTGGCAAATAACATACTTTCTCAAATCCTCTAGGTGGGTCACACTCTGACATGTGTCCCAATGATAAATATTCTTGCATGAATTGAGCATATTGAATTCTTAGAGATTCAGAGACAGTCTTTTTATGGCTATGTTTAATGAATCTCCCAACTGAGAATGAGAATGTTTGAAAGGAAGGCTGACTGTGTATCGGCCTGCATCGTCTCGCTTGAATGTGAAAACGAAGTGCTCCTCACATGCCTTTTCTTCATGATAATGATGCTTAGGTAAGTTGATTTCCTCAACCTTCCAAAACTTTTCTAATTGATTGCTAATTTGATTTAATGATATATGACAAGTTACCGGCTTTTTTGTTGAAAATGATGTGTGTGGAGTGACAATTGAACCTGCAGCTATCCATTCGAATTCTGTTCGATGAAATAGGGGCTCAAAAGGACCAGGTTGAATGTGTTCACCGTTGATCACCTCCCAAAATATTTCCGATCCGAGAAGTAGGTCTACCGTTGATGATATGTAGAACTGCGGATCAGCGAGTTGTAAACCAGATGGAATGCTGATATGATTCCTGTTGATGCTATGTTGCGGTAATTTGCTCGTAATTTCCTGTAATATGAGACAATTTATACCCTTTGAATATGATGTATAATTTGATGCTATTTCCACATAAACACTATTTTTTATGTTTGTTACGTGCTTATGTATACCAGATACTGGGATATTTACACTTTTCGATTTTAATCCTAATTTTTCATATAACGATTCAGAAATAAAATTGCTCTGAGCGCCTGAATCTAAAATTGCGTGAGCATTAAATGAAACTCCATCGCTATTCATGTTTGATTATGCAGTGATGCTGCGTGTGTTACGATAGATGGTTTTGAAATACTGGTTGAAGGTTCTGTATTGATATTTGACTTCACTAAATGAAGTAAAGTATTATGACGTTTGTTACAATGTTTACAATTTCGCTTAGATTTACAACCCTCAATGAAATGTCCTTTATTCAAACAATTTAAACACAATTTTAATGATTTAACTTTTTCTAAACGTGCTTCAACAGTTCAACACTCAATTTCAAAAAACGTTCACATGAAAATAATTTATGATCACCTAATTTACACAAAACGCATTTGACCATGGGTGCCTGTATTGCATGAAATGTAAATGGTTTTTCTTTGCTGTTTAATTTGAAACATTTTGGGATTTGTTTTGTTTCTATAACTTGCGCGCGACTTGATAAACATTTAATGAATTCCTCTAAAGTAGGAATATCTCCTGAAATTGGACACGATTTCCAATGAAATTTAGTTGAATTATCCAATTTTTTTGGAAATGAGATGAATAATAATAATGTCCCATTGATCGGTAGGTAAGTTTAAATTTTTTAATGCTCGTAAATGCAATTGGGTTTCATCAATTAAATGTCTCAGTTGCTGATGATTTTCACCCTTCATGCTAGGCATATCAAACAATGAATTTACATATATGCTTATTCACGATTAATCTGCAATTTTGATACCTATCTTTTAAAATTCCCCACGCTATTTCATAGTTTGCTTCCGATATCTGAAGTGAACTTATGAGTTTTGCTGCGTCACCTTTTAAACTGCTCTTTAAATAATGAAATTTTTTCAGCTTTTCCAAATATGTATTACTATCTACCAATGAATTGAAAGAATCACGAAAACTAGACCAGCCCTCATAATCACTAGAAAATTCCGGTTTTTGCAATGTAGTTAATTTTATATCGGCAACAATGTTAGGTTGTCTGTTTAAAATATTTTTTGCTAATGCCATAGTTGAAATGTACATATTCTCGAAATTTTCGCGCTGTTGTAAATGATCATCATCGTCTGTTAATGATTCAATTTCGTTCTGAATGCTTTCAAATTTATCAATAATGTCTTCACACCTTTTGTACCTAATTTGTATTTCAACAATACTAGATCTTTCACTTTTAACAAACTCAAGAAACCTTGATAATTGACTCTTTAAATTTGATCGCTTCGAAACGAGCGATTTAATCATTTTCTCGGTCATTGTTATATTTTACGCAAAACTTAAATGAAAAAACACCAGTATTATAAAAAAATGAAAAAATATATGATTGTTACACTTGTTACACTGAATTTATCAAAAAACACACAATATGCACTATAAATCGAAAAGAAACACCAGTATAAATTCCACAAAACAAAAAATCAATAATTTTATCGATATATTGTTGCTAAATGACAAGAGAATAAAAAGCCTCTGCAAGTCGAGTATACTCTGCTCAAAATCTCACTTTGTATGATAAAAAAATGGAAAAATATTGAAAAGGAACTGAAAGGACAGCGATACGACCTGATTCCAATGATTCCAGATGATATGGTCTGCAATGGTGATCGAAGATATCCGTTTCTTCTCTTCTCAAATGGCGCTATGCGGCTACGAAGGTCCAAAAATGTTAGGATTTCCCGGGAATGGGACTAAAAGCTGGTGATGAATGTTTACGCAGTGAGGTTTTTGTAGTATCTGATTATATTTTCACAAAAAGAAAGTTACATGCACAAAATGATAAAATATACAACAAAACTTGACTGAAACAAAAACATACAACAAAAATAATGATCTGACAGGAAAATAATGTTGCTATTATTGAAAATCAAACACATTTTATAATATATGTTATTAAAAACCCAACCAAATTCAGCATAAAAGATCTGGTTTACGTTTTAATTTCCGATACACAAAAGAATTATGGAAAACACTGATAATATTTAATGTACGAAAATAATATTGTTCCACATATCTGCTTCCTGATTCCTGTTAAAATTTAAATTCTCTTCTAGGTAAAATTATAATTTTGAGCCTTTCTAAGATTTAACGTCACCAGCCGCCACTGATTGGCAGCAGTCGCCCCCTTAATACCAGAGAATTGGCCTTCTTGGCTGGGTTAGCTTCTGAGCCAATGCAAGGTTATATTGCCGGTGGTGACATAGTTTTTTACTGTTTTTTTTATTCTGGATCACGGAATATCACGAATCTCCAAATATTAACGTATTTGAAAAAGTTATGGATTTGATCTCATCGTGGCATTAATTCTAGTTTAACGGGCGGCACCAGCTTGTATAATTACAATATGATTCTTCCTTATGTTGTTTTACAAAAAAAAAAAAAACAATAATTATTTGATTTATATAACTGGTTAAATAATTTTATTATGTTTCCGTTATGCACGGTTATTAAATGTAAATGATAAAATTAATAACTAATCTAATTATTGATTTACTATTATCAATGATCAATACAAAACAATTGAAAGGTATGCATCTTTGATGTCATATAATTACTGTTGCAAATTATGTATGTACGTGGGTAATCTTACTTGTATTCAGTGCCGTAGCTAGAAATTTTGAGCTCTCATGCAAAATGTAAATAAATAGATAGGTACTGTAAAATATCCAATGGTTGCGCATTATGCAACTATATATATATTTTTTTTTAACGGCGCTGGCCGATTTACTAATGATATTAATAACAATTAAGCACTACAAATAATAACACTCAATTATTATTATTACCATTATACACTTCCTCAAAAGAATTAGCAGATCAATGCGTAAATTGTAATTTATTTAAAAGAGTAAAATAAAATGCAACAAACGCATCATGAAGCTTTCAATTGGGAATAGTTCACCCATCCAGATACTTAACATATCAAAGGATTAGGCTCTGAGGAGGTCTCTATACTACCTAACAACCCTACTGATTCCCGAATATTAACGTTTAAAAAATCTTTAACGATTCTACATGTATTCATAATTACCGTTTTTTGTATTTTTATTATTAAATTTTTCGATAAATCTATAATTTCTAAATTACGGATTAACGATTTTGGAATAATGCCAGTGGCTGAAATAATGAACGGTAATATTATTATTTTACGAGAATGCCAAAGTCTTTTAATCTCGTTACCTAAAGCGGTGTATTTTCTAATTTTTTCATCAAAAGTTTTTATAATATTACTAGAATTTGGAATAGCCACGTCGCAAATATATGTTATTTTTTTAATTTTATCATGTATTATTAAATCGGGTCTGTTATGTTGAATTGACCGGTCAGTTAATATTGTTTTATCGTAATAAAGCGAAATATTATTATTTTCTAAAAATGAAATCGGATCATATTCATAATATGGTTTTATGTTTATAGTTTTTTTTTATTATTTATTTACATAATTAAACTGCACACAAACAACACTAGGTAAAAAATTACAATGAGTATTGTATGTAGGTATACTGCTTCCTACCTACACTACACTATGCAGTGTACGGAAGGTGCAGTGTCTATTAATTTTATATACACATATAATATTATTATGTTGCGGGTGGAAGTTACATAGCAAGTTCACAGTTGTAGACCCAAAGATTTTTATCTTTGAGTCCACTACAATTTAAACAAATGAAATATGAATACACAAATTATACAAATGAAATATGAACACAAAAATTAAACAAATGAAATATGAGAATTAAACAATAATTGAATATGAAAAAATAAACAGAGAAGGTATACATAAATTTATACAAGAGAATTAAGATGTTACGAACTGGGATATTATGTGTTTTTTGAAGGTTAATTTGGAGTTTGAGAATATATCAATATTATTAATTTGATGAAATGAGTTGTACCTATATTCTGATTAGGCGAGGAACTGGAGAGAAATAACCGATATTTGTGTTAAAGAATTTTAAGTTAAAAATATTTCTAATTGTAGTATTTCTAATTGTGGTACTGTTATTTGAATTTGTGGAAGGATATTTGGTACATCTAACTGATAATTTAATATTTTATATAGTATCATCATATCTGCGATTTTACGTCTATTGTTTAATGATATCAGTTGAAGATAAACCAGCCTGTCATTATAACATTCAAATTGATGGCTTATCCCCTCTCTAAAAACCAAAATTCGTGTTAATCTTCTTTAGACAGATTCTATTGTTTTTATGTATTTGTCGTAATTTGGAGACCAGATTGTGGATGCATATTCTAGTTTACTTCTTATTAAATATTTATTTGTTATGGTAATTTTAGAGCTATTAAAAAGTTTTGTTATTCTTAAAATAAATCCTAGCATTTTGTATGAACTTTTTCTTATATTATCTATATGGATATGAAATTTTAATGTCGTATAATTTTAATATGACGCCTAAATCGTTAACTGATTCTACTCTTTTTAGTTTCACGTTATCAATGTGGTGGTTCTCTATTACTTTATTACGTTATCAATGTGGTAGTTCTCTATTACTTTATTACGTTATCAATGTGGTAGTTCTCTATTACTTTATTACGTTATCAATGTGGTAGTTCTCTATTACTTTATTACGTTATCAATGTGGTAGTTCTCTATTACTTTATTACGTTATCAATGTGGTAGTTCTCTATTACTTTATTACGTTATCAATGTGGTAGTTCTCTATTACTTTATTACGGTTATTTGTGAATGTGATAATCATACATTTAGATACACTAAGATTAAGGTCGTTAACTTTGATTACATGAAAATTCTTCGAAACACAATTCTTCGAATTCGCAATTGTACGAATAACAATTTTTCGATAATCAGTTATCAGAATGACAATTATCCGAAAGCAAATTATTCGAACTAACATTTGTTGGAAAACCAATTGACCGAATTTAATATATTTTTGTGTCATTATGTTGCCTCCTTTGACATATTTGTTGCCAGTAAAATATATTCGATGAAGACTATTATTACTTGTATTATTGTGGGTACCTACGTATGTTTGCACATTTTTAATAACTGATGTTTGACAGCGCGGGATAGCCTAGTTTGTACACCAGTTTTTGATTTTGACACATCATGTACAGACAGTTTATCTAGTATTCACACCAATTTAGTTATTTTATTTTAATATTATAGTTACTTTTTTAATATATAATGCAACTGGCTCACGCCAGTCGCAATTATAACTACAAACAAACCTAACCAACCTATTTTTACCAAAGCTTTGTAGGTTAAGGTTTAAAAAATCGGTGTACATCCTAGAATATCTGACAGCGCGGTGCATCGCCATGTTGTTTATTCCATAGATTTTTATAATACATTATACTATGTAGATGTAATAAAAGTGAGTCATGGAATATCGCGCGTTTGACGTTTTGGTTATTAACATATTTCAGTTTTCCTTACATTTCAACACATCTTAAATAACTTTTTTCTAAATCTAAATTAACAAAGTGTTTTTTACGACAAATAAATCCGAAAACAATTACGTAAAAACTATAATGTCAAAAATCCCCCGGAAAAATGCCTCACTTCGATTCATACAAAATTTGCTAACTACGACATCTAGTATATTATAATAAAAATCTATGGTTTATTCCTTTCACAATACTACCAAAATGACGTCATAAAAATTCTAACAATTGTAAATTCTGATAATTGTGTGTTCGGAAAATTGTTTTTCGAAAAAATGTGATTCGAATAATTGCCATTCGTAAAATTAATTTTCGTACAATTGAGCATTCGAATAATTGTTTTTCGAATAATTTTCCTGTCACCGTTAACTTTGCACCAATTTTGTAAAGAATTTAAGTCCTGTTGAAGCAAAGAAGAATCATTTGTGCATTTAATAACACGGTAGAATTTAAGATCGTCTGCGAAAAGTGTGTATTGGGACCATTTGATTTGTGTTGTTATGTCGTTGATAAAAATAAGAAACAATAAGGGTCCAAAGTGAGATCCCTGAGGAATGCCTGATGCAACGATAAATGGGTTTGAGGAGTATCCTCTTATGACAACTTTTTGAGATCTTCTGGTTATATATGATTTAAACCATTCTAATATTGAGCCAATTATACCGAAGAGTTCAAGCTTTTTTAAGAGTAGAGTCTGGTTTAACTTGTCGAAGGCTTTACTAAAATCTGTATAAATGGCATCAACTTGGTTTCGTTTGTCCATGTTATTACGTATATATTGAGAGAACTCCAATAAATTCGTTGTTGTGGAACGACGTGGAAAGAATCCATGTTGTTGGGGTATGATTAATGATTTGATATGTTTGAAAGTGAAGTCGTATACAATTGATTCAAAAATTTTACCCATACAGTCTAATTTTGATATCGGTCTATAATTTGAAATATCCTCTTTACTTCCTTTTTTGAAAATTGGAGTTACAAATGCATTTTTCCATATGATAGGATAGGTACCTTCTTTTATTGATTTTGAAAATAACAGGCTGAGTGGGTATGCCAGAGTGTTAGAACATTTTTTTATAAATATAGGCGGGATACTGTCTGGCCCTGGACCCTTATTGACATTAAGATTTCTACATTTGGCAATTACTATTTCAGGGGTGATGGTGATTGAACCAATACTATCATTGTGTTGATTAACTGACATATCTAGATTGAAGTTAGAGGTAGATATATTATAAACAGATTGAAAATGTTTTGAAAAAAGATCACAAATGTTTTGACCATTAGAAGCTTTTTCGTCATTTAAGTATACCTCTTTAGGTATACTAGTTACATTTTTATATTTGCTATTTGTATAGTGCCATAAAGTCGACGGTTTTTTTGTTAATTTTTCTTTGATATGATTTATGTATTGATTGTGACAAGTACGAATTAAAGTTTTGGTTCTCTTACGGAGGATAAAGAAAGATAGACGGTCTAGTTCGTTACTGTATTTTTTGAAGCGATTGTGATATTTATTTTTTTCTTTGATCAGATTTATCAATTCAAAGGAATACCATTTTGGATAATTTTTTTTGTGGAATGTAGATGGTGCGTGTTTTGATATTATACTGTTTATTTTTTCATAAAATAGTTCTAAAGAGTCGTTAATATTACCTTGATGAAGTAAACTATCCCAGTTTGTGTAGTTTAATTCATTGTTAATGAATTCGTAATTTGCTCTAAAAAAGTTAAGTCTAGCAATGTGATTACATGGTGTATTGTGTTTCATGGAAATTTTCAGGTCAATTTCTAAAGCTGGGTGATAATTATCTTCTGATATTAGTGGTAACGATGATCGTAATACGGAGGTGTTATCTATATCTGTTAATATTAGATCCAGGATTTTACTCTGATGATTGCGTACATGATTAATTTGTTTTAAGTTACATAGAGATATTGCATTAATTGTCAGATCGGTTATGTTACTGTTATTAGTATTGAATGGAATAAGGCTGTTGTGTTCGTCTGATATCCAGTTAATGCTAGAATTATTGAAGTCTCCCAATACTACCATGTGACAATTTGGTGAATTTATGAACACATTTTGTAATGTGTCAAAGAACGACTTAATAATAATTTCTTCTTCTGAGGGAGGAAGATAAACTGTACATACGTTAACTTTAACATTCTTATTATTAATAATTAAGTCTAGTTGAACCCATATATCTTCTGCTATGCTTTCCCAGTTAGACATTCTTCTTGGTTTTATTTTTCTTGAGACCGCCAGTATTACATTAATTGTTTTCTATAGCTGTATTAATTATTGTAACTTTGGATAATTCATTTTGTACAACCCTTTAACAATTATCTCCAATGATACTTGAAAGGTCATTACTTGGTAGAACAATGATAATTGCAACTAATTATATAACCTTTGTAAGCTATACGCTGTATCTACATAATATTATTATTTATATTATATTGAACATTGGATAATATAGCAAGTATCTTCTTGGTTTCACAATAATTCAGAATTAAAACTAAACTAAAAATTTAACAGAATTTTAAAGAATCATGTTCAATTCCATACAATCATGAACATTTATTAATAATATTCTCTTCAATGGCTCTACAGCCCATATCGAGCCTTGGCCTCCAGCAACTTCCTCTTACAACCTCTCCTGTCACCTGCTGCGACCCTCCAGTTTGGCACATTCAGAAGCTGGGATGCGTCCCTCCCAATATCATCTTCCCATCGCAGCCTCGGTCTCCCGACCTTTCTTTTGCCACCTGGGTGCCCCTCTAAGACTCTTTTTGGTACCCGTGATGATGGCATTCTCTGAACATGCCCGGCCCATCTTAGCCTACTTAGTCTTATATGTTCAGACAGTTTGGGTGCTTTGTAAATGCTGTACAACTCATCGTTGTATCTAATTCTCCATGTTTGTCCATCATTCACGGGTCCCAGGATTTTACGCAGCACTCTTCTCTCAAAGATGTCCAGCATCTCCGCAGACCTTATTGTCAGCGTCCAAGCCTCACACCCATATGACACAACAGTCCTGATGATTGTTTTATAAAGGGTTACTTTTGTCTTTCTATGGACACTTCTAGACCTGAACACCGGTAACAGAGAGAAGAATGCTTTGTTACCTGTCATTATTCGTCTTTTTATTTCTAGGGTATCTTCATTATCTTTATTAATAGTAGAACCCAGGTATGCAAACTCCTCTACAGTTTCAAAAGTGTATTTTTCTTTGAACGTTATGTTGCTTTGTAGAGCGTTTCTAGCATTTCTAGTTTGCTTCATTATTTTGGTTTTATTTACATTAATTTGCAAACCTATTTCTGCTGCTGCTGTTTCAAGTGGGTCAAAGACTTCCTGTAGGGCTGCAAGGGATCTTCCGATAATATTGAGGTCATCTGCATAACCAACTATTTGAGAACTTTTAAAATATATAGTGGAGCTGGTGTTAACAGATGTTTTTCTGATAGCATATTCAAGAGCCAGATTGAACAGTGTAGGTGCCAAACCATCACCCTGCTTGAGACCCTGGGATACAACAAATTCTTCGGTCATCTCGCTGCCAATTTTCACCATGCATTTTGTATTGCTCATTGTGGATTTAACCAGCCGTATGAGTTTTGTTGGGATCTTAAATTCTAGTAGGATGCCATAGAGCTTTTCTCTGCTTATGCTGTCGTAGGCCTGCTTAAAATCAATAAACAGCTGGCATATATCTACGTCAAATTCCCAGCATTTTGTAAGTATTTGCCTAACTGTGAACAGTTGGCCGCTGGTGGACCTGTTTCTTCTGAACCCTGCTTGGTATTCTCCTATAATGTTTTCCGCATAGGGCTCAATCCGGTTCTTCAATATGGTGGTAAATACTTTATATGCGGTGTTTAGCAGCGAGATGCCTCTGTGGTTTTCACACCTCAATTTGTCTCCTTTTTTATGTATTGGGCATATGACACTCATCTGCCACTCCTCAGGTATTTCCTCAAGGGACCATATCTTTATGATCAGTTCGTGAAATAGCGTTTGCAGGTGATCGCTGCCATGGATTGTTTCGGCTTTTTTCGATATTTTTAAAAACTTAGGAAATATAGGCAGTTAATCACATATATTTAACATAAAAAAATGTTTTTCTTAATAAAAAAACCGGCGAAAAGTGTCACGCGAAAAGTGTCACGCAAAAAGTGTCACGCGAAAATTGTCACGCGAAAAGTGTCATGCGAAAATTGTCACGCGAAAATTGTTACGCGAAAAGTGTCACGAGAAAAGTGTCATGCGAAAAGTATCACGCGAAAAGTGTCATGCAAAAAGTGTCATGCGAAAAGTGTCACGCGAAAAGTGTCACGCGAAAGTTGTCACGCGAAAAGTGTCACGCGAAAAGTGTCATGCGAAAAGTATCACGCGAAAAGTGTCACGCGAAAAGTGTCACGCGAAAAGTGTCACGCTAAATGTGTCACGCGAAAAGTGACACGTGAAAAGTGTCATGCGAAAAGTGTCTTTCGATAAGTGTCAAGTAATTAGTGTCATGCTACAAGTGTCCTTTATTTATTTATTTTATTTTGGGAAACAAAACAGCTGTTACATGTTTTACATTAATAAAAAAAATAATAATCAGGAAAGTAAGCCAATTACATTATTCCACAGATTAATATACATAATAAAGACAATTCAGTACAAAATCAAAGACAAAAGTGTGGTGTAAGTGTACAATTGTGATGTGTGTGTATGTGTGTGTGTGTATTTTATGAAGCGAGGGTGGGACATGAAGAAAGGTAGGAGAGGAGGAAAGGGTAAGTTGTCATATTAATACAGTATTGGACATACCAAAAATTGTACAATTTGGTACATAAAGTATTCATTATAATATTGATGATAGTTGTTTTTTTAATGATTGTAGGCTATTGTTAAAAATATCAGGCTTATGATTGAGGTTATTGTACATATTGCAGCTGCGGTTAATAAAAGTGTTGTTTGCATAGTTTGTTCTTGAGTATTTAGTGTAAAAGAGGAGGTTCTGGCGGTTTTGTCTGGTGGGGCAGTTGAATGGGATTTGTCCTAAGAGATACGGACTATCTATTTGGTTGTTAAGTAATTTATATAGGAAACATATATCAGTTATACCCCTTCTTTTGTTAAGTGGTAACATTTGGTGATGTTTTAAAGATTCCTCATAACTGATACCAAATCGCCTAGTTCTAAAATCGAGGTGTTTGATGATTTTTTTTTGGATTCTTTCTATGTTATTTATGTGCAACTTATAATGAGGATTCCATACAGTGGTTGCGAATTCCACGTGACTTCGAACATATGCGTTAAATAAACTTTTTAGAGAGTCAATATTCTTAAATGGTTTGGTGACCCTTAGGACAAAGCCTAAACCCTTGTAGCTTCATGCGACAAGTGTCTTGCGACAAGTGTCATGCGAAAAGTGTCATGCGAAAAGTGTCATGTGTCAAGTGTCATGCGATAAGTGTCATGCAATAAGTGTCATGCGACAAGAGTCATGCTACAAGTGTCATGCGATAAGTGTCAAGCTACACTAAGTATCAAGCTACAAGTGTCACACGAAAAGTATAACGCGAAAAGTGAAAATAAAAAAAAAAAAAAAACGCGAAAAGTATAATGCGAAAAGTGTCACGCGAAAAAGGTCATGCGAAAAGTGTCATGCGAAAAGTGTCACGCGAAAAGTGTCAAGCGAATGGTGTCACGCGAAAAGTGTTATGCGAAAAATGTCATGCGAAAGGTGTCACGCGAAAAGTGTCTCGCGAAAAGTGTCATGCGAAAAGTGTCACGCGAAAAGTGTTATGCGAAAATTATTACGCGAAAAGTGTCACGAGAAAAGTGTCATGCGAAAAGTATCACGCGAAAAGTGTCATGCAAAAAGTGTCATGCGAAAAGTATCACGCGAAAAGTGTCATGCAAAAAGTGTCATGCGAAAAGTGTCACGCGAAAAGTGTCACGCGAAAATTGTCACGCGAAAAGTGTCACGCGAAAAGTGTCATGCGAAAAGTATCACGCGAAAAGTGTCACGCGAAAAGTGTCACGCGAAAAGTGTCACGCTAAATGTGTCACGCGAAAAGTGACACGTGAAAAGTGTCATGCGAAAAGTGTCTTTCGATAAGTGTCAAGTAATTAGTGTCATGCTACAAGTGTCCTTTATTTATTTATTTTATTTTGGGAAACAAAACAGCTGTTACATGTTTTACATTAATAAAAGAAATAATAATCAGGAAAGTAAGCCAATTACATTATTCCACAGATTAATATACATAATAAAGACAATTCAGTACAAAGTCAAAGACAAAAGTGTGGTGTAAGTGTACAATTGTGATGTGTGTGTGTGTGTATTTTATGAAGCGAGGGTGGGACATGAAGAAAGGTAGGAGAGGAGGAAAGGGTAAGTTGTCATATTAATACAGTATTGGACATACCAAAAATTGTACAATTTGGTACATAAAGTATTCATTATAATATTGATGATAGTTGTTTTTTTAATGATTGTAGGCTATTGTTAAAAATATCAGGCTTATGATTGAGGTTATTGTACATATTGCAGCTGCGGTTAATAAAAGTGTTGTTTGCATAGTTTGTTCTTGAGTATTTAGTGTAAAAGAGGAGGTTCTGGCGGTTTTGTCTGGTGGGGCAGTTGAATGGGATTTGTCCTAAGAGATACGGACTATCTATTTGGTTGTTAAGTAATTTATATAGGAAACATATATCAGTTATACCCCTTCTTTTGTTAAGTGGTAACATTTGGTGATGTTTTAAAGATTCCTCATAACTGATACCAAATCGCCTAGTTCTAAAATCGAGGTGTTTGATGATTTTTTTTTGGATTCTTTCTATGTTATTTATGTGCAACTTATAATGAGGATTCCATACAGTGGTTGCGAATTCCACGTGACTTCGAACATATGCGTTAAATAAACTTTTTAGAGAGTCAATATTCTTAAATGGTTTGGTGACCCTTAGGACAAAGCCTAAACCCTTGTAGCTTCATGCGACAAGTGTCTTGCGACAAGTGTCATGCGAAAAGTGTCATGCGAAAAGTGTCACGCGAAAAGTGTCACGCGAAAATTGTCAAGCGAAAAGTGTCACGCGAAAAGTGTCATGCGAAAAATGTCATGCGAAAAGTGTCACGCGAAAAGTGTCATGCGAAAAGTGTCACGCGAAAAATGTCTCGGTTTCGGTTTCGGTTTTTTCTTTTTCCACTTGTGGCTTGACACTCTAGCGACAAGCGTCATGCGAAAAGTGTCATGCGAAAAGTGTCACGAGAAAAGTGTCATGCGAAAATTGTCACGCGAAAATTGTTACGCGAAAAGTGTCACGAGAAAAGTGTCATGCGAAAAGTATCACGCGAAAAGTGTCATGCGAAAAGTGTCATGCGAAAAGTGTCACGCGAAAAGTGTCACGCGAAAAGTGTCACGCGAAAATTGTCACGCGAAAAGTGTCACGCGAAAAGTGTCATGCGAAAAGTATCACGCGAAAAGTGTCACGCGAAAAGTGTCACGCGAAAAGTGTCACGCTAAATGTGTCACGCGAAAAGTGACACGTGAAAAGTGTCATGCGAAAAGTGTCTTTCGATAAGTGTCAAGTAATTAGTGTCATGCTACAAGTGTCCTTTATTTATTTATTTTTTTATTTTATTTTGGGAAACAAAACAGCTGTTACATGTTTTACATTAATAAAAGAAATAATAATCAGGAAAGTAAGCCAATTACATTATTCCACAGATTAATATACATAATAAAGACAATTCAGTACAAAGTCAAAGACAAAAGTGTGGTGTAAGTGTACAATTGTGATGTGTGTGTATGTGTGTGTGTGTATTTTATGAAGCGAGGGTGGGACATGAAGAAAGGTAGGAGAGGAGGAAAGGGTAAGTTGTCATATTAATACAGTATTGGACATACCAAAAATTGTACAATTTGGTACATAAAGTATTCATTATAATATTGATGATAGTTGTTTTTTTAATGATTGTAGGCTATTGTTAAAAATATCAGGCTTATGATTGAGGTTATTGTACATATTGCAGCTGCGGTTAATAAAAGTGTTGTTTGCATAGTTTGTTCTTGAGTATTTAGTGTAAAAGAGGAGGTTCTGGCGGTTTTGTCTGGTGGGGCAGTTGAATGGGATTTGTCCTAAGAGATACGGACTATCTATTTGGTTGTTAAGTAATTTATATAGGAAACATATATCAGTTATACCCCTTCTTTTGTTAAGTGGTAACATTTGGTGATGTTTTAAAGATTCCTCATAACTGATACCAAATCGCCTAGTTCTAAAATCGAGGTGTTTGATGATTTTTTTTTGGATTCTTTCTATGTTATTTATGTGCAACTTATAATGAGGATTCCATACAGTGGTTGCGAATTCCACGTGACTTCGAACATATGCGTTAAATAAACTTTTTAGAGAGTCAATATTCTTAAATGGTTTGGTGACCCTTAGGACAAAGCCTAAACCCTTGTAGCTTCATGCGACAAGTGTCTTGCGACAAGTGTCATGCGAAAAGTGTCATGCGAAAAGTGTCACGCGAAAAGTGTCACGCGAAAATTGTCAAGCGAAAAGTGTCACGCGAAAAGTGTCATGCGAAAAATGTCATGCGAAAAGTGTCACGCGAAAAGTGTCATGCGAAAAGTGTCACGCGAAAAATGTCTCGGTTTCGGTTTCGGTTTTTTCTTTTTCCACTTGTGGCTTGACACTCTAGCGACAAGCGTCATGCGAAAAGTGTCATGCGAAAAGTGTCACGAGAAAAGTGTCATGCGAAAATTGTCACGCGAAAATTGTTACGCGAAAAGTGTCACGAGAAAAGTGTCATGCGAAAAGTATCACGCGAAAAGTGTCATGCGAAAAGTGTCATGCGAAAAGTGTCACGCGAAAAGTGTCACGCGAAAAGTGTCACGCGAAAATTGTCACGCGAAAAGTGTCACGCGAAAAGTGTCATGCGAAAAGTATCACGCGAAAAGTGTCACGCGAAAAGTGTCACGCGAAAAGTGTCACGCTAAATGTGTCACGCGAAAAGTGACACGTGAAAAGTGTCATGCGAAAAGTGTCTTTCGATAAGTGTCAAGTAATTAGTGTCATGCTACAAGTGTCCTTTATTTATTTATTTTTTTATTTTATTTTGGGAAACAAAACAGCTGTTACATGTTTTACATTAATAAAAGAAATAATAATCAGGAAAGTAAGCCAATTACATTATTCCACAGATTAATATACATAATAAAGACAATTCAGTACAAAGTCAAAGACAAAAGTGTGGTGTAAGTGTACAATTGTGATGTGTGTGTATGTGTGTGTGTGTATTTTATGAAGCGAGGGTGGGACATGAAGAAAGGTAGGAGAGGAGGAAAGGGTAAGTTGTCATATTAATACAGTATTGGACATACCAAAAATTGTACAATTTGGTACATAAAGTATTCATTATAATATTGATGATAGTTGTTTTTTTAATGATTGTAGGCTATTGTTAAAAATATCAGGCTTATGATTGAGGTTATTGTACATATTGCAGCTGCGGTTAATAAAAGTGTTGTTTGCATAGTTTGTTCTTGAGTATTTAGTGTAAAAGAGGAGGTTCTGGCGGTTTTGTCTGGTGGGGCAGTTGAATGGGATTTGTCCTAAGAGATACGGACTATCTATTTGGTTGTTAAGTAATTTATATAGGAAACATATATCAGTTATACCCCTTCTTTTGTTAAGTGGTAACATTTGGTGATGTTTTAAAGATTCCTCATAACTGATACCAAATCGCCTAGTTCTAAAATCGAGGTGTTTGATGATTTTTTTTTGGATTCTTTCTATGTTATTTATGTGCAACTTATAATGAGGATTCCATACAGTGGTTGCGAATTCCACGTGACTTCGAACATATGCGTTAAATAAACTTTTTAGAGAGTCAATATTCTTAAATGGTTTGGTGACCCTTAGGACAAAGCCTAAACCCTTGTAGCTTCATGCGACAAGTGTCTTGCGACAAGTGTCATGCGAAAAGTGTCATGCGAAAAGTGTCATGTGTCAAGTGTCATGCGATAAGTGTCATGCAATAAGTGTCATGCGACAAGAGTCATGCTACAAGTGTCATGCGATAAGTGTCAAGCTACACTAAGTATCAAGCTACAAGTGTCACACGAAAAGTATAACGCGAAAAGTGAAAATAAAAAAAAAAAAAAAAAACGCGAAAAGTATAATGCGAAAAGTGTCACGCGAAAAAGGTCATGCGAAAAGTGTCATGCGAAAAGTGCCACGCGAAAAGTGTCAAGCGAAAGGTGTCACGCGAAAAGTGTCATGCGAAAAATGTCATGCGAAAAGTGTCACGCGAAAAGTGTCTCGCGAAAAGTGTCATGCGAAAAGTGTCATGCGAAAAGTGTCATGTGTCAAGTGTCATGCGATAAGTGTCATGCAATAAGTGTCATGCGACAAGAGTCATGCTACAAGTGTCATGCGATAAGTGTCAAGCTACACTAAGTATCAAGCTACAAGTGTCACACGAAAAGTATAACGCGAAAAGTGCCATGCGAAAAGTATCACGCGAAAAGTGTCATGCGAAAAGTGTCATGCGAAAAGTGTCACGCGAAAAGTGTCACGCGAAAATTGTCACGCGAAAAGTGTCACGCGAAATGTGTCCTAGCGAAAAGTGTCATGGGAAAAGTATCACGCGAAATGTGTCATGCGAAAAGTGTCACGCGAAAAGTGTCATGCGAAAAGTGTCACGCGAAAAGTGTCATGCGAAAAGTCTCATGTGAAAAGTGTCAAAAGCCATAAGCCATAAGCCGTAAGCCGTAAGCCGTAAGACATAAGACGTAAGCCGTAAGCCGTAAGTCATAAGTCGTAAGACGTAAGCCGTCAGCCATAAGCCATAAGCCACAAGCCACAAGCCGCAAGCCACAAGCCACAAGCCATAAGCCATAAGCCATTAGCCATAAGCCATAAGCCATAAGCCATAAGCCATAAGCTATAAGCCATAAGCCATAAGCCGTAAGCCGTAAGCCGTTAGCCGTAAGCCGTAAGCCGTAAGCCGTTAGCCGTAAGCCGTAAGGGCGTTTGAAAAAACCTCCCTTATGTTTAACTGTTACGACTCTCGTTACCTTATCTGGTCCAGCATGCTTCTCGATTACTTTGCCTAAAAGCCACTTGGCTGGTGGAATGTTGTCTTCTCTCACTATAACAATATCGCCAATATCAACTTCATGCTGTTTAGTGTACCACTTATTTCTTTGGTTTAAATTGCTTAAAAATTCTTTTGACCATCGTTTCCAAAAAGAGTTTAACATTTTTTGAAACAGTTTCCACCTATCTATTCTTATTACATTTTGATCTGAATAGTCTACATCACTTATATTTACTAACGGTTCTCCTATCAAAAAATGACCAGGTGTCAAGGGGAGAGGATCGTCTGGGTTATCACTAAGAACTGATAATGGTCGCGAATTTAAGCATGCCTCGACTTGCGCTAACAAAGTAGAAATCTCTTCGAAGGTTAAAGTGGTATCCCCTATGACTCGTTTTAAATGAGCTTTGGCGCACCGTACACCCGCTTCCCAAAGCCCGTCAAAATTTGGAGCTCTTGGAGGTATAAAATGCCACTTTGTTGCATCTGTACTAAGCATTTTAGCAATTTCTTTAGGTAGCTCGGTTTTGGCATTGTTAAACATGTTACGTAACATAACATCTGCTCCGATAAAGTTATTTCCGTTGTCACTAAAGAGTTCATGGCAGTGAACCTCTTCGTGATGTGAATCTTCAATTAAATCAGTTACAGCTTCGAGTTGGATGGCACGTGTTGCCATGCACATAAATAAACAAATGTATCCTTTATAGGATTTGGCTCCTCGTCCTGGTGAAAATCTAATATTAATGGGACCCGCGTAGTCCACTCCTGAGATCTTGAAGGGTCTGCTTGGTTTGACTCTAGCCTCTGGTAACTGACCCATTAGTTGGTTAGTTGGTGCTTTCGAATATCGTATACACGTTGTACAATTCCTGTAATGTGCTTTAACCATGTCACGTGCTCTCAATATCCAAAATTTGGATCTCAAAAACGTCATCATGACTTGTGGTCCACCGTGTAGAGTTCTTATATGAGCATCTGCAATTATTAACCGACTAAGATGGTTCTTATTAGGTAAGATTATGGGATTCTTTTGATCGTAGTCCTCATTAGCGAGACTTATACGTCCACCAGCTCTTAAAATGTGACTTTTGTCAAAAAACGGACAAAGAGTGTGTAATGCGCTCCGTTTTATAACATGACCTTTCTCTCTCAATGAATTGATGTCTTCATTAAACTCCACGTCTTGAACTTGTTTAATACACATTTGTAAGGTTTCATTCATCTCCTACGTTGAAACGAACTCTGCAAACGTGATTCTCTCAGTTTTTGGTAATTTTAGGTTCAGTAACCTCCTACATCTTGACATCACTCTTAACATTCTATTTAAATCTGAAAATTTCATCCACACAAAATTACTCTCATTTTTCATTGTTGCAAATGATTTTATCCTTTATTTTTCCTGTGTATCATCTATATCAATGCTTTCCACATTAATGATTTTCTCTGAAAGCCAACTAGGACCATTCCACCACAATTCGTTACTTTTCAACTCGTTTGGTTTAAGACCCCGTGTTGCACAATCGGCGGGATTCATGTGAGTTGACACATCATGTCCCCATTGTTCTACATTCAAAATCGTATGAATCTGTGATAATTGATTGCTCACGTATGTAACCCATCTATTAACAGGTCCTTTTAACCAGGCTAATACTACAGTCGAGTCGATCCAAGCATACAAACATTCTTTATGTATGTCCATTACTTGTGAAACCTCATGAATTAGTTTAGTAGCTAGTACTGCCCCGCAAAGTTTGGGGATCGATACCTCTTTCTCAATTGGCGCGACTTTAGTTTTAGCCGTTACAAGCTTCACGTATACTTGGTCTTTCTCATCCACTACTCTCTGGAAAACTGCAGCTGCGTAAGCTTTACTCGACGCGTCTTAAAACACATGCAGTTCTAGTTTGGAGGTCTTGGTTGAGCCAAGCCACCGTGGAATTAAAATGTTACTAAGGTTTTTTAACTCATGTCTAAATTGTAACCACTCGTTCATTAACTCCCATGGTATTTCTTTGTCCCAATCAAGATTCGCCTTCCACAACTTTTGTATTAATACTTTAGCAGTAATCACCAACGGTGAAATCCAACCGATAGGGTCATACAGCCTGGCAATGTCTGAGAGAACCTTTCGTTTAGTAATAGGTTTCTCAGGTTTCTCTAGGTTAACTTTGTATTCAAAATTATCTGTTATTCTATTCCAACAAATGCCTAACACCTTCATCATATTGTCGTTTTTTATTGTCATTATTTGCTTAGTGCTCAACTTCTCTTCTTTTATGTGTTTTAAAAACTCTTGATTGTTACTGCTCCACTTTTGTAACTGAAATCCACCACTGTTCATAAGTTTACTCATTGACTCGTAAATATGTAGAGCTTCTTCCTCAGTTTCACAACCTGTCATTAGGTCATCAACGTAATAATCACGTTTTGCTATTTGCGCTGCTAATGGAAATCGATCGTTCTCTAGTTCTGCTAATGTTTGCAATGTTTTCACAGCAAGGTATGGTGCACTAGCAGTGCCAAATGTCAACGTCAACAATTTATAGTGTTGAATCGGCATTTCCGGTCTCTGTCTCCATAAAATTCTCTGAAAATCGGCATCATTATCGTTCACATATACTTGTCTGTACATCTTTACTAGGTCTGCAACAATGCAGATGGGATGCTTACGCCATATCATCAAGATATGACGTAGGTCCTGCTGAAGTTTGGGCCCAACATGAAGATCATCGTACATTATTTTATTGTTTATATCTTGTATTTGTATGTACCTTAACTTCTTCTGCTCAATTTTTTTTATATACGGCGCTGGCCGATTATAAAAAAAATAAAATGATATTAATAACAATTAAGCACTACCAATTATAACACTCAATTATTATTATTACCATTATACACTTCCTCAAAAGAATTAGCAGATCAATGCGTAAATTGTAAATTATTTAAAAGAGCAAAATAAAATGCAACAAACGCATCATCAAGCTTTCAATTGGGAATAGTTTACCCTTCCAGATACTTAACATAATATCAAAGGATTAGGCTCTGAGGAGGTCTCTATACTACCTAACAACCCTACTGATTCCCAAATATTAACGTTTAAAAAATCTTTAACGATTCTACATGTATTCATTATTACCGTTTTTTGCATTTTTGAAAATGAATTGAATTTTAAAATGAATCCTACAAGTTTCGGGAGAGCACTCCTCCCAATAGCGGGTACCTATATGAAACAATTACAAAATAGCTCATTAAGAGGTATTTAACAAAGAATTTGCACCGTAATTATTTGTCAACAGAGTTGATTCGGAGTTATTTTGTGAGGTTTATGTTATACTTTTTAATTTGTATTTGTTTTTTTTTTACAAAATAATGAATATGTCCTAGAAACAAGTAGGTACATATATGTACATCTTCATACATTCCTTAAGCTAAAAATAAATGCTTGTACAATTCTGTTACCTACCTACCAAATAATAATACACGTGCACTTCTTTTTTATTTCATTTCATTCCATTTCATTTCCGTTTCATTTCCGTTTCCGTTTCCGTTACCGGTTCCGGTTTCGGTTTCGGTTTTGTGTATGTTCATTTTTTATGTAGATAAATACATTGACACTTGACGCTTGACATTCGACTCTTGACACTTGACACTTTTGGCTGGACACTTATTTTTACTGTACACATTATGAGTCCTTGGTAAAGTGTCATGCAATAAGTGTCATGCGACAAGTGTCATGCGACAACTTTACCCGTATCTTAACCATAAACCATAAGCCATAAGCCATTAGCCATAAGCCATAAGCCATAAACCATAAGCTTATGGCTTATGGAAAAGTGTCACGCGAAAAGTTTCAAAAGCCATAAGCCATAAGCCATTAGCCGTAAGCCGTAAGACATAAGACGTAAGCCGTAAGCCGTAAGCCGTAAGTCGTAAGTCGTAAGACGTAAGTCGTAAGTCGTAAGCCATAAGCCACAAGCCACAAGCCATAAGCTATTAGCCATAAGCCATAAGTCATTAGCCATAAGCCATAAGCCATTAGCCATAAGCCGAAAGCCGTAAGCCGTTAGCCGTAAGCCGTAAGCCGTAAGCCATAAGCCATTAGCCATAAGCCATAATCCATAAGCCATAAGCCGTAAGCAGTAAGATATAAGACGTAAGCCGTAAGCCGTAATCCATAAGCCATAAGCCATAAGCCGTAAGCCGTAAGACATAAGACATAAGTCGTAAGCCGTAAGCCATAAGCCGTAAGACGTAATTCATAAGCCATAAGCCGTAAGACGTAAGCCGTAAGACATAAGACGTAAGTCGTAAGCCATAAGCCATAAGCCGTAATTCATAAGCCATAAGCCGTAAGCCGTGAGCCGTAATCCGTCAGCCGTAAGCCGTAATCCGTAAGCCGTAAGACATAAGCTGAAGCCATAAGCCGTAAGCCGTAATCCATAAGCCATAAGCCATAAGGCGTAAACCGTAAGCCGTAATCCTTAAGACAAAAGACGTAAGCCATAAGCCATAAGCCGTAAGCCGTAAGATGTAAGACGTAAGCCGTAAGCTGTAATCCATAAGCCGTAAGCCGTAAGCCATAAGACATAAGTCGTTAGCCGTAAGCCGTAAGCCGTAAGCCATAAGCCGTTAGCCGTAAGCCGTTATCCGTAAGCCGTAAGACATAAGACGTCAGCCGTAAGCCATAAGCCGTAAGCCGTAATCCGTAAGCCATAAGCCGTAAGCCGTAATCCGTACGGCTTACGGCTAACGGCTTACGGATTACGGCTAACGGCTTACGACTAACGGCTTACGGATTACGGCTAACGGCTTACGGCTTACGGCTTCGGCTTCGGCTTACGGCTTACGTCTAACGGCTTACGACTTATGGCTTACGGCTTACGGCTTATGGATTACAGCTTACGGCTTACGTCTTACATCTTACGGCTTACGGCTTATGGCTTATGGCTTACGTCTTTTGTCTTAAGGATTACGGCTTACGCCTTATGGCTTCAGCTTATGGCTTACGGCTTATGGCTTACGACTTACGTCTTACGGCTTACGGCTTTCGGCTTATGGCTTATGGCTTATGGTTTACGGCTTACGACTTACGTCTTACGGCTTATGGCTTATGTCTTATGTCTTACGGCTTACGTCTTACGTCTTTTGTCTTACGGCTTTCGGATTACGGCTTACGACTTATGGCTTACGGCTTACGTCTCTCGGCTTACGTCTTTTGTCTTACGGCTTATGGCTTACGGCTTACGGCTTACGACTTACGTCTTATGTCTTACGGCTTACGGATTACATCTTACGGCTTACGGCTTACGGCTTATGCCTTACGGCTTACGTCTTATGTCTTACGGCTTACGGATAACGGCTTACGGCTTACGGTTTACGGCTTTTGGATAACGGCTAACGTCTTTCGGCTTACGGCTTACGTCTTATGTCTTACGGCTTACGGATTACGGCTTACGGCTGACGGATTACGGCTTATGAATTACGGCTTACGGGTTATGGCTTATAGATTACGGCTTACGACTTACGTCTTATGTCTTACGGCTAACGTCTTACGACTTATGGCTTATGAATTACGGCTTACGGCTTATGGCTTACGGCTTATGGCTTACGGCTTACGACTTATGTCTTAAGTCTTACGGCTTACGGCTTATGGCTTATGGATTACGGCTTACGTCTTATATCTTACTGCTTACGGCTTATGGATTATGGCTTATGGCTAATGGCTTATGGCTTACGGCTTACGGCTTACGGCTTACGGCTAACGGCTAACGGCTTACGGCTTACGGCTTATGGCTAATGGCTTATTGCTTATGGCTTATGGCTAATGACTTATGGCTTATGGCTAATAGCTTATGGCTTGTGGCTTGTGGCTTATGGCTTACGACTTACGGCTTACGTCTTACGACTTACGACTTACGGCTTACGGCTTACGGCTTACGTCTTATGTCTTACGGCTTACGGCTTATGGCTTATGGCTTATGGCTTTTGACACTTTTCGCGTGACACTTTTCCATAAGCCATAAGCTTATGGTTTATGGCTTATGGCTAATGGCTTATGGCTTATGGCTTTTGACACTTTTCGCGTGACACTTTTCCATAAGCCATAAGCTTATGTTTTATGGCTTATGGCTTATGGCTAATGGCTTATGGCTTATGGCTTATGACTTATGGCTAATGGCTAATGACTTATGGTTTATGGTTAAGATACGGGTAAAGTTGTCGCATGACACTTGTCGCATGACACTTATTGCATGACACTTTACCAAGGACTCATAATGTGTACAGTAAAAATAAGTGTCCAGCCACAAGTGTCAAGTGTCAAGAGTCGAATGTCAAGCGTCAAGTGTCAATGTATTTATCTACATAAAAAATGAACATAAACAAAACCGAAACCGAAACCGGAACCGGTAACGGAAACGGAAACGGAAATGAAACGGAAATGAAATGGAATGAAATGAAATAAAAAAGAAGTGCACGTGTATTATTATTTGGTAGGTAGGTAACAGAATTGTACAAGCATTTATTTTTAGCTTAAGGAATGTATGAAGATGTACATATATGTACCTACTTGTTTCTAGGACATATTCATTATTTTGTAAAAAAAAACAAATACAAATTAAAAAGTATAACATAAACCTCACAAAATAACTCCGAATCAACTCTGTTGACAAATAATTACGGTGCAAATTCTTTGTTAAATACCTCTTAATGAGCTATTTTGTAATTGTTTCATATAGGTACCCGCTATTGGGAGGAGTGCTCTCCCGAAACTTGTAGGATTCATTTTAAAATTCAATTCATTTTCAAAAATGCAAAAAACGGTAATAATGAATACATGTAGAATCGTTAAAGATTTTTTAAACGTTAATATTTGGGAATCAGTAGGGTTGTTAGGTAGTATAGAGACCTCCTCAGAGCCTAATCCTTTGATATTATGTTAAGTATCTGGAAGGGTAAACTATTCCCAATTGAAAGCTTGATGATGCGTTTGTTGCATTTTATTTTGCTCTTTTAAATAATTTACAATTTACGCATTGATCTGCTAATTCTTTTGAGGAAGTGTATAATGGTAATAATAATAATTGAGTGTTATAATTGGTAGTGCTTAATTGTTATTAATATCATTTTATTTTTTTTATAATCGGCCAGCGCCGTATATAAAAAAAATTGAGCAGAAGAAGTTAAGGTTCATACAAATACAAGATATAAACAATAAAATAATGTACGATGATCTTCATGTTGGGCCCAAACTTCAGCAGGACCTACGTCATATCTTGATGATATGGCGTAAGCATCCCATCTGCATTGTTGCAGACCTAGTAAAGATGTACAGACAAGTATATGTGAACGATAATGATGCCGATTTTCAGAGAATTTTATGGAGACAGAGACCGGAAATGCCGATTCAACACTATAAATTGTTGACGTTGACATTTGGCACTGCTAGTGCACCATACCTTGCTGTGAAAACATTGCAAACATTAGCAGAACTAGAGAACGATCGATTTCCATTAGCAGCGCAAATAGCAAAACGTGATTATTACGTTGATGACCTAATGACAGGTTGTGAAACTGAGGAAGAAGCTCTACATATTTACGAGTCAATGAGTAAACTTATGAACAGTGGTGGATTTCAGTTACAAAAGTGGAGCAGTAACAATCAAGAGTTTTTAAAACACATAAAAGAAGAGAAGTTGAGCACTAAGCAAATAATGACAATAAAAAACGACAATATGATGAAGGTGTTAGGCATTTGTTGGAATAGAATAACAGATAATTTTGAATACAAAGTTAACCTAGAGAAACCTGAGAAACCTATTACTAAACGAAAGGTTCTCTCAGACATTGCCAGGCTGTATGACCCTATCGGTTGGATTTCACCGTTGGTGATTACTGCTAAAGTATTAATACAAAAGTTGTGGAAGGCGAATCTTGATTGGGACAAAGAAATACCATGGGAGTTAATGAACGAGTGGTTACAATTTAGACATGAGTTAAAAAACCTTAGTAACATTTTAATTCCACGGTGGCTTGGCTCAACCAAGACCTCCAAACTAGAACTGCATGTGTTTTAAGACGCGTCGAGTAAAGCTTACGCAGCTGCAGTTTTCCAGAGAGTAGTGGATGAGAAAGACCAAGTATACGTGAAGCTTGTAACGGCTAAAACTAAAGTCGCGCCAATTGAGAAAGAGGTATCGATCCCCAAACTTTGCGGGGCAGTACTAGCTACTAAACTAATTCATGAGGTTTCACAAGTAATGGACATACATAAAGAATGTTTGTATGCTTGGATCGACTCGACTGTAGTATTAGCCTGGTTAAAAGGACCTGTTAATAGATGGGTTACATACGTGAGCAATCAATTATCACAGATTCATACGATTTTGAATGTAGAACAATGGGGACATGATGTGTCAACTCACATGAATCCCGCCGATTGTGCAACACGGGGTCTTAAACCAAACGAGTTGAAAAGTAACGAATTGTGGTGGAATGGTCCTAGTTGGCTTTCAGAGAAAATCATTAATGTGGAAAGCATTGATATAGATGATACACAGGAAAAATAAAGGATAAAATCATTTGCAACAATGAAAAATGAGAGTAATTTTGTGTGGATGAAATTTTCAGATTTAAATAGAATGTTAAGAGTGATGTCAAGATGTAGGAGGTTACTGAACCTAAAATTACCAAAAACTGAGAGAATCACGTTTGCAGAGTTCGTTTCAACGTAGGAGATGAATGAAACCTTACAAATGTGTATTAAACAAGTTCAAGACGTGGAGTTTAATGAAGACATCAATTCATTGAGAGAGAAAGGTCATGTTATAAAACGGAGCGCATTACACACTCTTTGTCCGTTTTTTGACAAAAGTCACATTTTAAGAGCTGGTGGACGTATAAGTCTCGCTAATGAGGACTACGATCAAAAGAATCCCATAATCTTACCTAATAAGAACCATCTTAGTCGGTTAATAATTGCAGATGCTCATATAAGAACTCTACACGGTGGACCACAAGTCATGATGACGTTTTTGAGATCCAAATTTTGGATATTGAGAGCACGTGACATGGTTAAAGCACATTACAGGAATTGTACAACGTGTATACGATATTCGAAAGCACCAACTAACCAACTAATGGGTCAGTTACCAGAGGCTAGAGTCAAACCAAGCAGACCCTTCAAGATCTCAGGAGTGGACTACGCGGGTCCCATTAATATTAGATTTTCACCAGGACGAGGAGCCAAATCCTATAAAGGATACATTTGTTTATTTATGTGCATGGCAACACGTGCCATCCAACTCGAAGCTGTAACTGATTTAATTGAAGATTCACATCACGAAGAGGTCACTGCCATGAACTCTTTAGTGACAACGGAACTAACTTTATCGGAGCAGATGTTATGTTACGTAACATGTTTAACAATGCCAAATCCGAGCTACCTAAAGAAATTGCTAAAATGCTTAGTACAGATGCAACAAAGTGGCATTTTATACCTCCAAGAGCTCCAAATTTTGGCGGGCTTTGGGAAGCGGGTGTACGGTGCGCCAAAGCTCATTTAAAACGAGTCATAGGGGATACCACTTTAACCTTCGAAGAGATTTCTACTTTGTTAGCGCAAGTCGAGGCATGCTTAAATTCGCGACCATTATCAGTTCTTAGTGATAACCCAGACGATCCTCTCCCCTTGACACCTGGTCATTTTTTGATAGGAGAACCGTTAGTAAATATAAGTGATGTAGACTATTCAGATCAAAATGTAATAAGAATAGATAGGTGGAAACTGTTTCAAAAAATGTTAAACTCTTTTTGGAAACGATGGTCAAAAGAATTTTTAAGCAATTTAAACCAAAGAAATAAGTGGTACACTAAACAGCATGAAGTTGATATTGGCGATATTGTTATAGTGAGAGAAGACAACATTCCACCAGCCAAGTGGCTTTTAGGCAAAGTAATCGAGAAGCATGCTGGACCAGATAAGGTAACGAGAGTCGTAACAGTTAAACATAAGGGAGGTTTTTTCAAACGCCCTGTTAGCAAGCTTTGCCATTTGACCAAGTCAAAGTAATTTAAGGTATATTTTCACGGTGGGCGGCATGATCTTCTTTATTTTGTTAATATTTGCTTAAGATTAGAGTTTAAAGGACAAGTCCTTGGTGGGCGGAATGTGTAAAAACCAAAGACCTTATAAAGATAGACAGATATATGGTGACTTTAGTATGAAACTTTTCGTACGTACCTGCGGGGGGAAGTGGGAGGGTTGCGGGATGGGTATTCGGGTATAGTCGGCCGCGTCCGGTATACATCGTAGAAACAGGCCACTCCTTTCAATTCTAACAGGTGAAACGGTAATGTATCCAGAAAATTTTTTAATACATACCAAAATAAATTTTTATATATACTTAATACTGTTCTTAAATCGTTCGGTGTCGTGTACATAGATCACCTTTATTATTTCTTTGATGGATATTCGTTCATCGAAAATTGGGATAAAGAGTAACATAACATGTGTTTGTAAACATTTTTATTGAGAAATAATACATAGTACGATATCTATTTTCCATCATTAAGAACACATGTCATAATATTCTTGATTATTGAAATAAAATTAAAGATTTTTACAGAATATTAGTAAATTTTACAAATATAGGCTTAGAAATTAATTTCAGAAGATTTAAAATTAGTGAGAAGGAGAACGTTGTTATAATAATAATAAATGTATATCAAGATAGGATAATATGGAGGTTGGTCCTTCATTCCTACCCCGAATCGGCAAACAGCTTGATGGTGTGTATGTATGTAAGGAGATTAAGTATCAAACTATTAAGAGCTCCCGTAGATATTATGTATTCTAACATACAAATTTGTACGAAACAGTATCGTTACTAAATTCAATTTTTACAAAAAGTTAGAACTGCACTGGTATAATATGAAATGAAGGTATAAGTATTACAACTAAATTAAATTGGCTGTTATTAGTGTCATATGAAAGAGCATTACTTAAAACACTTTATCGCTTAAAAAAGTAGAAATTTGTAATTTTGCGACTTTATTTTTTATGAATAAATTTAATGAATAATTTTGAACTTCCCTATGATAACGATGAAACTTTGAATTCATTAGAAAATATTATTCCATGAAACTGCCGTGATAATAGATGGTATAAATGTAATATTTTGGACAAGAATATTTTTTTAAAACACGAGTTGAATAGAAAAAAAATCACTTCATTATTATTATTTTACCATCATGGTAGTTATATATGAAAATGGATGTAACCAGTGAATACTACATGATCCATGACATTTCCACTGTACTCAAAGTAGATGGATAACTAACTCAAACTATTACCCTATCCATATAATTGTTATATGTAAATGTACGATCACACCATAATACAAAGTAGTTTAATTTTTAAAATGCTTACCAATGACAAGTTATCAGTACAGCAGTTTTACTGAGTGTCCTCTTCCCGTTTTTCGTCACAAAAAATTACAGGTTTTAAAATGTCTTAAAACCTGTAATTTTTTGGGTCCTGTAATTTAGGTCTGGCTGCCCAATATGTAAAAGAATGGAAAGTCTCAGCTGACCACTCCTTCTCTGATCACCAGTACATTGAATTTAACCTAAACTTTCAGAAACCAGATAGAGTCATGTACAGCAATAGAAGGAACACACAATGGGATAAGTACAACACTGTCCTCAGTGAATTTCTTTCTGAAATACCAACCAAACCCTCAACAACAGAGGAATTGGATAACATGGTAAAGACCCTTACTAATGCTTGTAACCAAGCCACCAGGGAATCGTGCCCGGTGCGTATAGCTAAAGGGAGAAAAAGACCACCATGGTGGACAGAAGAGATAATTGCCCTAAGAAGGGAATGTCGCAAACTATTTAACCTAGCCAAGAAAAACAATGAATGGGAAACTTATAAGGCTAGTCAAAGAGTTTTTAAGAGTAAAGTAAAAACGGCAAAAAGAACCTCATGGGAAGATTTCTGCACAAAAATTGAAACAATCCCTGAGGGAAACAGGATTCGCAAAATCCTAGCTACGGATCCAGAGATGCCTGAATATGTAAAGAAAAACGACGGCAGCTGGACCTCAAGCAGCTCTGAAACATTAGAGCTATTAACAGAAACACACTTTCCTGGATGTAAACTCGACATGCCTAGGGAAACCGTCCGCCCGATAGGGGGGGGCGCAGACCCACCTGCAAAGAGAGGGCATGCCTGAGACAACAAACCAAACCAGGAAACAGAAAAACTCCCAGAAATTATTTAATACAGAAATGATTGCTTGGGCAATTTACGAGTTTGAACCATACAAGTCGCCAGGTCCGGATGGTATCATTCCAGCGGAACTGCAAGCGGCCTCGGAGACTGTCATACCCTGGTTGGGGAAAATCTTCGAAGCATGTATAGAACTCTGTTATACCCCCAAATTATGGAGAGAAGTAAAAGTGGTGTTCATACCCAAAGGTGGAAGAACATCTTATAATACATCCAAGGATTTCAGACCAATCAGTCTATCCTCGTTTGTCCTTAAAACGCTAGAAAGACTCATAGAAACCAGAATAAGGGGTAAAATAGAACCTTCAAAGTGGTCAGAGTCTCAACATGCGTACAGCAAAGGGAAATCTGTAGAAACAGCATTACATACCCTGATACACAGAATCGAGAAATCGATGAAGTATAAAGAGTACATACTGGTCTCCTTCCTAGACATAGAAGGAGCCTTTAATAACATTAAATATGAAACAATGACTCAGTCTCTTAGGAAATTGGGGATAGAGACTTCGCTCATAGAATTTATCGACAATATGTTGAGAAATAGAGTTATAAACTCAGAACTTGGGGGCTCAAAGATAAAAAGATACCTGGTGAAGGGAACACCCCAAGGAGGCGTTCTATCACCTCTTTTATGGAATCTAGCCCTAAATAAACTGTTGATGGAGTTAGACGACACCGGGGTCGGAGTAATCGCTTATGCAGATGATCTCGCCATAGCGGTGTCCGTTAAGATCCTCAACATACTCTCATCTCTCTTACAGAGGGCACTAGACAGGATAACTCAGTGGTGTAATAATAGTGGGTTGGGAGTGAACTCAAAGAAAACAGAGTTGATCCTCTTTACAAATAAACGGGTAATCCCGGCATTTACATTGCCAACCCTAGAAGGGGTGACATTAGAGATCTCAGCTCAAGCTAAATACCTAGGTCTGATCCTGGATAGGAAACTGAGCTGGAAGCCCAACACGCAGGAAAGAGTACGGAAAGCTACAAATGCACTGTACACCTGCAGAAAGATCGTGGGAAAACGGTGGGGACTACACCCCAAGATAACCCACTGGATGTACAAGGCGGTCATAAGGCCAGTCATGATGTACGGAGTGGTGGTATGGTGGCACTGCTTGAAAAAAGGAGTGCACCTAAAAGAGCTGGCAAAAGTTCAAAGACTAGCAGAAGTGACAACCACTGGCTGTCTGAGAACTACACCATCAAAATCCCTTGACACCATCCTGCATCTGATGCCGCTTGACCTCCTAGGAAAACAAATGGCAACGAAAGCTGCCATAAGAATGAATTGTGTCAACCCTTGGAGGGAGACACACATTGGACACTCCATGGTTCTTCAGGAGTTCAAAAAGCCATCCGAAGGTATCGACTATGTCATTCCCAAGCCTTTCTTCGAGAACAGTTTCTCAACCCAAATCCCCTCGCGGGAAATGTGGAAGGAGAATCTGATCCGTCACGATGAAGCTCAGGTGTTTTTCACTGATGGGTCAAAACTGGAAGGTAAGGTGGGCGGAGGAGTCTTTTCGGAGCAATTAAATATTAATATTTCTTTCAGGTTGCCGGACCACTGTAGTGTTTTTCAAGCAGAGATCTTGGCAATCCAGGAAGCAGTATAGAATGGATACAAGGCAATACAGTATCAAACAGCATTGTCCGTATTCTCACAGACAGCCAAGCGGCTATTTAAACCTTAAAATGCGTAAGTACTACTTCTAGAGTGGCCCTGAACTGCCGCAACATCTTAAATGGGGCAGCGGAGCGGTTCAATCTACAAATCATGTGGGTGCCGGGTCACAGTAATATAGCGGGGAATTGTAGGGCAGACGAACTTGCCAGAGCAGGTATCCTGTTATCTCTAGACAATATCAAACACAGACCTGGAGACCCCATGGCAACATGTAAACTCGGGGTCAGTGAGAAAATTATTGCTTGTGCTGACCAAAGGTGGTCTGAGGAGAGCACATGCTTCATTGCCAGACAAACATGGCCAAAATATGATCTCAGAAGAACCAGAGAAATACTCTCGTTCAGAAGAGACTCACTCGCCAGAGTCATATCAGTATTAACGGTGAATTCGATGAATTCCCGCACAAGAATTTGATTCTTAAAGGAGCAATTTGCAACTGCACACTGCACCATTTTCGGTTAAAATTAATTTTTATTTCTATAACCGTTCACCACAACACGCCACAAGCGACTAACTTTGGCGATAAAATGGTAAGTCGTGTCCCCGCCCCCTTTTCACCAAATGTTGTACGTATCACCATTCGTAACTATCAGTCTATACTTTATTATATAAGGTCTTTGGTAAAAACATAGTGGTAGACACCACCTTTATGCATTATTTAAATATTGTGTTCCATCTATATTTGAATTTTTAATATGTGTTATACTTTTGTTTTTAAAAAAAAACTTACTTGTCCAATTGTAACAAAAAATGGTGTGTGTGAGAAAATAATACGAGATAGTAAAAGAGTAATTTTGACAAAACGAGTTCTTTTTAACAAGATTTAATTGCGAGATATTGTAATCCACGACTAGCTTTAAAATCATAGAAAAAGTGGTGACTTACATGTCCAGCCCACCTCAGTCTGCTCAGCCTGACATGAACAGATAGCCTGGGAGCTTTGTAGATGTTATACAGCTCGTCGTTTTATCGGATTCTCCAGGCTTCGCCGTCATTCACGGGGCCCAAGATCCTACGTAGAACCCTTCTCTCGAAGGCATCTAGCATTTCTGCGGATTTGGAAGTCAGTGTCCATGCTTCGCATCCATATACTACCACTGTTCTAATTATTGTTTTGTACAGGTTAATTTTTGTTTTTCTGTGGACGTTTCTTGACTTAAGCACCGAGAGTAAGGAGAAGAATGTTTTGTTCCCTGTTGTAATTCTTCTCTTAATTTCTACGTGGTCCTCGTTTTCTTTTGTTATGGCCGAACCCAAGTAGATGAATTCATCTACTACCTCAAAATCATATTTGTCCTTAAACCTAACAGTGCCTTGTGGGTAGTTGGCTCTTCTACATTGTTTCATGATTTTAGTTTTATTTTCATTAATTTCGAGTCCAACTTCCTTAGCGGCTACCTCCAAGGGTTCAAATACTTCTTGTACGGCTACTAAGGATCTCCCCATTGTGTTGAGATCGTCTGCATAACCGACAATCTGGCTGCTTTAGAAATATATGATGGGGTTTGTATTGCTGTGATATGTCTTTCTAATGGCATATTCTAGACTTAGGTTGAAAAGTGTATGGGGCCAGGCCATCGCCTTGTTTGAGACCTTGAGATATAATAAACTCATCTGTGAGTTCTCCTCCTATCTTAACTCTGCATTTTGTGTTACTCATTGTAGCCTTTATGAGTCTTACTAACTTTGTGGGTATGTTAAGAGCACGTCATACAATTTATCTCTAATGATGCTGTCATAGGCCTGCATAGTCAATGAATAATTTATATACATATGTCAACATCGAATTCCCAGCATTTGTTCAGAATCTGTCTCACTGTAAATAGTTGATCACTTGTTGATCTACTTCTTCTGAACCCTGCCTGATATTCCCCTATAATATCCTCTGCTAGAGGTTCGATCCTTTCTTTTAGGATGGTAGTTAGTGAGTGTAGGGGTGTTGACTTCCTGATCATTCTCCATGGGTGCTTCAGTTGTCTCGGTTCCCAATTGTGTGTTCTGATTGAGCAGTTGTTGAAAGTATTCTTTCCATCTGTTTTTAACTTTTTCTGTGTCCGCAATGATGTTTCCGTTGGTGTCTCTACATAGGTTGGTATTTGGTTTAAACCCTTTCTTGAATATGTCGACAGCCTAATAGGCTTCTCTCACATTGTTATCAGCAAAGTCCTGTTCCATTTTCCGCAGTATATTGTTCATGTGGGCTGTTTTCTTTGTCCTCAGTATATGGTTGGTTTCTCTTCTAGCAGCTTCATAAGCTTGCCTTTTTGCTCTTGTGTCTCGCTCCAAGAATAGTTTTCTTAGTCTGTTTTTCTCGTCTATTTTTTTCTTGCATTCTTCGTCAAACCACGGGTTTCTAGTTTGTCTGGGTTTATTACCTATGCCGGCTTCAGCTGCAGTTAGGACTGTATTCTTTACCTTTTCCCAGTCATTTTCTAGGGCTTCTTGAGATATCGCCTCACCCAGTTCATTTGGCAGTTTCTCAGCAAGAGCATTTTGGTATTTTTCTCTAGCTTCCGGTGTTTTCAATGCTTCTATATTGAACTTTGGTGCATTCTGTTGTCTTCCTCTTTTATTATTATTGATGCGGCTCCTATATGATCTGAGTCCAAATTCGCTCCTCTGTAAGTTCTTACATTCGTAATACTGGAGGCTCCTCTTTTCTCTATCAGTATATGGTCGATTTGATTGTGATATCTACCATTTGGTGAGTTCCATGTCCACTTATGTATGTCCTTCCTAGGAAATTGTGTCGAGGATATAACCATGTTCCTAGATTCAGCAAAATCTATTACTCGAGACCCATTGTTGTTGCTGTCCGCATTTAAGCTATGTTTTCCAGTAATGTGTTGATGATTTATATCTTTACCGATTTTTGCATTAAGATCACCCATAACAATCTTTATATCGTTGGAGGGGATTGAGTCAAAAACATGTTCCTGACCAGTTTGAGGGAGTGTTCACTAGGGAGAGTCCCACTGATGTCCTGCCTGAGGTTACTGGTATTGGTAGTAATCTCAGATTTTTCTCAGGAGTTGGTACATAGTGTACTCAGTAGTGTCGATGAGCAATCAGCCATGGGCCCCGACAACATTCCTTCGATTGTTATTAAGAAATGTGCTTCAATACTGAGTTAGCCAGTGTCACAATTGATGCAGCGTTCTTTTGACACCGGTGAACTGCCAATCGACTGGAAGAAGGCCACAGTGACTATATACAAAAAGGGGAACCGCCTGGATCCAAACAACTACCGACCTATCAGCTTGACATGCATATTATGTAAATGCATGGAAAAGATCATTGTCCAACAGCTCTGTGATTTCATGAAAAGAAATAACATTGTCGGGCCAGACCAACATGGTTTTATGCCTGGTCGTTCTGTGATAACTAACCTGCTTCTCTGTCTTGACAGTTGGAGTAAGAGTATTGATAACAACGAACCGGTCGACGTGATCTATCTTGATTTCCAGAAGGCTTTTGACTCCGTTCCACTGAGAAGATTGGTTCACAAACTCCATCACTTGGGTATAAGGGGTAGACTACTCTCATGGATCAGTAGTTTTCTCAATGGCAGAACCTTCCAAACCAGAGTTGGTGGCGAATTGTCAAGCGAGAGACGGGTGTTGAGCTCCGTTCCTCAGGGATCTGTGCTGGGTCCGGTTCTTTTCACTTTGTACATCTCAGACCTACCATCATTTATTGAGAGCTCGGTGCAACTGTTTGCTGATGACACCAAGTTCTTTGGAAACCCTCTTACAGACGCTGCTCAGATACAAAGGGATCTAGATGCTGTACTGACTTGGACCAAAGAGTGGTTGCTCCATCTTAATGCTGATAAATGCACAGTGCTACATTTGGGCAATACGAACCCAAAGATTGTATACACCTTAGATGGCATCCAACTTAAACCGGTCCAAGAGCAGAAGGATTTGGGTGTTATTATATCTCATAACTTAAAATGGGAGTCACACTTAATAGCAATGACCAAGAAAGCTAACAGTGTCATGTATCTCATTAAGAGAGCTTTCAGTTGTATTCCACCTGCTCTACTTGTTAAATTATACAAGACGTATCTGAGACCAATTATTGAGTATGGGTTTCAGATTTGGAATCCATATTTCGAGAAGAATATTTAGTAAACGTTAATATTTGGGAATCAGTAGGGTTGTTAGGTAGTATAGAGACCTCCTCAGAGCCTAATCCTTTGATATGTTAAGTATCTGGATGGGTGAACTATTCCCAATTGAAAGCTTGATGATGCGTTTGTTGCATTTTATTTTGCTCTTTTAAATAAATTACAATTTACGCATTGATCTGCTAATTCTTTTGAGGAAGTGTATAATGGTAGTAATAATAATTGAGTGTTATTATTTGTAGTGCTTAATTGTTATTAATATCTTAATTGCAATGCTTAATCGGCCAGCGCCGCGTATAAAAAAAATAATAAACTAAACAACATCATCAAAACATAGAATTCACCACGAACATTCAGCAATAGAAAGATTCACACTGCCAAGAGAGGAAGGAGGAAGAGGACTCATAGACATAAAAAATCTACACCATACACAAATAAATAACTTAAGCAATACTTCTACACAAAACGAAATAGCCCAATACATAACGAAATCATAAACATAGATCACACATACTCACCACTTACACTAAACGACAACGAACTCAATCTAGAAATAACAACACATGACGCAAAAATTGAAACATGGAAAAATAAAACATTACATGGAATACACCCAAGTCATCTACAACAACAACATATTGATAAAGCCCTTAGTAATGATTGGCTCAAACACTCAGACCTCTACGCAGAAACAGAAGGATTTATCATAGCTATTCAGGACAAAATAATAAAAACAAAAAACTACACGAAACATATTATAAAAGACAATACAATAACAAACGACACATACAGAAAGTGCAAATTACAAAAAGAAACAATAGAACACATAACAGGTGGCTGCTCAACTCTTGCACCGACGGAATATACAATAAGACACGATAACATCTGCAAACACATATATTTGGAACTAGCCCACAAACATAAACTTATCGAAACACACCCCAAGTGGTATCAATACACACCCCCAGCTATAACAGAAAATGATAACTACAAACTATACTGGAATAGAGACATAATCACAGACAGAACAAACCTTTCAGGAGATATTCCTACTTTAGAGGAATTCATTAAATGTTTATCAAGTCGCGCGCAAGTTATAGAAACAACACAAACCCCAAAATGTTTCAAATTAAACAGCAAAGAAAAACCATTTACATTTCATGCAATACAGGCACCCATGGTCAAATGCGTTTTGTGTAAATAAGTGATCATAAATTATTCTCATGTGAACGTTTTTTGAAATTGAGTGCACGTTTAGAAAAAGTTAAATCATTAAAATTGTGTTTAAATTGTTTGAATAAAGGACATTTCATTGAGGGTTGTAAATCTAAGCGAAATTGTAAACATTGTAACAAACGTCATAATACTTTACTTCATTAAGTTAAATATCAATACAGAACCTTCAACCAGTATTTCAAAACCATCTATCGTATCACACGCAGCATCACTGCATAATCAAACTTTATTATCTACAGCAGATGTGAAAGTTATGAATAGCGATGGAGTTTCATTTAATGCTCGCGCAATTTTAGATTCAGGTGCTCAGAGCAATTTTATTTCTGAATCGTTATATGAAAAATTAGGATTAAAATCGAAAAGTGTAAATATCCCAGTATCTGGTATACATAAGCACGTAACAAACATAAAAAATAGTGTTTATGTGGAAATAGCATCAAATTATACATCATATTCAAAGGGTATAAATTGTCTCATATTACAGGAAATTACGAGCAAATTACCGCAACATAGCATCAACAGGAATCATATCAGCATTCCATCTGGTTTACAACTCGCTGATCCGCAGTTCTACATATCATCAACGGTAGACCTACTTCTCGGATCGGAAATATTTTGGGAGGTGTTCAACGGTGAACACATTCAACCTGGTCCTTTTGAGCCCCTATTTCATCGAACAGAATTCGGATGGATAGCTGCAGGTTCAATTGTCACTCCACACACATCATTTTCATCAAAAAAGCCGGTAACTTGTCATATATCATTAAATCAAATTAGCAATCAATTAGAAAAGTTTTGGAAGGTTGAGGAAATCAACTTACCTAAGCATCATTATCATGAAGAAAAGGCATGTCAGGAGCACTTCGTTTCCACATTCAAGCGAGACGATGCAGGCCGATACACAGTCAGCCTTCCTTTCAAACATTCTCATTCTCAGTTGGGAGATTCATTAAACATAGCCATAAAAAGACTGTCTCATATGGAGAACAACTTTAGAAATGATGAATCTCTAAGAATTCAATATGCTCAATTCATGCAAGAATATTTATCATTGGGACACATGTCAGAGTGTGACCCACCTAGAGGATTTGAGAAAGTATGTTATTTGCCACATCATGCAGTTTTTAAGGATTCAACTACTAAAAAAACACGTGTTGTATTTGTTGGCGCAGATGACAGATACTTCCTTTTTGTACCTATCCTCATCTTCCTGACATACCTAAAATCATCATACCTACATCCATACCTGAACGTGGCAACAACAATCTCGCCTCTGTTCGCGCGCGGGCCAACCACGTTCTCCAGTCTCTCGAGAATACGCGTCTTTGCACCATCTCGTGTTACACAAGCGCCGTGCGCCATAGATATAAAAACAGTAAATTACGTTCGCGGCTTTCGCACGTATATTACAGACAAAATTGTGAACATAGTTTTATTGAATCAGTGACGAGAAGGAAGGACAAACGAGACAGAGGAAAAGAAGAAACCAGCTGGCACAGTAAGTCCACTCCTTTTCATTTTCCGTCTAGTCCAATCTGTTCTTTGCCGATATCGCACAGTATTTGTTGGATCTTGTAAAACCAGTAGCGGCGAATCGCTAAACGCTACATTGATGAAAGGTCCGGTCGTACAAAAAGATCTATGCTCACATTTAATTTATTTCAGAAAGCACGAGTATGTGATGACTGCTGACATAGAAAAAATGTATCGTCAAATCAACATCAGAGAGGAAGATAGAAACTTTCAACGCATCGTTTGGAGAGATCGATCCGACGAAGATTTAAAGCACTACAAGTTGAACACGGTAACATATGGATTGACTCCTTCATCTTTCCTGGCAACTTGATCTTTATATCAGTTAAGTAAAGACAATTATTTTACTTATCCTCAAGCTAGCAGCATTATTGAGCAGGACTTCTATGTGGATGACAGGGGGTACCAGCATGGAGGAATGCATAAGTTTAAAAAATCAATTGATCACAATCATGTCTTCTGCAGGCATGACACTCAGAAAATGGAGATGTAATTTTGAACATACAGAAAAGAATAAAAACATTGAAAATCTTCCATTGGAAAAGTCATCAGAATCAAAGGTACTTGGTTTGACTTGGAATAATTGTTCTGATGTATTATCATATAATTTCGGATTTCATGGAATGTAAAACCAAACGCCAAATATTGTCTTCAATTACAAAATTGTATGATCCATTGGGATTAGTTGGTCCAATAATCATAAAGGCAAAATTAATAATGCAACAATTATGGAAATCAAAAGTGACATGGGATGAAATTTTACCAATTAACATTGTCAAAGATTGGAGAATTTATGCAAGTCAATTAAAACATATAAATGAATTACAGATATCAAGAAAAATTATCTGCAAGGATGCAGAAAGTGTTCAACTGCATGGTTTTTGTGACGCATCCGAAAAAGCCTACGGTTGTTGTGTTTATTTAAAATCTATGAACTCATTTGGTAAGCATTACTCTCATTTAATTTTTGCCAAATCTAGAGTGGCCTCATTAAAGTAATTATCATTGCCCAAATTGGAACTTAGCAGTGCAGTACTATTGGTTAAATTGATTCATCAGATAAAGGTGGATTTACGTTTACCAGACGTAGAAACAATATTATGGTGCGATTCTACAATTGCACTCACTTGGATTAATAATGAACCTGCAAGATGGAATACTTTTGTAGCTAATCGTGTGTCGGAAATACAATCCAATAGTAAAATTAATCAATGGCGACACATTTGTACCGAACATAATCCCGCAGATTTAATATCTCGTGGTGTTAATACAAATGAATTAATAAATTTGCATCTGTGGTTCCATGGTCCTAAATGGCTATCACAAGATGAGAGTAAATGGTATTATTCTACATTTTCAAATGATTTTAGCGTACCAGAAGCAAAAAATATAAAAACTTTCATTGCAGAAAATATAGCAGATCAAGAAATTTTCTCTAAACACAGAACCGTATCAAAACAAAGTAATTTAAAAAAATCTTAATCCAATCATGTGTAATAAGTTGTTATGTGTGGGAGGTCGTTTATCAAGAAGTATAAATATATCAACACAACAAAAACACCCAATAATATTACCATCACATCATAAATTAACAGAACTCATTGTCAAGCATTATCATTATACACATCTTCATCTTGGCGTTCAATCATTACTTTCCATTATGCGTTTACAATATTGGCCTATATTGGGTAAAAACATGGTAAAAAACGTAGTTCGAAACTGTATTGTATGTTTTAGAATTCGCCCAATAGTATCTCAACAAATTATGGCAGATTTGCCTCAAGACAGAGTCTCAGTTCATCGTCCGTTTGCGATATCAGGAGTGGATTATGCAGATCCAGTCATGATTAAAGCCGGTATAACTAGACAATCTAAAAGCGTAAAAGCTTACATTTGTTTGTTTGTTTGTTTTTCTGCAAAAGCAGTGCATATGGAATTAGTACATAGTTTAACAACGGAATCATTTTTGAATGCTTTCAAACGTTTCATTTCACGTAGAGGCAAACCTATAATGTATTCCGACAATGCTAAAAATTTTGTGGGAGCAAGTAATCAATTGAAAGAACTTTATATCTTTATCGAACAAAATCATAGTAGTATTTATAATAACCTTGCACAACAATCTATTCAGTGGCAGTTCATTGTACCTAGATTGCCGCATTACAGCGGTTTATGGGAGTCTGCAATTAAGTCTGCAAAATTTCATATCAAACGTGTTATTCAATCAACTATTTTGACATATGAGGATATGAGTACTTTGTTGTGTCAAGTAGAAGCCTGTTTAAACTCACGCCCTATCACGCCCTTGTCAAATGATCCATTAGATTTAAATCCACTCACTCCTGGTCATTTCCTCATTGGCGATAGCCTGTATGGATTACCTGAACAAAACATCGAGCATCTATCCATGAATAGACTAGATCATTACCAGAAGTTAATTAAATTAATTCAATCTTTTTTTTTGGTCGAGGTGGCGTGTGGATTATCTCGCAGAACTTCAGAGACGTGTAAAATGGACCAATGGTGATTTGGTCGTTATCAAGGAGGACAATGTACCACCTATGTCATGGATGCTTGGACGCATCATCAAAACTCACCCTGGAAAGGACGGAATCGTACGAATAGCAGACATACAAACCAATTAAGGATCCATTCAAAGAGGCATAGCTAAATTATGCTTACTTCCTATGGAGCAGGACGATGTAATATCATAATCATCACCATCAAATGTCTGCAGTTTCCGGGATGGGTCTAAAGCTAAGTGATTTTAACATTAATAAGCAGTGAGAGTAACAAATTTGAACATTTAAAGGATAAGTTTCTAAAATTGAGTGAAACTTCAACATTAATAAGTGAGAGTACAATTTTGAACATTTAAACCAAATTACCAAGCATCAAGAATATAAATTTTTTTATCATAAAATGACATTTTTAAATGTTTCAAAATATTTTATTAAATTGACAAACATCAAGATTTAAAAAAAAAGCAAATATAACATTTTTAAAGTTGACTTTATGCATTCATCTAAAAAGCAACTAAACTATTGTGCATCTATAATCAATTGAACTTTTTTGTGCAACTTATCTTAGAATCAAACTATTGGTGCAAGCATTTAAGCGCAATTAAACTATTGTGCAACGAGTCATCAAACTATTATTTTTCAACAACTTCAACACATTCTACATTTGAGAGATTTTTTCAACGGCTTCAACAAATTCTACATTTGAGAGATTTTTTCAACAACTACTTCAGCAAATTCTACATTTGAAGGATTTTTTCAACAACAAATTCAGCAAATTCTACATTTTAGAGACTTCTTCATCAAGAGGAACAACAGGGAGGATACATTCTACATATGGGAAACTTCTTCAACAGCAACGTCATAGGACAACAGCATTTCCAGACATCATAATATCATGAAAAAACTTCTTCGGTGCAAACATAGACTTTTTTCAGTGCAAATATGGACTTTTATTGTGCAAGTGCAACAGACATTTATTATGAGAAAAACAAAGACAATTTATATTCATTTTTTATTTATTCATCATTGTTTAACATTTATTCATCATTTTTTTTAACATTTTTTCATTTTCTATTTGTTTGTATTCTCTTATACAATTCTTTCTCATACATATTTTATTTTTTTGTTTATATTTTTCTTTGAATCATACATCTTATACACATATTTAAATACAGTCCACTAAATCAAATATTAATTTAATCAAGCTTTATTTAAAAGAATGTATTTTTACTGGATACATTCTTAGCGGGGAATATGTTTGATTTTCAATAATAGCAACATTATTTTCCTGTCAGATCATTATTTTTGTTGTATGTTTTTGTTTCAGTCAAGTTTTGTTGTATATTTTATCATTTTGTGCATGTAACTTTCTTTTTGTGAAAATATATTGAGATACTACTAAAACCTCACTGCGTAAGCATTCATCACCAGCTTTTAGTCCCATTCCAGGGAAATCCTAACAGGAGGTATAAAAATATATATTTTCCTTTAAAATGTTCTTATATTTGAATTTAAACAACTGCGCATGTGCCGTAAATACCACAGTGACATTTTAAATGGAACATAGATCACGAAATAAAAAGAATGAATACTGCAGTCTGTCCTACCACGGTTATTTGAATATTTTGGACACATTTTTCATACTACGCGGGTACATCAAAGTTACGTTTCCCCTCTCTTTACCGATCTATGGAACACAATCAATGGTTTGGTGTGAAATATTTTTTATTTGATTTTTATATTTAACGCATATTATATATTATATTAAAGGGTACCGCACATTCCAAACAACACAGCACGTTAATAGATCCGATGGTGTTGTGGTCTATGCTAAAGAGTCTTTAAACCCAATATGTACAACTGTAAACCTAAATGATGCGAATGCCCTCAATATTACATGTGATAATAAACTGACGATTCTTGCAGTTTATCGTTCACCATCTTATAAAAATATTACGCAATTTTTAGTATCACTAAATCAAATACTAACTCACTTGCCGAAATGTAAATATGATGAAATTGCAGGAGATTTTAATATAAATATACTAGAGAAAAACAGTCATGTTGAGGAATATACTTGTCTCCTTTATGAGCATGGCTTCATTTCAACTATAAATAAGCCTACTAGAGAAACAACCACAACATCAACATGCATTGATCATATATTTGTAAGAACGAAAGCCCAAATCAAGGCAGCAATAATACAAAGCTCTTTCACAGATCATTATGCGACTATAGTACAGATTGATGATAAAATGATATGTCAAACTTCAAAAAATAAATCAATTAAAAGTACAAATTATGATATATTATTAGAATTTCTAAAACAAGAAAATTGGGCAAATACACTAAATAAAACTGACCCTGAACTATCATTGCAGTGTTTTGTATCAACGTTACAAGATAATATCAACGCAAGTACCACGTTGAATTTAATAACACATTCCAAAAAAAAAAAATTAAACCATGGATATCGAATGCTCTTGTACAAAGTATTCACAAGAGAGACAGGTATTGAAATTTCCCCTTAATATAAGCCTTTTAAATAACTATAAGAAATATCGGAATACGTGTCACAAGGCAATAAAACTGACCAAGGCTCTCTACTATAAAAACAAAATGGAACAAGACAATTATAATAGCAAAACCGTCTGGAAGATAATGAAAGAAAACCTAAACCATAATCAGAAGGAAACATGCATTAAGACATTGAAAATTGGTAACGACATAATTGAGGATCAAAATTCAATTGCAAACAACCTCAATAAATATTTCGCAGATGTCGGAAAAAAATTAACAGAAACTATCTTAAACAATATAAATAAAACAGAATCTGAATTAGTTATCCAACAAGAAACATCTTCTCCCAGTAACAACTCATTTAATATTAGATCAGTGACTAAAAGTGATATTTTAAGTATCCTAAAATCACTTCGACCAGAATGTGCGCAAGGACCCGATGGTATATCTACAAAAATACTTAAAATTGCAAAAGATAACATACTTACTCCACTAACGCACGTTATAAACCTAAGTATTGCTGTGGGCACATTTCCTGATCATCTAAAAAAGGCGTATATTGTTCCAATATTTAAGGATGGTAATCCTATAGATCCACGAAATTATTGACCTAAATACATTGTCGAAAATATATGAAAAAGCTATCAACATACAACTAATACATTTCTTAAATCACAACAAATTACTTACTGCGCAACATTTTGGATTTCGGCCTGGTTTGGGAGTCAACGATGCTATTTTAAACGTTATAGAATTTATAACAAAGTCACTGGATGCAAAAAATAAATGTATTGGTATTTATCTAGATCTTGCCAAAGCATTCGATTATGTCTCACATAAAATATTAATTCAAAAAATTAGGAAAATAACCAGTAATGAGTTGACTATAAAATGGTTCCAGTCATATTTAAGAAACAGAATGCAGGCGGTCAGATTGGGTGGCGTAATTAGTTCATTCTCTCTAATTGAATATGGAGTACCTCAAGGTAGTGTATTGGGACCAACGCTGTTTCTTCTTTCTATAAATAATATGAATAAATTGGATATTGGTGGTTCCATAATTTCTTTTGCTGATGATACGGTGTTTTTGTTTAGTTCTCACAATTGGGCTCAAACGCATTCTATTGCTGAGCAGGGAATGATCATCGTAAAAAAATGGCTAGATAATAATTTACTGACATTAAATATCGGAAAAACCAAATATATGACATTTAGCATAGATAATCGACAACAACCTGAGGAGTCCTCTTCATCTATTACTATTTATAATAACTGTGATTTGCCTCTAAACTGCTCCTGCCCCAAACTACTTAGAGTTAGTATTTATAAATATCTTGGCATAACAATTGACAGAAATCTTCGATGGACAACACATGTGGAGATAACTGCGAAAAAAATTCGCCAACTGATATATGTTTTTAGAAATATAAGAGAAATTTTCGACCTAAATACGTTAAAAGTGTTGTATTATGCTCTTGGACAAACGTCAGTCTCTTATGGGATTATAGGTTGGGGTGGTTTAGCTAAGACCAACCTATTTCCCATCTCAACAGCGCAAAAATCACTACTCTGGGTCATTTGTCGAAAACCTTTCAGATATCCATCAAATCAGCTTTTTTCGGAATTCAAGGTCCTTGATGTTAGACAACTCTATATTAGAACAATAGTCATCCAACTACATAAAAACCCAGCAATATATAAACCACAATACACCCTTACTTTTAATACAAGAAATAGACATTTGCTGCAACCGACTCATACACAGACTACTTTTGCCCAGAGACACTACACATTTTTAGCACCCAGAATATATAATATGGTTATGTCTGATATCTTGGACTTAAACTTTTTCTTAAAATCTTTTTCATACACCCTTTTACACATATCCATACACGCAAACACACCCTCACATTAACAAAAACACAAAGACACCTAATAAATTTTTTCATGTACCTACTATTGTATTTTATATGTACTTAACGTTTTCGCTTCACGTATTAATATATAGATTCTAAGTTGTTCTGGAGCTTATAATGTGACAATGCATTAAATATGGCGAAAAAGTTAATTACATCGAATAATGTATTAGCACATTTTGACCCGGGAGTCAAATTAAAGGTAGTTACAGATGCATCAAACATGGGTTTGGGAGCTACGCTGTTACATGAGTACGAAAATGGTAATCAAAGACCAATTGTTTATGCTTCAAGATCGCTGTCTGATAGCGAACGAAAATGGTTGTTCCACGAGGACCTGTCTCATACATTTATTCAGAAAATGGTACAAATTTTGTTGGAGCTAAAGCTCGATTAACTGAAATAATATATTATAATCATTTGCGTCTGATACATTTCACAACGCTCTAAGAGATGAACTTCTTACTAAAATATTTATTAAAATAATGATTCCGCCCAATGCACCTAATTTCGGAGGCTGTTGGGAATCTCAAATCAAGCATCTTAAAACGGATCTATTTATATCGAGTGATAGGAAAGCAATTGCTTACCTATGAAGAACTAATGACGGTATTAACGCAGATAGAAGCAATGATGAACTGCCGTCCATTATGACGATGTCATAAAAACCTAATCCGGAAATTCTGACGCCCGCGCATTTCTTGATGACAACCCCTCTTCAATTTCTTCCCGCTGAAGACGTATCATCTGAACGTCCAAATCTGTTATAACGCAAAAATTTATTGGACAATTTGGTCCAATCCTTTTGGAAGAGATGGAGATTGGAGTATTTGCATACCTTGCAAGCAAGGCAAAAATGGTGTATAAAGGACAATCCTGTACAAGTGGGTACAGTTGTACTTATACAACTAGATGATGTGCCACCATTGCGGTGGTCATTGGGTAGGATTGAGCAAGTTTTTCCTGGGCTAGATGGGATTTTTCGGGTAGCAGTCGTTAGGACTAAAACCGGAACTCTCAAATGGCCAGTAGTAAAACTTTGCCCCCTTCCAAATCAGGATTAAACACTTTGTAGTAAAACATTTTCATCTCGCTAATTAACCTATCTGTGCTTGTGTACTCAATATTTAATAATATGTTAAATATTTAAGTGTTTCGTCACCACGTCATCAGGAGCTGAGAGGAATGTTCCAGAGTCTTTCAACCTTCAGGAAGGAACTTTGTTTCACTTTATCTGGTTTGAGTCATTTGCGCATTCCGTTAATATTTGTCTCTTCCAAATATAGGTGAAACCACGCACCCCCATTAAAAACCCCATACATAATATCAATTCAACAACATTCAATAAATTATTTAATTACGCATCCGCCACGCCACATGGTATTTATGTAGTGCGTTTAATAATTCACTCACCTGCCATGAGCAGATAATTCTGAAACTATATATTTTGTTGGAAAAAAATAGGATATAAAGAAAATATAAGCATGAGAAATTTTGATCCATGGTCATTATAGTGGTCAAAGTAAATTATTTCATTAACCTTGTTTATTATTTTTACAGATATGTAATTGAAATATTGCAATCCTCAGTGTGTCGCACATATTTGGAAGCCATATTATGTAATAGCTTTGCAGTATAATATAATATGGTAAACTGCTGCAGGAATTCTTGAGCCAGACATAGTTGAGCTGATACTGAAGAAGATCACTGCTTACTGCTGACATAATATGCTATTGACTACTTCTATACATGTATCAATATAAAATACCTAATTATAAAGTTGATATACACAGCTTTCTTAACACTAATGACTAAATTAATAGTATCGACTCCTATATTCCATCTTTGGTTTTTCTATAAATTATGTTTATTTGCTACTTTTTATGATTTTTTTATGAATCATATTATTCTATGTGTAAATTTTAACTAGGTATATTTGCCATATATAAATCACTTTGTTTAATATGATTTCTTATTTATATCCAAATAACCTAATCCAAATTTCCTTATTTATGCCGTTGCATTAGGGGCAACATGGTTTTGTGGCCCCTAATACAACGGAATTAACACGGGAAGCCACTGATTCCCATGCTTCTAACTTATGTACCTAAATAAAACTTCCACCGGCCAATTGTCTGTTATCTTCTAATATGTCGATCAGCATGGTCACCTGTCCTAATGATGCTCTCTTTTTGTCCATTCTAAATAACAAGAAATTATTTATTAAAAAAATGTTAACCCATGATATTACCCAAACAAACATGTTTGCGTGTCAATTTTATTAGAATAATAACTCCCATAACAAACAAATCGTATCCATATCCATAGCAAAAAGTATCGGTAATAGTATAGTTAAAATACTTTCATTACATAAAATTATTCAAAATTGAGTCATTTGACGTAACACCATTTCAAATCCATGTTATTTAAAACATGTTATTTATAAAAGCATCGAGCTATGAAATACAAAACAATTAATGAAAATAGAGTATATACCTTGCTAAATAATAATAAAATAAACAAAAAACACACGATTAGCTATCAAAATCTGAGATATGCGGGTAAATGTACGAGATTGCCATATGTAAATTAAACTGGATGTAGAAATTTTATTTACATATGGCTAATTTTTACTAATGTTTGGGTTACGCCAGTGCCCTCTGGATTTGCAGTTTTTGCAGTTGGAAAACGAACGATGAACAATCCAAAGGGCCTTGATCACTCCCCCTTCAGTTTTCTCACAGTTAACACCGGAAAACTCCATAGTAAGTACCAAATTCCGAGATTTCTCGGGAGTTGAGACAACTTTTGGTGTTTCATACAAAATCAGTACCCAGGTTGGTATGCACCGGATATACCTACGTACTTTGGTGAACGTACTCACGCCACGATATGTACCTACACTACGTAGTGGCGAGCGCGGGAGTCGGTTAGGAACGGGCACTGTTACAGCGGCATGCGCGGGGAAGTGGGGTACAACTCGCTAAAAATCCGCAGGGCATGTGCGGTCTTAAAAGTGTGTACTATCTAATATTACGCCAAGGTACTTTGGGTTTTGGGATGTTGAGTTTCGTCTTCGCATCCCGATTTCTCAGGTGAATGATACATAGTTGTGTCTTTGCTGGATTAGGTTAAAGATTACTGTTTTGTAAAATTAATCGTTAAATAAATAAATAAATCTAGATAACATTTTAACCTTATAATACAATTGATATTTTCCCGTTCTTACAACTCAACGATGCGAATCGTTATAACGACATATCTCTACCTAATGAAAGGATGTTATTAAATTTATTGATCAGGGTTGGCAAAAAACAGTCTCTCGAAAGTTTTCTACAGATAATTTGGAATCCTCACTATACAACGTATATCGACTGAATCGAAAGAATCCAGCGAAAGTTTGCTTCTCATCTTGATTTTCTCCTTGGTCTCAGCTTTACTAATTATGCTGAATCAATCGATTACCATAATTTGGTAACTCTGGCAAACCGCAGGACCCTAATTTAAGTGCATTTGGGTAACCATTCGTTCCATCTAATGTCATATCCAATCGCGTCATTCATGTTGCTTGTGTATATCTACCACAAGGACGTGAGTATAACACTGTCATTTCTTGACTTGTTATCTCGTGTACGGGATCAACACCCCGATGACGTCATATTGGTAATGGGTGATTTCAACATGCCTGGTATCACGTGGGTTAAGCAGTCGAATGACATCTACATATCTCACACCAGTCAATACACCTCTTAACAATTATTATTTCATTGACACTATTTCTTATACTTATTGAATTACATCAATATAATGACATATTAAACACTAACAATAGAATATTGGATCTCATTTAATGTAATCAGATGGGTCGATGGCAGAGCGGTTAGCGCGCTGGGCTAGTAATCCAGTGGTCGCGAGTTCGAATCCTGCCTCGACCGATTTCGTTCACCTAAGCACAAGCATTTATTTGCTTATTTCAGGGAACGTAGTGACGCGACCTCTCCTGTTCGCGTTATTTTTATTTGAATTCGGCGCCAAATCAGCTGACCACAAACAAACATTTGGGAAAAAATAAAGTGTGTGAATAAATATTATATTTTGACAATACGATAACCTCCAAAATGTGACAGATGACAGTCGAAATTAGACACGCGTCGTGTCGACACGGACCGCGCTCACTGTGGCCAGAGCAGCTGCAAACCGCACCAGAGGGTGTCGGTTAGGCTCGCTCCACATCGGCAGCCATGGATGTGACACCTGGAGTGCCGAGATGGATCGGCGCACAGCCACTCGGCGAGAGAGTCGCTTTCCTGGACCGAAGCGGGTGCTGAGTTTGGAAAGTGTTCCAAACGCTGTTGGGTCGCGCTGGACCTTGGAGCAACGACCTGCATCTCCTTGAGACTCGCGCCGCCGCTGTTCGCCCAACCGGCATCTGCCGGTGTCTGGGACCCGAGGTTGCTGTCGCCGATAGCCTTGCCCCTTCGCCCATCGACGACGGTCCATTCCGGCATTGGTGGTGCATCAGCACGCCCATGGCCGAGAAGAGGAAATTATGTGTGCCCCAGAAAACTATATACTTATATGTGACAATTTGTTTTTCTCCGTATGACAATAATTCGGCTGTGTTTGTTTTTAATTAATTTATTTTATTGAACTTATTTAAATCTGTGACGTCCAATATTGACTTGTATCTATCCTAATTTGTGACGTCCTAATTTATTGACAATTTTATTTATTTCAACATTTTATCTTGTGACATGACCGTGTTGTCTGACGTTTGTGCACTGGCACTTGACATTTGTGTATCGTCAGACCACGGCTTCAATTATCATTTACTTTTTTATTTATCTCGTCCAGCGAGGTTATGTGTGGAATATCTAATTCCATAACAGACATTGAAAAAAGGTGAGCTCGACCTCCAAGCTTCTTGGGAGGAGGTTATCAGTAGGAAGATGTATATGTACTTGTTTAACAAGTACATATTCATTTTTTAATCAAAAAAAAGATTTTGCATGCGATGTGTCTAGAGCTCACCATCCACTGGTGAGGGAAGATTTACATCAACCTGCTATTTCGTTTGAGGTTAATCTCAAGTCCTACTCGTCAATTATCACACCTCCTAAAAAAATAAGCTCTTTCACAAGGCGAATTACATTAATATAAACAACCACCTTTCGACCTTCATTGTTAAACGAAATTGAATTTAGACTGTGCAACTGATTACTTTTACACCATATATAATACAATTTCACATTTCGTACCCACTATATCAATAAAAAATAACAAACATCCTTCTTGGTATTCTCCACCTCTTATAAAAATTGTAAAAGTAAAACATAAAATGCATAGAAAATGGAAAAAACATGGTAGTTATTTAGATTATGCTGAATTTTCGCTACTGCGGACAAGACAAAAAAAATACAAGTTGAATGTTACAAACAATATGTTATTCTATGGAATACATACAAATAATAGCAAAAAAACTTTGGACGTTTACAAAAAAAAAATATAAAAAAATCAGGAATACCTCAAACTATGCATTTAAAAAATATATCATGTACTGGCCCGGTGATGAAATAAGTCAGCTATTTAGCGAACATTTTCAAACTACTTATCACTGGTTGCATGTAACACATGAGATCCAACTGTCGATAGCGATATTTTAAGATACTTTGTTTTCTATACAACACATGTAGGTAGGTATGTATGTCAAGAAAGGATAGTATGGAGGTCAGTCCTTTTTTCCTACCCAGAATATGAAAACAGCATGATGGTATGTATGTATGTTTGGAGATTAAGTATCAAATAATTGAGTTTCTTAGATATTGTGTATAGGCAACTGCCATACAAATTGTATGAAGCGATGTCGTCACTAAATTCAATTTTTATAAAAATTGTTAAAAAAAAATCAGATGTACTAATACAATATTAATATTTTTTATAGAAAATTAAAAAATTATCTTTTAAAATATAAAAGAAATATTTTTCTTATTAAAAAATGTTTGAAAATCTCTGGAATTTTTTTGAAAAAATTGCTTTGAGATTTTGTATTTGTCTATATTCATACAAATTTTCAGCGTTCTAGCTTTTATGGTTTCTGAGATATATGAAAAAATAAAGTAAAAATTCAAAAGTTGAAAACCCCTGACTGTAACAAAAATTAAAAATTTTGAGTATAAAAGTTTTGTTAACCTATAATTATTTATATATTCTGAAATTTTAGGGTTTGTGAATCCAGCGGATCAAAAATTATAAGGGGGAGACGGACAGACACACAGACACACAAAACTCACATAAAATGTTCTACTCCGAATTCTGAGTAAATCCATGTATTGGAACATATATTCTGCGAAGCCTCTAAGTTGGTGTTTTTAGCATGCAAAAAGTCCACTACGCCATACAAAATGTTCCTTCGAAGTACACGCATTCATTCAGAGAATTGAATTTTCATGAACGAATCGACAGTTGGATAACTGTACCTCTATTCTACCAATCTCCACTAATGACCCATTAGTTTCTCTTTCTGAAGGATAAGATGGTATCACTATTACAGATTCTGTAGTTTTAAAATATTTACGTGAACTAGATGTCAGGAAGGGAGCTGGTAGCGATAATATACCACCGATTTTCATAAAACGATGTGCAGATACGCTTTCTATCCCACTTAATATATTATTTAATAGATCCATTTCCGAAGTAATATTTCCCAAAAAATTCAAAGAAGCTCTTATCATACATTTTCACAAATCTGGTTCAAAAAAGTGAAATTCAATATTCTCGTCCAATATCCATTCTACCGGTGTTTAGGAAAGTCCTCGAACGTATTGTATATAACCAAATTTATTACACGGTTAAACTAAATAATATCCAAAATCATCAACACGGTTTCCTACGTCGTCGCTCTGTCCTTTCAAATCTTATTACACTTACCGAGTACGTCACAAGAAACATGGATAAAAGACGCCAAGTGGATGTGATATATACTGATTATGCAAAGGCATTTCACAGAGTAAACCACGACATACTGCTATCAAAATTACATTACCTAGGTGTACATGGAGACTTGTTCATGTGGTTTACATCATATGATCGAAATAGAATGCTGTCAGTGATGTTCGAAGGATTTAAATCCAACTTCTTCGTTCCTCCTTCAGGTGTTCCTCAGGGGTATAACCTAGGTCCTCTCTTATTTAACATCTACACGTACGACATTTACAAATGTTTTACTCATTCGTCATATCTCGCATTTGCTGATGACATGAAGGTATACTACGCAATTAACTCCATAACCGACTGCTACAAACTTCAAGAAGACCTTGACAGATTATACTCTTACTGTACATTAAATAAATTAAAACTAAACATATCGAAATGCAATAAAATAACATTTACCCACAATATAAACTTCACGTATACCTTCAATGATTAAAATCAATGAAGTCAATTATATAAGAGATCTGGGTGCAAGGCCGTAGCCAGGGGGGGATCAATCCCCCCGAAATGAAAAAAAAGAAGATATTTCTTTAGTGAGTAAAAATGAGACTGCAGTTCCATACGGTGCACCCATTTCACTGTTGTTATACAAAACATAATAGTTAAAATCACTACGAAAAAATTTCCCTACCATCTTTTATTTTTATTATGTATGACTGTGTTTTATGCTCGCTTGGTACTCGCACGATGATACGGTCGCGGGGCGAATTATCCGCATAAGCAAGCCTTTCAGAAATATTAACACATTTTATACTTAATACACCATCTATATAATATGCCCTCACCTTGAATTTTGCACACAAATTTGGTTTCCTTTATATGTAATACATTTCACTAGAATAGAAAAAGTACAACATAAATTCATTAACTATTTCAATCATTAATTTCATTTAAAGTTTACTGACTATAGGGAATAACTAAAATATCACAGACTCGACACTCTCGAGTGTAGAAGAGTCTTGCAGGACCAATCGCTGCTGCATAAAATTCTGAACGGTGCCATCGACTCACCTGAGCTTGTCAACCTAGTGGGTATCCATGTTCCAGGTAGAACTGTTCGCCTACCTGAACTTTTACATATACCGGTATGTAGAACAAATGGCAGGAAGAATGCTACAAATCCACGCGTATGTGATTCTCATAACACGTTGTTCTCAACCGGGGTGGATATCTTCAATGTAAAATACGATAAATTTCGTCGCGAAATCTTCCTCCCTCGTACGCTCCTATCCATCCCATCACATACGAATTGTATGCGTGTGTGTGCATATGTATGTGTGTGTGTCAAGGGCGGATCCAGCTTTGGCGCCAGGGGGGTCACATTATAGTCGTGGTCAAGTCACAAGAAGTTATAATTTAATTTTGATAATAATAGATACGAGTAAAAAGTATGTATTTTATGAATAAATGTAAGTTCTGTACTTTTTTAAGAACACTATAACTTACCTACATATATTGGAATTTTAAAGTTTTTAATTTAGTACTTATTCGCTGCGCGACCGCAATCTACCTACTTACCTACCTACATACAGCTATGATTTCATACTTTTTTGTTTTGTTATATTTTTAATTTAACTAATTTTATTTTTTCTTGTATATTTTGTAATATGGAGGATAATACAAAGCCTCCCGACCCGCCTCCTATAAGTGATCACTTAAACATTTTAAATGATGAAATTTACGCGCTGTCAGATTCCGACAATAGTATGTTATCTGTCACTTTTCAGTCTAAAAAACGAAAATTGCGTACCACTACTGTCACAAATGAAACGCATAACAAACAAAATAACAATACCAGCATTAAAGATCAAATTATAATATCTGATAATTCGTATTCCGCCATCGAACCTCATCAATTGTATTCGTCAATATCTTGTGGTTCGTTTCAAGTATATGTGCAAAGAACCGATCCGGGCAAAGCAATCAATCCTTTAGATTTTGGTAGATACATTTTCTCGAATATAGCAATTCGCGGTATATTAAACGGCTTTGTCAAGTCTGAGGGCAGATATGAAATATGTGTAAATTTCAAAAGTGCCACATTTGCCAATCATTTTGTACTAAATTGCCATAAAATTACAAACGGTCAATACAAAGCATTCATACCTAATTTTAATCTAGTAAGGCTGGGTCTGGTCAGAGGAATCCCTGTTGACCTCACGGAAACTGAGATTGTTGATTCCCTTAACGTTTCTTTGGGAGCGGGTAAGGTTGTCAAGTCCAGAAGATTAAACTATAAGGAAACTATCGATAGCGTTGTCACGTGGAAACCATCCCAATCAGTGGTGATCACTTTTTCAGGCCAAACTCTCCCATATCACATATACTTGTATTACAATTCTATCCCCGTTTAAATATACAAATATCCAACTATTCAATGTTATAACTGCTGCAGGTTTGGTCACTCCAAACCCACCTGTCGCTCTCCACATCGCTGTTACAATTGTGGTGACAACCATTGCATCAACTGCAACGGGAACCACAAAGCAATAAGCACAATATGTCCAGAACTGACAAGACAAAGGAATATTAAATAATCCATGGCATTAAACAACATAATCATACCTTCAAGCATCAAAACAATTTCCTCCAGTTAAAAAATCTTTTGCTGAAATTACTTCTTCCCCAACTAATGCTCCATTTACCCTTGTCAACGAAAAAAATTCAACCCCCTCTTCTTCAACCACATCTTTTTACAAAACTTTATTCAAACCTAATAAACCAAAACCCACGATCACTCCAACTTTTGATACAAATTGTTTAAACTCTCTGTTGCTACGCCCAAATGGAAACAGTAAAAATATATCATCAAATGGCTGTGCCTTAAACAATGAACAAAACGCATCCCCTTATTCCACATCAATCTTATCTAATCAATTAACCGCCGATAATTCTTCCTTCATACAAACGCTTATTACACTCCTCATAAATATTTTAAGTAATAATATCAATCTACCGAACAACGCTGCTGACTATCTTTCTCCACTACTCTCCCTTTTTTACTTACACATTACTCAAAATTACTTACACATCCCCAATCAATATGTCATATATAATGTCGAATCGAAATTTTAAATTAACAAACATATTATTAGATGGGTCGGTGGCAGAGCGGTTAGCGCGCTGGGTTAGTAATCCAGTGGTCGCGAGTTCGAATCCTGCCTCGACCGATTTCGTTCACCTATAGCACAAGCATTTATTTGCTTATTTTAGGGAACGTAGGAAGATGTATATGTACTTGTTTAACAAGGACATATTCATTTTTAAATTTAAAAAAAAAAAAAAAAAAATATTGCTTAGCTTCTTAAAGTCAAATAACATCCAACTCTTAATTAATTTAATTTTAACAAATTCAACCAATTTATGATATTTCCACCAAGGCAAAATGCACTCTCTGTAGGGTGAATGCCATTAAACAAAAAAAAATTTAGTACTTTACTAGTTGCATGTAACACATGAGATCCAACTGTCGATAGCGATAGTATGTATAGTTGAAGAATATGTACCAAACTATAAACCCATAGATACAAATTATTGAATTTTTTCAGATATTTTGTTTTCTATACAACATATGTAGGTATGTATGTCAAGATAGGATAGTATGGAAGAAGATCCTTTTTCCTACCCAGAATATGCAAATTGCATGATGGTATGTATGTATGTTTGGAGATGAAGTAACAAACTATTAAGTCTTCTTACATATTGTGTATAGGCGACTGCCATACAAAATGTATGAAGCGATGTCGTCACTAAATTCAATTTTTAAAACTAGTTGCATGTAACACATGAGATCCAACTGTCGATAGCGATAGTATGTATAGTTGAAGAATATGTACCAAACTATAAACCCATAGATACAAATTATTGAATATTTTCAGATATTTTGTTTTCTATACAACATATGTAGGTATGTATGTCAAGATAGGATAGTATGGAGGAAGATCCTTTTTCCTACCCAGAATATGCAAATAGCATGATGGTATGTATGTATGTATGTTTGGAGATGAAGTATCAAACTATTAAGTCTTCTTACATATTGTGTATAGGCGACTGCCATACAAAATGTATGAAGCGATGTCGTCACTAAATTCAATTTTTAAAAAAATTGTTAAAAAAAAATTGAGATCTTCTACTACAATGTTAATATTTTTTATAGAAAATTAAATTATCTAGTTGGGGTGTTTCGGCTTTTTTCGATAATTGTAAAAGTTTTGGAAATATAGGCAGTTAAACTCATAAATTTATCATAAAAAAAATATTTTTCTTAATAAAAAATGTTTGAGAAACCCTGGAATTTTTTTGAAAAAACTAATTTGAGATTTTGTATTTGTCTATGTTTGTACCAATTTTCAGCGTTCTAGCGTTTATGGTTTCTGAGATATATGGAAAAATAAAATAAAAATTCAAAAGTTGATAACCCCTGACTGAAACAAAAATTCAAAATTCCGAGTATAAAAGTTTTGTAGGCCTGTAACTGTTTATATATTCTGAAATTTTAGGCTCTGTAAATTGAGCGGATCAAAAGTTATAAGGGGGGGACGGACACACAGACACACACACACACAGACACACAGACACACGAAATGTTCTACTCCGAATTCTGAGTAAATCCGTGTATGGAACATATATGCTGCGAAGCCTCTAAGTTGGTGTTTTTTGACTTCAAAGTTGGAAAAGCCGTGAAAAAAGTAGACCTCTCCATACAATTCTCGCGTATTCTGGCTTGATACATTGTCGATATGTTAAGAGAACAGAGTTCTCCTGAACAAATCGACAGTTGGATTATTAAAGTTTAAACGTTCCGATTGAGGTTGGGTTAGGTCTAGCTAGACGTTAGTCGAAACAAAGCGCGTGCAATTGTCACACGAAATGTGACATATAAAAGGTGACGGTGGCGCAGTAAAATTCAAATTTTCGATGCGTTAGTTCACGAATAATGCGTTTGGCGTTAAACAAAGTATTATTTTAAATTAATTAAATATTGAAAGTATCTTTTTCGTGCTAGGCGTATGCTAAACAATGTAACACCTCAGTGCGGCGCAATTTTCAGACAAAATTAAAATCGTCATATCTCAATAACTACTCACCCGAGACACTTGAAATCTTCGACGAGAATATTCGTTTTTAGCTGTTTTAAATGTTGAATACAATTTTTTGTTTATTTTGTTCTTCTGCATACTATTTAACTGATTTTTTCAACATTTCAGCTTATAAATACAAGATTAATTAGCAAAAAAATATCACATAGGTAAAAAAAGATATGGAAAAGTATGTAGTGAATAAAAATCATCTTAAAATTTACTAATTTTTAAGTATTTCTTCAAAAACAAACACAGTTTTCAACAATTGCCTTATACATTTGTATGAAGTTTATCTGTAAGCGCTATGACCTATGTGCCGCTGCACCGTGAATTTATCAATTTATATAGTAGAAAATAGTAATAAAATCATTGGCTGTTTGTTATAAATAATACTATTATAACTCAACAGGCTCTGAGTACTTTTTCGGAACATTTATAAAAGCAAAATTAATTCATAATAGCAAAAAATTTTCAATGTATTTTGTCTATCACCAAATAAATAAATCGCCAAGTAAGATTTTAAAAGTCGGTAACACAAAAAATCGAAGTTACTCTCAAAAACACATGAACTTTAAAAAAAGAGTTATTTTGAAATATGAATCAACGTTAAAGACACAAATAAAAACATATAAATTTACAACAAAATACTATGCTTTTATAAACTAAATAAAAACGAAACATAAATATTTTTCTAAACCGGCGCACAATCTCTACGAACTCGAATATGGGTTATAAGCAACATTAATATCCATACAAAGCGGTATCTCAGTGCGGGTCCCGATTACGTCTCGGGATGAAATAGACAAAAAGTAAACACTCTACTGCCATCTACCAATTTTTTAAAAATTTTTTTTAATCATATTTACTTAGTGAAATGGTTCGGTTACACGATGTAATGAATATATTTTGGATATGTCGATAAATAAGATTTCTACAGCGAGATTAAGTGGAGCATGGTCCATCCCGATTACCTATCGTGATCCGCACTGGTGTAGCGCATGATTCATCACGATAACGTCTCGGGATTAGCACTGAAACGGTTAAATAAAGTCTATATTTTGATAAAAATATAGACTTTATTTAACCCCCCCTGGATCCGCCCTTGGTGTGTGTGCATGTAACATGAGTTGTTTGCAGTGATTTCTTGTTATTGATGGAAAGCTTGTTATTGGCTCTCAATTATATGTTAAAATTGTAAAATGTAAAATGCAAATGAGCTGTTGGCTTCCCAAATAAATAAATAAATAAATGACTTGCCAAAATCCATTATTTGAAACTGAAGGGAATGGACGGAGGAAGGGACTGAACGGGCGGAGGGGACTGATTTTTTTAAAAAACTTATATGTATATAAACTTATACATATGTTAAGTTTTATTTATGTTCTTGGATATTAATAAAACTTTTTTATTATTATCTAACAAATAAATAGTCAAAAAAGTACGAAAGCGATTTTCTTGGTGAGTTAGCTTCTTGATTCACATTATATTCCCGAGCAGCGTCGGGTATAAAAAACTAGGAAATTAATAAAATAAAATATACAAATTTAATAATATTTGACATCCCTGAAATTTGCAATCAGTACCGACTCATGCATGCAGTACCGACTTGTTTGTTTCAGTATGAGACTTGTTTTAGATGTAGAATCATATGAGTTAATTCTGAAATCGATATTTAGAGAAAATATTGGTAGATATCAAGTGATTAAGCAATAAGAAAACTAAAGAACGATGAGTGAGTCAATAAAAGGTTTGTATTCAAATTATGTACTTGGATATATACAAATTATGTTATTGGTTATATTCAAATTATGTAGGTACTTGGATATCTTCAAATTATTTAGTTGCCTACTTAGTTTTCTTCAAATTGTACTTGGTTGTCTTCAAAGTATGTACTTGGTTATATTCAAATTATGTACTTGGATATCTTCAAATTATTTAGTTACCTACTTAGTTTTCTTCAAATTGTACTTGGTTGTCTTCAAAGTATGTACTTGGTTATATTCAAATTATGTACTTGGTTATCTTCAAATTACATATATACTTACTTGGTTATCTTCAAATGATGTACTTGGTTATATTCAAATTATTGTACGTTCCATTTAAAAGTGCACTTCGTGATTATGTTGCTTTTGGTGTTGTTACACGTTAAAAACAGGATATTCCCTACAGTTGGGGATTTTTTCTTTTTTTAATTTCTGTTACAAGTCATTTCTGATAAATCTGCACAAAAGGAACTTAATTAGAGGAAATAGCGATAATATTAATCAATTTATTTTACTGATTGACAGTCGTACCTACTTACATTACCATGAAGTGCTCTTTTAAATTAAACGTACTCTACTTCCATTTATTTATTTTTATTATTGATGCGTTTCGTAGAATAATCGTCATAATAATAAGTTTCTACATATTTTATTCTAATTCAGTCTCTAATAAGCTGTGATGCACCGGTTTAGAATAGTGCTTCAAATCTTTTCTATATTTTTTGTCCCGTAAGAGCTGGGTAATCAAAAATACAACATACAACATTTTTTTTACATATTCAATATGCCTTTGAAGCAAGTACAAATACAGCCTTGTGAACTAAATCAGTCGTGGCAGGATTCGAACTCGCGACCACTGGATTATTAATCCAGCGCGCTAACCTCTCTGTCACCAACCATCTAATGTAGGGATACACGTATGTGCCGTAATTTACAAGGTATCGCACACCCGCACACCTGTCGCTGATAACCCCACACTGTGGGGCAATATGGAGTTACATAATTGCACTAGCGCAATTGATTATAGAAGCCGAAAATCTTGGCATGCCTAAATTCAACTCTCACTCAATTTTTTGATTGCTTATTGCAACCACACTACAAGATTGGCAAGCCCCTGAGCAATTGGTGGATAAACTAAATCTTGATTATTAATTTTAACAAAAAAAAAAAAAAATTTGAAAAATATGTAGTTAATAAAAAGACTATAATGTTTATTTTATTTATTCAAAATCCACAATAACTATACAAAAAAAATTACAACAATACAATAGTGAAACATAGTACAACACAAAATAATATTTAACAATTTAGTATATTATGTTGGCACTGACAAAAAGAATACAATCTATCAGTACCAACATCCAGTGGATAAGAACTATTCCACTAAGCAGTGCTTGTGTCGGAATAGCTTTATAATCATTTTAACTGGTCAACGCAGTCCATACTTACATATGTCTAACACACAATTATAACATATCATAAAATCAAACATATAAATTATAATATACAGCTATAAAATCACGGTTTTAAATCATTTCATAATCCAACTGTCGATTCATGTCGATTCATGAGAATTCAATTCTCTTAATGAATCGACATTATCCAACTGTCGATTCGTTCATGAGAATTCAATTCTCTTAATGAATCGACATTATTAAGCCAAGATGCGTGTACGAAGGAAAATTTTGTATGGTGTAGTGGACTTTTGGCATGCTAATAGCGCCAACTAGAGGCCTCGCAGCATATATGTTCCCATACATGGATTTTCTCAGAATTCGGAGTAGAACATTTTATGTGAGTTTTGTGTGTGTGTGTGTGTCTGTGTGTGTGTCTGTGTGTCTGTCTGTCCCCCCCCCCTTATAACTTTTGATCCGCTTAATTTACAGAGCCCAAAATTTTAAAATATATAAAAAATTACAAGCTTACAAAACTTTTATACTCAGAATTGTGAATTTTTGTTTCAGTCAGGGGTTATCAACTTTTGAAATTTTGATTTATTTTTCCATATATCTCAGAAACCGTAAAAGGTAGAACGCTGAAAATTGGTATAAACATAGACAAATACAAAATCTCAAATAAGATTTTTTAAAAAAATTCCAGGGTCTCTCAAACATTTTTTATTAAGAAAAATATTTTTTTTATGATAAATTTATGAGTTTAACTGCATATATTTCCATTTTATTTTAAATATCGAAAAAAGCCGAAACACCCCAACTAGAAAATTTAATTTTCTATAAAAAATATTTACATTGTATTAGCACAATTTTTATAAAAATTGAATTTAGTGACGACATTGCTAAATACAATTTGTATGGCAGTAGCCTACACTAAGAAGACTTAATAGTTTGATACTAATCTCCAAATATACATACATACCATCATGCTGTTTTCATATTCTGGGTAGGATCAAAGGACTGTCCTCCATACTATCCTATCTTGACATACATACCTAGGTACATGTGTTGTATAGAAAACCAAATATCTTAAAACATTAAATAATTTGTAGTTTGGTACTTATTCTTCAACTATACATACTATCGCTATCGACAGTTGGATCTCATGTGTTACATGCAACTAGTATTATATATCTCAGTACCATTTAATTCTTTTGTAAATATGTTTAAAATACGAGGTAAAATAAAATCAAAATGTTTTTGAGCAAACGTGGTATGAGCTCTGGGGATGGGTAAAAGTCTGTGTCTAATATTGTAGGAATTTTCAACTTGAGTATATTGTGAAATATTGACCTTATGTATATAACTCGTCATTTGAATAAAATCATCTGACTCATCAAAATAATATAATTACTTAAGTAGAATATAAATTACTAAGTGATTACTACATGTGTTCACCTGAAATACATAATTGGTTATCAACAGTCAAGAAAAAATATCAACATTTAATTTCCTTGCTTTGTTATTAAATTAAGTATTAATAAATCTTATTATGCTATGTACATACGTGCTTATATGTACCAACGTTGTACATATGTATTATGTTAATATTAAAAAGCAGGACCCGATCTACTACACGTTTGAAAGGAGCAAAATCACAAGGTGTAAATCAATTGGAGTGCGCCAAAATACCTACAACAAATACAAATTTGTTTTTATTTGGAAATATTATAGAATCGTGAGATGAACTTCGTAGGGAGCAGCAATACCGGACCCAGGACAGAGTGCAATGTCCTGGCGATTATGTACTTATGTACCAGGAGAGCCGACCCCGACTAAGACGGTATAGGGGCAAAGAAGAAGAAGAAAGAATCATGTGATCCAACTTTTCTTCTTCGTTTAGTAGACCTAGAGTTGGTCTGTTATTCAGAAACTGCGCCTCCTGGGATGACGATTTCCAGCTATCTTTCCATCTCTTGGCCGGGTGGTCTTCCGGGTAGACGGCGACCAGAGGGTACCTATTTCATTTGCTGCTTTATACGCAAGTCTACCACTGTCCATTCTGGCTATATGGTCACTCAAATGTCTTCTTCTGGATTAACTCCACCGAACGATGATGCCCTCTATTCCAAATGTGTTCCTTATATCGGAGAACTCCACCGTTGCCGGTCCCAAGCTCGAAAGAGAGAGGTGGAAGGTCGCTGGGTTTGGCTAGCCACCTGCCTGGGGTAAAACATAAATGCGCTCAAAGTACAGAAACAAAAGCCTTGGAACACGGACAGATCTGGAAAATGATCCAATTTTTGTTTTTTTTTGTAAATAAATGATTCTTAAGCAACATGTTATATAAAAGGCAATGGATATTCGGCAATACGAAATGTTGCCACAAATTAAAAAGTGTGGACAGCACTCAATAAATTTTCCAAAAAATATTTGATAATAACCAAATTAGTACTTGATTGAATAATTTTAATGGAAATAGCTATAAACTAATGAAGTAAAAAATGACGTCAATGTACTAAATTTGAAAACCCAAAACACCACAATTTTCTTAAAATTATTGTTTGTACCTAAGGTTTGCACATAATATGCTTATACATATTTTTATGCATTACTTTTCAAGTGAAAATCTATTATTTGTTTATTTGTTATATGACCTTTCGTGTAAAATTTATACCTTTATTTTGTAAAAAAACTTGGTTTTATTGTTAACTAGCTTTTATGTCCCGCCGTTGGCCAAGAATGTAAATTAGTGAAGGAATAAGCAATCGTTTATATACCTACATAATATTGTCACACATAATTTTTTTTAACCGTAGTATGAAAAGTAAAAAGAGTTTAAGCGGTGTAAAATCTTAAAGTGATGGCCACAATCCATTTGCTTTTATATATAAGCACATACAATTTCTGCACGCATGGACTATGGGAAATGATTTTAAATATGACTTATTATAAAAAGACAACGTCGTAAAGAGTTTGGATTTGGCCACAACCCCTATTTTTATATTTTGTCATCGAACGCAAATAATGTGTTTTAAATATTTAGTAATTTTGGATGATGGGAAATGGTTTAAAAATTGATTAAACAAAAGTACTGAAAATATTCTAGTGTTGGTCCCATCCCATTCGTTTTTATATTTTTCGTCAAGTGTGCATATAGTTTATTATAGTTTTGCACAATAAAACTGATAGACTTAAAACTGACACATAAGTCTACATTACAGAAGAAGAAGACTTAAGCTATGTTAAATAGTTTTTAATATGAATATAAACGTTGTGAAGATCCAGCAATGGCCACAACCCCGATTTTTTATATATTGTCATCAAAATGAAATGTGTAGTAATTGAAAATTAAGCAATATATGATGATATAATAAATGGTGTAAATTTGATTGAACAAAAGTAATGAGAAGATTCTAGTGTTGGTCACATCCCATTCGTTTTTATGTATTTTCATCAAGTATGCATGTTGTTTATAATATTTCGTTACAATAGACTATTAGACATAAAACTAATCCAAAAGACTAAATAAAAAAAGAAGTAGAAGTATAAAACTATAACAAATAGTTTGTAATAAAAACTGACCCAATGGTCTACATAGAAGATGAAATAGAAGAATTACACATTAGGAAATGTATTATATAAAAAACTGACCAAAATGTCTTCATAAAAGAAGAAGAAGATGAATTGAACTATAGGAAATATTTTATATAAAATTCACCCAACATCTACATAAAATAAGAAAACGAAGAATTAGACTAAAGGATAGTTTGTTTAAAAACTAACCAAAAGGTCTACATAAAGGAAGAAGAAGACGAATTAGACTATAGGAAATAGTTTGTATAAAAACTCACCCAAGGTCTACATAAATTAAGAAAAAGAAAAATTAGACTATAGGAAATAGTTTATTTATGAACTGTCCCAAATGACTTCACAAAAGAAGAGGAAGAAGATTTAAACCCCAAGAAATAGTTTGTAGAAAAAATCACCCAAAGGTCTACATAGAAAAAAGAAGAATTTCACTATAGGAAATAGTTTGTAGGTATATTGAATGTGTATTGTAGTTAACCTAAAATAGTTTAATAATTTTCCTATACAAAATCAGTATATTCTTGGTTTTTAAGTAGCAAGTATTAGGTATGTAGGTACCTACCTACAATGATGTTCTAAATTAATTCGAATTCGATTTATAACAAATTTTATTTGAATATCAGAATGTGTCCGTTACCATAGTAACCATGTTCCAACATGTGAAAAATATCAAATGTTATGGAGACATTTTTTGAATATGTAGGTACCTACATTGGTTTGTTCGATGCCATAAAAATGAAAATTGTCAGAAAAATCAAATATTTTTAACAAATTATGCAATTTTATTACGCCTATATCTTTACTAATAATTAACAGACTTTTACAATATATGTCTTAAAACTTGCTGTAATGTCTTGTGTTTCATTTCATTATTTCATAATCACATTTATTTCAAAGGTATATTATTTTAAAGAACATATTCATTCGGTAGGAAAATTAAATATCGTATGAAAAGATATCAAAATGGCGGGGTTATATCGTGGGTTCAATGCTATAATTAGATAACACGAATTTCCAAGTCGTAGATAACTAGTCATTACAAGTACATGCCCTGCCTGCAACAGTGGTATGCGCTAAAACATATATTTAATATTTTAATCTTTTAAAAATAATTTAATAATATTAAGTTAAATTTATACATGTGGCTTCTTGAATTTTAACCAATGTTGTTCAACAATGTACTATATTTTATTATACTATCCTTCTAAAAGTAATGACATGATTTGTGTAGGCAAAAACTTAATAATAATAATGAACACTTCCTTGCACCCTGCGCAAGTGGCGAGTTTATTGCCGTATGGCAATTTCTTCCAACTAACCAGTGTTTCCAGCCCAGAGAAGCAATATTTGCGTGAGAAATTAATTTAAAGAAATTTAAATAAATTTCTCCTCTGCTGGGAATCGAACCCAGGACGCCCGCACAGAAACTAAACGGCTTACCAACTGTGCTTAAAACTTCAATTGTCATTTTCTCATATCATTATATTTTGAGTTGTCTAATTATAGAATTGAACCCACGATATGTACATTTGTACAAAACGCTTACTTTAAAAATAAGTTAAACATTATAATTAGACAAAATATTCACCATGTTTTTCACTTAAAAGCTAAGTTATACTTGAAAATATATTTTTTTCGTGTAAATACGTACTTCTAACTTTTAAACTAACAGATATTTGCGTGCAAAATGTACACTTTTTTGACAGATATGACTTGGAAAATTTTGTATGAAAAAAATAATTATTGAAATATCTTTAAAATTCAGCATTTTAATCGCATTATTTTTAGCGTGACACTGCATCAGGTATACTGGTACACGTTCGCACATAAATAAGATTTTTAGATGCTCTTGGTTTTTCAAAAGGCGTGAGACAAACACACACACACACACACACACACACACACACACACACACACACACACACACACACACACACACACTAACATATTGATTGCTTTATTACTTTAGATTTCATAATCACATTTATTTCAAAGGTATATTATTTTAAAGAACATATTCATTCGGTAGGAAAATTAAATATCGTATGAAAAGATATCAAAATGGCGGGGTTATATGTACATTTGTACAAAACACTTACTTTAAAAATAAGTTAAACATTATAATTAGACAAAATATTCACCATGTTTTTCACTTAAAAGCTAAGTTATACTTGAAAATATATTTTTTTCGTGTAAATACGTACTTCTAACTTTTAAACTAACAGATATTTGCGTGCAAAATGTACACTTTTTTGACAGATATGACTTGGAAAATTTTGTATGAAAAAAATAATTATTGAAATATCTTTAAAATTCAGCATTTTAATCGCATTATTTTTAGCGTGACACTGCATCAGGTATACTGGTACACGTTCGCACATAAATAAGATTTTTAGATGCTCTTGGTTTTTCAAAAGGCGTGAGACAAACACACACACACACACACACACACACACACACACACACACACACACACACACTAACATATTGATTGCTTTATTACTTTAGATTTCATAATCACATTTATTTCAAAGGTATATTATTTTAAAGAACATATTCATTCGGTAGGAAAATTAAATATCGTATGAAAAGATATCAAAATGGCGGGGTTATATGTACATTTGTACAAAACACTTACTTTAAAAATAAGTTAAACATTATAATTAGACAAAATATTCACCATGTTTTTCACTTAAAAGCTAAGTTATACTTGAAAATATATTTTTTTCGTGTAAATACGTACTTCTAACTTTTAAACTAACAGATATTTGCGTGCAAAATGTACACTTTTTTGACAGATATGACTTGGAAAATTTTGTATGAAAAAAATAATTATTGAAATATCTTTAAAATTCAGCATTTTAATCGCATTATTTTTAGCGTGACACTGCATCAGGTATACTGGTACACGTTCGCACATAAATTAGATTTTTAGATGCTCTTGGTTTTTCAAAAGGCGTGAGACAAACACACACACACACACACACACACACACACACACACACACACACACACACTAACATATTGATTGCTTTATTACTTTAGATAAATAAATAAAATATAGAATATTGGGCCAGATTTTCAAAAGATATGGAACATGATTTATATGGTGAACAAAGCGTGCACTGTATTAGGGTGTCATAGGCAATTGGTTTGGAAAATCCAACATTTGTCGCAACATTGACGGTAAGGTTAGAATATAAATATAAGATATGCGTTCGACTGATCATGACTCTTCTGTAGAACCACGAGTTGGCACTGTTCGGACCAAAGCACTTCTTCTTAGAACATCAGAAATAAAGGTCTTGAGATCTGTCGCTAGAACAATCCTTCGAGATTGTGTCCATAACGTGGATATTATATAAAAAATGTGTAACATAGAAGATTCTATTTGGACATCCTCCACCTGGAAAACCATCTAAGAAATGGAAGAATAGTTGGATTTCATAATCTCAAGAAGCATGCTTTCTGTATCACAGACCGTACGGTCAGTTAAAAAAAGAAGAAGGTGATACTTTCATCTCATATTCCTATACTACATAGGTGTTTGTAATAATTCCTTTTGTTGAGCATAGGCTTAATTTGATCAACCTTTCATGTTTAGATATTACAGTAATCTGTCTACAAAAAGCATTGATACAAACTCGTTTCTGAAACTTCAAATATGTCAAATTTACCATTCGAATGGCATATGTACATCATTAAGTACCTAAATAGTTTTTGTTTAATAAATCAGTTATTAATTTAGGAAAATGGAATTTTGTTCAAACAGAGTGTATACAAATCTGCACCAAGGAATAAAAACGGGAATACAATTCATTTGTAAATATGTATTACGTATTATCAAATTGTATATTCGTTTGAGAAGGAATATTTCTGCGAGTAGGACAGATGCGTGGTCGCTGATATTGGTCATTATGGCAAATACCAGAACTGCCATGGGCGTATTCAATTTTTAAAAACAATGTTCACAAATTGACAATCGAAACAAGTTAAGTTTTGACGAGAGGTCTCCTTACTTGTCAACAGTTTTCCTACAACACAGTACAAAAATATAGTTATACCTCACAAATTTAGAAATTAAATCATATAAATGGAACTTTCATTGCTTATTATAGCCATAAAATGTTTTATAAAATAAAATCCCGATCGACCAGCCAAGAACCAAAGAGAATATAACCTTGCCAAGAACCAATACGAAAACCAGCTGACAGCTGTCAAAACGAGAATTCGTGCTGATAAATAGACACTTTTGTCAACATTTTGAGTGTTACCATAATAATCCTTATTTCCGTGCTTAGAAATAGGTGGGTTGCCATATGAAAAAAATATCTGTACTTATTGATAAATAATTTTTACGTATATAAAAAAATAAAAGATGAATTGTCTCTACTAGTGTAGGTAGTGAGAGAAAAATACTCCGAAAGATACTCGGACATGTGCAGGTGTATATACGGAGCTTGGAGAATTCTGAGTATAAAAGTTTTGTAGGCCTATAATTTTCTATATATTCTGAAATTTCGGGCTCTGTAAATTGAGCGGATCAAAAGTTATAAGGGGGGACGGATACACACACACACACACACACACACACACACACACACACACACACACACACACACACACACACAGACAAACGAAATATTCTAATACGAATTCTGAGTATAACCGTATATGGAACATATATGCTGCGAAGCCTCTAAGTTGGTGTTTTTTGACTTCAAAACCCGTATAATATAGAACAAATTGGAAAAACCGTGAAAAATATAGACCCTGCATACAATCTCGCGTATCCTGGCTTGAAACTTTGTTGATATGTTAAGAGATCAATGTTCTCTTCAAAAAATCGACAGTTGGATGAGCTCAATGTTATGAAGGTGATAAAAATAGAGAGGCTGCGATGGGCAGGACACGTGGAAAGAATGGGCGATGAAAAAGGATCCTACACACAAAGCCTCGAGGTAGACGAAGCGTTGGTAGATCCAAGCTCCGATATACCTATGCTTAAAGAGTGCATATTATACAATCAAAATGAATGACCCGATAATTTAAATCACGTAAAAACCCTTTTTACCGCACGCGATTGTTACCCTTACAATTGTGTAATATGCGGTTTTAAAATATAATGGTTTCAGTCACTAGATTTAACGTTATATGCCTTTTAAATGCTATGTCTTATTGTTTTGGTGATAATAATCGAAAAACATTTTTTTTTAATTAAAAAAATATATGTAGGTATTTGTTTCGAGGCGCTGGCTTATCATTATTTCCGGATGTCTTGTACGAGCCGGGTAATCGGAAATACAACAGTCATAAACATTTTACATAGTTCAGCAATGAGGTTCTGTGGTCTGGCAATACTGATGCTAGCAACCATAGAAACGAAGCGTTGTTTTGTCGGTGGATTAGTGACAGTTAGTGTGAAGAGTTACTGAGAAGGTTGGTGAAGCGAATATTATCTTTGTGAACATTATTACAAGCTATTTCGGCGAAACGATGGCAAACAATCTCAAACTCGGCGACATCGTGAGGTCGTTTGACGGTGAAGGTGACGTAATCCAATGGTTGGTGAAATTGGAGTTGGTGGCCAAATTGAAGGGCTTAGAGAACATGGCGCAAATTATCCCGTTGTTTCTGGAGGGCGCAGCTTTCGCAGTCTATAATGAAATGGACGATAAACAAAAATCTGACGTGGAGGCCATCAAGGATGTGCTCATCTCTACATTTGCCTTAAACCCATTTAAGGCATACGAAAATTTTGTGAGACGAGTGTGGTGCGATGAACCAGTAGATGTGTTTCTCACAGACCTCCAAAAATTGGCGCGCCTGGCGGGAGTCACCTCAGACATGCTTTTGAAGAGAGCGTTTGTGGTAGGGCTGCCTTCATCGGTGTCCCGTGAGTTGCGCGCGATGTCTCAAGTAGAATCTCTTCCCTTGTCGCAAGTGGTAGAGCGCGCGCGCTCTCTGATGGCAGAGCTAGTAGACCAGCCAGTGGCAGCTGTCGCACGAGAAGACAGAGACGTAGTGAGGCAAAAATGCTGCTTCCGATGTGGTGGTCCTCACTTGATAAAGTTTTTAGATTGTATTGTGGTAGAAAGACTTTTTGGTATTGTGGAAGTCATACTGGGGATGGATGCCATACGAATGCTGGGAGGGATCATTGTAACTTCAGACCGTGTAGAATTCCTTGGGAAGAAGGGAAAGAAAGGTGTGCAGGTATGTCAGCAGTTGGAGGTCGAAGGTGATGCGAAAAGTCATTGTCACTCCGTGGCCGCTGCATCAAGAACGGAAGCCACAATTAGCGACTGCGATTTTTCTGCCTACTTCAAGGGAGATTTTTGGAGTGTAGAATGGTCGTGGAAAGATCAACCGCCAATACTAAAAAATGTCATCGAGGCATACAGTAGTGTAGATGAGCCAAGCATGAAGGCGCAGTTTGACAGTGAAGTCGAGAAATGGATTGATAAGGGATGGCTAAAGCTAACGACTCCTGCAGGACAAGGTGTCCTTCCTCTCATGGCAGTTGAGCAGTCGAATAAGAACAAAGTCCGCCCTGTCTTAGACTTTCGTGAGCTGAACGAGTATGTGCAATGCCATCCGGGGTCAGACGCGGCTGTGTGTGACGAAACTATCAGGCGATGGAGAAGAGTTCCAGAACCGGCGAAGCTAATAGATCTCAAGTCTGCCTATCTTCAGATCCACGTAGACGAAAGTCTCTGGCATTACCAAAGAGTGAAGTATAAGGGGAAAATGTATTGCCTAACAAGGTTGGGTTTTGGGCTTAACTGTGCACCAAAGATAATGACCCGAATTCTCAGCTACGTCTTGTCTCAGGATCCTAAGGTACAGCAAGGCACCAGTGCTTACATGGACGACATATTGGTCGATGAAAATGTGATTTCTGTTGAAGAAGTTCTCAATCACCTGAAGAAATATGGTCTCGAGACAAAACTACCAGAAAGACTTGAAGGTGGCCGTGTGCTAGGTCTGGTATTGAATAGAGATGATTACGGCAGATTGGTATTTTGTCGTGGGAATAACATTCCAGAAATAAGTGAGGGATCGAGGATAACGCGGAGGCAACTATTTGCCATTTGTGGAAGACTGATAGGACATTACCCTGTGTGCAATTGGTTGAGAGTAGCATGCAGTTATGTGAAAAGAGTGAGCCAAGGCCGATCTTGGGAAGACTATGTTGGGAACAAGGTGGAGTCTATGGTCAAGGAACTCCTAGAGAGAGTTAAGTTGGAAGACCCAGTTCGAGGCCGATGGTTAGTTCCTTCCGAAGAAAAAACTGGAAGGGTTTGGTGTGATGCGAGTGTCCTAGCATTGGGCGTTGTTCTGGAGATTGGAGAAGTAATAGTAGAAGATGCGGCTTGGCTTCGAAAATCTTCTGACAATGGGCACATTAATGTTGCAGAGCTAGACGCTGTTTTAAAAGGAGTGAACTTGGCTCTGAAATGGGGGTTGAAAACTTTAGACATAATGTCTGATTCAGCCACTGTTGTGAGTTGGGTGCGCTCGACATATGAAGGAAGTTGTCGAGTAAGGGTATCAGGCATGGCAGAGATGCTTGTTAAGAGGCGGTTAGGTCTGTTCAAAGAGCTGGCAGATGAATATGACTTGACTGTTAAAGTCACTTACGTCGAGTCGTGCAAAAACAAGGCTGATGTGCTCACCAGAGTGAAGAAGAATTGGTTGGTGAAGGACAGTTCTCTAGAGGTCGCATGTAGCGCCAACTTGGTAGAGCTGCATGAGATGCATCATTTCGGTGTAGAAAGAAGTCTGTACTTGGCGAGATTAATAGATCCAAGTGTGGAAAAGGAGGACATTCGAAGGTGCGTGCAGGAATGCCTGCAATGTCGGTCAATCGACCCTGCCCCTGTGACCCATGAAGGAGGTTCCTTGAGTGTGGACAATGATTGGGTCCGACTAGCCCTGAACTTCACTTACCACGGTGCAAAATGTTATTTTACCCTAATTGACTGTGGACCGAGCCGTTTTGCTATATGGCGTGAATCGATATCTGAAAGTGGAGCTGAAGTCATTCGCAACTTAGAGCAGATTTTCTGGGAATGAGGTCCGCCGAACGAGATCCTTATGGACAATAGTACGGCGTTCAGATCAAGGCAGGTTGGCATATTGTGCGAGAGATGGAATGTGCATCGAAGGTTTCGAGCAGCTTATCGACCAGCGGGCAATGGAATCATTGAAAGACACCATAGGACCATCAAACAGACAGCCGCCAGATGTGGGAACTCGCCGTTGGATGCTGTGTTTTGGTATAATTTGGCTGCTAAAACAGAAAAGATTCGGCCCCATCCAGTAGACTCCATAAGTATTCCTGGAGACATCCTGCCGTGGAGCCACAGCTGGAGATAGAAAGAAATTCGAGGTTTCAAGTTGGCGAAAGTGTCCTCGTCAAATCACCGAATGCTAAATGTACCTCCCGTTGGAGTGTAGGCCGGGTGACAGGTGTTATCTCCCCTGATAATATCGTTGTGGACGGCACTCCGAGGCATGTCTTGGACTTACGAGAATTACCATCGAGGTACACTGAAGAGGACGACAGTCAAACAAATAGACCAAGCAACCAAGAAGTTGGTTTTCAAGGAATATCTCTTGAATCCGATGAAGAAGAGCAGGGACAAATGGAAGAAACTGATACGCAAGTGTTAGCAGGAGAGAGAACGCCACAGCCTGCCCGAACTCGTAGACCACCGGCATGGTTAGGGCAGTATGATTGGTGATGAAGACATCAAGGGGGCGTGTGGTCTGGCAATACTGATGCTAGCAACCATAGAAACGAAGCGTTGTTTTGTCGGTGGATTAGTGTAAATGTGACAGTTAGTGTGAAGAGTTACTGAGAAGGTTGGTGAAGCGAATATTATCTTTGTGAACATTATTACAGGTTCACCAACCATTCAGAATTTAGTAGCTTTTTAGGTGTGATGAGTCTGGAGTTCGAGGACACACGCATGTGTTGTACACATCCCTCACCCACATACCTGTCGCTGATTACCTCGCACTGTGAGACATGCCGTCATGGTATGTATGTATGTAGTTATGATAAATATTTTATTCGCATACGGTATATCTGCAATTTATACACAGCAAAGCAATATACACAGCAATTATTATTATATATAATGGTTTTTAAAAAAGGCTACGACTATTTACACGACTCAACCATAGACGAAAACCAAAAATAACCACAGAAAACGCAGATAAATCAAGTTATAAAAATATTTAGCTTTGTTTATACTTTGTTATAATTGTAGATCTCGATGAAAAATGATTTATAAAATTAAGTAAATGTAATAAGATGCCAATATTATTTATTTTTTCTTCAAGTTGGTTTCCATGATGCATTTTTATGACCATTGAAAAAATGACAAAGATAAATATTTTTGTATTTTGATTTATCTGCGTTTTTATGGTTATAAATGACCTAAAAACATAGACGACGTCAGAAAATTTGTCGTTTAAATAGACACTTTTTGGCGGGAAAACGCTTTTCCCGCCAATTCCGGTCGTAAAAATAGTGACACCGTTTAAAAAATATAAAACATATTTTTCGTGATTAGTGAACACAGATCATTTATTTGCACATATTCAGGACTCATTTTATGATTATTTAATAGGAAAATCAATCAATAATTGTATTTCATTGTAATCTTCCGTTAGTTGGATATTTTAAAACAAAATAAATATTAATCGACTTAATTGAGAATGAAGAGTAAAAACCAGGATTAATATTTTGAAATGTTCCCGCAAAATTATCTCCCAAAGTATGAGGGCCTATACGGCCTCCCGTGCCTTGTCATATTACGCATGCGCCAATGTTGTCTATTCAAATCAAGATTCAAATACTAACGTCTGGCGACAGATGAATCAAGGGAAATTTTACGACAGCCAAATAATAGTATGATGTGTACGTAAATCCCATTTATTAGTTTTTGATTAAGTTCAGTTAGACTTTAATAATTACAGCGACTCGCGTGAACGAGTTGCTTTATATATTGAATGTAAATTGATTGCAGGAAAATGTTATCAATACCTTTGTCATTTGTAAGTTTATTGTACATATATTCGCATTTGATCACATTCTTCAAATAAATTATATTTTTTAACATATTATTTACGTAATTGTATGATTTTTAATATTACTTACTTATTATTTTTTATGTTGAAGTGGATTTTCATATACCAACATATCAATTTAATAAAACTGCGCCAAAAATTGTACCGATAAAATCTCCGCGCATGCGCAATATGACAGGCACGGGGGGCCGTATAGGCCCTTGTCCAATGCTGACTTGGAGTCAGCATTGCCTCAAGGTATTATATACTTGATATTTCCATAGGTATTGTGATCGATATATTTCCATGCATTATGATATCAAAGAAACCCAAAAACCATTATTTTACTTTGGCCTAAATGTATTTCTTCTATTAATTCTAAGAACGGATTATAGCGGCCCCCCAGGCCTTGTTCATATATTTAAGTATTGTCTTTTCTATTGAAAATAAATTTAAAATGTAAAATGCATCAAGCAGATTCCTGGAATCTTGGCTTTCACCCGGTGGTACGGGTTGGTTCTTCAGTATAACCCCCCCCCCCTCCCCTACTCCATGTTTCACGGGCGCTGGCTCGCCCGGCTGTGTCCGATCAGTTGTCATTCGGTAGTTGTGAGTGTGAGTTGTCATTCGGTAGGAGTCAGTGGTTGGTCGGTAGTTGTAGAGACCTGCGTGCGAGAGTGCGAGTTTGCTAGGCTATCGGACGGCCTTAGCATTTTTTTTCTAATTGTACAAAGTAGTGAATAAGTGTGTTTCAGGTCCATATAACCAACGAGGGGTGAATTTAAGATAGTTTAAGTTTCTATTAAAAATAACTTTTAAGAATAAAAATAACTTAAATAATCGCATAATAGTGAATAAGTGTGTTTCAGGTCCATATAACCAACGAGGGGTGAATTTAAGCTAGTTTTAAGTTATTTTTAAATACTAAAAAGTGATATGTAGTGTAAGTGTTTCCTCTACAGTCCCGTTACGATAGCAGCAGTTTGGTAAGATCTTTCCAGTTATGTATATATTATTTTTACCATGCCTGTATTTGTATGTATTTGTCTTTTCAGGCACATCGCAGCCGATTATGTTTTATTTGATTTTTATTTTCAGGGGCAGAGTTTAATGTTTATTTTTATTATGCTTTTCAGCTTCATTAGTTATCAATTTCGCGTCCCAACATGGGACCAATATATTTCTTCCCAGCCTCCTTATATCAATCTCGCGTCCCAACGTGGGACGAGTATTTTTCTCCGCCTTCTCTAGATATCAATTTCGCGTCCCAACGTGGGACGAGTATATTCTCCTCCTTCTCGCTTGATGTCAATTTCGCGTCCCAACGTGGGACGAGTATATTCTCCTTCTTCTCTTCATTTGTCATACTCTTTGTTTACCTCGTCCCAAAGTTACGAGGCTATTTTTGAATATTGCCACATTCATTCAAAAATATTTTTTATGTCTGCAAAGAGCATCTCTTTTCTATGCTTGCAACACTCGCGGAAGGAAATCGCATTTTCTTTTTTCGGAGGCAAACGTCAAATTTGTCATTGTTTGGTGTTATACAATTTTCATTATGTTTTCGTATCATTACAAAATACGATGAAGACGCGTTGTAAATTCAATCTAATACAATCCCAAAATGTTTAAAGTTGTTCATTTTATGTTGTAATTATTGAAAATTGGTTTATGTTAAAAATCAATCATTTTTCCGGAATATTTCCCGAGCCAGTTACTTGTTTTTTTCACAATGTATGAAATGGTACCTACCCATTGAATATTTGGTATATAAATAACAATCTTTGAATATCTGCAATCTTAAACAATACTTATCATGATAACTGACAGTACTGAATGTAAGTTTATTTTGGTGTATATTTTAATGAGTCTTCAACCAAGTTTATCTGCATTGTCTGGTAAAAATATCCTTTTTTGTTTTTAGTATTACCTGTGGAGGATCATATAAGAGTGCTACTTCAGGGAGAAGCCGTCGACATTTCTTTAGATGATGAAGACATTAATATACCACCATGGTATGATGCCAAGAAATTTAAAAGGTACCTCTAATAGAATAAATTTAAAAAAATTAAATAACTTCAATCTAATAAATTTAATATTTAGATTTATTTGTTATAACATAAATGGTAATGATTACAAATTTTGTTTATATTGCACGCTTTAATTGGAACTATTTCACCCATCATCAATGGATATCAGGTTCTGATGAGGTCCATATACTACCTTACAATATAAATATTTTCAATACCTTTATTATGATTTGTATAATTTATATGTAAAATAAAATAATTAGCCTTTCATTACAAATGCAAACAACAATAACTTTTGTCATAACATAAACTATTTTGATAACTTTAATAGAGAGATTTGGTAACATTACAATAAATAGAATGAATTTATAATTATATGTATATTAATTTAATAATATGAACACTATTAATTTATTATCAATTTTTAAAATTATAATTATTCCTTCAAGAAAACAATTATTAATATTTCAATATTATATGAAACTTTATATAAACTTGTGCCATATCAGGTGCTAATTTAAAAATATGTCGTACATCCCACACTCCAGTTCATTCATGGATATTGTTAAGCCACGACATCTGCCTCCATCCGATACCTCGCCGATCTTCAATCTTTCCTTCCAAAATCAGCCATATTATCCTGTATTTTGGTCCTCCAATTATGTGACCTAAACATGTCATTTTGATCCCCTAATTATGTGAACTAAAGGTAGGCGCGTATGGAAGCTAATTTCATCGGCCGATTAATTATCGGTGAGCTACAACATACGAATTACATGTAAGAGCGCGCATGAAAGCTAACAGAATCGGCCACTTTAAAATCTGTGACAAGACACAAAAAAATCTTTTGTAACCAATCCTGTTGTATGAGAGGGCGCGCATGGCGCATGCTCACCGATAATTTAAAGTAGCGTCTAGCCCCTGAGTTTCTTTTCTGCATTCTTAGGTTAGGTTTAAGTTTGTGTATAATAATAATAGCGACTCGCGTGAGCGAGTTGCTTTATAAATTGAATTATAAATTATTATAAATTAAATATATAATATTCTTTTAATTTTGCGCATTTAATATAAAATTTCACAGCTCATTTGACTTAATACTACTAGATCTCAACCAATCAGAGAGCCAACCGGAAACAGAATGCAAACGGGTAGATTCAGATTGTAGACTCTAGTTAATTTAATCGTCCGAGCGCAGTAGATCGAGAAGTACGTTGTCAGTGTTGCCTAACGAAATGTCAGAAAACATGGATGAAATAAATATTGATTCCGAACAATTAATTATATAATATGTTTATCATTGTATGATAAAAAATTAAGCGAAATATTAATAACTGGTTGGGAACAGCTAAATAATAATAAAATAACTGAATTGGGTAAGTTATTACTTAATTGATTAATAGTTACATAGGTAATTTAATAAATATTCTACTTAATGAATAAAAAAATCCATATTTCTAATAATATGTATATTAAAACTTGTGAATATACATATTGTATTTTAAATATGTGAATGTTGACCGTCGTGTTATTTCCAATTGTACGATTCTATAAGCTTCCATGCGTGTTAGAACCGATCGGCCGATTATCACCGGCCGATAAATTAATCGGCCAATTAATATTAGCTTCCATGCGCGCCTTACCTAAATATACCATTTCGGTTCTCCAATTATGTGACCTGAATATACCATTTCACTTATCTTATTATGTGACCTAAATATGCCAATTTGATCCTCTAATTATGTGATCTGAATATGCCAATTTGATCCTCTAATTATGTGACCTGAATATGCCATTAATGTGACCTGGATATGCCATTTCGCTCCTCTTATTATGTGACCTAAATATGCCAATTTGATCCTCTAATTATGTGACTTAAATATGCCATTTTGCTCCTCTAAATATGTGACCTGAATATCCCATTTTGGTCTTCTAATTGTGACCAAAATATGCCATTTTGCAGTTGTCTCTTCATATTGGCTATGTTGAGTAGGTACTTCTGTGTGAATATGAAGCTATTTCAACAAATATTACAATTGCTTTCAGAGGACAGAGATACATCATCAACAATATATTTGGTCAATCGATAGTGACACTATCTGGTCTTGTCTGCGTCCTCGTGATACCCAGCGTATTGAAAGTGCTGATGAAGACAAACAAGTCTTCCACTCATATAAGTGCCTACAGAAGATATGTCTCCACAATACTTCATGTCTATTCTTGGTATATAAATGACCTGGTACCAGATTCTGTGTGAGTATGTAGTAGTAAAATTTATTTATATGTAAAACATATATAAAAATTAATACATCTAGTCCAATCTAGTCTAAAGAATACAAAAATTAAACTTTTTGAAACAAATAATTATAAAAAGAGAACGACAATAAATTATATAAACATCACATAAAACTATGGAGAACATTAATAGTTTTTAATTATGTATACAGCACCTAGCCTACGAAAGGTGACAAGACTTCTCCATTCTGTCTACATGTTAATCTCGTTTTTGGAAGTCTAAAATCCTGAACACTTCCTTGCACCCTGCGCAAGTGGCGAGTTTATTGCAGAATGGCAATTTCTTCCAACTAACCAGTGTTTCCAGCCCAGAGAAGCAATGTTTGCGTAAGAAATGAATTTAAATAAATTTCTCTTCTGCTGGGAATCGAACCAAGGACGCTCGCAGAAACCGAATGGCTTACCAACTGTGCCACGGCAGTCGGTTGGTCATTATATTGCTATGTAGTAAGAGTATTCTGTACAGAAAATTTAAAAAATCAAATTTCTCAATGGAGGGTTTTCATTCCGCCGTTTGACCAGACTTGCCCCCCAGAGCTTAGTGTATAAAAATTGAGTATAAGAAAAATATTTGTTACATAATGAAACTGTCTTTTTAATAATAAAAAAAAGAGATACCTAACTGAGACACAGAAGCCAAATTGAAAAATATCGGAATTTTATGTTTTCAGAATGTGGAAATCATTGATGTTAGTCCGCAAGCGACATCTTAGAGCCAGCAGGGCTTCTGCCCTCCTAGGTGATAGGGGTGTGTCACAGAGGGACCTAGCTCTGACCCAGTTTGGGTTCTTTGGATTGGGGCTACTAAAGCCACACATGGTGGGGATGCAACATGACAACGAAGAAGACATTGAGGCTTATGTACATATGTGGAGGACCATTGGATACTTAATTGGAATTCAGGACCAGTGAGAATGCAACATTTTTATTTGTTTTCCAAGATTAAGCCATTGGTGGAGTGGTTCTACTAATTTGAAACAAAATTAAGACAATAATTTCAAAATAAAAATCAAATAGACGTATCAAATATTGACAGATATGTCTAGTGTTGACACTGTACATTGTATCAAATCCAACTGTCAGTACCAGATTATTTTATAATTAACTCCCTTTTATACATTTGTTTGGGAGAGATTACTTTATTCTAAACTACTCTTTGTACATTTGTTTGGGAGATATTACTTTATAATAAACTCCTCTTTGTACATTTGTTTGGAAGAGATTACTTTATAATAAACTCCCCTTTGTACATTTGTTTGGGAGAGATTACTTTATAGTAAACTCCCCTTTGTACATTTGTTTGGGAGAGATTACTTTATAATAAACTCCCCTTTGTACATTTGTTTGGGAGACATTACTTTATAATAAACTCCCCTTTGTACATTTGTTTGGGAGAGATTACTTTATAATAAACTCCCCTTTGTACATTTGTTTGGGAGAGATTACTTTATAATAAACTCCCCTTTGTACATTTGTTTGGGAGAGATTACTTTATAATAAAGTCCTCTTTGTACATTTGTTTGGGAGAGATTACTTTATAATAAACTCCCCTTTGTACATTTGTTTGGGAGAGATTACTTTATAATAAACTCCCCTTTGTACATTTGTTTGGGAGAGATTACTTTATAATAAACTCCCCTTTGTACATTTGTTTGGGAGAGATTACTTTATAATAAACTCCCCTTTGTACATTTGTTTGGGAGAGATTACTTTATAATAAACTCCCCTTTGTACATTTGTTTGGGAGATATTACTTTATAATAAACTCCTCTTTGTACATTTGTTTGGGAGATATTACTTTATAATAAACTCCCCTTTGTACATTTGTTTGGGAGAGATTACTTTATAATAAACTCCCCTTTGTACATTTGTTTGGGAGAGATTACTTTATAATAAACTCCCCTTTGTACATTTGTTTGGGAGATATTACTTTATAATAAACTCCCCTTTGTACATTTGTTTGGGAGAGATTACTTTATAATAAACTCCCCTTTGTACATTTGTTTAGGAGAGATTACTTTATAATAAACTCCCCTTTGTACATTTGTTTGGGAGAGATTACTTTATAATAAACTCCCCTTTGTACATTTGTTTGGGAGATATTACTTTATAATAAACTCCCCTTTGTACATTTGTTTGGGAGAGATTACTTCATAATAAACTCCCCTTTGTACATTTGTTTGGGAGATATTACTTTATAATAAACTCCTCTTTGTACATTTGTTTGGGAGATATTACTTTATAATAAACTCCCCTTTGTACATTTGTTTGGGAGATATTACTTTATAATAAACTCCTCTTTGTACATTTGTTTGGGAGATATTACTTTATAATAAACTCCCCTTTGTACATTTGTTTGGGAGAGATTACTTTATAAAATAAACTTCCCTTCGTAAATTTGTTTGGACATAAATAAAATAAATATTTTTTACATAATATAAAACACTTCATTTCATGAAATGTGAACCTAAAAATATAAACCAAGAGCCAGCGGATGCCAGACTTATGTCATAGTATAAAGGCTGATTTTTTTCTGTAAATGGATACCGTAGCAGGTAACAATGATTGGATAATACGAACCTTGAGTACTGGTGGATTTTGGAGATAACAGCCCTCAAAGTGTAGAAAATTGCTATTTTAACACTGTTGGGGGATTCCCACCAACCAAAGTGTCTGTAAATGAAAGACGTAATTTGTAAAAGTCTTCCATAGTAAATAAAAAAGAATCACGCTTTACACTATAATCGACGTGATAAAATAGCAATTTTCCACACAACAACAGCAGTTATCTCCGAGAGCCACCAGCACTCGATTCATATTATCTAATCATTTGATACCTGCATTGTTATCCGTACACATACAAATATATCAGCCATTTTTAAATGTGGCAGTCGCTGGCTCTTGCTCCAATAGTGTTATATTCTACAACATCATAGAATCAAACTCAGAATTATGTATGCGATGACAAAAAAAAATAAAAAATTATAATTTGATGTTTATTTCAGGTTCAATTTATGCAGACCTTCACTCGAGGAGACAATGGTAGTAGCACAAGCAATGAACGATAAAGTATTCAGACCCCTTCTCTGCGACCCACCCCAGTATTTTTACCACATGATAACAACCCTACTGGACATCATGTGGTACATTGACACCACGATTGATACTAAATACTATGTTTTCTTTGTGTACCGACTGGTGGGTGTGCCGGGATTCCATCACTCAAATAATGATAAAAATGCCAACTACGCCAATAGGTTTGACTCGGAGTATACTTTTAAAATTATCTCCAATGGTCAAGAAAAAGATGACAATAATTGCACAAATGAATATCAAAATTGTTCTAATGATAATGAAAAGAAAGACAATAAATGTTCTAATGATAATGAAAAGAAAGACAATAAATGTTCTAATGATAATGAAAAGAAAGATAATAATTGTTCTAATGATGATAGAATGAAAGAAAATAATTTTTCTACTGATAATGAAAAGAAAGACAGTAAATGTTCTAATGATAATGAAAAGATATTCAATAATTGTTCTAATGATAATGAAAAGAAAGATAATAATTGTTCTAATGATAATAAAAAAGACAATAATCGTTCTAAAGAAAATGATGGCAATAGTTGTTTTGAAATTAAAGAGAGAGGCAAAATTTGTTATAACGAAAATGAAAAAGATGATTATTCTAATGATAATGAAATTATTCCTTTCGCATTAGACCAAGAAAACATATTGGACGGAAGGAGGCTGTACTCCTCGTTCAACTGGTTCGATAGAATCAGTTTATCTTTCATGATATACATTACAGAAGACTTAGTTTATACAACGTTGGGCAGATGGTATTATAATTTCACTTTGAGATTGAGCTTGTGCTACATGAAGTATTTTCCGTACCTCAGCATATGGAAGTTTGGATGGAAGGCGGCGTACGTCAACATTTTCGAAGAAGACATGTCCGATCGCGGAGAGTTAAGGGAAAACAAAGATGTTTTGGTCAAGTTTTACGAGTGAAACAATTTTTTTTATGCCAATTAGACATATTTATTCTTGTGTCGATAGAAATACTTGAAAAATGACTGAAATCATAGATTAATGATGTCTTAATTTAGATAATTTCTTCGTTGATATCGCAATACAAACATTATTAAGGCTGGGTTGTTTCAACAATAGTATCGGTAATAGAACATAGTTAAAATACTCCTGATTTCATAAAATTGTTCAAAATTGAGTCGTTAGACAGCATTAGATTTTAATGAAACAACCAAAAGTATTGAACTTTCCCCCTTCTTTCCCCTTAGCGCTTTTGTCCAGTTTCTATCGGGGTACGCTTTGACCATGATCCTGGAATTGGTGAGTCTGGTAATTATAACCAAATAACCAAAAGTATTGAACCAAAAATAACCAAAGTATTGAACCAAAAATAACCAAAGTATTGAAGCAAAAATAATCAAAAGTATTGAAAATAACCAAAAAGTATTGAAAATAACCAAAAGTATTGAACAATTTTATAAAATCAAAGTACCTAATTTAACTATACTTTTACTTTACTCTTTGTTCGAGAAACACAGCCTTAGTTTGAATTATGTACTTTTTAATCTATGATATACCAAACTATTTATTATTAAATCGAATATTTCTAAGTTGCATATAGCAAACATTGGATTTTTCCTTATCGGGAGTCAATGACACATTTTTGACAAATTTTAACATCTCAATAGAGACGAAGTTGGAATATTATAGGAGAACCAGGACCTTAAAATACATAGAACTTTCAAAATTGCATTGATTAGGGAACTCAATAAGAAGGCATAATTGATGAATGTTGCGCAAGCACATAAAGTGATCACGTAAACCAGGCGATGACAGGTCGTAAGCCCTGTAGGTGCCTTGAATTCCTGGTTCTCCTACTATGTAATATTCCAACCTCGTCTCTATTGAGATGTCAAAAAACATTTATTATTGGTTAGTTTTAAGCTAACAGTAGGTACATATCTGACATATTATTAGTAAAAATATACAGATATTTAGCATTAGTATTGCATTATTTGAAATATTTATTTTTGGGACCAGTTTACTGTTTCTGGAGAGTGATAGCTGTTTAGTTAAAACAGGCTAGAGAAGTTATTAGTTTTTTAATATTTGGTATTCCCAACTATTCGATTGGTTAGTAATAAGGCAATAGTTTGTGTCGGAGTGAAGCTCTGTCTTCGGTTACTTTTGCCCAAAAAAAGAACCTTTGCAAGTTTTTAATCAGCTGCTAAAAGCAGTAAAAACTGAATAGCTTGTACAAACGCAGGAGAGTTTGACTAAATCTAATAGTTTTAAATAGTTAGGCCTGGTCACAGTAACAATAACTCCACAATTCATATTGATATTATTAGTTTAAAACAGTATTATTACAAAATAGTAGTCAAACCTTCGACTACGGCTTGGCTTAAATCTGACCTTCATTTGGATACTAGTAATAGAGACATTTGACGTATTGATAAAATATTTTATCTTTATTAATGTTTTATTTAAAAATATATGTTGTAGCCAGTTGTAGCTGATACAAAGTTATCTTAAAACTTGTCTGTAAAAGTATTACAGGTTAGAGAAATTTTCTACATTAACTGAGAATAATACATTCAAGTTCTTGGTGTAGCTTGGTGGTTATTTTGCCCATTCTCCTTCATTTTAAAAGGATAAGTATACACGCTTATCTGGACACTTGGCAATTAATCTATATAATATAAATTTCTTCATCTTCATTTTGCAACATTGTTGAGTCCTTGTTCTAATGCAGTTTCATAAAATTCTTCAAACTAAGGACAGTTTGAGCAAAAATAACATTCTAATGGCAGTAGAAGAATAAGTATAAATTAAATTAGAATTTTACATATATACAGTTTTGATACACGAGTATGAAAATTAAAATTTGAGATAAAGCTAAAAATGTAAGGTTATAAATTGTGCCCGTGAGGATTTTAGCTGTGACTAGCAAAAGTGTTTAAGCTAATAAATAATCATACTCGTAGATTGAAACATGTTTTTATTTTATAAATTAATCAATAATTATGGACTGGATCACTGTTAGCAAAAAAAAAATTCAAATTATGGCAATAGAAAACATGAATCTAGCCAAGGGGGTTATGATATTGAACACTATTAGGTATTTGTGTACATACCCATAGCTAAATTTTCCATAGGTTACCTACCCAAAGCCAAATTTACCACTATTACATTTTTAATAACTAAATTTACCACTATTAGGTATTTGGGTACCTACCCATAGCTAAATTTTCCACTATTAGGTTACCTACCCAAAGCCAAATTTACCACTATTACATTTTTAATAACTAAATCTACCACTATTAGGTATTTGTGTACATACCCATAGCTAAATTTTCCATAGGTTACCTACCCAAAGCCAAATTTACCACTATTACATTTTTAATAACTAAATTTACCACTATTAGGTATTTGGGTACCTACCCATAGCTAAATTTTCCACTATTAGGTTACCTACCCAAAGCCAAATTTACCACTATTACATTTTTAATAACTAAATCTACCACTATTAGGTATTTGTGTACATACCCATAGCTAAATTTTCCATAGGTTACCTACCCAAAGCCAAATTTACCACTATTACATTTTTAATAACTAAATTTACCACTATTAGGTATTTGGGTACCTACCCATAGCTAAATTTTCCACTATTAGGTTACCTACCCAAAGCCAAATTTACCACTATTACATTTTTAATAACTAAATCTACCACTATTAGGTATTTGTGTACATACCCATAGCTAAATTTTCCATATGTTACCTACTCATAACTAAAGCCAAATTTACCACTATTACATTTTTAATAACTAAATTTACCACTATTAGGTATTTGGGTACCTACCCATAGCTAAATTTTCCACTATTAGGTTACCTACCCAAAGCCAAATTTACCACTATTACATTTTTAATAACTAAATCTACCACTATTAGGTATTTGTGTACATACCCATAGCTAAATTTTCCATAGGTTACCTACCCAAAGCCAAATTTACCACTATTACATTTTTAATAACTAAATTTACCACTATTAGGTATTTGTGTACATACCCATAGCTAAATTTTCCATAGGTTACCTACCCAAAGCCAAATTTACCACTATTACATTTTTAATAACTAAATTTACCACTATTAGGTATTTGGGTACCTACCCATAGCTAAATTTTCCACTATTAGGTTACCTACCCAAAGCCAAATTTACCACTATTACATTTTTAATAACTAAATCTACCACTATTAGGTATTTGGGTACATACCCATAGCTAAATTTTCCACTATTAGGTTACCTACCCAAAGCCAAATTTACCACTATTACATTTTTAATAACTAAATCTACCACTATTAGGTATTTGGGTACATACCCATAGCTAAATTTTCCACTATTAGGTTACCTACCCAAAGCCAAATTTACCACTATTACATTTTTAATAACTAAATTTACCACTATTAGGTATTTGGGTACATACCCATAGTTAAATTTTCCACTATTAGGTAACCTACCCATAGCCAAATTTACCACTATTACATTTTTAATAACTAAATTTACCACTATTAGGTATTTGAGTACCTACCCCTAACTAAATTTACCACTATTATGTTACCTACCCATAGTCAAATTTACCACTATTATGTACCTACTGATAACTAAATTTACCACTATTAGGTATTTGAGTACCTACCCCTAACTAAATTTACCACTATTATGTTACCTACCCATAGTCAAATTTACCATTATTATGTACCTACTCATAACTAAATTTACCACTATTAGGTATTTGAGTACCTACCCCTAACTAAATTTACCACTATTATGTTACCTACCCATAGTCAAATTTACCATTATTATGTACCTACTCATAACTAAATTTACCATTAGATATTTGGGTACCTACCCATAGCTAAATTTACCACTATTAGATGTATTATACCTTCATGACTATTAGGTTACCTATCCATTACCAAATTTTCCATTATTAGGATATCTTAATTTATTATCCTTTTCTTCCTTTCCATAACTGTATAAATTTTCCATAGTAAATTTTCCATAAAACTTTCCATAATAAATGAGCATAAATTTGTTAACACTGCACTATGTAACTATCCGCAAACTGAAATGGTTTATAATGTGTAATTATTTTTTTAGTCTTTTTAATATATTCTGTAATGACTGTATGTTTGTTTGGTTAATAAATAAAATAAAATAAAATAAAATACCTACCCATTTACCACTATTAGGTATTTGGGTACCTACCCAAAACTAAATTTACTGAAATCGACCACTATTAGGATATCTGCCTATAGAAAAATTATTAGGTATTTGGGTACCTACCCATTTCTTTTTAACTGTGATAATTTGCATCTAATACCAAAGAGTAACGTCTAAATAGTAGGCTTTTTTATATTATTTTTGTGATTTATATTTGTTTGTTGGGGAGTGAGGTTTGATATAAAAATAAAAGTGATGCCATATTTTTAAAAATGCTTTTTATTCATTTATTCCCAACAATATTTAACTATGTATATTAAAGGGATATTCTCACCATCACACTCTGTCTCAATAAAACATTATATAAACATAAGAGTATGTTATAATATTTTGTATTGCTTACGGTATAAAAGCAAACACAATAATTAACTAACTTGGTATTAATTTTCAATAAATATTTTTTTTGTTTTTATAAAAGTGTATAAAAATTGTGTGGAAGATTTGTCTTAGTCCATATTCTGAGAAGAATCGAATTTGAAAATGATATTCAATTTATTATGGCAATAAAATTGTTGCCATATTTTTCAAAATTAAGACAGCAAAAACAATCAAATCACGAAAGAAGGAAGGTTTTGGGCCAGATGAAATACCGGGTACTTAAAAGAATACGTATTTGCATTGACGAAAACAAAAATATGCATGTTTGCCATCAATGAAAACAAAAATATGAGTGTTTGCCATTGATAAAAACAAAAATATGCATGTTTGCTATCGATGAAAACAAAAATATGCATGTTTGCCATCAATGAAAACAAAAATATGCACGTTTGCCGTCGATGAAAACAAAAATATGCATGTTTGTCATCAATGAAAACAAAAATATGCATGCTTGCCATTAATGGCTACAAGAATAAGGATGCATGCCATCAATCTATGCATTTTTTACTGATCGATTAAGGCTAAAAACATTGTCAGGCGTTTAAGTTAATAAGTATTTACCGTACAAAATGGGTTTGACAGTGTAACAAGAAAATTTTTTTTTTACAAAAAAGACATTGTATTTTAAAAGAAAAACTGTGAGGTATATTTTTATTACTAGATAATTTTCTTCAAATTTAGACAACGCAATAATGCCTGGACATAATCTAAGAAATTTGTTCGTATTATTTATAACATTATTTTAAAATGACCTTTTAACATACAAAATACAAATGCTTTTAATAACTACTAACAAGATTTCTTAATATAAATAAAATACAAAATAACATAGAGGTTAATAAAAAAATATATATATATATATATATATATATATATATATATATATATATATATATATATATATATATATATATATATATATATGCAATGAAATGTGTTAGTTAAAAGAAACAAAAAAAGTACATTAAAATCAATGCATTATTTTATTATTGAACCACAAATCCCAAAAATAAAAAACAATATTTTGCATTACGAGAGTATTTGAAAAATTTGATAGCGTCAAAATGAGGATATGTCTACCAAATTCTCTGATCCTGGATTTGCGACCAGGCAGGAAGTATTAAGACGTCTTTACGGTGCACCAACGCTCACTTACCGAGAACTTGGTACAACCTCATTTTATTTAAATTCATAGATAAACATACAATTACTAACATTATTTTTATCAATATGCTTCCATTGTTTGAAGACAATAATATCAGCTTAATGATGGTTAGAATTTTATTCAATTCGATCTGTCAGTTTTGACAAACTGACCCGCGGTGCAATAAAATACAAAAATAAAAAACATAATTTTCTATTTCAAATAAAATAAATCATTGCAATGAATACTAACTAAGATTTACCTGCATCAAACAACAAATGAAATACCAGGCAATTAGCAGAATTGTTTAGCATAAAAAAAATACAATTTGTTATATGCATGTTTTTGCAATTAATGAAAACAAAAATGCGTGCATGTCATCGATGAAAACAAAAATATGCATGTTTGCCATTGATGAAAACAAAAATATGCACGCTTGCCTTTAACATACTAATATGCATAAGAGTTTATCCACCAGGGTGAATTTTAATGTAGATATTAAATGGTAGATTTTTAAAAGAAGATAATCTAGAAATGGTTATTATATTTTGATAATACATTATTATAGATAGTAAACAGTCAGGATAAAGTGACTTCATCATCAGGGATTTAACGGCGTCTGCCAGGGACGGATTTCCAGTCGTCTCCGTCAGCGTCTCGTGCTGGAAGAAATAAAACAAACGACACATTAGCAAAAGATCCTAATTTTTAAGGTTCGAATAGTAAAATCATTATGGAGGGGAATTTCACAGTCACAGTTATAGAGTTTCAAGCTCTGTTCATCCATTATGGTACTATGTCAAATATTTATTACTATTGCTCAATATTAAAGAATGTTTTTGATTTACTAATCAAGCCAGACCAATTCAACCAAGAATCTAGTATAAAGACACAAGATAGTTGAGTTTATCTGTACAAATTTCTCAATCTGATTACCCAAATATTAAAGATGCTTTTTCAAAAACAGTTAAATATTTAGAAGTCGTAGACAATACCCTTGTGAAGCGAAACTAACGCCCTCTAGGGGCGCAGTCCAAACAAATTTTTGACGGCAGCAAAAGTACATGTTGAACAAGTTTTATTGAAAGGTTTCAACTAAAACAATGATAAAGCACACTCTATTTGACGATAGTCTTCTGTAGTTCTTAATTGAAAATAATCCAATCAAATTTTTTTTAAAATACTCTTATTGAGGTTAGAATTTACCTCGATAGATTTGACAGTTGGACCGTATTCCGCGTGTGACATCAAACTTTACAGGCGTATTTAGTAAAAAAAAATCATCAATAATGTAGTACTTTTTAACAATTCCTTGAATTCACTTTATCCATTTAAAAAAAAATTGTTTCTTGCACAAACAAAAAAAATGGCAATATACTATCTATAGTCTTTTGATGCACATCTCAGCATTTGATTCTATAATAGTAAACTTTCTGTATTTTTTTTTAAATGATTCTTACGTTTATCCTCCTTTGGTGGTACACGTCGTGGGGGATCAGCTTTGTCTCTGGGAGTTCTGGGACCGTCCTTGTCGGCTTTGGGTGCGTCCCTATCCCTCGGTCCGTCTCTGTCCCTCGGTTCGTCCCTATCTCGCGGACCGTCTCTGTCTCTTGGTCCGTCCCTGTCCCTTGGGCCATCTCTGTCTCTGGGACCGTCTCTGTCTCTCGGACCATCTCTGTCTCTCGGTCCGTCTCTGTCTCTGGGACCGTCTCTGTCCCTCGGACCATCCCTGTCTCTTGGTGTGTCACGGTCCCTTGGGCCGTCCCTTCCCCTGGGACCGTCCTTGTCTCTGGGAGTAGAACGCCATCCTCCACTACCACCTCTCTCCTGTGATAAACATATTCTCATCAATTGAATAAAAAGTGAGTATTTATTTACTAGAATGTTTTTACGAAGGCCACTACTGACAAGGTCAACACAAAATAAAGAGATAATGGTTTCATTTTTTACTCCTCACTAACCCAAAAGGGGATGAGTGAGTGGGAGGACAGCCCCAATGTGGTAAAGGATATGGTGATTTTGCAATTTTTAAGGGTATTTTTTTATTGCAGATTATCAACTGGTACATCACTTTCATAAAATGATGTGCCTTTTTATGATGAAGTTTAGCTTCTTTCAGAAATAATAATAAACAGATCTTTCGACTAAAACTAAATAGATTATTTGTTTGTCCACTCACGGGTGCTGGCGGAGGCGAAGAGTCGGCTGCTCTCCTCCAGCTGGCGCCTGGTGCCGGACGGTCCCTGTCGTCCCCTCTCCTGTCCCGGTCGTCCCTGCGGAACCTGTCCCTGTCGGGGAATCGGTCCCTATCCCTGTCTGCAAAGCGGTCCCTGTCTGCGAAGCGGTCCCTGTCGCGATCGTCGCGTCTTTCCCTGTAATAGCTAACCAATGAAAAAAAACACATGAGCAGTAGTGTTTCACAAACTGTTAACACTATGATTACATAACTTTCACTTTGAGATCTCCTCAAAGATAGGAAAACTGCGGTCCATTAACCCTGGAGTCTTCCAACAAAGAATGATTACTTTAATGCAAAAGTCCATTGATCTTATAAAACTCAAGAGTTTTCCCAGAGTCAAGCAAATTTAACAGAATTTCTCAGTCTCCTAACCCACTCCATTGGGAATGTTTCAGAGCTTGTAGCTCTGTTCAGAGCCAAGCAAAATCAGAGTAAGAGTCAGCATCCACACAAGCGCTGCGCGTCACAGATTTTAGTATTCTTTATAGAAATTCATGCGCGCGGATCGTCGGCAATAACACTGTTGCTAAGAGACAAAAATCAGATCTGTCAGCTACGCCTCTGAGGACGCAAAGCTTAAAGGCACTTTGAGGGTGCAAAGCTTAAAGGCACTTTGAGGGCGGAAAGCTTAAAGGCACTTTGAGGACGCAAAGCTCAAGTCAGTTCACATCAAAACTGGTATGGGATAGTCTAATATGCCTTGTCGGTGTGGGTTCCTGGCCATGGAGGTATAGAATACAGTAAGATGAGTGATAAACTTGCCAAAAAGGTAGCAATCACTTTATGTGCTTGCGAAACTTACACCATTATATATTAGTTTTAAACTAATTTCTCAATAGATAGCGTTACAAAAAAAGGCTTTTCCGTTACTTCATAGATGGCAATAGTACAGTTCCTTATTTTCAGGTGAATTGTTACACACTATTCAAATATATAGAACTTTCAAAAATTACATTGATAAGAGAACTCAATAAGGAGGCATAATTGGTGAACGTTGCGCAAGCGCATAAAGTGATCACGTAAACCAGCCGATGAAAGGTCGTAAACCCTGTAGGTGCCTCGAGTTTCTGCTTCTTCTACAATATCCCAACTTCGTCTCTATTGAGATGTTAAAAAAAGTTTGTCAATAAAAACTATATAACTGTCCATTATTTTCTTCAAATATTAATATTGAAGGGATTCGAAATAGAGAATCAAATTATATTTCAAAATACTGTGTACAGTTTTTATGTATCCACACAAAAAATGTGTAGCGAAGTGATGAAGTTTCCGATAAAAAAGATTGTTTTCGCTTGATTGTGTTCACCTATCGGGCCCGTCCCTCCTCCACGTGTCTCCTCCCCTCGGTCCCTCCCTCTCTCTGTCTCGGGGGGGCAGGTCCCTGGACCGGGGCGTGTCTCTCTCCCGGTCAACCCTGGGCATGTCCCTGTCTCGGTCCGCCCTCGGCCCCTCCCTATCCCTGGGCTCCTTGTCGCCCCTCTCCCTGTCCTTGTTGTCACCGTCGGTCTTGTCGACGTCCTTGTCGTCCTGGGCCCTGAGACGAGCTGAAATGAAAGATGAACAAAGTTTCTTATAGACCTTGGTCGAAAACTTTCTGTTGTCTTGGCAATACTGCAAATCAGTTTTTTTTTATAATTCAAAACAAAATACATCCAAAAAAATCCAATTCAAAATAATTAATATTATATAACAATTTTTTTTTAATAAACCACCTCACTAGGCTGAATCTGTTCCGGGGAGACAGAAAATTGCTTACATTATATATCACAGAAAAAACATTTTGACCTTATTACATATTTGTTTCTTAAATATTATGCCTATTATAAAATAAAAATTAAAGCTATTGTTACTTGATCATGTTTCCACAGTATATTTATTATACCCTTGTTTTTAATCCATGTTTCTATTGTTCTCTTATGTTTCGAATGTTTCATGACCATTATTTCTTTTTTTATCGTATTAAAAATGTTCGAAACTAAATAGTTCTTCTTCTGGGTCACAATCCTAGGATTGGTCTGCACCAAACACTCGATCTTTCCATTTAACTCTATCGTCCGTCAGTCTCTTCATCTCTTTGTAACTGCTACAGCGCACATCACCGATTATCTGGTCTACATAGTTGTTTCTGGGGTGACCTCTACAGTTCCCCCATCAATCATTCCTTCGACGATGGTAAAAAGCAGGCCTGGGTGCCGGATGTTGTGGCCTATCCAAGTTGTTCTCTGTCGGGCAATTCTTTTCATAATTTGCCTTGTCTCTCCAACCCTACTTACTACCCTAATCGTCGTTGTTGATGTGTTCTGACCAGTGAACTTTAGCCATGCGTCTGTAGCACCACATCTCAAACGCAGATAGACATCCCGTTTCACGTTGGCTGATGGTCCATGTTTCACAATCATATAGCAGTACACTCCAGAGTCTTGATCAAATTTTTCCTAATTTTGATGGAAATATTAGGGGATTCAAAAATTGTTGACCTTTTGTTGAAAGCGACTCTTCCTTGGTGGATTCTGCTTTAAATAGTAGTAATGTCGTTTTCCGAATGTCGTGTTTGTCTTTGGAGATTTCAGTTTCGAATTTCCAAATTTGAACGAATTATTTCATCATCTTCATTGTTTTTACTTGACAAGTGAAATTCTCTTACAAAGTGGTATGTAATGTTGACTACAAAAGGCTTTTCAAGCCGTAAATAAATGATGTGAAGTATATATATTTACCAGATCTCCATGGTTCGGCTGCCTTCTTTTCGGACGGCGTCGAAATATCACCCCCCCTCCTCCACGAGCTATCTTCCTCGGCTTCCCTGGCAGGCCCCTCTCTCTTGGGCCGGTCTGCCTCCCCTCTGGGCGGCCTGTCCGCCGCGTCCCTGGCGGCGCGCTCGCCCTCCCCCCTCCTCCAGGCGGCCGCCTCCCTCTCGGCCTTCAGCTTACGTTCCACTTCCTCCTCGCGGGCGCGCTGACAAGCCGCAGAACGTTCCAGCATCTCCATGTGTTCCCTGATGAGAAAATATACATTTTATATTTTTTGGATTACTGCTATGGGATCCAACACACTACGACAAATGTTTATCAACACGCACCTAATTAACAATCTGGCACAAATTGAAAACTTATGATATACATCACAGATCCAGAACGAAAACACCAATAGAAACTGAAATCAAACCCATAACCTTCTGCTCATCTTCGATTCTAACCACCGAAGCAATGAAGGTTGAGATTTTGATTATTAATGATAAAATTAGTGGATTTATAATAATAATAATAATCATGGATAATTTTTTATAGCGCCATTTTTGTGATTTCACCTCAAGGGCGCTTGAGGTGAAATCACAAAATTGATTTATTACTTCTCGGGCAACTAACAGGTACTATGTCAAATATTAATTTACCACGCACCCAATAACAAGTTGCCACATTCTGGAGACTTAAGATATTAATCGTCTCACAGATCCAGACTGAAAACACAATTAAAAACTGTGTCTCCACCGGGAATCGAACCCGAGATCTTTGGATCAGCAGTCAGATACCCAACCAACTGAGCCACGAAGCCCGACAAGCCAGCCAGCGACAAGAGTATGAAAATATAATATATATATATATATATATATATATATATATATATAATATAGATGGCAGAGCGGTTAGCGCGCTGGGCTAGTAATCCAGTGGTCGCGAGTTTGAATCCTGCCTCGACCAATTTTATTCACCTAAAGTCTCAAGTTTTTATATTATGTCTTATAACTCTTAATTGACACTCCTTACCCATCATCTCTCACAACCCACAATCTATATCTTCCTCCTGTGATTTTTACATTTAATAACATTACATGTTTATCTTGCTGTTTGTACCTACCTACCACTACACTATTTAAGGCCTCACGTTGCTTTGATCGATTGAAAGAAATTACCTTATGGCAATATAACCGCTATTGTACATGAAGTAATAATTAAATAATATCAAAAATCTTACTAAGATGTTGCATGTGATCAAATTTCGAATCATCCGTAAGATAAATATCATGATAAAATATGATGCACACTTTATTTTTTATAATAGAACCACTAACCACAGTAAAATGACACGATCATGTAGTATTTATATCAATCTAACAGTGAACGGAATGGAAGACTACCTTATAAAGACATTGAAAGAAGAGTTATGGCAGGTAATAGAATAAACGGAGCTCTCAGATCAGTAATGTCCGATCCAAGCATATCAAAGGAAGCCAAAATTGCCGTACACAATGCAATTGTAGTGCCCATTTTGATGTATGCCAGTGAAACATGGATGTTTAAAAAGACACATGAAAGTAGAATAAATGCTGTAGAAATGAGATCACTAAGAAGAGTGTGTAATAGAACGATATATGATAGAATAAAAAATGAGGACATAAGGAGGGAATGCAAGATGAAGAAGAGTATTATAGGTAAAATGAAAGTGAATTCCTTGAGGTGGTTTGGATATATTGAAAGAATGAATGATGAACGACTGACCAAAAAAATATACATGGGTGTAAGAGATGGAGTAGGGGCCGCCCCAGAAAGGGATGGCATGACCATGTAAATAATATTTTCAAAGAAGGAAATATAAGAAGCTTGAATAATCAACGAGCATGTATGAGACGATGCATGGATGTAAAGGAAACTAGGAATGTGTGCAAAAATAGAGGAATATGGCGCTCGGTTTTCTCTGCTTACCCCGTAAGGGATATGGCGTGATGGTATGTATCTAACAGTATGAATTATTTTAGCTGTGAGGCACCGGCTTAGAATAGTGCTTCCACTCTTTTCTAACACTGTTTTCGAGTGTCCCGTAAGAGCCGGGTAATCGAAAATACAACAGGCAACAATAACATCTGACATAGTTCAGCAATGAGGTTCACCACCCATTCTGAATATAGTGTCTTTTTAGGTGAGACGAGACTGGTGTGTAGGTATACACATATGTGTTGTGCTTCCTTTTATAAGGCAATGCACACCCACACACCTTTCGCTGGTTACCCCACATTGTGGGATATGCCGTGATGGTATGAATGAATGAATGATAAATTATTTTGCATTTATATTGAACATTAAACCACAGCAAACGAAGGTACTGTCAAGGGAGTAAGAGTTTAGACTTCTAGAGTCTGACTAAATAACATAAAAACAAGAAAAAAGTTGTAGGCTAACTTCTTGGCCAGTTCCTGCTTCTCTCTGATTGCGCGTTCCTTCTCCGCCTTTTCTTTTTCCTTTTCTTCTTGTATTCTCCTCTCTTCCTCCTCCTTAGCTCTGCGAGCTTCTTCTTCCTTGCGGGCAATGGCTGCCTCCTTCTCTTGATGCCACTAAGGAAAAAAAATACTTTTAATAAATGTGTCTAATCTCAAACTCAGTACAATAACTAACATAATTCAGTACAATATACACAAAAACATCACTAAACACATCAGACTTGATATTTAAACAGACACACCTAGTACAAGTCAACACTGCAGAATGTCCCGAATGCAGAGTCCGACCTAAATACTAACCATGTTTTCATTGCACAGTCGCTCACTAAAATTAGGAGATCACGTGGCTTCCTAACTTAAGGATGCTACCAAGTTTTTGTATGAGAATTGCATTGCAGGGACATATCTAAATACTTAGCGCATGCGCGTCAGCGTAAACTAACGTTTGTGAACTGTCAAAGAGTAAGGTTGATCGCGAAGAACCTTACGAGTGGTTAAAATACGAAATGTTTTCGATGAATGATGATTTTAGTGACTTTGTTGAATCAAATCTCACACAGTATTCAGCGATTTATACGAGATGCCGAAAATTCACTGGAATTTCAGAAGAATTGTGACATTGAGCTGTTAGTGTTAGCTTGGTTTGTGTTGTTATTGACAAAAAAAATTAAACTTCAGTATAAACTCATAGAAAACTATTTATATATCTTTTCTTCATACACAATAATGTGAAATTCTATGCCATAAACCTTAAGTTTGGCATTGTATTTAGTTAGTAATGTCTCTGCAACGCAATTGCTAACTTAGAATACTAAATACTCCAGTGAGGTTAGGAGTTAGTATTTAGTTACCTAGGACTGTAAATTTGGGTCTATGACACACATTAAAGTTCTTTAAGTAAAGCTTTATTTTTTTTACATATTTTAGGGACTCAAGTGAGAACTATTGATGGCATTTTTCAATATCATTTTCAGCATCAAGATATTCATTGCGCTTACAGTTGTGCGTCTCTCCTCCTTGCGTTGTGCAGCCCTAGCCGCCAGCCTCTTTGCCCTCTCCGTCTTCATGAGCTCCTGGTGTTCCTGCACCTTGGTGGTGTGCTCGGCCCTGCGCTCCGAAGACAGCCGCTTGATGAACTCTTCGCGGTGTGTCACCATCCGCTTGAGGCGGGCCGCAGTGGCTAGGTCCAACTCGCGAGCCTCTGCAATAATAAAAATGCAGTCAAAAATCAAAAGTTATCCTGTGCTCTAGAAAATACAAGTGGGTAATTTTACATTTCACAAATATTAATGAAAATATTTGGAATCGATAGTCAATAAGCAATTAATAGGGCGACTGCTGCTAACGTATCTATTACTCCAATTTGATATACCATCATTATTACTAAACGAATCATTTTGAAAAAAATAACCTAGTTAGTTTGGATATTAACCCTTGGTGTGTTTGACCTTGTGCGCAAATTGCTTAATGGTCGTCTGCTTGGGTATATCGTTATCTCGACAGCCCGTATGGAGGTGTTTACATTTATATGAAAATTAATTAATTATGCTTCGGGACGAAATAAATTTGCGGTTATTATCTAAAGCTAGATAACTAACCAACCTTTTACAATATTTTTTATTGTGAACACATGTTTTATTTATTTTATATAGGCCATTGAATATAGAATTCAACTTGTAACAGTTCCCATCTCAATAAACGAGGAATTTTCAATATATGTTTTATTTCAATTCGCGATTTTTCATGTTTTCTACTTGGAGCGATAATAAAGCAATCATATGATACAAAGAAAATAAATACTTTAGAGGAAAATGAGTTATTATTTCCGATTTGAAAACTGCAAAAAAAATACGCATTTACGCCATTTTATACTTCGTCAAACTTGACTTTCAGATACTCGCAAGACGTAATTATTTGGTCTTGGATGTTAGAAATCACTTTTTTACACAAGTTAGTTATCGTATTTCGTAAATACCACATAAAAATTCACAATCTAAATTGAAAAATTGATTTTAGGGCAAATAAACTGAACATAACCCCATTTTAGTAGTACAATTTGATATTGCCTCTTGTAAATGACCTTGATGTAAATCCCCAACATATTGTATATCATTGGAAAGAAGAAAAAAATATCTATCATATGACGTAATAAATTTCTAACCAGTCAATAATAAAAAAGTGAACAAAAAAACATTTGTTTCGGTTGTCTTTGGTCTACTACTTGCGTATGTATTGGTAAAATTTGAAATTGGCGCACGTTTGGTATTGGTCAGCAATATTTCAAGATGGCGCTGGCACAATGCTCGTTCGCTATTGGACGGGCCTTACAGAAGGGACTCACAAACAATAGCGGCAGGGATTCACAACATATTTATTTTGATAAATAATTGAAATGAAACAAACAACTAGAAAAAATACTTTTATTTTGTCAATATGTAAAATTTGTCAAAAATAAAATTCAATAGCACAAAAAGAACAAAATACAGTTGGCATTAAAAAAAAATTATAAATAAAATTTACGGGATAGACAAAAATTGTCAAAAAAAATTTACAACCCAAAATACAATTTACATATTTTTTTTATAACCCGAGTTTACGGGATAGTAAAATGTGTAGATGACAACTATCTGTCAAAACAAAAAAAAAATTATAACCCATAAAGTTATACTTAGTTTATTGTAAAATACAAATGGTTGAATTTTTTTTTGCAAATATTTATTTTGACAGAATTACTTTAGAACTGTCAAAATAAAATACAAAAGCTACAAAATACAATTTAGATATTTTTTATATAACCCGAGTTAACGGGATAGTATAATGTGTAGATGACAACTATCTGTCAAAAACTGACAAAAAAAATAATTTTTATAACTCATAAAGTTATACTTAGTTTATTGTATAATACAAATGGTTGCTATTTTTTTTTTTGCAAATATTTATTTTGACAGAATTACTTTAGAACTGTCAAAATAAAATACAAAAGCAACAAAATACAATTTACATATTTTTTTATAACCCGAGTTTACGGGATAGTCAAATGTGTAGATGACAACTATATGTCAAAAAAACTCTGACTGGTTGGTTGGAAGAAATTGCCGCTTGGCAATAAACCCGTCAGTGTAAAACTATTTGTATAAAAAGTTGAAATAAATAAATATATTAATAATAAAAACGGTGCCAAAAAATTTGGCTGGTTGGTTGGAAGAAATTGCCGCTTGGCAATAAACCCGTCAGTGTAAAACTATTTGTATAAAAAGTTGAAATAAATAAATAAATTAATAATAAAAACGGTGCCAAAAACTCTGGCTGGTTGGTTGGAAGAAATTGCCGCTTGGCAATAAACCCGCCAGTGTACAACTATTTGTACAAATAGTTGAAATAAATAAATAAATTAATTAATAATAAAAACGGTGCCAAAAAAAATAATAAAAATTGTTATGTAAAAAGTGAAAATAGAACAAAGAATATTTATTTGTCATGTAACTAAAATTTTGTATACAAGCTAAATAAATGTATACAAAATCAAAAACAATAAATATAACAAATATTGTGATATCCCTGCCTGGCCGTCTTTGTATACAGATAAGGAGCCGCCATCTTTGTTTGCATTTGTGTGTGTGTTGTTTGATGATGAATTTCTCGATTGCAAAATATTTTTATCACACCATTTGAATTTATTGTAAAAAACTTATTGGAATCTGTTGGATATTTGTTCACAACAAAATTATCTTCAAAATGAAATAAGTGGTTCACTCAAAGTACTCTTCTATACGTAGAAAACACTCGAACAAATTTGTACTACGCACTTCGTTTTTACCGTTTCAAATTTTTAACAAGATTTTTTCGATAATTATGACACAAAATTACAATTTTTATTTACGCACTCACTTTATTTTAGTAAATAGTAACGAAATATAACAATAACTTATATTTTCTAGTTATTTACGTCTTTCTTTTCCACAAAAACAAAACTTCGACTCGCAGTACAAAACATTCAAACTTGGTCGAACTTCAACGGTATTGAATGACGAATTAGTCGCATATTTTGACCGGATGTTTTTTGTTTATGGTAAAATAATTCATTAGGATTAGATTCAAGCGAATCTAAAACTTATTTACTGCTTGCATAATATTTAAAATTGAAAAAAATAAACACAATACCTCTTGGTACGGATCCGTACCGTAAGCACACGACGGGGTATAATTTCCTTGGTACGGATCCGTACCGTGAGCACACGAGAGGTTAATAAAGAGAAATATACCTTAACTTTTTAATTATGTTCTGTATATATTCTTGTAGGAAAATAATAAGCATACCCCGATTTTAGACATTTATCTTAAATTTCAAAAAAAAATATAAAGTATAGAGCATTATATTTTTTTATAAATTAAAGAAGAACAAAATATCTGGAAAAATATGATGTGACGTTGCATTAATGCATCATGTTAAGTAAATATACCTAAAAAACTTTTATTACGCAATGGCGCTGAATGGAAAATAAATGTTTTTTAGGTTTATTTACTAAACTTGAAGCATTAATGCAACGTCACATCATATTTTTCTCTTCTTTAATTTAAAAAAAATATATATTACTCTACGCCTTATAGTTTATTAAAAATATAATATAAACTTTGAAAATCGGGGTATGCCATTATTTTTCTACAAGAATTTATACAGAACATTATAAAAAAGTTAAGGTATATTTTTCTTTATTAATACCCAAACTGTCTAAAATATTTTTTTCAAAACGATTTGATAAGAAATAATGATGGTATATCAAATTGAAAAATAGGTACGTTGGCAGCAGTCCCCCCCTTAATTGGGTTGTAATAAAATCAATGTTGTAAGAAAATGTTTTCATTAAAATTTTTTACATACATACATACCATCACGCCATGTCCCTTGCGGGGTAGGCAGAGAGAACCTAACGCCACATTTTTCTATCCTGGCATGCATCCCTCGCTTCGTCCACATTCATGCATCGTCTCATACATGCTCGTCTATTGCTCACACTTCTAACATTTCCGTCTTTCAAAATTTCGTTCACATGGTCGTGCCATCCCTTTCTTGGGCGTCCCCGACCTCTCATTCCATTCCTTTCCGCTCTGTATATTTTCTTCGTCAGGCGCTCCTCATTCATTCTCCCCATGTGACCAAACCATCTCAATGTGTTCACTTTCATTCTAGTAATGACATCTTTCTTCATCTTACATTCTTTCCTTATGTCCTTATTTCTTACCCGGTCATACATCGTTCTATTACAAATCCTTCTTAACGATCTCATTTCAGATATAAAAATATACTAGGCGCAAAAAACATGAGGTTGGTATCCATCCCGAATAATGACGTCACTCTGATGGCAGCATCCAGTTTTTTCTATGGTTATTGATTCTTCCCCAATTAAGACGTATTCGGACCCAGGGCTGTGTTCAGATTCAACGCTCAATGTCGAATGTACAGATTATGGCAGATTATGGCGTTTTTCACACCAATCTCACTGAACGCTTTCTAGCGCTGTTTCAATTTGAACGCTGCATCGAACGTTTTAAATGTCAAATGTCATTTATCATACATGTGGGGATCGGAGTGGACCGGCGTGACAGTGCCGGAAGTGCTCGAGCCACGGAAGCGGGTAGCGGAAGCGAGAGCGAGTCAGTCGACAAGCTAGACGAGCTGGACCCGGACGCCATAAGACGCATCATTTTGTAGATGATTATAGATTTGTTCCCGAGTCGTTTGTTTCATTCATTATTCACCATCCTAATCCCACACACTTTGGGGGCTCGTCCGGGATATGGAAAGTGAATGAATCGTGAATGACCGAATTTTGACATTTATGAATCGAGGTTATGAGTTAACTGTAACGGCGTGTTTTGTGCGATCCTTGTGTACAGTTGTACATAATAACAGTTGAAAATCAATTTGTGTTAATAGACAGAGACTAATAATTTTAGTTTAATCACGTTATTAAAAAGATACTGAACATTTTTTTTCATTCGTGCAGACTGACTTTTGTTTTGTGTATAATATATCGCGGCTTAGCCGCCATATTGTGACGTGTTATAAAATGCCGAAAGCTACGAGCAAAAGTGTTTCCGAGGACGCTGGAAGTGACAATGACGGAGTAAAGTTCTCCTTTAAGGACCTCCAAGATTCACTAGAAATTTTCACGGGCGACGATGGCACGCCGATTTCAAGGTGGATCGATGATTTTGAAGAGATGGCATCACTTGCGATGTGGCACGATGTTGAGAAACTAATTTACGGGAAGCGATTAATTAAAGGAACGGCACAGCTTTTTCTTAAAGCCGAAGGCAAAATAAGCACATGGACCGCCCTTAAAACAGCATTACTCGGAGAATTTTCCGAAAAAACGAGCGCAGCAAGCATCCACAAGAAGCTCGCCATGACGAAAATGTCAAAGGAGGACACTTGCATTCAATATTTTCTCAGGATGAAGGGAATAGGGACGAATGGTGGAGTAGACGACGCCTCTCTCATGGAGTATATTATAGACGGAATCCAAGACGCGGAAGCCAACAAAGTTATTTTATATGGGGCCCAAACTATGTCCGAATTCCGGAAGAAGTTGGAGGTTTATGGCACCATTAGAACCAAGATGGCCGCCAAGGTAGAAGATGTAGATGGAGGATGGAGGCGAAGGAATATCCGAAGCGACACCCGGTGCTATAATTGCGGAGGAACGGGCCATGAGTCCAAGAACTGTAAATTCAGAGAGAAGGGGACAAGGTGCTTTTCGTGCAATGATTTTGGGCATATTGCTGCCAGGTGTCCGAATGCAAATCCTGGTGGTTCAGGGGAGAAGAAGACACTCACGGCGTCCGCACAATCTGGAGACGCCACTCATAGAACAGTGAAGGTTGGCGAAAAAGATGTCAGGGCTCTAGTCGACACAGGGAGTGATCTGAATCTGATCACCGTGTCCCAGGCACTGCGAATGAAGGGCATAGATGTGGAAGACACCAGCGTACAGATAACCGGACTAGCTGGTAAAATGGTGTCTACCATAGGTAGATTTAATACCACAATGTATGTAGACGGATGCCAGTTTCGTACTTCCTTCCACATCGTTGAGGACAATGTAATACCAGTTACTGCCATCATTGGCAAGGAGATTCTCTCAAGTGTGACGATGGTGGTGAGCCAGGAAGGAGTGTCATTTTCCAAAAAAGAGTGTGCTACAAACCCTTTGGACCCCTTTATAGGGTTATTGGAAGTTGACGAAGGTATTGATGTAGGAATTGAAAGACACAAGAAACAAATAGAGAAGATGATTAAAGATTATTCAAAGGACGCAACAACCAAAAGGAACTCGAGCGTGACTATGAAGATTGTGCTCAGTGATGACACCCCTGTTTACCAACCACCGAGAAGACTATCACCCAAGGAGTCCGCATTCGTAAGCAACCAGATTGCTGAATGGCTCAGAGATGGAGTGATTAAGCAAAGCACGTCAGATTTCGCAAGCCCAGTTGTGCTATCTAAGAAGAAGGATGGATCGTACAGACTCTGCATAGATTACAGGAGACTAAATAAGAATATAGTGAAGGAGAGATACCCACTCCCCCTGATTGACGACCAGCTGGATAGACTACGGAACTCTACTATTTTTTCAACACTCGATTTGAAGAATGGATTCTTCCATGTGCCTATTCATGAAGACTCTCAAAGGTACACTGCTTTCATTGTTCCGAACGGCCAGTATGAATTCACTAAGACACCGTTTGGATTGTGCAACTCGCCATCGGTATTCCAGAGGTACATAAATACTATCTTCAGAGATATGACACTAAGTGGTACAGTGCTAATCTATTTGGATGACCTGATCATTCCAGGCAAGGACGAAGAAGATGGTTTAAAGAAGCTAGAGTGTGTCATAAGGCGGGCCCGAGAGTATGGGCTGCAAATTAATTTGAAAAAGTGTCACTTCTTGATGAAGTCTGTGGAGTATTTGGGTCATGAAATAAAGCATAACGAAGTACGGCCCAGCAGCACAAAAGTTAAAGCCGTTATGGGCTACCCATGTCCCAAAACCACTAAAGATGTCCAGTCATATCTGGGATTGACTGGCTATTTCCGTAAATTCATAAAAGATTATTCCGTTATAGCTCGTCCACTGACTAAGTTATTAAAGAAGGATGCCAAATTCACATTTAGCCATAGCGAAAAGGAGGCATTTGAGGCCTTGAAAATAACTCTGACGACTGACCCTGTTCTGAAAATATATGATCCGACGTTATGGACAGAATTGCACACTGACGCAAGTCAAGATGGTTATGGCGCAGTGCTGCTGCAAGAAGATCCGACAGATAAGAAATTACACCCAGTATATTATATGAGTCGGAGGACAACGGCACCAGAAAAGAACTATCCTAGTTATGAACTTGAGGTATTAGCAGTCGTGACCTCTCTAAAGAAGTTCCGCGTATACCTTATGGGTCTTAAGTTCAAACTAGTCACAGACTGCAGGGCTTTCACGCTAACCCTGAAGAAAAAAGACCTTGCTCCTCGAGTCGCGAGATGGGCCTTAATGCTGGAGGATTTTGATTACGTTGTGGAACATCGTTCGGGAGATAGGATGAAACACGTTGACACGTTAAGCAGGTACCCAGTTTCATTGATAGTGGATGGCCTAACTGAAAGGATTAAGCGTACACAAGAAGAAGACGACACCTGCAATCTAATATGTAAAGTTCTCAAAGACGGTCCATATCAGAATTATGTTGTGGAAAATGGAATACTTTATAAAGACGAGGAAGGTTATAGATTGGTGGTAGCGCCTAAGAGCATGCAGACGGAGATTATCCGGAGGTCACATGACAGAGGGCATTTCGGAGCTGCAAAGACAGAAGAGCTCATTAAGCGGGAGTTCTTTATACCAAAGGCTAAAAAGAAGATAGAGCGAATTGTTTCAAATTGCATAGAGTGCATACTTGCTAACCGCAAGAAAGGCAGGCAAGAGGGTTTACTAAACCCAATTGAAAAGGGCAGTACACCGCTGGATACGTACCACATAGATCACCTAGGACCCATGGCCACGACCAATAAAAACTACAAGTTCCTGTTTGTTGTGGTCGACGCTTTCACCAAATTCACGTGGATTTATCCCACAAAGTCGACCAGTGGTGACGAGGTACTACAAAAACTTAGGATTCAGCAACAGGTGTTCGGAAACCCCAGGCGTATTATCAGCGATCGAGGTGCAGCCTTCACCTCAGAGGCGTTTCAAACATTCTGCAAAGAGGAAGGCATTGAACATATCAAAGTGACGACAGGGGTTCCAAGAGGAAACGGCCAGGTGGAAAGAGTTAACCAATCAATTATATCTGTCCTATCAAAGTTGGCCATCAATAACCCATCTGAGTGGTATAAACATACGTCAAGATTACAGAGGTGTTTGAATGCGGCGTGGCAGAGGAGTATCGGAACCAGCCCTTTCAAACTCTTGACTGGCGTAGAACTGCGAGACAAAGGCGACATAGAAATAAAAAGGCTCTTGGAGGCGGAGGTTGTTGATCACTTTGTGGAGGAGCGAGATGATCTCCGAATACAAGCCGTCCAAAAAATCGCCAAGATACAAGAAGAAAATAGAAGAACGTATAACAGAAGGCGCAAGCCTGGAAGAGTATATCGTTTGGGTGACCTAGTGGCCATCAGAAAGACCCAGTTTGGTGCTGGCCTGAAGGTGCATCCGAAATTCCTTGGACCTTATAAAATTGCTAAAATATCGGGAAACGACAGATACGAAGTAGAGAGGATGGGCCGAGGAGAAGGTCCAGGAAGAACTACTTGCTCGGTAGACCACATGAAGAACTGGAGGGAGAGTGAGACATCATCCGAGTCGGATGAAGATCAGGAGGGCCGAGATGTGGGGATCGGAGTGGACCGGCGTGACAGTGCCGGAAGTGCTCGAGCCACGGAAGCGGGTAGCGGAAGCGAGAGCGAGTCAGTCGACAAGCTAGACGAGCTGGACCCGGACGCCATAAGACGCATCATTTTGTAGATGATTATAGATTTGTTCCCGAGTCGTTTGTTTCATTCATTATTCACCATCCTAATCCCACATACATGTCTCTTTTTAGGTTATTAGGTCTTTTAATTTGAAGGCCACAGAGTGTCTTTCATGTGTCTGTTTCCTGTCATCATGAACGGCTTTTTTTTTTGCGGGTGGCAGTTCTTAAGAACACACTTTGGCCAATTGGCCCTTTGCCCTCCCACTCACTCATCCCCCTTGAACCAGCCTGAGTGGCTAATGAATGTCATAATGTCTCCGATGTCGGCCGACGCTATGTCAATTAAATCATTATAGAAGAAACTTCCCAAGGAGCTTCTCCTATTGCTAGAGAGAGCAGGACAGTGACAGAGGAAGTGGACCACCGTCTCTTCCTCCTCCTCGTCTTGGCATGCTCTGCAGTAATGGTATGCCTCCAGCCCTAGCCTTCTGGCATGCTTTCCTATAACCCAGTATCCCGTTAATACCGATATGACTCTGGCGAGTGAGTCTCTTCTGAACGAGAGTATTTCTCTGGTTCTTCTGAGATCATATTTTGATCATGTTTGTCTGGCAATGGAGCATGTGCTCTCCTCAGACCACCTCTGGTCAGCACAAGCAGTTGTTTTCTCACTGACCCGGAGTTTACATGTTGCCATGGGGACTCCAAGTCTGTGTTTGATATTGTCTAGAGATAACAGGGTACCTTCTCTGGCAAGTTGGTCTGCCCTACAATTCCCCGCTATATTACTGTGACCCGGCACCCACATGATATGTAGATTGAACCGCTCCGCTGCCCCATTTAAGATGCTGCGGCAGTTCAGGGCCACTCTAGAAGTTGTACTTACGCCTTTTAAGGCTTTAATAGCCGCTTGGCTGTCTGTGAGAATACGAACAATGCTGTTTGATACTGTATTGCCTTGTGTCCATTCTACTGCTTCCTGGATTGCCAAGATCTCTGCTTGAAAGACACTACAGTGGTCCGGCAACCTGAAAGAAATATTAATATTAAATTGCTCCGAAAAGACTCCTCCGCCCACCTTACCTTCCAGTTTTGACCCATCAGTGTAAAACACCTGGGCTTCACCATGACGGATCAAACTTTCTTTCCACATTTCCCGCAAGGGGATTTAGGTTGAGAACTTGTTCTCGAAGAAAGGTTTGAGAATGACGTAGTCGATACCTTCGGATGGTTTTATGAACTCCTGAAGAATTATGGAGTGTCCAATGTGTGTCTCCTTCTAAAGGGTTGACACAATTCATTCTTATGGCAGAATTCGTTGCCATTTATTTTCCCAGGAGGTCCAGCGGAATCAGATGCAGGATAGTGTCAAGAGCTTTTGTCGGTGTAGTTCTTAGACAGCCAGTGGTTGTCACTTCTGCTAGTCTTTGAACTTTTGCCAGCTCTTTTAGGTGCACTCCCTTTTTCAAGCAGTGCCATCATACCACCACTCTGTACATCATGACTGGCCTTATGACCGCCTTGTACATCCAGTGGGTTATTTTGGGGTGTAGTCCCCACCGTTTTCCCACGATCTTTCTGCAGGTGTACAGTGCATTTGTAGCTTTACGTACTCTTTCCTGCGTGTTGGGCTTCCAGCTCAGTTTTCTGTCCAGGATCAGACCTAGATATTTAACTTGAGCTGAGATCTCTAATGTCACCCCTTCTAGGGTTGGCAATGTGAATGTCGGGATTGCTTGTTTATTTGTAAAGAGGATCAACTCTGTTTTCTGTGGGTTTACTCCCAACCCACTATTATTACACCACTGAGTTATCCTGTCTTATGCCCTCTGTAAGAGAGATGAGAGTATGTTGAGGATCTTTCCGGAAACCGCTATGGCGAGATCATCTGCGTAAGCGATTACCCCGACCCCGGTGTCATCCAACTCCATCAACAGTTTATTTAGGGCTAGATTCCATAAAAGAGGTGATAGAACGCCTCCTTGGGGTGTTCCCTTCACCGGGTATCTTTTTATCTTTGAGCCCCCAAGTTCTGAGTTTATAACTCTGTTTCTCAACATATTGTCGATTAATTCTTTGAGCGAAGTCTCTATCCCCAATTTCCTCAGAAACTGAGTCATTGCTTCATATTTAATTTTATTAAAGGCTCCTTCTATGTGTAGACCAGTGTGTACTCTTTATACTTCATCGATTTCTCGATTCTATGTATCAGGGTGTGTAATGCTGTTTCTACAGATTTCCCTTTGCTGTACGCATGTTGAGACTTTGACCACTTTGAAGGTTCTGTTTTACCCCTTATTCTGGTTTCTATGAGTCTTTCTAGCTTGGTCTGAAATCCTTGGATGTATTATTAGATGTTCTTCCACCTTTGGGTATGACCACCACTTTTACCTCCCTCCATAATTTGGGGGTATAACAGAGTTCTATACATGCTTCGAAGATTGTCCCCAACCAGGGTATGACAGTCTCCGAGGCCGTTTGCAGTTCCGCTGGAATGATACCATCCGGACCTGGCGACTTATATGGTTCGAATTCGTAAATTGCCCAAGCAATTGGCTAAAAGAATAAACCACTTTATAAAACAAACAGTGGGATATGATAAAATGCAATTTGGATTTCAGGAAAAAAGCAGTACAACATCAGCATTGACAGATACCATGCAATACATAAACTCCAATTTGGATGATGGCTACTATGTGGTTAGCGTATTTATTGATCTTAAGAAAGCCTTTGACACAGTTGACCACTCCCTACTTTTGTATTTTTTGTCAGATTTGGGAATCCGAGGAACCATAAATGACATACTAAAAGACTACCTACAAATGAGGATGCAGTACTCTAAAATAAATGGAGAGATAAGTAGCTCTGCCGAAATGAAAACTGGTGTACCCCAAGGCTCGATCCTAGGACCGTTGCTGTACCTGCTCTACATAAATAACATAAGCAAAATAGGTCTTAAAGGTGTATACATAGTTTTTGCAGATGATACAGCAATATTGTATAAGTCTAAAAGTGAAACTGCCCTCGAAAGAATCATAAATGATAGTTCATGGGCTGGCTTAAATACAATAAATTAACAATAAACAAGGAAAAGTGTAAATATTTAGTATACAAACAAAGAAATAAACCAAACATATCAATAAAAATAAATATGGAAAATGTTGAAATTGAGAGACTACAGAACATAAAATACCTAGGATTAACTATAGACGAAAAACTGTTTTGGATGCCACACGTCAATAATTTGCATAATAAAATATCAGGAGTTATCGGTGCACTGAGAAGGAGCAATCGACCTATTGATATAAAAATAAGATATACAAAATGCAAATAATTCCACATATAACATATGTATAATATTGTAGTTTGGTCACATTGCTCAAAGCAGTTGATTGGGACTACAGGAAGGATGCTAACCAAGGCACTTAAACCAACCTATATACGGACTACACTGGCGAACACAACTACACAAACTGTATATGAAATAGTATCAGAACCCACAATACAACATATTATAAACTATGAAAAAATACTTAAACACAACACACTCCTGGAAACTGTTAGTGACATACATAACTACGACACTACATAGACAAAGAAACAACCTAAGAAACATTAGAATAGACAGACTAAACAATGGACTATTATCCACCAGCATTAATTTGTACAATCAACTACCAGATGACATTAAGCATTGCCAAAAACTCCATTTTTTCAAAAAAAAAAAAAAAAAGTTAAAACAACACATACTGCATGATAGTGCTTACAAATAGAGTTTCCTGTACTCCCGGCTAACTGTTTTGGGCTCCATTATGGTTGAATTTTCAATTTTTTTTTTTTTGTAAACTTCATTGTTCACCACATTGTATAACATGTATTAATGTAACAAAATGTCAATATAAACCAAAATGTATGTCAACACTCATACCAGCAAACGCTGTCTGTGTTGAATTTTTAAATAAATAATAATTTCTTTATTGAATAATTTGTGGGAGTTTTTCTATTTCCTGGTTTGGTTTGTTATTTCAAGCATGCCCTTTCTTTGTAGGTGGGTCTGCGCCCCCCTTTCGGGCGGACGGTTTCCATAGGCATGTCGAGTTTACATCCAGGAAAGTGTGTTTCTGTTAATAGTCCAATGTTTCTTTTCTTTATATATTCAGGCATCTCTGGATCCGTAGCTAGGATTTTGCGAATCCTGTTTCCCTCAGGGATTGTTTCAATTTTTGTGCAGAAATCTTCCCATGAGGTTCTTTTTGCCGTTTTTAATTTACTCTTAAAAACTCTTTGACTAGCCTTATAACTTTCCCATTCATTGTTTTTCTTGGCTAGGTCAAATAGTTTGCGACATTCCCTTCTTAGGGCAGTTATCTCTTCTGTCCACCACGGTGGTCTTTTTCTCCCTTTAGCAATACGCACCGGGCACGATTTCCTGGTGGCTCGGTTACAAGCTTCAGTAAGGGTCTCTACCATGTCGTCCAATTCCCCTGTTGTTGAGGGTTTGGTTGGTATTTCAGAAAGAAATTCAGTAAGGACAGTGTTGTACTTATCGCATTGCGTATTTCTTCTATTGCTGTACATGACTTTATCTGGTTTCTGAAAGTTCAAATTAAATTCAATGTACTGGTGATCAGAGGAGTGGTCAGCTGAGACATTCCATTCTTTTACATATTGGGCAGCATATTCATTGGCAATTGTTATGTCTAGAACTTCACGCTTTATTGCGGTAATAAATGTTGGAGTATCACCTATATTACAAATTTCGAGGTTATTTGATAAAATATATTCAAAAAGTAACTCACCTCTCTCATTTGTGTCCGTGCTGCCCCAGATTGTGTGGTGTGCGTTGGCATCTGCACCTGTCACCACAGGTATCCTCTCATCTTCTGCTCTATGTATGGCTTGTTGAAGGATACCCGGAGGGGGCGGTTCTTTGTGATCATGTGCTGGGTAAGCAGAGATTAACCAAATAATATGGGATTGAAGTTCCACTGCTAGCACCGTGATATCTTCGTTGCAGAACTCTGACACCTTAAAGGCGTTAAGCTCCTTCTTTATCAGAATACAGGATCTTGGCTTACCATTATTGTTGGTGTAGAAGATCCTGTAGTCTATAGATTTTAGCCCAGCCACTAGGTTTTTGACAACCCATGGTTCTTGGGCTAAGACAACATCTTCTCCCTTTTCTAAGAGGCGGAGGAGTAATGCGGCCTTCAAGTGGTGCAGATTAATCTGAACCACATTCATGCAGCAATCTCTCCTCCTCCCCTTCATCGCTGGAAATATCTGGACTCTCAACATCTATTGCACCCACTTTTCTAAGTTCGCCAGAAGTCGAGGCTTGGACTTGGATGAGACCGAAATCCTTCTCGAGGTAAGTATCACCCTTTGAAGGTTCTCCCCCATCTTTAGCTGTACCACTGCTTGCCCTCGAGTCATTCTTGTAGACTCGCATTGTTATGATATCAAAGCCATAGCCGATTTCTCCGCAAGTCTTTTCTAGAGGTGCAAGCGACTTCTCGTTCAGGATAATTAGAGCATTCCTCGTGTTACCCTGAACTTCTCCTACCTTAGAAACTTTCCAGTCTTAGGTGGGCAAATCTGGATTGCTCCTCTGTATGAGCTCCAGTATTTTCTTTGGTTCAGCCGGTATTTCTGGGATCCAGGCTCGGGATCTTGGCCTGTTCGGGATTAAATCCTTCGGGACGGCCTCAATCCTCGCGCCTGGCCATACCTCGCCTATCTTCGAGATCGCCAGTTTGTAAAGATCTGCAGAGCGTTGGTCTCTACCAGCTATCAGCTTTATGCCCCCTTGGTACCATCCTGCATCTTTGCAACGTGGGACTGGACCAGGGTTGTCATCGATAACCTCTATATACACTCTATATAGTGCTTCTGTTACCTTCTTCCAGTTACTTGGAGAAATGGAGCCATCTGGAACGCTTCTATCGATAACTGCCCATGTAATAAAATCTTTTGCAGCCTCACTTATATGGACGTGACCTATTACTTGGGGGGAGCTCCTGCTTCAGCTTATTAGCCATTGATTGGGGCCCCTCCCCTGATCTCTGTCTTTTTGTCTCACCAAGAGGTTTGATGGAAGCGGAGGAAGGTGGACTGGGTCCAGTCTCCTCTTTCTTCTTCAGGACCTCTCTGGCCCATTTCAAAGAATGTGCTTCCTCCTCGGTCAGATCTTTTTCAGGGATTCTCCCTAATCTACCCACCAGTCTTTGTGCTTTTCTCTTCTCCCTATATTTCAAGAGTGAGGAGTTTACACGTTTACTGGTGGTCCTTTTTGCATCAGATCCAGGCTTAGCGGCCTTGGATGCCTCTATCGTGGTTGACGAACCCTCTTTGCAGACGGGTCTTGGTCCCCCCTTTCGGGCGGGTATAGCTTTTGCTGTGTTACCTCCGGCTACGGTCGATAACGACTCCCCTTTGCAGGCGAGTCTAGGCCCCCCCTTTAGGGCAGGCGAAGGTGGGTTATTTAATTTATTGGAATTCATCTGGTTCGTATGTTCCTTCAGCCGACAAGGCAACTTCCAGACCTTAGGAAAGTGAGGGGAAATAGACGGTCCACCATAACGGAGCCACACGTCATGGCAAGTACTGCTTACTCTCTGGATTCGGACCGGTTTCCGAGAAGACTTACCCTTTAGTTGTTTGATCCTCTCTTCTTCCTGCTGTTCCCAGAAGGCCTTATCCTGCACCCTCTTCTCTTCCAGACTCTTCTGCAGCAGAGGAATCTCCTCCACACGCTTGGCACGCTCAAAGTAGTCAATCTGAAAAGCAACATGTTATATTATTAAATAAAAATGAGATGCATGACGTGACAAAAACTTCTAATAGATTCTTATCTTGAATCAGTTTTCCAGAAAACTGGTTCAAATATCTTGAAGCAGATTTCCAGAAAACTGGTTCAAATATCTTGAAGCAGTTTTCCAGGTGCGCAGAGCGCAAATTTGTGTCAAAATGGCGACAGATATTTGGTGACAACTTATTCACAATTAATAAACATATTTTTTTTACATCAACTTCTAAAAGGTTATCATGGAGAGAGCGCACACTATCAGTTTCGTTGTGGTGTGTTTGTATGTATGTTTTACATAGATATCCGCTTTGTTTCAATCTGTGAAATCTTTCAAAATGCTCTTACGGCCCGGAAAATCGAGATTATTTGATTCAATAAAAATACACTCAAAAATGCATTCTGGGGAAAAAAACTATTAAAGAAAAAAATCTATGGTCTGTTATAAAAAAAGAATTATGTGTTTGAAACAAGTACATATACATCCTCATACATTCCCTAAATAAAGCATAAATGCTTGTGCTATAGGTGAACGAAATCAGTCGTCGCAGAATTCAAACTTGCGACCACTGAATTACTAATCCAGCGAGCTAACCACTCATCTTTATTGAGTGATTGTTTATTTAAGTATTCAATCAAACCCGGGGCCTTTAGCTCGGGAGTCAAATATCTAACCAATAGAGCAACGAATAGCGATAAAGTTGGTAGACTTATTCATGTTAATGATTTTAAGACTTTTTCTAAAATGATACAATTCTAATTTATCGAAAACATACCCTCTTCTCCTGAGATTTAAGCCTTGCTGTCAGCTCACGTCGTTCCTTCATCAATTCTTCGGCTTCTTTTTGAGCGATCGTATCGGCATCAATTTTTTTGATATCCTGAAAAATACAAATTTCAATTAAGTAATATAATATAGTTAATACATTAAATGAGCCATCTATCTGCTTCTTTGTCAGGCGTCTTTCATTCATTTTTCCCATGTGGCCAAACCATCTCTGCATGATCTCTTTCAATCTATTAGTCTTTCGTTATCTTACATTCTTTCCTTAAATCTGCGACCCTTTTGCCCTCTTCCTACTTTCTTACTGGTCTTCTGGTTACAGTATCCCCTCAAGTCTCTAACCTCTCAAGAAGCTCTGGATGATTTATACGATTGAAAGGTGTCAGTCCTTATGGAGTACAGAGAGAGTTTTACTCACCTCCCAGTTTCTTTTGCATTGTGCAGTGCATTGCCTGTAGTTTCTCTGCCTTGGCAGGTTCACTTCTAGGGTAGTATATTTCCATTTTCTGTGTAATTATTATCATTGCTTTGTGTAGCCTGGCTGCTATGGGGGGTATCTGTTGTGTTTTCATAAAACTCTCCAAAGCTTTCCTTGCTTTTGCCATTCTCCATTTTTCTTGACTATATGAAAGAGTCGTCGCACAAAAGTTCTCGATACTTGTGACAGGTAATTGTTCCACCAAGGAGTGTTCATACAAATTAGTTTTCATTTAACAAGACAGCTGGATTCAAAAGCATCTATCATTGCATCAGTTAATGAGTTCACTGCCCTTTTTGACATTGAATATTATATTATGTTGGTGTCATATTTATCCCAATTTGTTTTCTTTGGGTTCCTTATGTAGCTTTTACTGTGGTTGACAGTCCTTCCATATTGAACCATATGATTCTATGATCAGAGAGCGAGGGCTCGTTTGATACTCGCCATGTATTCATAATCGGACTTATGCTCGTACTTGTGAATGTTACTTCCAGTACTTCCTTCCCTTATCATAAAAGTGAGGATATTCCCACATTATGAATTTCAGGATAGCTTCTAATAGTTTATCTCCTCTTTTGTTTCTATAACTACTTCCCTGTATGGTATTACGTGTATTTATCATCACATTCGAGAAAAGTCAGCCATTTTCTTCACTTCCATTGGTAGTATTAATCTCTCTTGAGAGGTACGCTGATGCAATTACTGTATCACGATGTATGTTGAAAATTTCGATGCAAGCTGCAACTGGTACCGAATCTCGCAACAAATTCTGATAGTGTACATAATATATTTTACTTTATCCCTTATTAGGATGCATGCTCTGGGGCGGTCCTCTCTGGTGTCCCATATTACTACCAGGTTTCCAGGGTTCTTGTATTAATGCAATACTTAGTTCTGCTTTCCTCCCCACGCAGGGTGCACATTCACCTGACCTATCTTGGTGTTTGAGGTCATTACTGGGTATATGAAGGACTCTCACTCAAAGAGTCGAATCTTCTATTCTTCCTCTGAAGACAGGGTACAATTAGCCCCCGTCTACATCGGAGACATCTGTTGCCCTCTTCTTACGGGAGTGATAACCATCCCATCTAAAAGTGGAAGGACGGGCATAGTCTCCACCGTCTTTAGACGTGGATGAACGAGTGAGACAATCCTCAACATCCATCCTCACAGTGCTTACCTCCCCAGGGTTGGCAGAATGGCCACCGTCACACACCCTTCCTGGAAGTGGAGGGATAGGCACTTTCTTCAGAAGTTCTGTCCTTTGGATAGTCTCCAAAAATCCCAGCTTCCGCTGGGGTAAAAGTAGGAGGATCCTTCTACTTCAACCTTCTAATGTAGGCCCTGGACGGGGATTCTCCCGAACCTGAAGAAGATGGTGTAATCCATCTTCTTTATGGTGTTGCAGGAGTCCATGTCCATTCCTACAATAAGCACTCGGCCAGTGCCCTCGACCCTGCTGCTGTGCACCGTCCATGTGGTGGCATTTAGGCCTTTATTCTGCCTGCTGATCATGCTGAGCAAACATTGAATGCCCATCGTCGAGCATTTGGGGATGAATATTGTGGCATTGTGCACCTTGGTAATTCCTTCCTTAGGACACACTGCTAGTTCTGCTCCTTTCCAGTTTTTGAGCTTAGTGACTGTTTTTTCCAGCCACTCTGATGTGCCTTTGTTGAGGCACTCTAGGATGAGCATGCTAGGGCGAAATTTTATGCTGTTGAACTGGAGCTTCTGAGACGGCATGACCAATGGCATAGCCAATTCCCCTGCAATGATGTCCTCTAGTAATGAGAGGTCATTGCTACTAAGTTGGACCTTTGGGTACTCTTTGGGGAGTACAGCCATTCTTATAACATTGGCAGCACCGGCATAGATAGTGGCTAGCCCAGCTGTCTCAGTTCTTGCCTGAGTTTGACCAGGTGCTTTACTCCTCTTAGGGTCTGACTCTGTTGGAAGAGTGATTACAGTTTTTGCACCTCGAGTAGGCTGGGGATTCTTCAGCTTCCTCTCTAGTGCTTTCTTCCTTGCATCTTGAGGTGTAAGTCCCTCAGCAAGGAACCGGAGGTACCACTTTGTCCCGGCTCCACTGAGACCTCTTCTCAGTGGGTCGTCCAAGCCTCCGGGCATGCCTGGAGGTGGTAGGGGAGTGATTTTCTGTTCGACACCCAGCTTCTGGAGTTTTCCTAGAGAGCGGGTGGATGTTTTGGGTTTCTGGAGGCTGTGCTCCATTAACCCTGACTGCTTGATATCCTGCAACTGGGGTATGCCCAGATAGCAGGTGGATGTCTCAGGTTTCTGGAGGCTGTACTCCATTATCCTGGACTGCTTGGTTACCTGCTTCTGGGGTATTCCCAGAGAGCAGGTGGATGTCTCGTGTTTATGGAGGCAGTGCCCCATTGACCCGGACTGCTTGGTTTGCTTCTGGGGTAATCCCAGAGAGCAGGTGGGTATCTCAGGTTTCTGGGGTCCGTGCTCCATTGATCCGGATTGCTTCTGAGGTATTTTCAGAGAACTGGTAGATGTCTCGAGCTTCTGGAGGTCAGCCTCCATCAGCCTAGACTGCTTGGTTGCGGTGTGGACCTGCAATGGTGTTTGATGTTTTTTTTTATTTTTTCTCATTTGGTTGCCACAAGAAGCTAGGAAAGTGGAGGTTGACTGCATCAGAGCCCTACGTAACACAGTAGATATTCCAATAGGTGGGCTGGGATCTTGGAAGATACTTGGTAGATAATATGAACTTACCTCTTCATCGAGTTTCTTGAGAACCTTTTGCCCGTGAGCAGTCAAGCTGATTTGCTGCATCTTCTCCTTGAGATGGCGATCTTTAATCAGCTGTATCTCGCTCTGCTGGCGTCTCTTCTCACGTTCCTCCCTCTCCACTTCCAGACGCATCTGCTCAACCAGCTGTTGTTGACGAGCTATCTCCTCTTGGCGCCTGTAATATGATATTCATTTCATTTAAAATGTATGCTAGAAAGACACGGGCAGACACGTGAAAGTACAATTTATGCAAGTGGTTTCCAAGGGGGGTGGTACCACCCACTGTGGGACGCTTAAAATATATAGGGACAGGGATAGGGATGTAATATTGATAAACACAACATTTCTGCATTATTAACTCAAAAATCGGATTTTTGACTTATGTCGTTGTTCTTGCAAACGAGCGACATATAGGCAAGCCAGAGGGGCTGTCTCCTCAATCCCCAACACTACGTTCATTTAAAACATCATCTCCATTCCACACAGGGTTATCAAAAAACGCGATCACTCAGCAGAGATAGAAATATAGTTAGAGCAAGAGAAGTGATAACCTAAAATGGAAGAGCACAATAGATCAGAAAATATATAATTTCAATACCTTTGTTCTTCTTCCTCCCTGACGGTGTTCAGCATCTCTATGTACTCCTTTCTGTCCTCAATGATCTTGTGCCGCTGCAGAACGCGCTGGTGCTCGCGCACCTTGTTCTCGTGGTAGTGCTGCACAGCGTGATGGCGCGCCCGCTCCCTCTCCGTCTTGTGGCGGCGCGGGCCGACGAGCGCCGCGGCGCGTCCCAGCGCTACCGCCGCTCGCATCAACTGCCCGCGCACCTGCTCCGAGGGCATCTCCTGGAGGAAGGGGCCCTCGGCGACAGACTCGCGGCTCGCCTCGCTGAGCTCCACACCAAATTGAACACACCTGAAAACAAATTGTATATAATAACATAACATAATGATAGAACACTGTATTTTTCATCTTACACGAATTCCTCGCCTCATCAACATTCATACATCGTCTTATATAATATGTTTGTCTGTTGTTCAAGATTTACATTTCCCTCTTTTAGAATAATGTCCTTATCTTGGAAGGCTCCGGCTTCTCATTGTATTCCCATACCCTTAACTCTCAATGAATACGTCATTGAATACTGGATGTACTACTAAATGATGGATCATTAAAATAAATGTTTAACATTGTATATTTTTAAATAAGGGGGGCAAGTCTGGTCCAACTGGCGAAATCAAAACCCTCGTGATTACCCATATCACGGAGGTAATTATCACATAGAGTTCTATGACGTCTTAAGATATTATAAAACTCCATATAATAATTATATCCATGTGAGGGTTTTGATTTCACCGGTTGGATCAGACTTGCCCCCAGAAAAAGCGATAATACTAAAATTTCTTTCTCGGTCAAAGGTCCCGGGTTCGATTCCCAGTAAACAATAAACATCGTGTCAGAATGTGGCAACTTGTTATTGGGTGCGTTGTAAATATAGGATCAATGGGGAGGCCTATGTCCAAGAATGGATGAAAACAGGCTGAATAAGAAAGACCTGTTAGTTGCCCGAAAACCAATTATAAGCATATTATAAGCACATTAGTTCGACAATTTTTTAAAACACAGATAAATTATAATATTGATTTCATTTTAAAGAATCTTTTTTTTAATTACAATTTATTCATTCATACCATCACGTTATATCCCACTAGTATGTGGTATTCTGATTCGTCTAAATTTATCCGTCTGAATTTTAGTATATGAGAAATGTCAAAAAGTTGACTGCATTTATACGGAACTCATTACGACACACCAATGTTACAGACGTATACGTACTCTAAATCCCAGGAAGCCCTTCCTGAACATTAGGTGGATGCCTGGAACAGTTCACCAGAGGAAGTTGTGTCTGCTGGGACACTCAACCGACTCGTCAATAGATGTATATTATACAAAAGAAGTACACAATACAGGCCCATCGGCAATAGCTGCTGCTCGTTAAGTAATTATAACAATAACCTACTTGTTGGCGTGGTCGATGCGTATCTGCATGTCGTTGTGCCTGACGCAGTCCACCAGCAGCCTCTCTAGATGGAAGGGATCAGCGAAGACTGCCAACTCCAGGAGGCGGTTGAAACCGATGCTCTGATAGCACTGCGCCACCTGCCGGACCAACCGGATCAGGGCAACGTCCCGCAGGGCGTTCACATACTGACACAGAGGGGAACCTACGGAAAAAGATACAATAATAAACACTTCCTCAAACACTGCGCAAGTGGCAGAAATTTCTTACAACTAACCAGTGTTTCCATCCCAGAGAAGCATGATTAGCGTGAGAAAAGAATTTCTCCTCTGCTGGGGATCGAACTCAGGACGCCCACAATGTTTCCTTTACACACGAGTGTAAAGGAAACATTCCGTAATGTTTCCTTTACACAATTAAAGAAACAAAGAAATATTCCTATATGAATTCAGCACCTAGGCGACGACAAGCGGCAAGACCACGGCAGTCGGCTGCAGTTTTTTACAATAAAAATACACATTTACAATAATTTGACAGTAAAAAATAAATATATAATTTTATGCAACAACATGAATCACAACTATTATTTACCTTCGTCTTGTTCCAAGGCATCCACAACAACCCTGACTTTCTTGCACAGCACCAACGGATCAAACTCAACCTCCAGCCAGTTGTACAGATCCTGCAGTTCAGGTGTAGCGAGAGACACCACGTTCAATCGGATAATCTCTGCATATAAATAAAAATGAAACATTGATTAGTAATTTTTTCAGAGTTACCTTTGTAGCACATTTTAAGCTGCTTTAGAACTTCTCCTACTTACACCATTCTGCAGGGCACTGTTAAGCCTAGCGTCCATACAGGTGCAGCAGATGGAGCGTATCGGACGGATCTGTTAATGGCAGTGCGTCCACAGAGGCGCACCAATCGGATAACCGACACAACTGTCATTTGGATTTGTTGACAATTTTCCATAGTAAATGCAAATACAAAATTATTCTTGTTTCGGCTTGATAATTGCATGCTCGGCTCTTACATAATTTTATTCTACAAAATAAAACTTCACATTGCAATATTTGATATTCGAGAAAACATGATTCTCATTTTCAACGACTTACCTTTTAGCAGGGATACTCTGGTCGGCGGTTGTTGTAGACCCAGCAACACTGCGAGACGCTGAGCCTTCTCCACGGGACTCTTGTCCGTCTCGATGAACCTGTCAAACTCGGGATGGAGAGAGGGCAGGGGGATGGATAAAACGGCCACCAAGACCGTGCAAGCCAAGCTGGAAAACAAAAATACAGTGATAAAATTGTCACTCAGATTACTTCCGATTACTTACTTCCGATGGCCATACAACTCCGGTAGAGCTTTAGCCTCCTGAACAATAGCTTTCCAAGCCTTCCTGTCAGCTGCAGTGGACTCCCAGTCATCACAAGCATTCAGCACGTTCAGATCTCGGGTAACATTGTCCATCAATCTCTGCCTTGGTCTTCCCAGGGGTCACTTGCCCACAGGGTTATTTTGCAGAATAAATTTTGTGGCTCTTTCTTCCCCTGATCTTTTCAAAATGTCAAATAATATATACATCATTGTGAAATCAAAATTGGGACTTGATAGTAGCACTCACTCGCGTGTTGCTACTTAAATAAACTTTTCGTTCACAAATTAGTAATAATTCTACAACTGTTAATTCTCAATAATTATAAGAGCGCGTTGCTTAGAGCCCTACACCCCGCTACACTACCGCCGTCATGCATACATAATGTTTCGTTATTTATTTACATTGACAGTTTTTCATCATTTTATTGCATCGTTCATTGATTATTGAATTGTTTTATTCTTTCTAGTTAATAATTTATGACAAGTTTTAATTTCTTATTTTTTTTTATTACATTCTTATTTTCGGTATTTTGTATAGTATCTAGTGATTTTATATCATTTCTAGATTTTTAGTTATTATTTGTTTTGTGAATCCATTATTATTATAATTGTTATTTTATTTTGTAGCTCATCGATTTCATCATATTTTTTTGTCAGATACTTTTGTAATTACTGTATATATTTTTTATTTTAAAAGGCTTCTAGCCGTATAGACAAATGAATAAATTATAGATTCCATAGATAACAAAACAGTTATATATAACAATGTCACTTATTACAAATGCAGTGTAATGAAGGACTAACGTAACCAGCGTTGGGAAGTAGCAGTGGGCTAATTCAGGGTTAGGTAAATTTGTCTTTCTTTCATCACCACCCGATCTGCTAACGAGAAATTGAAATCCAAAGAATTCTTAGACCAAGCAATCAATGAAATACATTCGATAATGTATATCTTAAATTATACATGTAAAAACTAACTAGATTATTATCATACAGGCAGACAAGCTGACATATCTGATCTAAAATACTATATTGCACCAAATCCAACCAAAACATATACAGATTATTATTACCTTTTCTAATTGGACGATGGACGATTTCTAATTGGAGAATGGACTTAGGATGAATGCCGGCAAATCAAAGACAATGGTCTTTGAAAAGAGTGAAAGCAGAACAGCGTGTAAAATAAGAGTAGAGAACGAATGGCTCGAGCAAGTCGACGAATATGTATACTTGGGAAGCATATTTCAACGGAACGGACGACTCGATAAAGAGATCGAAAGAAGAGTTATGGCAGGAAACAGAGTGAATGGAGCACTAAGACCAATTATGAATGATCGCAACATATCAAAGGATGCCAAAGTTGCCATTCATAACGCCATCGTAGTGCCAACCTTGACGTATGCAAGTGAAACCTGGACATGGCAGAAGACGCATGAAAGTAGAATAAATGCAGTTGAAATGAGATCGTTAAGAAGGATTTGTAATAGAACGATGTATGACCGGGTAAGAAACGAGGATATAAGGAAAGAATGTAAGATGAAGAAAGATGTCATTACTAGAATGAAAGTGAACACATTGAGATGGTTTGGTCACATGGGGAGAATGAATGAGGAGCGCCTGACGAAGAAAATATACAGAGCGGAAAGGAATGGAATGAGAGGTCGGGGACGCCCAAGAAAGGGATGACACGACCATGTGAACGAAATTTTGAAAGACGGAAATGTTAGAAGTGTGAGCAATAGACGAACATGTATGAGACGATGCATGAATGTGGACGAGACGAGGGATGCGTGCCAGGATAGAAAAATGTGGCGTTCGGTTCTCTCTGCCTACCCCACAAGGGACATAGCGTGATGGTGTGTATGTATGCTAATTGGACGATTGTTACGACTTGAAAGTGCCCACAAGATAATACATAAACAGATCATAAATTTCATCATTCAATGCATTCATCAAAGTAAAAAAATGTATCACCTCTGTAGTTCCTCCGGTGTCAGATTCTTCTTCAGCTCCTTGGAGATCTGGAAGAGTTTGAGCAGAGCCGCCGCATGGAAGAGACAATGTCCAGCTTTCCAGAAGACGAGGGCCAACTTCCCGTAGTAGTTGGCCATGGTCTTGGCCACGTGGGCCTTCTTCGACATGTTCATCAGGTTGTGGATGTCTTCGATGGCCTTGTAGGCTTCCTATGCGCAAAACAAAATTCATATTTAACCTCTATGATAGTGAGTTTTGGTATGATGTACATACCTTTACGGAGTGAGTTATTTTAAATATAAAGATTTAAAAAAAAAAATTATTACGTTTGACGACCCCTGACACAATAATCGGGTACAAAAAAAATGAAAACATATCATTTTTCAAAGTTTATATTGAAAAATCGTATGATTATTTCAGGTGTCTTCAACTATTGGTTGCGGTATCAAAAATATTCGTACTCCAGTAAAAAAATCTTCACATTTCTCTAGCCGTACCGGTACGACCATACTTCAATTTGCAATGACATTTCCTGCCGTACAGGTACGGCCATACTCACTTAGAGGTTAAAGACATTTAAAATATCCATTTCTGCTTCGATGACAATAGTAAAACAAAAAAATGACAATAGTAAAATTGTGTCACTGACGGAATATGTGCAATTTCTATGAAAATATAAGTTATTAAAATGAAAATAAAATGGCCAGCTGGCTCAGTCTGTAAGTAGACCTCGACCGAATATTATCGAGATTATCTTGACAGTTTTGGTAGTCACTAAGCAGATAACGCATCAAATCGTTCTCGCCCACTTATTTGACGGCGAGTTTGTGTCGAAATCGAGTTGAACCGCCTCAATTCATGTGGTAGAATATTTCACGAGGCTGGTGTCACTCACATAAAAAGCATGATAGCCAAAACTTTATATGAATATATTATTCAGGTTTATTAACCTTTTTACATTCACTTAAAACTATTAAAATAATTAAGTTGGTATATTTACCTGCCACAGCTCCATCTGTATAGCATTGTCGAGTTGGAACAGCCTTGTCTCCAGATTGAAGTGTTGGGTCTCGGGTTTGCTGATGCTCACGTTTCCAGTTTGGACCTGGAAATCACGGCTTGTCTTACCTAATTTATCTTTTATACACGCATACTGTGCTGCGTAAATATGTCATTTTGTTTACTACAAACCGTTTCATACTTGAGTTTTTTTTTCACAAAAAACATCAGATAATTTTATAAGTCATAAAATTTGTAATTTATCACTAATTTTTGAAATATAATACTTACAAAGCTTTGAGGCACCAGTTTAGAATGGTGCTAATACAACAGGCAACAATAACATAAATAAATAAATAATGAACACTTCCTTGTACCCTGCGCAAGTGGCGAGTTTATTGCCGTATGGCAATTTCTTCCAACTAACCAGTGTTTCCAGTCCAGAGAAGCAATATTTGCGTCAAAAATGAATTTAAATAAATTTCTCCTCTGCTGGGAATCGAACCCAGGACGCCCGCACAGTAACCGAACTGCTTACCAACTGTGCCACGGCGGTCGGTAGCATCTCACATACTTTAGCAATAAGGTTCACCATCCATTCTGTGCGTTGCCTTTTTGGTGAGACGAGACTGGTGTGTGGGTATACACGCATATGTAGTGTTTCCTTTTATAAGGTTATGCACATCCGCACACCTGTCGCTGGTTACCCCACATTGTGGGATATGCCGTGATGGTAAGTATATACAAAATATTTTTATGTTTTTCAAGAAATGATTTTTGTAACGAGCATAGATCGCTTGTTTATTTCATGAAATATAACAAGCGAGCAGTGCTCGAGGTGGCACGCGAATACTGCTCGTACAAAGTGGTTAAGTAATAATCTAATTATAAACTAAAAGAAGTCAAATGGCAACATTATTATATAACATGTAAGAAATTATTTTAAATTAAAATTTCAATATATGTGCAAATCTATATAAATATCTAAAATGACCCTTAATGCGTTCAAAATCATTTAGCTGCAATCTCCAAGAAATCTACTACAACTTAAATGATATTTAATTTAAGAACAAGATCTTTTATATCATATAATTAATTGCATCAGAAAATAATATATATTCAATTGAATATTTTTATGATTGCATCGATGGCAGAGCGGTTAGTGCGCTGGGCTAGTAATCCAGTGGTCACGAGTTCAAATCCTGCCTCGACCAATTTCGTTCACCTATAGAACAAGCATTTATTTGCTTATTTTAGGGAATGTAGGAAGATGTATATGTACTTGTTTGACAAGGACATATTCATTTTTTATAAAAATAAAATATATATCGATGGGTAACCGGACAAATACTGTATGTCCATTATTGATAGCTTTGAGAAACCTCAACATGAATGCTCACAATGCTGGTACATTACATTTGGTTGTAATATTCAATTTTAAATTGACTATATCTTAAGCTGTATTGCATATGGACATACTATATTATCACAGATCAAAAATAATGTCAAGCTCTACAAAATGTGTATCATAACTTAATTTCACCAAAAAGTGGACATACAATATGACCCGAATGCAGAGTTCGACCTAAATACTAAATTCTAAATACTAACCATGTTTTCATTGCACAGTCGCTCATTTAAGTTAGGAGATCACGTGGCTTCCTAACTGGAGGATGCTACCAAGTTTTTGTATGAAAATTGCATTGCAGAGACATATCTAGATACTACTGGCGTAAACTAGCATTTGCGAACTGTCAAAAAGTAAGGTTGATCACGAGGAACCTTACGGGTGGTTTAATACTAAAATACGAGATTTTTTCGATGCATGATGATTTTAGCGACTTCGACAAATATATATTTGGTAATTTTGTCAAATCAAATATCAAACAGTTTATTCAGCGATTTATAGGAGATGCCGAAAATTTGCTGGATTTTCAGAAAAATCGTGACATTGAGCTGTCAGTGTGAGCTTGGTTACATATGTTTGTGTTGTTATAACAAAAAAAACATTTTAAACGTCAATCTAAGCCCATAGAAAGCTATCTATCTCTTGTCTTCATACACAATCATATTAAATTCTACGCCATCGACCTTAAGTTTATCGTGGTATTTAGTTAGTGATGTCTCTACAATGCAATTGCTAACTTAAGAATACTAAATACTCCAGTGATGTTAGGAGTTAGTATTTAGTTACCTAGGACTGTGCATTCGAGTCTATATGTACGGTTAGCCATCGATAATATACAAAAAAAAAATTTCCCTGACGGGAGTCAATAGTGTTTTTTGACAAACTTAATAACTCAATATTAGAGACGAAGTTGGATTATAAATTTATAAGAGAGAACAGGGCTTACGACTTGGCATCGGATCGACCTGCCAGATTTCTTGGTTCTCCTATAAAGCAATTTTTTTATTTATTTTATTTAGATAATACTACACATAAAAAGGACAATCATAAAATTCATAAAAAGATACACAGTAAAAACCATGTTGCCCTTTACCAGAGTACAAGCACTCGTGTGTAAAGGAGACATACAAAAAACAAAACAAAAATTTGTTATCACAGAATTATTAACTGTACAAAATGAAGTGAATATTATTTACGAAACAGTCAATATTATAAAAGTCTATCTATTTTTTTTTTAATAATTAAATTCAGTCGACAGTCTAAAATCTTTTTCGAGTTGGTTAAACCACACCACCCCAATGTACGTTTAGTATACATATTCCAAGTTTGTCTCTATTGAGATACACACAGTTTATCAATTTAAAACTACTGTAAGTATGACCATGTACCATCCAAGCCAACTACTATCCTAGACTTGTTTATTACATAATATATGGTAATAAGATCATTTATAAAACAATTTATAATCGACAATAATATTGGTAAAGGGTCAATTCTGCATTTAATCAACAAGCGCTCTGGATATCATCATCTCGGATATTTATAATTTTTTGTATATTCGTTCTTCCTATCAAAACTAAGAATAATGCAAATTTTTTGGACAAATCAAATTACCTACCAAATTTGACAAAATATTTATTTTTTAAATTTAATCACATTGTCTTCCCATTCTGAAATTTTGTATGTATAGGTATACTAAAACGAAGAAAATATGTTTTTTATAAAAAAAAAATATGCGTTTATTTCAATATTCACGAATACAAAATATTTCAATATTCACGAATATGTTGTATACCAAATGAAAGCTTGTAATTTGCAGAATCAAACTGTGAAAATACAGCCTTCTATACCTAATAGTTTTTAAACTAGACATATTTTAAAGACCTCAAGACGAGGCTGAATTAGTGTAATTTTCGCATTTTTGAAAATTAATAACTAAAAAAAACTAGATATCTGAAAAATATGCAAATTTGTATTTTTTTTAGTTTTCATCGGACGACAAATATACAAAAAAAAATATAAATATAAGGAGGGCAAGTTCAGTCAGACGGCAGAATCAAAACCATCCATGTTTACCCATATCATGGATATAATTGGGGCCATCAGCGCAAAAGTGGCCTAACCCACATTTTTCTAGTTTTTAACCAAACTGTGAATTACGTTTTAAAAATTTATTATTTTCAAAACAAAAATGGCCTAACCTTTACAAAAATATCATCTCATATCAAGATAGTAATTTTGATGATCATAATATTGAAAATTAAATTTAATGTCATCTAAAGACTTTCAATTACTCCATAGTTTTTATCCTAAGGTTAGGCCACTTCTGCGCTGAGGACCTCAATTATCTTATGGAGTTCTATAATACCTTGAGATTGTTATAAAATTCCATATGATAATTATATCTATGATATGGTTAAACATGGACAGTTTTGATTCCCCTTATAAGTAGAGTAGTCTTAAAGGAATTACAAGTCTTAAAGGAATGGTCAACTTTCTGGTCAAATGGTATAAATAAATATAATACAATACAAAGTTCTCAGAAAAATGGACAAACCTGCCTTACCGAGAGCTTACAGATGTCCTCTAAGTGTTTCCTAAGCTTGTCGCACAACTTTCTGAACTCCGTCTTCCTCGCGTACTTGAGACAGAACTGGAAGGCCATCCTGGCTATGTCGTGGTAGAGGTTCTCCACGTGGGCGTTGGTCCTCAGCAACTCGAGACACTGGCAATACGACTCCCAGAGGAACTTGACCCAAGGAGTGAGGATGGTGCGGTCGGAGCGGTCCTGGGCGTCCTCGCCGGAGACGGCAGACAAGAGGATGCTCTCCGGCGTGGCAAGGTTGTCCAGATCGTCGATGTCGATGACAGCCTGGGCGGACTGCTTTCGGGCAGCTTCTGTTCGCTGCTCGGCCATCCGCAGATAGCCTCTGTAATTGATCATTTTTCATGCTTAAATATTATATGATTGCATTATATCACACACAAACATTGGAATTTTTTCCTGTCGAGAGTCGATGATATTTTTTGACAAACTTAATATAATATGAGACTTAATATAGAGATGAAGTAGGAATTCAGATGGGCCGATGGCAGAGCGGTTAGCGCATTGGGTTAGTAATCCAGTGGTCGCAAGTTTGAATCCTTCCTCCGCCGATTTTGTTTACCTATAGCACAAGCATTTATGTTTATTTTAGGGAACGTAGGAAGATGTATATGTACTTGTTTAACAAGGACATATTCATTTTTATGGACTTGTTTAACAAGGACATATGCATAATTATTCTGCGATAGACCTGTCATCGTAAGGCACGATTCTGTAATAATATTAAACACTTCCTTGCACCCTGCACAAGTGGCGAATTTATTGCCATATGGCAATTTCTTTCAACTAACCAGTGTATCCATAATAATAAACACTTTCTTGCACCATGCACAAGTGGCGATTTTATTGCTAAATGGCAATTTCTTCTAACAAACTAGTTTTTCGCGCCATATGGTAATTTCTTTCAACTAACCAGTGTGTCCATATTAATAAACACTTCCTTACACCATGCGCAAGTGGCGAGTTTATTGCTAAATGGCAATTTCTTCTAACTAGTTTTTCGCGCCATTTCATTTAAAATTGCAGTGCTTTTTGACATATTATGACGAATTATCATCGCCGGGATAAGCAATGCTCTGATCCAATAGCCAGTGGCAGCGAGGCCACTACTGGAGTTCGAGGTCCTTGCGTGAGCTCCGCAACTCTTCAGTACAATATATACACCGCTGTCATCAATACCATCGTAACTTGCTCTACATTTTCTGACTATCATTGTGACGTCGCCGCTCAATTAAATATTGTTATTTCCAACCACTATTCTTTTCGCCACCTCTTGAATTCTATAACATCAACTGTGTAAATATTTTAATATCTGTGCATTAAGAAATTATCGCATCATCCACACAACCAAGCTGCAGGATAAGAAGGCTCTAGAGCCGAGAATCTGCCAGCCTAAAGGTTGGTGCATTGTGCCTCTTTGACTTATACTGGAGGTGCCTTTATCTCAATCTGCAGTGCATAAATTCTTATATATTTTTTTCGATAATATTGTCTTATCAAATTAATTTCGATGCTCATTGAGTAACACATAAAAATATTTGATTTGATTTGGGAACCATGTGATTCATATTAATTACACCAACATATTTAACTAGTCTCTTTCTATGGCTCTGAAATAAAAATCTCGTCAGAGATTGGATATGACAGGTATTATGGCGGACATTTGGACCTGATTGATCTGTTTTGTGTGAGCCCATATGTTTGTTGAGGTAATAATTGTGATTGCAGAAAGTTGAGAGTGTGTACAAATTTAGTCTGGAACGGAACAATCACCTGGTTCATAATTGCATATAATTGTCAATAAAAATTGTAAACTGCTAGCCCTAAAACAGGATTTCCAAGTTGGGCAACAGTAATCTACTTATTGTTGTCATTATAAATATGGTGTGATAAAAAATAAATAATAATTATTAAACCAGCCAATATACTCCCGAATAACCACCAGTATTTCTAGCCCAGAGAAGCGATCGATATTTAAGTGAGAAATGAATTTTAAAAAATTTCTCCTCTGCTGGGGATCGAACCCAGGACGCCGGCACAGAAACCAAACAGCTTACCAACTGTGCCGCGGCGGTCGATTCGCGTTGATTGAGACAAACATACCTAATGACGTTCTCCAGGGAGCCAACATTGACCGACTGGAACATGTTCCTGTACTGGAAGAGTCCCTCCTTGGCGATGTGAGACTTGCGCAGTTCCACGCACAGTTCCAAGTAACGGAACATGATGGGCTCCAGGATACTCTCCGACCAGTTGTAGGACCATTTCTTGTTGCGGAACACCTCTTGCAGAGTGTCAAGGGCTCGCGCCGGCTTCCCAATCTCCATAAACTCTGAAAACACATTATCAAGCATTACAGATAGTGCTGATAAATCTAAACTATAAATAATTCAACTAATTTAACAATCTTCATTTGCCCCATTACCATCCCCTAGAAGCCCACCACATTATGTATTTCCTGATTTATGAATCTGGGGCTTACTATCCCCATGGGCCAACATTCCTTATATTTTTTATGTTGATATTTTACATTAGTAAATGAATATCGAATTTGTGATTGAAGAATGTAGGTATACAACCAAAATTCAATATAATAATAATAATTAACACTTCCTTGCACCTTGCGCAAGTTTATTGTCATATGGCAATTTCCAGCCCAGCGAAGCAATATTTGCGTGAGAAATAAATTTAAATAAATTTCTCCTCTGCTGGGGATAGAACGCAGAACGCCCGCACAGAAACCGAATGGCTTACCAACTGTGCCACGGTGGTTGGCACCGTTCAATATAATAATAATGAACACTTCCTTGCACCCTGCGCAAGTGGCGAATTTATTGCCGTATGACAATTTCTTACAACTAACCAGTGTTTCCAGCCCAGAGAAACAATATTTGCGTGAGAAATAAATTTAAATAAATTTCTCCTCGACTGGGAATCGAACCCAGGACGCCTGCACAGAAACCAAACGGCTTACGTAATATATTTAAAAAAATGTATTCAGTTGTTACTTTTGATACATATTTTTTTCATTTATTAAGCTTCTTGCGCATAATATAAACAAATATATTGCACACTGGCAGGCTTATTGCTATTAAGCAATTTCTTCCAACCAACCAGCTTATGAGGTAGGGAATAATCAATTTTCAATTCAAAAGATCACTAATGCCAGATGCAATAAACAGTAATGCTGTGTTTGTCGAACAAAGATTAAAGTAAAACTATAGTTAAAATCCTTTTGATTCCATAAAAATTTTCAAGTTTTGGTTGTTTCATTGAAATCTAATGCCTTCAAAATATTTTAACTATATTATTACCGTTACTTTTGTTGAACCAACTCAACCAGTAACCTATCTGAAAGAAACTAGGATAATGAGCAAAACAAAAACATATCTTCTATATTTTTCAAACTCTTCATCGTTTTATTTTTCTTTAAGCATTTCCCAAAATAGTTTTATTGTAAGTATATTTTTATACTACACATTTATTTTTATATTTTGACATATTTAAGTACCTATACAAAAATAGCAAATGTTTTTATATTTTTTTATTGTGATGTATGCGGTCAAAAACCAAATAAATAATTGTAAATTGGTAAATAAATTCAACTTGCATCGTCATCCAATATATATCGACATTGCTATTTATAAATTGTAAAACATGATGTGTGTTGAGTGGCGGACATTTCAGTTATTTGGGAACATGACATCGAAAAGTTGTTGAAACCGTAAGGCCAAAGACGCAGTTTCTACATTCATATTAGTGTACAATCATAATACGGAAAATTGTGTAAAATATACGACAGAATGGATCCATAATAACACCGCTTATCCGACAGTCAAAAATAGGCGAAATAGCATCAAACATGTCAGAAAAATTGCATCTGTCTCTCAGATAAAAAATAACGACTGTGTATAGGGATTGAAATAATATAGGGTTAAAGAGGTCGGTTAGTTATCTTATATAATTGCAACGTGGATACGACCATATTGACATTTGAGTGTGGCCTTACCGTTTGCTCTTTTGAGAGCATTTTCGGGCCTTTGTCCGTATCTAGCCATCTTCAATGATGATTTTCAACGGGATAACATTGATCACTTCACAAACACCCACTGACGCTAAAATTTAACGCGCTAATTCGAGATATAAACCGGCAAAAACCGCGAAAGTAGCGGTATGACAGCGATAAAATGGCCGCTATCACAAAAAGACATGCGGAGCATATGCCAAAACCATAGACGGATGTGGATTCATCATGGAACCATAAATATTTTTTATGCAAGATTCATAATTATTTCAAAAGATATTTTACATTGATCAATGTTATATTTTATTTGATTTTTATATATTTCTAGAATACAGTTGTTATGCCCGAGAATAAATTTTGCCGAAAAACAATAATTTTAATTTATTTTCACGACAACATTTCTGAAATATATTAGCGGAGTTTGCGGGGGAGCAACGAGACTTTCAGCTAGCAGTGTGCTAGCACGCTAGCACGCGCTCTCTTGACATTCGACGCTGGTGGGAGACGGACGGTTTGGTGTGACGCCGTCATCGTTCGACATGTGCTCCCGATGGCGGCCGTATTTTCGACGACGCAGGAGGTCTGCGTGACAGAACACGTCACGCGCATGGACGCTGCCGGTGCTACGGAGCCATGGCAGAGGCGTGGAGGCAGGGCGCAGTGTTGAGCCACCGCAGCAGAGAACGCGGCGGCTCGCAGATTGGACCACGAGGAGCTTTCCGTGTCGTCTGGGGCGTCGGTTCGCCTCCGGTGAGGCTCCCAGCTGGCCTGCCACCTCTGTCGAGATGCGCCTTCATAGCGTTGCCGTGTGGCACGGAGCCAGCCATGGGTGACTGTCTGGCAGAGGAGAAGAGGAAACTACGCCGAGTACGAGAAAAACCTGCCAGCCTGACTTTCAGCCACCACGTGGAAGACAGTGACATGCCTGGAGAGAGGATGTCGCTGTACCCTGGGGCTGCACCTTCTGGTTGGCGTCTCTTCGTGCTCGGTTGTGTTTGAGAGTTGGACTGTTATTCTTCGTTTTGTTTTGTTGTTTTTGTTGAATTCTGTTGCTGTTGTGTTTGTTTGTTTTTTTATTATTTCTTTGCCGTTGGACCTTGATAATATTTTGAATAAATGCGCCGTACTAAAAGAATTTTCATAGTGTCACCATCATTTGTCTCCTTTTCTTCTTCACATTGGCTTTGGTGTTTCCTCGTAGTCGGGGAGAGGGCTCATCACAGTGATAATTTTTACAGTGCCAAATAAGGTATTCTAAAATGTATGTATTACAAGATATTTTATTACATTTTAACAATTTTGAAAACAGGAAGCATCAACCACTGGAAACTCAAATTACAATTTATAACCCATGTGTCTCAATATATGAATAATACTGAATTAAATTAAATTGGCACAATTAAAAGATGTGCACAACAAAACAGAGCAATGATCAAATATCCGACAAATTCACTTATTTTTTTTAAAAGATAATATATAAACCCGAAGCAAACATATCCAACCCCGGATCACTCAAAACAATCTCTGTTGTACCCAGTACAAGCTCTATTAATGTATGAATTTAGCATATAGTTTGTTCTAGAAGATTATAACAATAATAATATAAACACTTCCTTGCACCCTGCGCAAGTGGCGATTTTTTTGCCATATGGCAATTTCTTTCAAATACCCAGTGTTTCCAGGCCAGAGAAGCATTATTAGTGTGAGAAATTAATTTAAATAATTTCTCCTCTGCTGGGGATCGAACCCAGAACACCCGCACAGAAACCAAACGGCTTACCAACTATGCCACGGCGGTCGGCACAGTTCAATGGTTTCCATTTCTTTTGAGTGAACAGTGAAAACGGAGTGAGCTTAGAAGGGGTGTACTGTCGATCTGACCGTTTATAATTTTGTATAGAAAACAAATATCTTGGACCGATCTGCGTGTCTCCATTAATTTTGTGTTGTGGTGTTTTAGAGCTTGAAGGTAGTTTGATGAATGTAATCTATTACGAAAATTTCATTGTTTGATATATTTTTTGTGAAGATTTTCTATTTTTCAGTTTGGGTCCCATACAACCAATCCAAACTCTAATAGACTTCTAATAAATTAATTGAATAATATTCACGGAGTGTCAGAGTTATATATTATTTAAGTGCATTACCTATACTTCAGGAAACCACGAGAAATAAGACGATGCAAACTCTTCAATTCAATATTCCATCATTACTACTAATCAAATGATTTTGAAAAAAATATCTTAGATAGTTTGGATATAAATGAAGAAAAATATTCCCTAACTTTTTTATTAGGTTCTGTATATATTCTTGTAAAAAATAATTAGCATACAACAATTTTTTACATTTATCTTATATTTTTAATAAATTATAAAGCGTAGAGCAATATTTTTTTACATTAACACATAAATATCAGTAAAAATAAGCCTTGAATATCGCATTATTGCTTCAGGTTTAGTAAATGAACCTAAGTGAACATTTATTTTCCATTCACCACCATTACGAAATACAGAACATAATAAAAAAGTAGGGGAATATTTTTCTTCATTAATATCTAAAATATCGAAGTTATTCTTTTCAAAATGATTTGATTAATATTAATGATGGAATACCAAATTGGAAAATAGGTACCCTGGCAGCAGGCACCCTCTTAATGTGGTCTCCCCGCTGAAAAGTTCTACTTTTGTAAAAAACGATAATGCTCGTCGATAAAATGTTTCATCACCATCGGGAACAATGATGTCATTTACTATTTATGAGACAGAGTTGAACTTGAAGAAATGACCAGGCGTTGAATGTTCCCTGCACTGAGAATAAAAAGGATTTCAAAATTAGAATTCCTAAATAACCCCAAAATTAGAATTCCTAAATTAGAATCACCAAAAACCCCAATAAATTTTTATGCAGTGGGGTTTATGAACTAGAATGTGGATATTGTAACTGTATATACATAGGACGAACTGGCAGAACAATTGAAACTAGACTAAACGAACATAAACAATGCCTCAACAATAACAATTTTTCTGAATACGCCAACCACATAATAGAAAATAATCACAACTTTAACAATACAAAGGTTAACATTTTACATAAACAGACTTACGGACTAAAACAAAATAATTTAGAAACTCTTGAGATAAAAAAAGACCAAAATACTCAAAAAATCATCATCAATAATCTGGTACAACCTTCCTCCTCACTCCTTCTCCAAATGTTCCCCCTAGTCCACTGTCCTAACCCCACCTCTACAACACCACTATCCTTACACTGCATTCACACACATAATATTCAGTTTACATCCACCTGAGGAAGGGAACCAGGAGGAAGAAGGAAGACCCAGGTTGCGATGGCAGGATGAGGTGATTACAAACTGGAGGACGGCAACTGAGGACAGACGGGGTTGGAGGCAGAAGTTGAAGGAGGCCAAGGCTCGACTTGGGCTGTAGCGCCATTGAAGAAGGAGAAGAAGAAGAGGAAGTTAAACTCATAAATTTATCATATATAAAATATTTTTCTTAATAAAAAATGTTTGAGAAACCCTGGAATTTAAAAAAAAAACTAATTTGAGATTTTGTATTTGTCTATCTTTATACCAATTTTCAGCGTTCTAGCTTATATGGTTTCTGAGATATATGGAAAAATAAAGTAAAAATTCAAAAGTTGACTGCCCCTGACTGAAACAAAAATTCACAATTCTGAGTATAAAAGTTTTGTAGGCTTATAACTGCTTATATATTCTGAAAATTTGGGCTCTGTGCATTGAGCGGATCAAAAGTTATAAGGGGGGGACGGACACACACAGACAAAACTCACATAAAATGTTCTACTCCGAATTCTGAGTAAATCCATGTATGGGAACATATATGCTGCGAGGCCTCTAGTTGGTGTTATTAGCATGCAAAAAGTCCACTACACCATACAAAATTTTCCTTCGTACACGCATCTTGGCTTATGAATTCTCATGAACGAATCGACAGTTGGATAATATATTAGAATTCCTTTTTAAAAATCTTGGTTTTTTCTTTTTTAAACAGTATTCTTGTTTTAAATCACTTTTCATTTGAAAATTGTTTTGGAATAGTTGTCGCCAAATATCTGAACCATTTCACAGAAAAGGGGGGCGATTTGCACATAAACCAAAGAAGTAAAAAGACACAAATTTGCGCTCTGCGCACCCAGATACCTGGTTCAAGGTATTTGGTGATATTTATACCAGCCGCGCTTTCGTCATTTGTATTTTGATACCAGCAAATAGTGTCTTGTTTACACAAGAATAAAAAAATATGAATATAAAAAAATATTATATTTATAAAAGTAATACATTAAATAATTCAAAAATCACAATATAATAGAAAATACTTTTTTGCTGGGTGAAATATTAACAACACCTTTTAAGGTTTTTTCTTTGAGTTTCTGAAACAAACAAAAACACCGGAATAAAGAAGTGGATCAAGACAGATTAATACTAATTTCTGTACAAATTTCATAAAGAATAGATGAATATGTAAATTGATGAACTGAGATCAGAAACTAGATGTTTACAGAACTTAATTAAGGGGGGGGACTGCTGTCAACGTACCTATTTTTTAATTTGATATATAATCATATTTCTTTTCAAATCGTTTTGAAAAAAATAATTTAGATAGTTTGTGTATTAATAAAGAAAAATTTATCTTTACTTTTTGATAATGTTCTGTATAAATTCTTGTAGAAAAATAATAGCATACCCCGATTTTCAACGTTTATCTTATATTTTTAATAAAATATAAGGCGTAGTTCAACATATTTTTTTTTAATTAAAGAAGACAAAATTATCTAGAAAAATATGATGTGACGTTGCATTAATGCTTCAGGTTTAGTAAATAAACCTAAAAAACATTTATTTTCCATTCAGCGCCATTGCGAAATAAAAGTTTTTTTGGTTTATTAACTTAACCTGATGCATTAATGCAACGTTACATCATATTTTTCCAGATATTTTGATCTTCTTTAATTTATGAAAAAATATAATGCTCAATACCTTATAGTTTTTTAAAAATTTAAGATAAATGTCAAAAATCGGAGTATGCTTATTATTTTCCTACAAGAATATATACAGAACATAATTAAAAAGTTAAGATATATTTTTCTTTATTAATATCCAAACTAACTAGGTTTTTTTTTTTCAAAATGATTCATTTTGTAGTAATAATGCAAATTCAAATTGAAAAAATAGGTACGTTGGCAACAGTCACCCTCTTAAAAATTATTATTTGGCTTTAAACAAATGTAATTACACCTTATTCTTTCTATGCTTGTCAACATATTATAGATATTATATGTTATTTTATTATAAATTAAATAAATAGGATACATTTATTGTAAGTTAATGTTATAACTCGTAAATGTCAATGTACAATTACTTTAATTGCTTGGTTAGAGATTTCCAAAAGGTAAGTAACTTGAATTAAAAAAAATAAACTATGCTACTTAATAAATAAATTATTTAAATAATATTTTTCATCTATTAAATGATAGAAACCCTTATAAAAATGAAAAATCTCCAAATGCGTGTTTTTGCCAAAAGGTCTGTCATAAATAACAGGGAAAAAACCTCACTTGATACTTCTAACAACTGATAAATACACTATAAATATTAAATTATTTGATCAAAATAAAAAGATGTATTTTTTATAATATTGCCAGTGTAAAAAAATGTAAATAAAAAAAAATAGTTTGTCCAAATTATTTATGTTGAAAACATTAATTTGTTTATTGACAGATCCCTGTCGTGCTTTGTAACAAAGTTTTATTATTGTCTTATAAAACAAATAAAATAAAATACCTTAGCAAATAATTCCGCCATGAGCTGATTCGTTTTCTTATATTCTCTTTTTTTGTTGTCAACTTTTTTATTTCTAACTTCGGGAAGTTTTTTGTACTGGCGAGTCGTGTATTTCACCATGTCCGAAGAAGAAAACACTCGCAAATCTGAAATATAATAATTTATCTGTCACCGTAATAACGAAAAAGAAAATTCATTCTGAAGATAAGTAAAGTTAACCTGTCTCTAAAGAACTTAAGGCGGGCTTGACTTTTATAAGTGCCACAAAATGAATTGTGAATAAACTTAAGAAATAAATAATATTATTGGCTTAAAGAGCATTTTAGGAATTCGAACTAAACGCATATAAAATAAAACTCACTGTCTTTGGGTAAACTTATTCCGTGTTCCCGTGCGATGGACATCAAGTCATCAGAGGAAATTTGTTTTAAATTTGGCAAATTATTTACCCCGAGGGACAGAAGTCTTCTTTGTTCCGCTTCCCGCTGTTGTCTGCAAAATAAACAAACAAACATTTTACTTTGCAAGGTCATATGGGTGGTGGCAGAGTGGTTAGTAATCCAGTGGTTGCGAGTTTGAATCCTGCCATGACCGATTTCGTTCCTATAGTACAAGCATTTACGCTTAGTTTAGTGAATGTACATATAAGGATGTATATGTACTTGTTACCACAAGGACAAATTCATTCTTTTTAAAAAAAATCACATCGGGGTCACCACTTTTTATACCATTTATATCTATGTGTGGGATATAATGAAACTGTGTGTTCAGGTTTGAAAGTGATGTTTATTCTTTGAGTGGCCTAGGAGAACAAACTGAAACCGCCATTTGTGGGGGTAAAGGTTGTCTCATGTCCCCACAAGTACTTATGTTGACTCATATTTATACAAGAATAGATCAGTTGATAAGGGCAATCGACTATCAATCAAAATTTAGGGATTGCAATTGCTGGATCCAGCAATTTTTTTGGTTTGCTGGCGAGGAAAATCAAAATATGGAAAAAATAAGGATAACACTACAAAATAAGGGAAATAAAAACCAGTATATAAAGGAATATTGAATACAAAAAATTAATAGACAATTTATAAAGAGAGGTATGGGAAAGGATACTATGGAGTTAGGAGACAAAGTGGATGAGAAGTGTGACTACTTCAGACTTAATGAATATTGTCAAATTAAGAGCATCTCTGATGATTGGGTAAATGATTTCACAATAGGGCTACATTACCCCCTATTCAGTAACTCTTGTAACTAAAATAGGAACGTTCTAAATTTCAGGAAATTTCATAATTTTCATAATTATTCAAAATATGTCTAATTCAGTAACTATTTAAGAACGTTCCGGCCAATATATGTACGTTCCTATTCCATTTAGTCCAAGTTGATATTTTATAACGCTGAATTAAGACCGTAAATCTAAAATCTACAATTTTAGAACGTTCCTATTTTAGTTACTGAATAGGGGGTATTGATTGTGAATGATTATGTCTAAGTACAATTGAGTGGTGTATTGCTATTGAGAACTAGAATATTTTCAAATTGTAAGATTTAAAAACCAACCTAATATTATGAATTTTTCTCAGGCATTCACGTCTTTGATTCGCATCTTGGACAAAATCGGGTCTTTTCCTCTGCAGATACTCCTTCAGTGTCATATTGTACTTTTTGTGTTCTCTTTCGGGCACTTCATTTTCCATATTTGATTTTACAGATCTAGAAGATACGGAACTCAAACAGGAATCTCCATCGCTGTTCAGATCGCTGAATTCTTTTATTTGCTCGTCCGTGGATCCCTTCTCTTCCGTATCGTAGTTGTTCTCATAATCTTGAAGATGAAGTGCCCCCTCCGCGTTTTTTGAACCTTTCTTTTGTTTACACTTTGATTTCGAAACTTTGACAATCACCTCTTCGAGGGACAGCCTCTTGTTTTGGACAGGTTCTTCCATGATGCTGTCGCTGGCTTCGATAATGAGATTGTACGCGATTGGCTTGGGCCTAACCCCTCGATCCGCCAATCGTTCTTGATTAATCATTTTGGACACAGTTAGTTTTTTATTTTTAACGCATTCAATGCATGTGTCTTGACCTGACCTTAGGATATTCCTCTTGCACTCACATAGGATTTCACCGTCTGCTACAAAGGTTTCTTTCACATTTTTTCTTTCATTTTTGTCCTTGAAGGAATACTGATATTCGTTGAAGTTTGTCTGCCTTCTCCTACCAATGGGTAAAGTAAGAGGTCTAGAATTTGCAACATTGACTATGTTTCTCTTTGGCTTAGGAACGGTGTGAGGCAGATAAATTTCGGGGGTCGGCACTTGTGGTTTGTTTCGAATGGTGTCTGAAATTTTTTGAAGATCGTAGTTTGAGATATCATAGTTTTTGGAATATGCCCTTCCAGCTTTTCTGATGTATTCTTCGGTGTTGTTTTTACATTTAGGATGTAACTTTTCTACTTCCAATGAAGAAACTTCATCAGCAGAGTTCTTAGTCAATGTTCCAATGGGTGAGGTGTTGGTATCAGTCCATGTTTTGATTCGTGCAGAATTCACTGCTATTGAATCTTTTCGATTAGTTTTATTTTCTGTCCTACAGGTGGTACATGGTTCATCTTGTTCTTGTTCGTTTGGAATGGCTATAGACTGTGTTGAATATTTGATTTCTCTCGCTTCGGGTGTAATCTGAATTATTGATGGTTGATCAGTTTTAGTTCTGCCCTGAGTTTCTGACTTGTTCCTGAATGTTGTGTGAGGACAAGGTCTAGCTGAAGGTATTTCCGAAATTATATTTGCACTATTTTTATAACAATGTTTAGAATTTGTTGGAGGTTTATCAACGTGTTTGAATTCTGTTGTGTCCCTTCTTATGCCTCTGACTTCAGTATATGTTTTGGATGAATCCATTTCATTATCTGTGGAGTTTTCATATTGTCCTCGTGATTGGTTTAATTCTTGCCTTTTATGTATTGATTCTGTAGACTTTTTGAGCGGTTGTTTACCAGTTTTAGTTTTTGATAAATGGTGTTTCGGAGGACAAACAAATCCTTGAAAGGCTTTAGGAGTTTTAGGTATTCCGCTACTACTGTCCTTCGATTTGTCAAACTCTTTTTGGAGTCCCTGGTCTTTATTTTGTTTTTCCAGATTCAGTTTTTTCATCAGCTTATATTTGGAGATGAGTTCGTCATATTCCTTCATGAAGCATTGCATCACTTTACACTTTTGATACTTGTCAAAAATTCGGTCTAATTTATTTAATTCTTCTTTGATACCAGGTTTCACCTCTGCTGTACACTTGGTTGTAGGATCAGGACTGATGAGATTGCTTCTGCAACAGGAACAAATCAACGGTCCGCTCAAAGAACTACAGATGCTAGTGATGCAGTGTGAAGATTCAGTGAGCTCAGATTCATTCTGATCAAATTGATGGAGCATTCTAGATTTGCTGTAAGGATCTAAATTGCGATGGTCAACTTGGTTCGATGAAGTGGGCTGAGAGGATTTAGTGGCAATATTGTCATATTTTATATGCACATCTTTTGGTCTTTCTAATTTAGATGTACGAGGACCATGGTCTTTTGTCAATGTAGAGGGTTTATTAGTAACTTGAGAGTAGCCTAAAGAATCCTTTGCATGTTTATTTATAGCCTGATCAACAAGTTTGTTAATATCATTGTTACCTTGAGTCAGTTTTGGATAAATTTTCAATTGTGTTTCTTCAACAAAATTTAATGCAGGCTGAAAATCATCATCAGTTTGAATCATAGCAGATTTCTTCAATGGATGTTTTGAAGATCTTTTAGATCCATGATGATCTTTAGTGCGAGAAAATTTATGTTGTTTTAGAGTATAAAAATCATCGCTATACATACGTCTGTCAGCGTCTTCTATAGTCAAAGGAGGAGGTTTCAACGGGGGTGGCAATCTTCGTTTGACATATTCCGCCATGAGATCAAATTCAAGATGATCCGTGGCCATTTGGGAATGACAGGGATCTTCGTATTTTAATATAGGAGGCTCCTTGTGAGACTTTTGATGCAGATTTTGATTTGTTCTGTCATGATTGACATATTCAGCAATAGGATTGAAATTATTGCGTGTTTTGGTTTGTGCTGAAGGTTCATTTAACTTATGAGACTTTGCATGTGGATGACTTCCACCATGCGATAGCTCATTGTCAACAAACTGTGATACTCCACGAAAATAATCATTGTGTGTTTTGGGTGGTGCTGGATGCTCGTTTGATTTGTGAGGGTTTGAAGGTGGCTGACTTCTACCGTGCATTAACTCATTCTCAACAAACTGTGATACTCCACGAAAATTATCGTCATGTGTTTTAGGCAATGTCGAACGGACATTTTTTGATGTCAACTGTTTTGATATCCTGGGAGAAGTGTTTGATTGGATACGCTGGTCATTGTAATTCAACATACTGTTATTTGTCTCGCCTAAATTGGGTTTTTTACAAGTAACTGCTTCATCACACCTAGTACACTCAGATTGTTTTGTCCTGCAATTTCTACATAATTTTTTCATATCCAAAGATCTCACAGGTGCTGAAGGTTCCTTGGGACATTCTCTTGGATCAACAAAATGATGCTGTGGGGTCTTGAGATTTTCTTTACATGTCGATTTCTCTTCGTTAAAATATTTCAACTTTGTGTCAGGATCTCTTGTTGTCATATCTTGTTGATTAGAAGACGCACTATCGATGTATTTAGAGCACGTCGGCTGATTGTAATGTGGGGACGTGGAACTCGTTTCATGAACCCTGCCTCGAATAACATCGGATTTTACATACGTTTCTGCGTATGAATTAACTTCTTCCATGTTGTTGCTGGTGTTGGATCCTGAGGAATTTCTAAAGTTTAATGGTGGAACACGAGGCGTAATACTCCGAGAGTCCGGCGACGTTGTGCCGTAGTAAACCAAAACATTTTGGCGATCGAAATCGGCATCTTTTCCGTCGCCCCTTCCATGAATGTCTGGATTCGGTCTGTAGTTTATATTGTCTGGCTTGAGAAGAGACTCTATGTTGTTTATGTTGAACGGTTTGTGCCTATTTTCCAGTTTTAATTTCATTACTGTAAGATGCAGAATTTCTTGGTTAATTTTAGTCAATTGTCTCTGGGTGTCGTTTGCATTATCAGACAACTTGGTATGGTCTGATTTGTCCGAAGAGTCATTATTTTTTTGTTGCATTTCGAGCCTTTTCTGATTGAGCGATTTTTTTATCAATTTGCGTTGCAGTTCTTTCTCTTCTTGTTGCTTGGCAATTAAATACTTTTTGTACAGCTCTTGAGACTTGACTTTATTGGTGTCCTTCTGTAGTGAAGGTACGTCGGATGGTTGGGAGGAGTTTGCAGTTGTAACGTTTATCGGTATCTCGGTAACATTTACTTTATTCAATGCGCCCTCGAGTTGGGGATTTTTGGAACTACTATCGGATATAATTTTAGAGTCGCCGTCTGCTTGCTTAGCTCTTTCAGTTTGAGCTTTAGCTTCGAGATAGTCTGAATAAGTGAGGGATATGGGTGCACTTTTGACGGTTTTTAGAAGTTTGAAGCTTTTTGAATTAGATTTTTCATTGTTATCTGTCTTACATTCTTCGTGGACTAATTTTTGATTATTTTCTTCTGAAGTAGACTCTCCTTTATCGGATCCAGAAACTGGAATGTTCGATTCGTCTTCCGGAAAGTCTGTTTTGACGAGTATTTTGACAATTTTTTTGATTAACTTTTTTTTTGTATCAGGATCTTTTTGACGGACATTAATAAGCTTGCCAAGGAGATCGATACTGGAGTTCAAATCCCGACTCAAAGAAGTGGAAGCTTCTAAAACTTTTACAATGTCTTCCGTGTCTTTGGAATGACTGCTCGAAGTGGGATCTGCAGACTCGGTAGTTGTCACTCTTTGGCTGGATTCGGGAATGCTTCGACTCTCTTGAATTTGCGTTTTTTTATCTGTTTTCTGATATAAGTGTCCGGGCATGTATTCAAAGCTTTCTGCTCTCGACACAATACTTTCGCCGTCTTTATTGTTGTTGGAGGAACTTTCAATCGTTAGATATTGTTTTTCATCCAACTTTGGCTCTTCAACAGACTGATAGCTGTCCATGGAGTCTTTATTTGTGTTTGGGTACAAATTGATCATTCTTTTAAATGCAGCAGTGTAAGACATTTTTTTTTTGGCAGATTGCAACTTCAATCTACTCTTTTTCTTAGCAACACTTAAAGCTACTGGGCTCGAAGCCGTCTTTAAAATGTCAGCATTCAAATTATTTGCCGAACTTTCTAATGTTTGAGCAGAAGCGGACACACTATGTCTGTGGGACGTTTGAATTTCTTTGTTATGTACAGCATCAGTAGTGAGTGTAGACTTAGAGGGTTCTGTTGATTTGATGGTGGCTGAATCATCCGTAGTTGTTTTGTTTAAAATTAAATTATACATTTGTCTATCTGCTGCATTGTAAACTTTTGGATCAAATTTGATTTCGTGGCTTTCGGAATATCTAGTTTCTCCTTTGGGTGTCTTCAAACAAAAATTCTTTGCTATTCCAACGTTCCAATTCATGGAGACATCATTGGATTCACACGTAACTTTGTATGACCCCGAGTTTCGCACCTCGTTCAAAATGGGTCTTTCATCGGATTGTTTGGGTTCAACATTTTCCGACGGAGACTGTAGTGGGCTCTTTTCTTTTTTTGCTTCTTTTTGTTCTACAGTCTCTGTTATCGGAGTGGAATGGGCCGTTGGATTGCCGATCTTGACATCGTTCAAACCAAAGTACGTTTTTTCTTTTGGTTGCATTTTTTTCGGGTCTGATTTGTACTGACTGTCTAAAGCCATTCTTTCTATTGCGCTGAGAGGTTTATCAGTGTTTCTTCCATGCTCCGCATTGGCATAGCCTACATCAGCCAAAGAATCCCATTCCAATTTCCTTGTAACACTGCTTCCGGGAGAAACAGCTTTTGCTACAGGACTATCCGGATGAACTTCATCTATGAAAGAAAAGGTATTTTAGCTTTACAATTAAATATTATGACAATAATTACATACAAGAGTGTTATAAGGTTTTGTAATGCTATGAAATTAAATTGACATTATTATTATTATTATTAAATGTTATCAGACAGGCAGCTATGCTGATATGTCTGATCTCACAACAGTATTCACTTGTTCAGTCTGTCAAGTCTATTTTTAAACACATTAACACTTTGTGCAACAACAAGTTCTGGTGGCAAACTGTTCCACGCATCCACAACTCTATTGGACAAGAAATGCTTCCAGGGATTCTGCCTGAAACTGTGTTTGTCTAGCTTCAAACTATGACCTCTAAGTTAGTATTTTGGCTGAGGCAGAACATCAGCTTCAATTCAGGACAGTCATAGTATTGGTTTATTATTTTGAAGGTTTCTATGAGATCCCCTCTCTTTCTCCGTTCCTCGAGAGTAAGAGACATTCTATTTTTTTAAATTTTAGGACATGCTGTATAGAGATTTGGCTCAAAGCAACTAGAGACAACTGAGCACCATACATCTCTATTCTTTCAAATATTCATGCATTTTATCATACAATCGCACCAATTGTTGAAGTACCTTAGGATTCTTTCTTTCAATATGTCATTCAAATGTTTTTTTAAGAATAAATATGTTCTTGCGACAAGTACATACACATCCTCATATATATTCCCTAAATTAAGCATATGCTTGTGCTATAGGTGAACGCAATCGGTTGTGACAGGATTCGAACCCGCGACCACTGGATTAATCGACCCTGCACGCTGACAGATCTACCATCACCCATCTATGGTCATGCTGTAACTTTCTACGGAGACTCTTGATAGTCACTCCATCTTCCCTTAAACCTTTGTATATTCTTTAGGCAACTGCTGATCATTAATTCTTTCAACATACCCAGGGCACATTCATATTCAATTTGCTTATAATATACCTCTCTTTATCACGGAAGCAATAAAATCTCTAGTAAACGCTTTTTTTATTTCCCGCCTGGACTACTGTAATGGTATCTATGGAAACCTGCCAAATCTTGAGCTAAATAAACTTCAATCCATCTTCAACGCAGCTGTTTGGCTTATCACCGGAGCTGCGAAATTCTCACACATATCGTCCCTCTGCTGACTAACTGTTGTATCTGACATTTTTTGCAAAATGGAGTAAGGACCACCAATGTGTATTTATATGCTGTACGCATGTTCTTGACTGTATCACCTCCCGTTAACTTGGAATAGCTTAGTGATTTGTTGTCTACGAATTACTGAAAATAAAATATCACTAATAGACCTATGTGTAAATACGATTCTAATATATATAAGAATATAAATAAAATATATTTACACTGTGTCATCGTGTGCTGGGAGAAATGAAAATATGCACGTGCAAATCACTAAAAACGCTCTCCTGAACTAATTGCATTTTGCAGATACGACTGTTAGTCAGGAGAGGGATGATATATCTTCTTCTTCAATGGCTCTACAGCCCATATCGAGCCTTGGCCTCCAGCAACTTCCTCCTCCAACCTCTCCTGTCACTTGCTGCGACCCTCCAGTTTGGTACAATCAGAATCTGGGATGCGTCCCTCCCAATATCATCTTCCCATCGCAGCCTCGGTCTCCCGACCTTTCTTTTGCCACCTGGGTGCCCCTCTAAGACTCTTTTTGGTACCCGTGATGATGGCATTCTCTGAACATGCCCGGCCCATCTTAGCCTGCTTAGTCTTATATGTCCAGACAGTTTGGGTGCTTTGTATATGCTGTACAACTCATCGTTGTATCTAATGGGACGATATATCACCATCTTCGAAATATTCACTGGTTGAGATAGTTAAGTACAAATTATGTTTGCTGACTTTCAAAGCTATCCATGGCATGACTCCTTCGTATCTCGCAGACTCCTGCATCCATTTCGCCGCAAACGATTGACAACAAACACTTCCATCAGCCACCACATGCATGATTGGCAGGTTAACCTAAATAAATAGGTATTTTACTGACAAACTTTTTAACATTTCAATAGAGACGAAGTTGGTATATTATAGAAGAACCAGTAAATCAAGGCAACTACAGGGCTTACGACCTGTCATCGGCTGCTTTACGTGATCACTTTATGCGCTTGCGCAACGTTCACCAATTATGCCTTCTTATTGAGTTCCCTTATCAATGTAATTTTTGAAAGTTCTATATATTTGAATAGTGTGTAACAATTCACCTGAAAATAAGGAATTATACTATTGCCATCTATGAAGTAACGAAGAAACCCTTTTTTGTATAGCCATCTATTGAAAAATTAGTTTATTTGTAAACAATGACAGCAACAGTCCTTATAAATAGAGTTTCACATCCACACCACGACCTTTGATGATCGTGCTTTTGCTGTGGCTGGACCAGCCTCGTGGAATAAACTACCACCTGAACTGAGGCGAATCGACAACTTAGTACTATTCAGGAGACACCTGAAAACTCACTTCTTCGGCAAGTCTTACAAAAACTTGTAATATATTCAAAGTGCCCTTGGGGTGAGGTTATCACAAGAACGGCACTATTTTATTTTATTTAACGGTGCCACTATTTTTACGACCGGAATTGGCGGTTAAAGCGTTTTCCCGCCAAAAAGTGTCTATTTACACGACAAATTTTCTGACGTCGTCTATGTTTTTAGGTAATTTATAACCATAGAAAGCGCAGATAAATCAAAATACAAAAATATTTACCTTTGTCATTTTTTCAATGGTCATAAAAATGCATCATGGAAACCAACTTGAAGAAAAAATAAATAATATTGGCATCTTATTACATTTACTTAATTTTATAAATCATTTTTTCATCGAGATCTACAATTATAATGAAGTATAAACAAAGGTAAATATTTATATAACTTGATTTCTCTGCGTTTTCTGTGGTTATTTTTGGTTTTCGTCTATGGTTGAGTCATGTAAATAGTCGTAGCCTTTATTTAAACATAACAAACATACAGTCATACAAATATTACAACAAATTCAATTTTAACAATATATCATAGACCAATTTTGTTTGCGGATATTACATTATCTTTTTAAGCTGCACAGTGTAAAACAAATTGCTATTTAGAATTTAGTAGGTACTCAAAATTCAGAATAAAAAGGACAAAAAGAGAGAAAGGAAGGTTGTGGCACTCGCAGTCAAAAAGGACAAAGCAGGAATCAGTTACCGTAAACCTCTAAGGGTCTCAGAGATGGCATTCTTATATTTTATTTTAGTATGTCTAAAAATATCAACATTCTTAAAAAAAACATTATAAATGTTACATGCCCTTTGGATGAATGAATTTTGGACATAGTTAGTTCTGCAGAGAGGCAATCTAAAAGTAAGATTTGTTCTAGTACTACGAAAGGGACAATTAATTGGAAGACTCCCAACAAGAGACTCAGAGTCAACGGCACCATCAATAATGTGTATGTAGGTATGTCATGTCTGCAATGGTACGTCTATTTTCTAATGATGTTATCTTATGATGACGAGCGGAAAGGATTCTATCATCAAAGGCAAGACGGCATTTATAATCAAGGTGTTTCAAAAATTTATTTTGGACTTTTTCTAATCTTTCTATATAGGTAACATACTGTACTACATAAGTCACATTAGCTACATAAGCTGCATATACTTTATATATAGGTAACATACTGTACTACATAAGTCACATTAGCTACATAAGCTGCATATACTTTATAAGTCATCCCAGTTTATTACTCTGTTATGTATTCTTCTTAATGAACTCATTACTACATTGTTATGTTGAAAATAGTATGACAATTTTCTATCGAGATTAAACAAGTTGATTTTTACCTGTCTCAGGGCTCTGCTTCGGTGTTGAGTTGTCACTTCTGGTCGAGCGTCGAGCGCTGTCAATATATGACGAAGGAACGGAATGATCCAACAGATTAGAGTATTCTTTGTTGTATTCCATTTTATCTTCGCTCTGAAAAGAAACAAGAAGTCTTTTCGGTAATTGTTTACAAGTACTGTCCCTCACCGATCGCAATTATTTTTATATCAATAGATAGATAAACAATGCATCCTATATATTACGAGAAAAATAAAAAAATTGACAGAAATGCTTTAAAAATATTTAATATAAAATTTCGAAAAATGTATGAATTAATCCAATTTGAAGTGCATGTTGGTTAGGTTAGTATGTAGTTATTATTGCGATTCGCGTGAGCGAGTTGCCTAACCTAACCTAACCCAACCAACCCATTCTTACCAAAAGTTTGGATTGAATAGGTTGGTTAGGTTAGTATGTAGTTATTATTGTGTCTCGCGTGAGCGAGTTGCCTAACCTAACCTAACCATTCTTACCAAAATTTTGGTTTGAATATGTTGGTTAGGTTAGTATGTAGTTATTATTGCGACTCGCATGAGCGAGTTGCATTATCCAACTGTCGATTCGTTTATGAGAATCCAATTCTCTTAATGAATCGACATTATTAAGCCAAGATGCGTGTACGAAGGAAAATTTTGTATGGTGTAGTGGACTTTTTGCATGCTAATAACACCAACTAGAGGCCTCGCAGCATATATGTTCCCATACATGGATTTACTCAGAATTCGGAGTAGAACATTTTATGTGAGTTTTGTGTGTTTGTGTGTGTGGTGTGTGTGTCCCCCCCCCTTATAACTTTTGATCCGCTCAATTTACAGAGCCCAAATTTTCAGAATATATAAAAAGTTATAGGTCTACAAAACTTTTATACTCAGAATTGTGAATTGTTGTTTCAGTCAGGGGTAAACAACTTTTGAAATTTTGGTTTATTTTTCCATATATCTCAGAAACCATAAAAGCTAGAACGCTGAAAATTGGTATAAACATAGACGAATACAAAATCTCAAATTAGTTTTTTTTTTAAATTCCAGTGTTTCTCAAACATTTTTTATTAAGAAAAATATTTTTTTTATGATAAATTTATGAGTTTAACTGCCTATATTTCCAATTTTTTTAAAAATATCGAAAAAATCCGAAACACCCCAACTAGATAATTTAATTTTCTATAAAAATTATTAACATTGTATTATCATATCTCAATTTTTTTTTAACAATTTTTATAAAAATTGAATTTAGTGACGACATTGCTTCATACAATTTGTATGGTAGTAGCCTATACATAATATCTAAGAAGACTTAATAGTGTGATACTAATCTCCAAACATACATACATACCATCATGCTGTTTTCATATTCTGGGTAGGAAAAAAGGACTGACCTCCATACTATCCTATCTTGACATACATACCTAGGTACATGTGTTATATAGAAAAGCAAATATCTTAAAATATTAAATAATTTGTATTTATGGGTTTATAGTTTGGTACTTACTCTTCAACTATGCGTACTATCGCTATCAACAGTTGGATCTCATGTGTTACATGCAACTAGTATACTGTATAATATTTACACCACATGGTAGTGAATGTAGCAAATTGCGATTGTATTATTGTTTATAATTTACTTTCAAAACGCTAGTAGTTTGGGGGCAGAATTGCCACATAGCGGTGAGTTTCGAAAATTCAAATTGTGTCACAAAACTAACAAATTGTAATGGATTTGTCCATACATTTTTCATAGGTTTATTTAATTTTTATAATTTTTCAAATAATTACCGCCAAAAGATTTTATTTTTCCCATAGTATATATATATATATATATATATATATATATATATATATATATATATATATATATATATATATATATATATATATATATATATATATATATATATATATATATATATATATATATATATATATATATATATATATATATATATATATATATATATATATATATATATATATATATATATATATATATATATATATATATATATATATATATATATATATATATATATATATATATATATATATATATATATGTTTAAATAGAGGTTTTCGCGAAGGGGTATATGCATTATGGTTTATTTTTCGGGAACTTCGCGTGTTTTACAAAAAGTTATATTTTTGTGCAATATTTCGATTGTACTTGGACAATCATTGACGAGCACGTCTCTCTGGTGGTCGACCACCAGAGAGACCACAGATATATATATATATATATATATATATATATATATATATATATATATATATATATATATATATATATATATATATATATATATATATATATATATATATATATATATATATATATATATATATATATATATATATATATATATATATATATATATATATATATATATATATATGTTATATTTGATGTTTTCACGGGTGAAATATGTTATTATATTTTTATCTCGGTTTTCCCGTGTCAGTAGGTCTTGACTAAGACCATTTGTCTTCCGACGTTTCGCCTGAATATCACCAGGCATTTTCAAGGACTTAACGAAAAGCACGCGCGCGACACACGTCTACTCACACTGAAAGCTCACCGTCAAGTCACTTGACGGTGAGCTTTCAGTGTGAGTAGACGTGTGTCGCGCGCGTGCTTTTCGTTAAGTCCTTGAAAATGCCTGGTGATATTCAGGCGAAACGTCGGAAGACAAATGGTCTTAGTCAAGACCTACTGACACGGGAAAACCGAGATAAAAATATAATAACATATATATATATATATATATATATATATATATATATATATGAGCTTATCTATGTACTTGTATTATTAATACTTATTACTGTCTTATTACTTACTGTTATTATTACCTACTTTATTACTGTCTTTTCAAATAAAGATTTTATTTTTGTTATTTGTATTGCTTCTTCGGCAACTACCAGGTACTATCTCAAATATTAATTAAACACACACCCAATAACAAGTTGCCTCATTCTGGAGACTAACCATATTTTTTTTTTTTTTTTTAAAAAATGAATATGTCCTTGTTAAACAAGTACATATACATCTTCCTAAGTTCCCTAAACTAAGCATAAATGCTTGTCCTATAGGTGAACGAGATCGGTCGAGGCAGGATTCGAACTCGCGACCACTGGATTACTAACCCAGCGCGCTAACCACTCTGCCATCCGCCCATCCATATTACCATATCACATCAAATCCGGAACCTTTGACTCAGATGTATAACTAAACAAACCACGGAGAATGGCAACATTTATTTATCTTTTTGTGTATAATATAAACAAATTGGTCACTGTGTATGTTTCTTCACACTGATTAATTTATATTGGTCAAATATCTACTAAAATAAACCCGTTCACAATAGGCCTAAACTTTCTTATGGCCATCTCCATTTTATTCATCGTTCGAAACTTCAAACTATTTTTAAAAAAATTGTGTTTTTCAGAGCAAACTGGGGCCTGAGCCAACTTGAAAACGCTTAAGGATATCGCCAAATGCTATTTTTTTATGGGATTTGACGTTTGTTGTAGAATTTTTTTCTACAATAACAACAAAAGTCAAATCCCATACAAAAAAATAGCGTTTGACGATATCGTTAAGCGTTTTCGATTCCATTCAGGGGCCTGAAGTACATAAATTTTTATTTGATCATTTAAGTACTTAAATTCACAGAATTATTTCTGAATGATATATTAAAAACTCAGTATAACCGTCCGAATTTCAAGCTGTTACTTATTACGCACATAGGTGGTTAAATGATAAAATATTTATGAATCGCTAAAAAATAATAAATTTAATATTCCTACCGTTTGCACCGAAGGGTCAAATTGCAATGATTTAAATTTAATGCTAGGTTTGTACTTTTCGCCAATATTTAGTGATTTAGACTGTAATTCCAGCTCCTTTCTTTGGCAATGAGAATGGTCGCCTTCGGAAATTAAACATCTGGCGGTTGCAAAGTCAGCGTCGGGTTGAATACACGAAGAAGCGCTGGATGCAGTGCGTGATTGAAAGTATTGCTCCAAGTCCCTGTTTTGTCCGAACCTTTGATAATAATCCAAAATAAGTGGGGTGACTGTGTCAATATTCAACGACTTTGATTTTGATCGGGACGGAGCTTTGTCGTAATTCATATTGTTTGTACGGTGTTTTAATGTAATTTTCTCTTGACTGTCGAGATGCGTCGTTTTCTGGACATTTCGATATTTTTGGGATATTTTTTAAACGTTGTAAACAATATTTTCATAACAATTATGTGTTTGATAAGACGGTTGCACAATATAAAATCTGACAGATAATTTTGAATGGTTTGTTGTTTTCAATTTTCTCTTACTTTGCATCACCTATGGTGAAACATAGACAAAATTTATTTTGTTCCATATTTTTCATTTTAATTTCACTAAGCTGAAAATATTTGACATGAGGTCGAGGCAATGTCCTCGGGATGCATTTTTTTGCATTAAACGAAAACTACACCCGAAGGCCTTGGTCAGGACAATCTGTCTTTTGCGGGGAAGCCAAACTGAAAGTGTGGCAGATGGCAGAAGAACTAAATAGTTGCGATTATAGTGCTACTTCATTAGATAAATGATTCAGATAGTTGCTTCAATGAAACATAAATAGAGAGCGAGATCAAAAAGAGAAAGTAATGATTAAATTTTGTTCACCGGCATGTTTCTTTTGATGAGCCTTCTCTCCGACCACGAGGAAACATCAAAGCCAAGAAAAGGAGACAAATGATGTCGACACTATGAAATTCTTTTAGTACGGCGCATTTATTCAAAATTCAAGGTCCAACGGCAAAGAAATAATAAAAAAAAACAAACAAACAGAATTCAACAAAAACAACAAAACAAAACGAAGAATAACAGTCGAACTCTCAAACACGACCGAGCACGAAGAGACGCCGACCAGAAGGTGCAGCCCCAGGGTACAGAGACATCTTTTCTCCAGGCATGTCACTGTCTTCCACGTGGTGGCTGAAAGTCTGGCGGGACCCAGCCTCTGCGTCAGGCTGGCAGGTCCTTCTCGTACCCGGCGTAGTTTCCTCTTCTCCTCTGCCAGACAGTCACCCATGACTGGCTCCGTGCCACACGTCAACGCTATGAAGGTGCATCTCGACAGAGGTGGCAGGCCAGCTGGGAGCCTCACCGGAGGCGAACCGACGCCCCAGACGACACGGAAAGCCCCTCGTAGTCCAATCTGCGAGCCGCCCCGTTCCCTGCTGCGGTGGCCCAACACTGCGCCCTGCCTCCGCGCCTCTGCCCTGTTGATGCCCTCATCTAGGCTCCGTAGCACCGGCAGCGTCCATGCGCGTGACGTATCCTGTCACCCAGACCTCCTGCGCCGTCGAAAATACGGCCGCCATCGGGAGCACATGTCGACCGATGACGGCGTCACACCAAACCGTTCGTCTCCCACCAGAGTTGAACGCTTAGAGAGCGCGTGCTAGCTGCCAGTCTCGTTGCTCGCCCGCAAAAAGCCAGCGCTAGTATCTTTCCAGGAATGTTGCCGTGGAAAAAAAATTAAAAATATTGTTTTTCGGCAAAATTCATTCTCGGGCATAACACATTCTTTTACTCGAATTTCATATTTTTGTGGGGCTCAGCTTTTACAAATTATCACCATGGCATAATTTATTTCTCAATAGCGGTAGCATAAACTCGTATTCTGCAAGAATTATGCAATAAAGTGGCATATTATTCTTGGTTCCGTGTTGTAATGGGTTTTTCGTAGTGGAGAAAGAAGAAGCTTCTTACCCTTAACTATATTTTTTATATCATGATAGAATGCGTTTGTCATCTTGACCTTTAAACAGCTATAATGGCAGCCACCATTTTGAATATCCATGAAGGGAATGCAGAGACTTACGGATGGTACGACGAGGGAATTTTCATATCCTAATGTGTCACATTGCCTTCAATCTGGTTTCTAACTGGCCTAGATCTTTTGCATCACAGTGCTACCCTGAATTTTCTCCATTAAAATGAAATATGACGTAGATATTCATCTATTTTCTATGGCGGAGAACTGTCAAAATAAGAATAAATTGTCAAATTCATTACTCGTTTTAGTAAAATATTGTGCATTTTTTACTTATATTATATTACTTTATCACACGTGTAACGATCAAAATAACCTGAGACAATGTCACGTAAAAACACTAGACTTGACGCTAAGAAAGTAGTAAGTTTTAAGGTTTACATTTATTAATTATGATTCCGCCTAAATAAAACACCTAGAATATTCACTATTAATGATTACTTTATGTAATTTACAGAATTCCGAACTACTCACTCTGACTTATGGGGCACTGGTTGCTCAGATGGTGAAAGACATAGAGAATGTTGATGATGTAAATAAGCAATTGGAGAGAATTGGTTACAACATGGGAGTGAGGCTGATTGAAGACTTTCTTGCCAGAACAAACACAGGGAGGTGCATGGAATTGAGAGAAACTGCCGATAAAATACAACAGGGATTTAGGTAAGTAACTATTTCTATGAGTTATTGAACTCAGATAACTGCATTCAACTGATATAGCATGGCTTCTCATATCCTTGCTTTCTAAGTATTCTGCATTATTTTTTGCTATACATACATAAACACTTCCTTGTACCCTGCGCAAGTGGCGAGCTTATTGCCAAATGGCAATTTCTTCTAACTAACCAGTGTTTCCAGCCCAGAGAAGCAATATTTGCGAGAGAATGAATTTAAATAAATTTCTCCTCCGCAGGGAATCGAACCCAGGACGCCCGCACAGAAACCAAACGGCTTACCAACTGTGCCACGGCGGTCGGCAATAGCGGTCGACAAATTATGTCATAGTATAAAGGCTGATTTTTTTTATGTGTAAGGATACCACAGCAGGAAACAACGATTGGATAATATAAACCCTGAGCACTGGTGGCTTAGGGGATAACAGCCTTAAAAGTGTTGGAAAATTAGTAATAGTAAATGCTTATATTTTCCCAAAATACAGTACACATTCATCGGAAGGGGGGGTTTCGTTCTGGAAATTAACATAACAAACGGGGAATTTAGAAAACAGTTTAAATACCTACTAAAAATACCATATGATTCCGAATATTTTCGTTAATATTTATGAAATATGAAACAAATGGTGTCCGGATAATTGAAGTTCTACTGTAACTTGTGTATCTAATTTCAGATTGTATCTGGGCATGCAGCCTTCTGTCTCATCGTGGAGCGCCTCGGGTGACGAGTTCTCTCTGACCTGGGAGCAGTGCCCCATATCAGAGTGGGTGGAGTTGCCCCCCAACGCCAGGGGGTTGCGATATTGCAATCTGCTGTGCGGGGCACTCAGGGGAGCGCTAGAGATGGTCCAGTTAGAAGTGCACTGTTGGTTTGTTCAGGTTAGGTTTTGATTGAAATACAAATTATATTATAAGTACTTATATATTTTTTTGTAGAACTTGTGGAGTTCTATAAAATAAGATATTTATTTATTTTATCAATAGTTAGGGTGATAACACAGGCAATTCTTTAGTGTGTGCACTGCACTGCCCACTGAAATAACAGATGTATCCCAAAAACTTAATAAAAACACTTACAAACATACATTATAATAATAATATAATTATCTACTACATCCGATTCTATAACTTTTAAGAACGTTCCGGCTAAAATAGGTGTGTTCCTATTCTACTAAGTCCAAGTTGGTATTCTATATCACCAAAATAGGAACGTTCCAATTTAAGAATACGAGCGTTCCAATTTAAATTTAAAATGGTTTGTATAAACGAAACTAGAGAATTTTGCCTAAGAATTGTTAAAGTGGAAAAAAAATGTTGGATGGCTCTAATATTTTCAGCCCCCACTGTAGGTTGAATAATGATTACATGAAAATTCTTCGAAACACAATTGTTCGAATGCGCAATTGTACGAATAGCAATTTTTCGAAAATCAGTTATGAGAATGACAATTGTCCGAAAGCAAATTATTCGAACTAACATTTGTTGGAAAACCAATTGACCGAATTTTTGTGTCATTATGTTGCCTCCTTTGAGATATTTGTTGCCAGTAAAATATATTCGATGAAGACTATTATTACTTGTTGTATTATTGTTGGGTACCTACGTATGTTTGCACATTTTTAATAACTGATGTTTGACAGCGCGGTGCGTCGCCATGTTGTTTATTCCATAGATTTTTACTATACATAATATACTATGTAGTACTCCGTGCAAAAAGTGAGTCATGGAATATCGCACGTCTGTCGTTTTGGTTGACAACATATTGCAGTTTTCCTTACATTTCAACACATCCTAAATAACTTTTCTCTAAATCTAAATAAACAAAGTGTTTTTACGACAAATAAATCCGAAAACAATTCACATTAATCGTTATTCTCTATGAAAAAACGATGTACTAAAACGTCAAAAATCCCCCAAAAAAATGCCTCACTTCGTTTCATACAAAATTAGCTAACTACGACACCTAGTATATTATAATAAAAATCTATGGTTTATTCCTCTCACAATACTACCAACATGACGTCATAAAAATTCGAACAATTGTAATTTCTGATAATTGTGTGTTCGGAAAATTGTTTTTCGAAAAAATGTGATTCGAATAATTGCCGTTCGTAAAATTGATTTTCGTAAAATTGAGCATTCGAATAATTGTTTTTCGAATAATTTTCCTGTCACCTGAAAAACAGCTATTGTCAAAAAAAAATTATTGCAATTTTTTTTTACCCTTTCTTGATTGGTCAATACGTCAACGGTTCTGGATTGGCATGCTCAGTATACGGGGTACCAAAAGCTTACCGAGTGGCCTATTTCAATTAACGATTGCATGAGAGCAGGAAGGTATTGTTTCGTTTTATGGCGTCTCGGTAGAAACATCAGTGCCCGCTTGGTATTTTCACTGTCTCTTGATACAAATGGTTAAATAATATCTTAATATCCATACTTATTTTTTTATCTGTTCTTGTCTTCATACATGGAAAAACCATTTTTTTTCTAGCAATTTTATTTTATTCAAAGTATACAAACAATAACTGGACAAAATATACAGGTGATACAAAATATAATAAAAAATAATCATGCCCATATAATCATGTATACATTATTACTATTTTATATATTTATGTAGTACAATTTCTCTTTTGACAAACCTCCTAAACAGAGTGAAATATCAGAAGCCCGGAAAGACCTTCATCAAAAAATAAATAGCTACCTCCACTTAATCAATACCTGGGGTGAAAGTAATCTTGTTTCATTTAACGTCTCAAAAACCCAAGCCTGTCTAATTTCTGCGAAGAGAAACCCCAATGAATTGCAAGTGTCTTTCAACGGAAGCACCCTACCTAACAGCAGCTCTATCGACCTGCTTGGAGTATCTATAACGAACCAATTACACTACAAGGGCTCCATCGAAGCTAAGGTGAAACTCGCCTTCAAAAAATTGAGCGTACTATATAGAGCGCGTAGATATTTTACTAAGACCCAGATCTGTATACTCTACAAAGCGCAAATACGTCCAATTATTGAATATGGCAGTCACCTCTGGGGTGGCGCCCTCCAATACCTACTGAATACCCTCGACGCTGTCCAAAGGCGTGCTATACGTCTGATTGATGATCCATCACTGACTGATGGATTGCAATCACTAGAACACAGACGCAGAGTCGGTATTTAAGTTTGCTCAGAAGAACTTGCATCTTTGGTCCCTCCTCCACCCACTCGCAACAGAGTCACTCGCTTCACTCAATCTCAGCACCCATTCACAGTGGACCTTCAACATATACGAACAAGTCGCTTCTCGAACTCCTTTATTAATACAGCAGCCCGACTGTGGAACGATCTTCCGAATTCTGTGTTTCCATCTTCGTACAACCCGGGTCTTTTTAAAATCCGAATTAATAAACTCTTTTCTAGATTGCAAACCCCTCCCAACGCTACGTAGTGCGCTTCTTCGGAAGAGTAAAATGGACCCAAATCCTAATAGCTGTCGTCCCCTACGTAGACATGTTAAAAAAAAAAAAAAAAAAGTGTAGGAGAAAAAAGAAAACAGTAAAAGTCAGATATGTGACATGTGAGTGGGGAGTGTGTGTGTGGGTGTGTGTGAGGGTGTGTGTATGTGTGTGAACCTTTATGTGATGAACCCAACTTATCAGCATGAGTATCTAGGATTATATTAGAGTACTTAATAATCTATTCTTTACCATAATCAATGGGGAGTTAAAAAGGTCTGCATCACTAATGTTGGAGTTATAAAAATGGGTTATTGATTATATACACTAACTACTCTAACTAGTGTCAGGTCGATGCGGATATTGTGAATATTATGTTTTAATGAATTATTGTGTTGTTTTTCTTTTTAATTGTTGTGTTGTTTAATACGGGTTTTATGTTTTATTTTTAACTTTTATTTTATAATGGCCCAGAGGCCGTATATGTACTTAAATAAATAAATATTACTTATTCAATTTTACCTATTTATGTTTTACTTTTAATACATGTAATATACCTTTTGTAAATATATTGTTAAACTGTTGGTTCTGTATACCTATAAAATATAATACTTTTCCTTTGACATCATGGATAACAAAAACATATCATCCTTGGAAAACTTTCTAATCAACAGTCAATTTTTCAATATACAGATATCGCCGATAGCGCTTTGTTTTTTTTTTCTGAATTGTAGATAGATAAATATAACATGCCACAACATCTTCATCACTCGAAGACGACATTTTCTTGCAAGAACATAGGCAATACTGCACAATTTATGCCGAAAACATACTGACAAATCCGTAAATGAAAACAGTGCAGTATCGTTTCGGCATACAGAGCATACTGTGCCCACTGACTAATCAGGAAAGGGCCTTTTTGGCAAAGTATTAAGTCAAATATTTCAATAATGTTTGATATATAATCCTTATTATTTCACCTATTAAATTTAATATTATATAATGTAACTTCTGCAGGGTGTAAGGAATTATTCATAAATAAATCATTTATAAGGTTTGTATTTTTTGTTTCCAGGATCAATTGAAAGGTGATCCAGTGACAGAGCTTAGAGTCAAGTACATTAGAAGATTAGAAGATGCTATACCTGCTGGAGAGGACTGAAATCATTCCCATATCTATGTATTATTTATAGGAAAAATATTATTTAAATATTATACGTTATTATGAGTAAATTCTTCGACAAATTGTATAAAAAATAAATATACTTATTTTTAGCGTTGTTTGATTTAATAAAATGTTTTTTGTATTGATTTCTTATTAATTAACCTCTTTAAACTTGTATTTCAAATGTCGATTTGTTCAAAAGAACTTTGTTCTCTTAACATATCCACAAAGTTTCAACCCAAGATACGCGAGATTGTATGCTATATTTTTATATATTTTTCACGGCTTTTCCAACTTTGAAGTCAAAAAACACCAACTTAGAGGTTTCACACCATATATCGTCCCTCTCCAGACTAACAGTCGTATCTGACATTTTTTGCAAAATCGAGTTAGGGCCACCAATGTGTACTTATAAGTTGTACGCATGTTCTCACTAAAGGTCTCGACTGTATCACCTCCCGTTAACTTGGAATAGCTTAGTGATTTGTTGTCTACGAATTACTGAAAATAAAATACCATTTATATACCGTTGTGCAAATACGATTCTAATATATATAAGAATGATTCATATATAGAAGAATACAAATAAAATATTAAAATATATTTACACCGTGTCACCGTGTGCTGGGAGAGATTAAAATATGCACACGCAAAACACTAAAAACGCTCTCCTGAACAATTTGCATTTTGCCAGTTACAACCTTTAGTCAGGACAGCGACGATATGTTCTATAAAGGGATTTACTCAGAATTCAGAGTAGAATATTTAATGTGTGTCTGTCTGTGTGTGTAACTTTTGATCCGCTCAGTTTACAGAGCCCAAAATTTCAGAATATATAAATAGTTATATGCCTACAAAACTTTTATACTCAGAATTTCGAATTTTCGTTTCAGTCAGGGGTCATCAACTTTTGAATTTTTACTTTATTTTTCCATATATCTCAGAAACTATAAAAGCTAGAATGCTGAAAATTAGTATAAATAAAGAAAAATACAAAATCTCAAATTGGTTTTTTCAAAAATATTTCAGAGTTTCTCAAACATTTTTTATTAAGAAAAACATTTTTTTTATGATAAATTTATGTGTTTAACTGCCTTTATTTCCAAAGTTTTTAAAAATATCGAAAAAAAGCCGAAACACCCCAACAAGAAAATTTAATTTTCTATAAAAAATATGAACATTATAGCAGTACATCTCAAACTTTTTTAATTTTTTTTATAAAAATTGAATTTAGTGATGACATCGCTTCATACAGTTTGTATGGCAGTCGCCTGTACACAATATCTCAAACATACATACATACCATCATGCTGTTTTCATATTCTGGGTAGGAAAAAAGGACTGACCTCCATACTATCCTATCTTGACATACATACCTACATGTGTTTTATAGAAAACAAAATATCTTATAACATTCAATAATTTGGATTTATGGGTTTATAGTTTGGTACTTATTCTTTAACTATACATACTATCGCTATCGACAGTTGGATCTCATGTGTTACATGCAACTAGTTATAAAACAAATTATTCACTAGCAGGCTAATTACCTAAACGGATGTGTGTTTACTTAAACAAAACAGTCAAGAAAAATAAGTTCATGTTTGTTTTGGTAATGGTAATCTTTATACATTAAATAGAAATTAATATAAAATGGTTATTAAAGAATATAAAATACTATGATATTAAAATGAATCATGTCAATAAAAGGAACAAGGATTTGCAGAGGGACAGAAATTAATATCAAGATTTTATTTACTTCAGGGGACCTGTATTTTATTTTGAACATATCAACTAAATTCGAGGTGATTTTTTTGAAAGCATCTATGCCAAAATTTTCTATGAACGGATAGCAACTTACATGCGCCATCTGTGGATGAAAGTTTAATATCAACTTTCATCCACAGATGGCGCATGAAAGTTGCTATCCGTTCATAGAAAATTTTGGCATAGATCTGCATAGATGCTTTCAAAAAAATCACCTCGAATTTAGTCGATATGTTCAAAATAAAACACAGGTCCCCAGAAGTATTCTACATATATTATGGGCATCTGGGTGGAAAAGGAGGGTTGGCTAAAGTGGGAGGATGGTGTGAAAAGGGACGCGTAAAAGCTTCTTCTAGTGTCCAACTGGGTCCAAACTCGAATCCGATCCCGATTTCAAATTTTCATTTAGAACTTACCTATCTGTCGCCTGTGTACTTTCAAATTATCGACTAATACTATTAAAGCATACCTACCTACCGCATTATTCTTTGTTACAAAGGTAGGTTCTTAGCGAATCGGATCGTATTGGAATCGGATTTGCAGTGGCTACAGAGATGTTGAAGTGTATAATATGTATTAGAGACATCTTTAGAAGTCTACTTCTTCTTTCTTTCTACTTTTTAAAAGGCTTTATTTCACCGTTGCCAGTGTTCTAGCCTGTCTTGGTTGATGCTTTGCTTGGGTTTCAATGTAGCCTGTCCTCAGGTATTATGGCGTTTAGCTGGTCAGAGTGCAAAGGACTCTGGAATTGTTCCTGGTATGTTGAACTCAGATAGTCAAAAGAGTATGGGCTGATGCTTACTTATACAAGTTGTATTGTATCCATTATAGGTGGGCTAATCTTTATTTGGCATAGGTCATTGCTACTTTTGGTTAGTATTACCCTTGAACAAACATTATAATATTATTATAATTAGGCACATTTAAACAAACATTATGTTATAATACATACATCTACTACTATCCATATATACACTATATTATACACTATAATACTATACATCCATTTATGTACTACATATCCATATATACACTAAATTATACACTATATTATACACTACAATACTATACATCCATTTATGTACTACATATCCATATATACACTATATTATACACTATAATACTATACATCCATTTATGTACTACATATCCATATATACACTAAATTATACACTATATTATACACTACAATACTATACATCCATTTATGTACTACATATCCATATATACACTATATTATACACTATATTATACACTATATTATACACTATAATACTATACATCCATTTATGTACTACATATCCATATATACACTATAATACTATACATACATTTATATAGGGAAGGGGAAAATGAAGAATTTCTATACAGGGGAGAGGAAGTTGTATAATAGGAAGCAGAGGAAATGGGATGGTGGAAGACTTCAAGTAAGGCATGATTATATTTTGATATTATTTAGTGAAATAAATTTAGACAGCATTTTATATATGGGTAAAGAAGCGATGGATAAAAGGTGAGTAATATTTATTGGTAGAGAGATTTTGTTGTTTAAACAATGGTTGAAAATAGGAGAGTGATCCAAAAGGGGACACCCCAAAAATATGTGGTCGACTGTTCCATCCTCTAATCCACACTCACACAAAGGAGAATCTTTAACTTTTATTTTGTGGAGGAAGACAGGGGAACATGTATGACCGAGTCTCATTCTACATATTACTGAAATATCCCTCTTTTGGAATTTACCTATGGAGAACCATGGCTTGACTGGAAAGCTCTGTTGTATGTAGGAGTAGTACACTCCTGCTTTACTTTTTCCAAGGTTCCATTCTTTTTCCCAGCTTGTGTGCAGTCTCTTTAACAAGGAGGGAAATCTGTCCTCTATATGTATGTATTTGTGAGACATTTGTCCATTTTCTATTGCCTTTTTTGCGTGTTCATCCGCAGTCTCATTACCCTTGATTCCACTGTGACCTGGAATCCAAGCAATGGCCACTTGTAATCCTTGCATCCCGAGGTTCAGGATTTCGTGTTTAATTTGAAGAATTATAAGATTGTTCAGCAGCCTTGATGGGTTTCCCGAGATTTTATTTACTGCACTAAGGGAATCTGTGAGGATAAGTGTTTTATTAATTCCATTTGTAGCTGCGAATTTTATTGCTTCCAGTATGGCGAGGCATTCTGCAGTGAAAATGGATGTTTCCGGTGGAAGTTTATACATGGCGACTGAGTTGAAGTCAGGACAGTATATTGCCGCCCCGACGCATGCATCATCTTCACTCTTAGATCCGTCTGTGTATATGGTTGTCCAATCCTGCCAAAGAGAGTCCAAACACTCCCCAAGAACAAAAGGAGCCTTTGGGTCGTTTTTGTGGATATTGAAATTATGTACTAATGGGTAGAAAGTATTTGATTCATGGTGACTTGAGAATAACGGGTAAACTGTATTTTTATATGAAGGAACGTCGAAAGAATTCAGGAACTTGAAGCTATTTACTAACAGGGGGGGATTTTTATTTCGCCAAATTTGTTTTGAATTAACATATTCTGAAAGAAGTTGGACTTTAGGGAGTAGTGGGTTATTTGATAGCCGGGAGGCCTTAAAAAGGAATCTATCTGCGAGGAATTGTCTTCTGAGGTGAAGGGGGGCCTCAGCACATTCTAATTGAAGGGCATTGATAGGAGTAGACCGCATGGCTCCTATTATGATTCTGAGGGCTTTTGATTGAACCCTCTCCAACATGATGGACAAATATTTTGGAATCGGGTCCATAAGGAAGGAAGCATAATCAAGGTGAGAGCGGATTAGTGCCTTATAGAGGAGAGAGAGGGTATTTGGATGAGCACCCCACCACACCCTGGATACAGATCTTATGATATTGAGCGATTTTTGGCATTTGGATACAATATGTTCGATATTTGCTCTCCAGTTGAGTTTTCGGCTTAGCACAATGCCTAGGAACTTGACCTCTGGTACGCAAGGGATGTGAATATTATTATATGTGATGTTTATGGGGGCAATGTTCCTACTGTTTGAGAAGATCATAAACTGACTTTTGTGCGGAGATATTTCTAGCCCGTGATTATCCAGCCATTTCTGTAATAATTGTAGTGCTGTGTTTAGCTCACGCTCTATCATTTGGATAGATTTTCCAGATATGTAAATTACAATGTCGTCTGCATATTGCAATATTCTTACATGTTTTAGGAGACTTTTTTCGATACTTGCAGTGTATATATTATATAGCAGTGGGCTGAGAATCGATCCTTGCGGTAAACCCTTCCACACCTTTCTTATGGACTTTTCCCCGTTTTCCGTAGATAAGAGCAAGGTGCGGTCGCATAGGAGATTTTTTATGTACTGCCTAGTTTTTGGTGGAACACCGGTATCTAAAAGTTTTCCCATAAGGACATCGATAAGGACATTGTCATATGCAGCAGAGACGTCTAGGAACACAGCAGCCATCATTTCCTTCCTTGATCTGGCAAGTTGGATGTCGGTGATGAAAACACTCAGATTGTCGATGGTACTCTTGCCCTTCCTGAAACCATACTGTGATCTAGCCAGCAGCCCGTTGGTCTCAAAGAAGTGCTCCAATCTATCTTTAAGCATGTGTTCCACTATTTTCCCCAGGGTGCACGAAAGCGCAATAGGGCGGTAGGAAGATCCTATATTTGGGTCTTTGTGGGGTTTTAAAATGGGAATTATGCTTTGTGTTTTCCAGTCTGCCGGAATGATGCCAGTGTCATAAAACGAGTTGGACATTTTGAGGAAATAGGTTAAGGTTTCGGAATCTGCTTTGGTGAGGAACGAATACGGGATTCCATCTATTCCTGGAGCAGAGTCGTGAACTCGTGTTATGACAGATCTTAATTCATGCAAGGTAAAGGGAGCGTCAAGAGAACATGTAACATCAGAGAAAAGGCGTTCATCAGGTAGAGAGTTAAGGGGAGGGACCGATAGCGGAGCAAGTTTATTTAAGAATTCATATTGCCAGTTAGAAGATGTAGGTTTTGAAACTTGGGGATCAAAAACTGCTCTGTATTGCCTTATTTTTCTCCATATCTCAGATACGTTAGAATCAGGGGATAAAGAAGAACAGTATTTGATCCAACCCTGTTTCTTTTTATCCTTCAAAATCCTTTTGGTTTTGGCACGGGAAACCAGATAGCTATCAAAGTTAGTTACGGACATGTTTTTTTTAAAGTTCCTTCTTGCCAGTTTTCTGTCTCTAACAGCCTTGGTGCATTCAGCATCCCACCATGGCGGCGGTGGTATTGTTGGGGAACGAGGTGTTTTGGTAGGGATGTTCTCATCAGCTGATGTAGTAATCAAGTTTACAAAGGAATTATAACATTCAGTGTTATTTGATGAGTTTGGAGTGGGAAGTTCAGGAATTGTCTTAATAATTGTTTTATGAAATGAATGCCAGTCTGCTCTAGCTACATTATATTTGTATGATGATGTGTAGTTGGCTTCTCGAATTTGTCTTCCGAAATGTATAATTATTGGGAAGTGATCACTGTTACGGGGATCTTGATCAAGTGACCAAGTGGAAAGAGGAGCAAGACCGGGGGAGCATAAGGAAAGATCCACAGCACTCGGTCTATGCGATATAGGTAAACTTTGGGTGGGGGTGGGAGTCAATCTTGAAGTATGAAACGGGAGAGAGATTCGTGTTGGTGATCCGTCATTAAGGATACATAGGTCCAGATCATCAATCATGTTCATAAGTGTATTTCCAGCACTGTTAGTTTTATGTGAACCCCAGCTAGTGTGATGTGTGTTGAGGTCACCCAAAATAAACAGGGATGAGGAGTGGGAGGAGACAATGGATTTAAGAAGGAATATATCGGAGGGGGAGGGATGGGGAATATAAATGGAGAAAAAGGAAATCCCGTCGATCTTTGCTCCAACCAGATTAATCCGATCAGAGTTCAGACCAATAGGAATTGGGGAATATGGGATATTATGTTTGATGAATAGGGCGCAACCGCCCCTTCCATCTTTTCTGTCATCGCGAAGACACGCATACCCCGGGAGTCTAAAAGAGGCACCCGGGGCAAGCCACGTCTCCGAGATGGCTATGATAGAGGGTTGGATTTCGTGGGATAGGTGGAGGATGTCTGCTTTATTGGAAATAGCACTACGGCTATTCCACTGTAGAATCCTCGTTATCCGTTGAGGGGCCATTGGACGAAAATAGTGATGAAAGTAGGGTTAATGAAGAGGCAACGTTGGACGGTAGGATAGAATTATGTTGAAGGGTTTTAATTATAAATTGTAGAATTGTTGAAATTAATTCAGAAGTGTTAGGCTCAGCTTTATTACTAGACTGTAGGCCACATCCTTTAACTGGCTCAGGAAGTTGGCCGTTCGGAAACCATGAAAGATTTTGGTGGGCAGTTTTATCGAATCCAGGGGAAGACGCTGGTTTATGAGTTTTTCCTTTATTGGATTTTTGAAATTTGGGAGTATTGTTTGCCATATGTTGTGTCGTATGGCTTGGGATGGCTTGAGATGTCGAGGGGCTGGAGGAAATAACGGTTGAGAACGATTTTTTAGAGTGAGGGACCTGTTTCGAGGCTTCAAAAAACGAAAGATTTTTTTCGGCCATAAGGTGTTTTATGTTCTTTTGACGCGCATGTTCAGGGCACTTCAGACTCACAGCTGTATGCTTGCCTGCACAGTGAAGGCAAGTTAGATCATCCTCGGGAAGAGAGCATTCTTCACCAAGATGATCCTTACCGCATTTGAAACAACGTGGTTGTGATCTGCACAGGGGCTTTGTGTGGCCGAATCTACAGCACTTCCAGCACTGTATAGTCGGAAATTCATATTTCTCCACTTGGATACTGGTGTAGGATAAGAATACCCGGTCTGGCATTCTTTGTCCATCAAAAGTGAGAACCACCGTTCTGGAGGGTTTCCAAACTGCTTGTCCTGTTGACAAATCTTTGTAGTTTAACCTACGACATTTTAGTATTTTTCCATAGTTAGGGGGAACCTCCATCTCACTCATCAGGCACTCATTGGTGAAGTCCTCTCCCACGGGGATACCCCTCACCAATCCCATACGGGAAACCTGATTCGTGGGAATGTAGGTCCTAAATTCTGGGAACGTTTTCATTAAGAAGTAATTTGCATTGGTAATGTTGCTAAATTCAACGCTGGCTCTATTTTTTCCTATCAATTTACAGCTTCCGGTAATTATTCCCTTTACTAGGTTTCTTTTAAGGCATTTTCCGAACTCAATGGCAGATAATTGGTTAGAATTTTCGGAAGAGACGTGTACTATGAATGGACTGCTGTCCGTTTCATTGTAAATATTTCTTGTGTTTCTTTCATATAAGGGATTTGGAGGGGTGGCTGAAGTGTTGGGGGTGGAATTTACAGAGGGTTGTGTTTCATTGAGGGCGGGTTTTTTTTTATGATCACTGGTCTTGGTTTCCTTTTCCAAGTCACCAAGGGAAGGTCTGCTATTTTTCCGTTTTTGGGCGTATTTTTTATTTGGGACTGTCACAAAGAGACCGGGAGACGGCGGCGTTATATCTGGGACAGTAATTAGGGAGCTGTCAGAGTCGTAAGAATCCGACCATGCTCGGTCGCTTCTCGTTCTGGTATATCGTGGTTTCGATGGAGAGAGATCTGGAGGATCAGGCGGGTCCGGAGGTTTAACCTCCATTGTTAGTAAATTAAAAGGAAAAAACTGTTATATATAATGTTAATTTAACTTACCCCAGGTTACAAAATAGACATCACAATAACAACACAAAGTAAAAAATGAATTTGCCAGAAAGATTGACTTTTACACCAATAATATTAAAAATATTGAATATTCGGTAGGTAGGTTGAGTTTTTATATGCTTGTCGACGCAGGAACAAACACACGTCCGTTTCTGACCAACGCCAATCAAGGAAAAAAACGAAGTCTACTTCGACAATATTCATAAAACTTTCATCAACAGATGGAGTATGAACGTTGCTATCCGTTCATAGATGGCAGTGTTTTTTTTTTAATATTTAATTAATTGTCTTTGAAATAATTAATTTATCACGAAAAGATTGGTAGAGCAAATCATATTTTTATTACATTAGATTTAAATGCAGTTAGCGAACGTCGTGTAAGCGAAAATGTTGCAAATATTGATTAAACAGGTTTTAAATCTAACGTTGTAATCTTTAAAAGATCCAAGTTGAAAATACCTACTATATTTTTTAATGGTTTTATTTACTTATAAACAATTCTCTTCTAAAAATCACATCACGGCGCTACTCAAAATAGGTAGTTTAGGGGACGAACATTCGCAAGAGAAATGTTGAAAATACCAACTTGTGTTTTTTTAAACAGACTGTTTAACATTTTTGGTTTCAAATTTGAGTTTTTATGTTTATCTGCCCTCTTAATTACTTTCTACCTTTAGATTTTACATTTATTTTGTTTTTTTTTTTTTAAATTATTTATTAATTTATAAAATTTACATTTGGTTATATTATTTTTGCACTAAACTGTATTATTAACAGTTTATCCAGTGCAACCTCTTCTTGTACACTGCAGTTAAATAGTTATTCAACCATCAATATACAGGATGTCTCAAAGTAAAATTTATATTTAGTGGATCGATTAAAAAAAAGTACGCCGTGTATCGAAAAAATGTTTATTAATTATTAAAGTACACAATTTGGGAATTTATTTCTTAAAAATAATATCGTCCAAATGTAGACCCTCGCGTTCGCAGCACTCATTTAATCCAACAGTAAAATTACTTATTACGGCTCGGCAGGTGGACTCAGTGATGGCTACCATTTCGTGACGGATATTTTATTTCAAATGCGCCAGGGAATTCGGTTTATTGGCGTAAACTTTAGATTTCAGATAACCCCATAGGAAAAAGTCGATAGGGGTTAAATCAGGACTGCGTGGGAGGCCAATTTATGTCACCTCTCCTGGAGATCAATTTGCCTGGGAAAATTTCACGAACTCGCTGCAGAGATGTATTGGATGTGTGTGACGTTGCTTCGTCCTGCTGGAACCATGCAATGTTCTTTGGTTATAGCCAGGAAAGTTTTGCAGTTCAGGCACCAAGAAGTCGTCTAACATCTCCACATAACGCTCTGAATACAAATATACCTAAAATTTCTTTTGAGACAACTTGTAGGTACCTATATCTACACGTATACAAAACATTAAAATTAAGTAATGTTACAGTGAAAATAAAGCACAAACAGAACAATTAAAATTATGTAAATCGAAAATAATTAAAATGAATTAAATCAATTTAAACAATTCAAAATAAAGTAAATCAAAAACAATGCAGTAAAAAACAAGGTCATGTATCTCGGATGTGTCAGATGGACGATAAACAAAAATTGTGATGGACTGGAGACAAGAACGGGAAGCAGAAGCGTAGGAAGGCCCCAGACCAGATGGTCCGATGACATCGAAAAAGTGGCAGGTCCTGAATGGCGAAGAATGGCACAGGATAGAGACCAATGGAAGTCCAAGCGGGAGGCCTTTGTGCAATACTGGACTCAAGAAGAGGCTGAGTAAGTAAGTACCTAAGTTAGTAAAAAACAAGATAAATCAGAACAAAAATGAAAAAATCGAAAGCAATGAAAATTAGGTATGCTAAGTGCAAAATTGTTTTTAAGAAATTTTCATCTTTTCCTTGTCTTTCATCACAGTATCCAGTATATTATGCTTAGGTAGTTTACTGAATAGTTTCTGTAAGAAATAAAGCGAAAATTTACATTTTGTAATCTCGCAAAGAGGTCTTCATCACATCAATTGATTGATCTTGATAATTCAGTTTAAATAATACGTATCACAATTCAAAATAAATCGCTGTCTCTGCACATTTCTTTTCCTTTTCTCTTTCCGACTATTGCATGACATGGACAGAGGGGCATCTAGACCTTTAAGCGCCCGTTTTCCAAAAAAAGTTTTTAATGCTCTAATAACAATTTTTGTCTGTATTTGCTACAAGTTAATTTTTATCTTTAAGTGCCTATCTACAAAAAATAGTGCCCTGTATAGTGATGACCAGACTTTTTTGCACTCACCGACAAAGCAATAAATCATATCAAGAACCTGGACATTCATTTCTGACAAGCAGGAAACTAAACCCTGCGCAATATTTATTTACCTTAAGAATAGCAAATTTTACATTTTAATTCTATTTTATAATTATGATATATGCGGCCAAATGTAAAACATAAATATTAAAAAAATATTTTATTTATAAAAATATAAAAACATTCAATTTTAAAGTTTATGCTATAATTGATAAAGTAAAATAAACACGCTGTACATAGCATACACACACAGACACATTGTGATGAAACTTTCAGAATACAATCTCAGCATGATACTAGTTTATACTCTGCAATAAAAAAAACTTTAAAAATTGCGAAATCATAATTCCCCACTATATCCCCTTGGGTTAGTGAGGAGTAAAAAAGTTAAAAGGAATAAATACTTACGTATGAAGTCAGAATAAATGGCACAACCATATTTCATCCAACGATCGATTCTCTCTACGTACCTACTTAATTTGCTATTTTTTCGCATTTCTATTTTTTATGTTTTGGCGTCCCCATGCAAGCTGATTACATCCGATGCATCTGCACATTTTGAATGTACGGTGGATCAGTCCCTGGTCATAGACTGTAAATACGATGATTTTTCAATGGATGATTGAATATCTATTGCATAATACATATCGACTAGCTAGAGGCAGCATCTTTCTCTAATTGAAGTGGACATCAGAGTTTACCTCGTATTTTCTCAATAATTTCTTAGTCGTCTACATATTTTCCGGCATCCAGCAGGACTGAAGATATTCCATATTTTCTGTTTGAGTATTGAATACCAAATAAACATACCTCTTGTGCATTAATGCATTATGTATATACTATCTACATGGTATATCCACTAGACTAGACCTTAGAATACACTAAAACTCATTTTTAACAATGTCGGATGTACTGTAAAAGTTGACATTAAACGCGAAAATTTAAACATAATTTATTTATTTAAATCCATACATTCTTCTTCTTCAATGGCGCTACAACCCATATCGAGCCTTGGCCTCCGTCAGTCTTTGCCTCCAGCTTCCTCTATCGTCTGCAGCAACTCTCCAACTGTCCGGCACTTGCAGTAGTTGGGGAGCATCCCTTCCAACTTCGTCCTCCCATCGCAGCCGCGGTCTTACAACCTTTCTTCTTCCACCTGGATGTCCACACAGGACTTTCTTTGGTATTCGCTGTGGCGGCATTCTCTGTACATGTCCGGCCCATCTCAATCTGCTCAATCTGACATGCACAGAGAGCCTGGGAGTCTTGTAGATAGCATACAGCTCATTATTGTATCTAATCCTCCAGGCGTCACCATTAGGCACAGCTCCTAGGATTCTACGAAGCACTCGTCTCTCAAACGTGCTCAGCATTTCAGCAGATTTGGCAGTAAGTGTCCATGCTTCACATCCATATGTCACAACTGTTCTAATAATTATTTCATACAGTGTGATTTTTGTTTTCCTATGGACGTTTCATGATTTGAACACCGGTAGAAAAGAGAAGAATGCTCCGTTACCTGTTGTTATTCTGTTTTTTTTTATTTCTGTTGTGTCCTCATTATCTTTGTTGATTGTGGAACCCAGGTATTTGAAGTCTTCAACAGTTTCAAAGTCATAAATCCTTACATATTCCAACTGTCGATTCGTTCATGAGAATTCAATTCTCTTAATGAATCGACATTATTAAGCCAAGATGCGTGTACGAAGGAAAATTTTGTAAGGTGTAGTGGACTTTTTGCAAGCTAATAACACCAACTAGAGGCCTCGCAGCATATATGTTCCCATACATGGATTTACTCAGAATTTGGAGTAGAACATTTAATGTGAGTTTTGTGTGTGTGTGTGTGTCCCTAATAACTTTTGATCCGCTCAATTTACAGAGCCCAAATTTTCAGAATATATAAACAATTATAGGCTTACAAAACTTTTATACTCAGAATTGTGAATTTTTGTTTTAGTCAGGGGTTATCAACTTTTGAAATTTTGATTTATTTTTCCATATATCTCAGAAACCGTAAAAGATAGAACGCTGGAAATTGGTATAAACATAGACAATTACAAAATCTCAAATTGTTTTTTTTTAAATTCCAGGGTTTCTCAAACATTTTTTATTAAGAAAAATATTTTTTTATGATAAATTTATGAGTAGGTACTGCCTATATTTCCAAATTTTTTAAAAATATCGAAAAAAGCCGAAACACCCTAACAAGATAATTTAATTTACTATAAAAAATATTAACAATGTATTAGCACATCCCAAATTTTTTTTAACAATTTTTATAAAAAATGAATTTAGTGACGACATTGCTTCATACAATTTGTATGGTAGTAGCCTACACAGAATATGTAAGAAGACTTAATAGTTTGATAGGTACTTAATCTCCAAACATACATACAGAACCATCATGCTGTTTTCATATTCCGGGTAGGAAAAGAGGACTGACCTCCATACTGTCCTATCTTGACATACATACTAAAATATGTTAAAATTTTCAATAATTTGGATTTATGGGTTTATAGTTTGATTCTTATTCTTCAACTATACATACTATCGCTATCGACAGTTGGATCTCATGTGTTACATGTAACTAGTCATACAAAATACAGAATAACAAGAATGGAATAATGTAAGTAGGTACAAATTGTACAGTTTAAAATAAGCTGGTACTAGCAAAATGCTCAAGGAGGATACATAATTAAAATAAGAACATATAAATCTGTATTATTATTTTTATATTGTCACATTGGACGTCCAACTAGGTGAACCTGTTTTAGGATGTCCGATATGTATGTAGGTATATAGGTACGATTTGTAGTTATCAATAACATAACCAATTTTAGATGGTTTAAAACTTAATAAATAAAAATTATAATTAAATGAATAGCGAGCAAACAAGAATAAGTTTAATTTGTTATTGGATTCAAAGGTCAGAATTTTGATTTTTTGTTTCAGTCAGGGGTTATCAACTTTTGAAATATTATTTTATTTTTCTATAAATACAAAATCTCAAATTGGTTTTTTCAAAAAAAATCCAGAGTTTCTTAAACATTTATTATTAAGAAAAACCTTTTTTATGATAAATTTGTGTGTTTAACTGCCTATATTTCCAAAGTTTTTAAAAATATCGAAAAAAAGCCAAAACACCAAAACAAAAATTGAATTTAGTGACGACACCGTTTCATACACTTTGTAAGGCAGTATACACTACACAATATCTACGGGGACTCAATAGTTTGATACTTAATCTCCAAACATACATACATAACATCATCCTGTTTTCATATTCTGGGTAAGAAAAAAGACCGACCTCCATACTATCCTATCCTGACGTGCGTAGGTACCTACATGTTTTATATAGAAAACAAAATATCTTAAAATATTAAATAATTTGTATTTATGGGTTTATAGTTTGGTACTTATTCTTCAACTGTACATACTATCACTATCGACAGTTGGATCTCATGTGTTACATGCAACTAGTAATTTAATTATATAAAAAAACATGTATCTCATATTATAATTTTTATACTGTAACTTAAGGAATGTAATATGTACTTGACCTTTTTGTATGGGAAACTCACTGATAGCCTGTAGTGAGATCACAATTATTATACTGTAAAACTTTTATGAAAATAAAATTAAAAAAAATAATAATAATGTATACATTTAATTGATGCTGGGCGTGACTATTTTTTTTATATACCACCAGTTTACTTGTCGTCATTGTTTGTGTACTTTAAATAAAATATTTCTATTAATTTCAGTTTTCCAACAGTCGGTTTGTTTAAGTTTTGTACGTATTCTTCAATTATACCTACATACTATCGCCATCAACTTCGAGAGAAAAATACTCAGAAGGATATTCGGACCTGTGCAGGTAGACGAAGCTTGGAGAATACGACGCAATGATGAGATCTACAATATTTATAATGAGCCCAACGTTATAATGGTGATAAAAATAGGGAGGCTGCGATGGGCAGGACACGTGGAAAGAATGGGCGATGAAAGAGTGCCAAAAAGGGTCCTGCAAGGTAGACGAAGTGTTGGTAGACTCAAGCTCCCATGGCTGGATGGCGTGCAGTGGGATATGGAGGCTCTTGGTGTAAGGAACTAGAGGGAAGCATGTCAGGATAGAGGGAGATCGCGAGGAATGCTGATGGAGGAGGCCATGGCCCGCAATGGGCTGTGGAGCCATTGATGATGATGATCGCCATCGAAAGTTGGATCTCATGTGTTACATGCAACTAGTAATATTAATACAGATAAGTAATTGAACGTAAGATGCTTCACTAGGTTAAAAACCTGTTCTGAAGTAGTTACATAATATGTATATGATGTCATTGTAAGTCAACGTAAAGAAAATCAATTATTAAAGTTTTGTCGGTATTTTTTAATTTCGTTTATACGGGTAAAAATTGTGACGTCACACACAGAATACGGTCCAACTGTCAAATTTGACGGCATTCGTGCATACTAAACGATCGAGAACTCGTCAATAAAACCTTAAATATTAGTGTATTTTTCTTGATTATATTTTTTGGGTCCAACAAAATCAAAAACCTTCTTCTTATTTCGCTCATATATCTGTGGATAATTAGATTTCTTGCCATCCTTGAAGTGACAACTGCATATAGGTACGTGAATGCTTCGACGGCAGTCTATCAGCTCTCCTGTAATATACCAAATACATATTATTTACCTTGTCAAATAATTTAGGTAAAACAAAAAAGTACGAGAAATACATGTAGGTAAACAGATTTCAAATTAAAATCTACCAATAATTTAAGAACAAATAATGACAAAATTAGTAATAAACACTGCACGCCACAATACACAAAAACATGTGGTTCAACCATAGAATTCAACATACATGTATTTTATCCATTTTTTCAGAATTTTCTGATTTTTGGAAAAAAGTAAAAAAATTACCTTATGCTTGTCATTGTAGTGATTGCATCCAGGTGCAAAACACATCATTTTGAAGCCTTTTTGTAATCAAATTAATTGTTTTTCAAAACACTTCCAAACCGCAATACAAAATATTATGAGGCTTTCCGCTGTCAAATTTTAGTTGGACCGTGCCGCCAGAGTGTGTTAGTTTCGCTTTACAAGCGTATAAATGCATTTGTTTTTAGCTTTTTTCAACTCGAGAGTTTTTCGAATGATCAGTCTCTTCAAACGAGTACCCATCGTAGTATTAAAGAAAAATAAATGTTTTTGATGCGTAGGTTCCTACAGCAGTCGCTGTACCTACTAAACAACAATTGATAATTTGCAATGTAGGTAGGTATTAAGTTATAGATAATAATGCGCCATATAATAATCGATTTAATTGATTTGCAACTGGTAACATTTGAAGATTACTCGTTAATATATTCCCACATCAATATTAATATCAATCGATATATTATGAGTATGTATAACAAAGAGTAGGTATGTAATATCTACATTGAATGATGAAATATATTTATTTAGGTATAGAGTTTTTTGTTATTTAGCAATGTCAGTGTTATTCAATCTACGGGGAAAATAATTTATTTTATACTTAAACTGGACGATGAATTCTTCAGAATGAAATACCTTAACAGAACAGAAATATTATGCAAAAAATTTTCGAAATTTAATTAATTTTTTAAATTTATCAATGATATCAGCCCGCTGTGGATGCATAGGTACAATAATTTATTTTTTTAACAAATTTTTATCATCTCAATAAAGACGAAGTTGGAACATTCACTCAGAGTTTCTGGAAGAACTACCAGACGGCCCGAATTGTTTGACGTTCCTTTTTGTAGAACGAACTATCGGAAGTTTTCAACTATCTCTCGAATTTGTCGATAATATATAATGAAAGTTTTAGTGATAAATATATATTTTTCTTCTTCTTTCATTAGGCCCAGGCCCTGGTTTATGCTGCATTTTCAGCCTCCTGTAATGTGGGCTGCCAACAATCTCGCCATCTTTTTGGTGAACGTCCTCGTGGTCGAGACCCCTCCAGTACGTTGTCTCGGGCTATCTTTGGGATCCTATCTTCGGACATGCGGCTGACGTGTTCGTTCCAGTACCTTCTCCTTTGGCGCCCCCATCTTACGATGTCCTCAGCATCGCAGATTCTTCGGATCTCTGTATTTCTGACTATCACGAAGACATATTTTTCCTTTCTTATAATGAATTCCGAGAGAGCGTTAGGTGCGAGTGCGGACGGATATCATAATGACGAAAAGTATTGTGACATACCATCAGTTGCTCTACTTCTCACATTCCTCCACTATTCTATATCTATTCCTACAGTTCTCCCATCTCCGTCATTATCCTTGTTACTTTTGTCGTGTATTATTATTTAACTATTATTATTTATTATTTTTTAACTCATATATTTTGTTTTTTTTAGTTTTTAGTATATAATATTAATCTTTTTTCAGAATCAACTGTAAATACCTACTTTGTGGACAGTTTTTTTTGGCCTTGATTAATTACTCATTGTTTTATGTTCATATTATAGTTAATTATGCTGTTATTGTCCCAAATAAACCAGGAACTCAAGGCACCTACAGGGCTAGGGAGATCGCGATCCACTTCCACGCCGGCGACGCTATAGAGCCCATTGGCCCTGTTCACCACCGGACGCAGCCGCAACATCGGACAAACACAAAATATCCACCATCCATCGGGTTCAACCACTGCCCCCGAGAATCCAACCTCACACGTCAGGGCCTCCGATTGGTCTCAAAATCGGCCGCTATGTACACTCCGTTTCAAGTCGGAGGGGCTTGAACCCCGACCCCTCGGTCCTCGTGTTGGCGTCCGAAGGTTCCGCGGGCTAACACCGGGGGCATCCGACGCTATCATCACCCGTCAGATTTGACGTCTAGTTGTCAACACAGGATGTCTGACCCGACGTCTGCGCCGGCGGTGTGCCCAAACCACACAACAACATTCGCCACAGTTTGACGAGTAACTGCCGAGCGAGACTGAAGGCGTTCGTCCTGCTCTTCTCTAAGTACAGAATTGACGAGGGCGCAACAGCGACGGCCGCCCACCCCCGCCTTTATTGCCTAGGCCCTTAGAGCCTCAACCTAGGCCTACAGGGATAAAGAGCTGTCGTCGGCTGGTTTACGTGATCACTTTATGTGCATCATCAAGACCACTGGCGCTGTATTCCGCTATGGACTCTATAGCCTCATTAGCATCAAAGTGATGCATCTCTTCCCCCACTTCGCTCGGTCTTCAGCGAATCTCTTCAAGTCTGTGTACACGTTGATTTGTAGAGGATCTGCGCTTTAGCCAAAACTTTTTCATCAGTAATAAAGATTTAGGTATCTATTTATGACTGTACTGTTTGGCTGTGGGCACAAAACATTTAGTTGCAAAAAAACAAATGTTTTGTAATCACTATCATCATCATCAGTGGCTCCACAGCCCAGGATGGGCCTTGGCCTCCTTAAGGAATCGTCTCCATTGCACCCTATCCATGGCCTTTTCTCTCCAATTCCGCACACCAGCTATCTGAAGGTCCTTCTCGACTTCATCCATCCATCGCAGTTTCGGCCTTCCTACACCCCTTCTACCCTCCGGACGCGTTGTGAGGATTCTTTTTGGTGTCTGGTCATCTTCCATGCGATGCACGTCTCTTGTAATCACTATATTTCAGTTAATTTTAAGATGAAATTTTGTTACTATTAACAAAAAAAATTCAGTGTAGGTATAAATTAAATAGAAATTGTAATTTTGTATCATTGTATCATTGTAATTTTTTTATTGGAAATAAATTCTTCATTGATTATTTAATTCATTCATTCACTCATTCGGTTATTCATTCGCTCTATCGTATAAATATAAATAGATAAACAAAATAAATGGTTTTACATGTACTGATCTCAAGTATTTAATGTGCATTTGCAAATACTAATGACTGATTTCAATATCTTCTATGGAAGTACTAAGTTGTTTATTAAGAGGGGTCATATGTCAACTGATGAATATTTAAACATCTGTATGTAGAGGACTCCCATTAAACAGACCACACAATGATATAATTAGCTTACTTAGTAATTCTAACTAATCGACATCGTTAACATTTATAGATAATATTATATTGAATCCATTTAGTTGTATTTCAAACTCTATATTTCAATGTAACAATGGCGATTTATAATAATTATGTACAAATGAAGCATATTTTTTTAGTGGCGTTGAAGATTTTTTTCCAATAGATTGATGATGTCGAATCGATTCTCCACCTATTGGGCGATGTTCCAGCCTCCTCCCTAGACAACGTGTCATTTAGCTCAAGAAAAGAATCAAGAAAAGATAACTCAAAGTGACAGTTGCCAGTCACATGACAACTGTCATTCCATACATTGAGATATCTTTCCTTGAGCTAATAAATGTCACGTTGTCTATAGGGGGGCTGGTTAATCGCTGAATGTCTGGAAAAGGCTAATAGCACATATTTTGTTTTTTGTTGAAAACGATGAATAATTATTGTTAATAAATAGATACATAATTATATGTATGTGAAAAACAAATAATAAATCATTGTCCCTTCTTTTTTTATCTTTTTTCGCTTGCTATATCTTATTTTTTTAATCTCATTCTCCCTTGCTATATCCCAACATTTTTATCTTTTTCTCGCTAGCAATATCCCAACTTTTTTACGTTTTTCTCGCTTGCTATATCCCAACTTTTTTACGTTTTTCTCGCTTGCTATATCCCAACTTTTTACGTTTTTCTCGCTTGCTATATCCCAACTTTTTTACGTTTTTCTCGCTTGCTATATCCCAACTTTTTACGTTTTTCTCGCTTGCTATATCCCAACTTTTTACGTTTTTCTCGCTTGCTATATCCCAACTTTTTTACGTTTTTCTCGCTTGCTATATCCCAACTTTTTACGTTTTTCTCGCTTGCTATATCCCAACTTTTTACGTTTTTCTCGCTTGCTATATCCCAACTTTTTTACGTTTTTCTCGCTTGCTATATCCCAACTTTTTACGTTTTTCTCGCTTGCTATATCCCAACTCTTTGTCTGTGCCGACTGTTGCGGTCAGCTCTCCTTGTCCTTATTTTTTTTTAAACGAATATATCCTTGTTAAACAAGTACATATACATCTTCCTACATTCCCTAAATTAAGCATAAATGCTTGTGCTATAGCTAGGTGAACGAAATCGATCGAGGCAGGATTCGAACTCGCGACCACTGGATTCTTAGCCCAGCGCGCTTACCGCTCTGCCATCGATCCATCGATAGGTCCTTCTGTCCTGTAATTATATGTCCTATTCTGATTCGTCTACATTTATCCGTTTGAATTTTAGTGTATGAGAAATGTCAAAAAGTTGACTGCATTTATACGGGACTCATTACGTCACACCGCGCGGATAAAATCATTTAATCCACAGTCGCCCGTTGGTTAAAGAAGTTTTCGTACTCCGAAACGAATCAGAATAGGACATACCGAAATCGTCATAAAAATATATCAATCAAAACTGTCAAATGCTTGAATCTGTCAAATGCTTAAAAATGTCTAATGCTTAAAACTGTCAAATGCTTAAAAATGTTCAATGCTACGCAAAAATGAGTAGGTAGTACAAATTACGGGAAATTGTTTCAAATATTTTTTTTCTAATGGTAATCGTATCCACTGTATGACTCATGACACTATCATCTTAATACGTCCTTTTCTTGTCGCAATCTTAAAAATATATAAATCAGTATTCGATCATTACGTATATAATCATCAGTCTACATTCAATCATAAAAATTCGTTGAGATCAAAGTTTAGTATGAAATTGTCATTATTTTTGTATAAATGAATATAATTAATTTTAATCTAAAAGATCTGGATCTAATCTTGGTCTTATATTATGTATGCAGGAAGCCAGCATACATAATAGAAGTTATACGACTTTCCACTAAGCCAAAGTAAAAACAAGATTTTTTTTAGTAGGTACCTAAATGACTCACGATTTTTTTTTTCAATATACCGAATTTTTTCAATATACCGAAAACCACATCATAAATAATACTAAAAGTAGATAATTTTATTTAAAATATTCAGGAGTTGTTCTTGTCTAACAGCTCCTGTCAATATATTAATGATAACCTCTTCAAATATTAATTTTATACGCCATTAAATGATTTTTTGATGATATTTGGTACAAGAAATCGATTGCCACAGCAAAATCGCGGTATCATCAATGAGTGTTGCTATATCAAAGGAAAAAATAGTGGTTGTGATCAACACTAATCTCCCTATTTCATAAATATGAAAACAAGGTTTTTAATTTAAAAAAATGATAATTTGTATAATAATAATAAAAAAATATGCTAAAAAATCCTCTCACCATCTGGAAATCACAACTATGCACTATTGCATATAATATATGAATAATAACTAAATTTCAAAAGAACACGAGAAATTATCTATTAAACATTTTGACAGATGAATGAAGAAATAATATAAATGAATCTTTGTCCAAGACCACGAGCATACTTACAGCAAGTCTTACGTAATAATAATAATGCACCCTGCGCAAGTGGCGAGTTTATTGCATATGACAATTTCTTCCAACTAATCAGTGTCTCCAGCCCAGAGAAGCAATATTAGCGTGAGAAATGAATTTGAATAAATTTCTCCTCAACTGGGAATCGAACCCAGGACGCCCGCACAGAAACCGAACGGCTTACCAACTGTGCCATGGCGGTCGGCAATAGCGGTCGGCAAATTACGTCATAGTATAAAGGCTGATTTTTTATGTGTAAGGATACCACAGCAGGAAACAACGATTGGATAATATAAGCCCTGAACACTGATGGCTTAGGCCGCTTAGGGGATAACAGCCTTAAAAGTGTTGAAAAATTAGTAATAGTAAATTTTATTTAGACGTAAAAACATATACCTACTTGACAATGATTAATATGAACACATATATAATTCCACAATTTATTTTATTTTTCTCCCGACGACCGTTTCGGCTTATAAGGCCATAATCAACTGGTTGATTATGGCCTTATAAGCCGAAACGGTCGTCGGGAGAAAAATAAAATAAATTGTGGAATTATATATGTGTTCATATTAATCATTGTCATAATGGAATTCTACAAATTAGAAGCCGTCACAATCGAAAGATTGAAAAGTGCGTATATACCTACTTATAAAAATTAATACCTACATCTAGTATAAACAAAAAATATATAAAAAAATACATATATTTTTTTAAATAATACGTATGGTAAGAGTATGACAACTATAAAAACATGTAAAACTATGAAGAACATTAATAGTTTTAGTTATGTATTCAGCACCTAACCTACGAAAGGTGACAAGATTTTTGGTTTCTTTTATGTTTATTGGTAAATTATTATACATTTTGAGACATTTATGGTATAAACTATTTTGTGTAGGTTCTCGTTTTTAGAAGTCATTCAACCACGATTCAATGAACGTTTCAAAAAATATTGGAATCGTAACTATCCACTAATACACAGAAAATAGAAAAAATATAATAAGCAACCACAAAAAAACCAGTAGGTAGGCGTTATATATTATTGATAGATAATAAAATAGGGAATAAACGTTGTAGATGTGGGAGGATGAATTCAATTGATATTCAAATTATGTTATTTCGAAAAATGGCGACATCAAAATGGATGCTGGCGCGAAACATTCATACTGTCAAATTTAAATGTTATATCTTTATATTCATAGATGGTGGGTGGATGTTATTTAGTGTTCGAAATTTGAATGGTGGCGGGAAATTAAGAATAGATAATGGATGATAATCTGTTGTCGTTATCTGCCTGAAATAATTCAAAATGGATTATCTATTCATTACGAAATTTTTCTATGGTTTACAACGGTTAAAGATACACATTGAAATAAAGATGGAGAGACACGGGTTTTTAAACTCACATAACATAGAATATTATTTTAAAAATTGTGGAATTTGACATGAATTAGACATAGGAATTAGAGTACCTACGCCTTCGGTTGATTCTCGGCCAATCGTATGCTATGCTTTATGGAATTTAGCGGAAAGTTCAAAATAGATAGTGGAAGATAATTTGTATAGTGCGTACATTATAATAATAACTCTTTTGGTCAGTGTTCTTGAAAGAAGTGTTTTCGAAAATTTGCTGAATATCTGGCAGTCCCGTTGGACGGCTTGCTCAGTGGGAAGATTAACATTTTTATTTTTTCCTGACGTGAGGAATCGACTTAAATCTTCTTGGGTTGTCCCCGACTTCTGGACTTCTCAATTTTTCACAGGACACGGAACTTTTAAGAGTTATCTTCACCGATTTAATATTGCCTCCTCTGCCTCATGTCAGTTCTGACAGTGCCCAGACCAAACTTCGGAACATATCCTGTGGGAGTGTTGCCACCCAATGGTGTCCTCTTTTAGATCGGAGCTCCTCGTTGCTGTCCGTGGGCCTCTTCAAGGTCCCATTGGTCACGCGGATTTTGTGATCTCGAAGAACAATTTTAAAGCCTTTAAAAAGTTTTGTCATAGTTATGGTGCCTTACTATTGTTAGATTCCCAGTAGGTTATTTTTTTACAGAGATCTTGCTCATACCCCTGATATTTCTCATTTATAAGATCTGAAGTCTCCGAGTGTGAATCCTCCATTCACATTCGTCGATTTTTCTTTTGCACAATGGTGCCGAGATTACTAATCTAGAGGGCTCCCTGAGCTACTTTTCGTGCTATGCATTTTTTCTTGTCGCTCACTTAGCGTTCTGTGAAGGGGCCGTTTACAGTCCCCATATGCAGAGCGGGTGGTGGTGGGAGTAGCGAAACTCTTTTGGTCTCTTTGTGTTGGTAACATTTTTTAGTGTTGTCAGATATAGAGAAAACATTCGGACTCCTTTTTATGATGATGAATTTGAGATTAGGCATAGTTAAATTGTATACAGAGGAGTACAAAAAGATATCTTTAGGAGTACAGAAAGATTTTATTTTATTTTATTTGGGACACTTACAGACATTGGCAATCGCATACAAGAAAGTACATCTTAAAAATTTTATATAATGTCTATATCCAATTGGAAGTGAACACAACATGCGAAGTTCATAAATATTTCACACTAACATTCGATATAAAAACAGTAAAAAAAAAACTTTGAAAATAAGACATAATTATACAAAACCTATAAAAACATAAAGAAGCATATATACAACAATAAAAAGTACAAAGAAATAGTATAATGAAGCATATATACAACACTAAAAAGTAATGAAAATTGTGCATATAACAATAAAAAGCGATGAAACATGACCTTATAAATACCAACAGGAATTCTCCTCTCTACTCAGGGGGGTAAGTCTGGTTCGACCGGCGAAATCAAAACCCCAGTGATTACCCATATCATGGATATAATTATCGTATGGAGTTCTATGACATCTAAAGATATTGTTGAACTCCATATAATAATTATATCCATGATATGGGTAAACAAGGAGGGTTTTCATTTCGACGGTCAACCAGACTTGCCCCCCAGGTGTTGTAAATACATAAAATTAAATATATCACATCAAACCATTGATTGTTTTCTTTAGAACAAGAAAGAGAGGGAAAGACTAATTTTAATATAGGTAACTAGTATTAGATAGGTACTGTGACCAAAACATTCAAATAACCGAAGTAGTCACACTGCAGTACCTAATCATACTTACGTATCTCCTTTATTTATCAATGTGGTACCTACGACGCACTTGTTTAAATTCAAATTTCAGAACATGCTAAATCTGATGACTGAAAACATGATATTATTAAAACCGCCTAATGTACATATGTAATATGAAGTTATTGATGTTTTTATCATAGATCAGGTTCAGGTACCAATGAATTTTAACCTCTTCGCAATCTTTAGTTAAGAAAAACGTCATCGAAACAAAGTAATAAGAAATTATTTATCAAAATCCCATAAGTTTTATACGTCTCCCACTACGACCGTATGGCTTAGACGTATCCGGCTAAGCGGGGGCGCGTATTGCCAGTAAAATAGTTTTACCCATATTGATTTTGCGTACAAAATATTTCTCCAATATAAAAGATAAATTGAAATGAAAAGTAGATCATTATAAATGTATTTTCAACATCAATTGACAACATTTTTTTTTTTTACCAAAAAGGAATTTTATACATCGATTGAGAATAAATATCAATTGTTATAAACATATTTGAGGAATATGCATTTTGAATACTGGCAACATTGCTTTCGATATGTCATTATCGTAATGTCAGTTGTCACCTCGCGGCCAACTAAGACATGAAACATTTATTTATTTAAACAGTAACAATGCAAGTTAAAAAAAAGAACTTTCTCCTTTCTCTATTTTATTCATCATAACCTCACCTAAACGGCTACGCCTGTCTGAAGGTGAGGTTATATAGATACACATACATACGCACACATCAAAACAATGATACCATAAACATCAACCATATGATCAACAATAAACAAAAAAAAACAATAATAATAATGTGAAAAAAAAAATAATACACTTCCATAAAAATAACACATACCTATTATGTGCTTAAGTAAATAAGTATGTGTTTAAATCATGATAACTTTTTGCTTCTGAATATCTTAAACAACTACAAACATTCTAGATGGAGGGCGGGAAAACCGCATAATTACGACGCATTTTCAAATAGCGCGTAGTGCTTAAAAATGCCCGTTGCGCCGAAAAATCGGCGCGTAGTGCCAAAACGGGGTTGGGGTGCGAAGTGCCCAGGGGCGGAGCCTCTAGCATTTTATTTTAAAAGTCAAATCTAAGTATTTTACCACTTTTACAATTAGGTAAACGCCCTCAAAATAAGTAACATAATTGCTGCGTCCAATGAGGCCTATTGTCTTTTCTGATCTTTAGTGAATTATCATGCACCATGAAAATGTTGCGCTAATCGTAATCAACTTTCATCTTATTCGTTTACTTTTATTTGGTATTCGTTGATTATTATTTGTTATTAATTTAGAATTGCTTCCGGTAACGAAATTGCTGCAGTTTACAATAATTTTCCGATAACAACCGTCCGCCGCCATGTTCAATCTATCCATGTTCACAACCATCATCCGGTCGGCCGCCCACACACATAGTTTGTGATTTCATCAACAGATGCCCGAGCTTTTGTTTAGACTCTTGATTAAACTTTCTATGTTGCGCATAAGTAATTACGGACCCACTGCGCAACATATAATATTTTGACCCAAAAAGATCAAATTAATGGATCGACCGTATTATGATCGGGTAAATTTGATTATAGGACAATTAAAAATGGTTGTTTGCGAGTTGTAAGATATATTTCAATTTGGGGATTGCAACAGCGCAGAGTTTTGTGAATCATTAACTTACATACTCGACGTTGTTCAATAAGTATATTATATTTTCGTCATTAGAATAAGCATTTTTATTTCTTCCCGATGTGAGGATTCGAATTTCTTCTTCGTGGATTATTCCTGATTATTGGACCACGCGAATCCGTACTGGACCTGGCGATTTCATAAGTTATCTTTTTCGTTTTTACGTATTCGATTCGTTCCCATGTTGTCAGCTTGGTGATGACGCTGATCAAACTTTTGAGTATATTCTACATATTATATTCTCTGGAAACTTCTCCGTGTCAAGATTCCGCCGAGAACTCATTAACGATGTCCGAGGGTGCAAGCCAAGAGTCAGTGCCAGCCTGACCATGAGCAGGCCCCCTAGACAGCGTGTCATTTAGCTCAAGAAAAGAAGTGACAACTGTCACTTCCATATATTGAGTTATCTTTTCTTGTTTCTTTTCTTGAGCTAAATGACACGTTGTTTAGGGGGGTTGGCTAGCACGAACAAACTGTTTATATAGTTTAGTGCAAAAATAATATAACCAAATGTAAATTTTATAAATTATTGAATTTCAACCACAAAACTTTCAAGACTTTTTGCCTAAAATACAATTCAATCTTATATTCACTTTCTTTATAGTGAACGATAAACCAAGTATTTCCTTATCTCTCCAGCTATTTCCATATTTCCGTAGCTCTCTTTGGGACTTTAAGTGCAGTGTCTGCAAGGTTTTAGAGTCCTCCGAACTCTTGTATGTCCTTTATGTGTTCTTTCGGAGTTTTGCAAGGGTCCGTTATCTGTTTCCATAAGCAGAACGCGTGGTGGTGTGGGAAGAAAAACATACAATGGAATTTCATGAAATATATTGATTCAATTGATAAATACTACAAAAAAGTCAGTTTAATCTATAAATAAACATTCCATAAGCCTATTATATAGAAGATAGCTGTGTATATTGCGCCAAGGCAAACAATTCTTATTGCATATATACAAACGTAAAAACAAACATTAACTTTTATTAATATCTAAGATTTATTGTTACCTATCATTTTACTTTATAGGTAATAATTATATTATGATGTGAAGTAGTATTTGGTTCAATTACGAAATCTTTTTTGATGTTTTATATTTTATTAAAAAATAAATAAATGATTTAATATACCTATTTCATTATTTGTAATTGATTGGTCGGTTATAATGGGTACATAAACATTTAATAACAAGTTGCCACATTTTGTAGATTTACACAATGTCAATAATTGTTCCTTCTTAAAAATAACATAATACATTATAATATGCATATGACAGATATGCATACACATATCATGATGACTCCAATTCCATTTTTTAATCTGTGTACAATAGTTAAGTTTATATTGTTTAGATGCAATCTATTTTGTCTCCTGTGAAATATCATAAAAAATAGGTACACTGCTAGCCCTAGAACAGGTATACCTAGTTGGGCAGCAGTTATCTATTTTTAATAATGAAGATTATTGAAATGGTGTGATAAAGAAATAAATAAAAAAATAAAATAAAATTATTATTTATATGCCTACTTTCATTCCATATTCTAATATTTCACTAGTGAAGTTTTTAAATATATTTTTGTAAGTTTTTACATACCCTATTTTGATTTAATTTATTTTGTAAGTATTCGATTTTGAGTCACGAATATATATTAAATATTATATAACACGCGCTTAATAACAAGATGCCATATTCTGGAGAGTAATAAGTTATCAACAGTCTCACGAATTAATTTAAAACACAGCGAAAAATCATTAATCTTCACCGGTATCGACCACGGGACTACAAGTCATCAACAAAGTCACAAAGTTCGACATTTTTGTCTGTGCTTTGTTTTGTTTTTAGTGTCCCCGATTTCGCTGCGCTTGGAGCACTTGTACATTTTTAAAGTACTCTTAATACGGCCCTGTACATCAGATGACTATGAGACGATATTTGGCTCAACATATCGCGTTACTCTAGATACCACGTTATAGAAAAAAACATGAAATATAATTTAATTCCGTACAAAGAACGGGCAGTATCAATAAAAATAGTAATAAAATTAGGCAAATAATAAAGATATGATCATAATATAAACATTAATTAATAATATAAATAAATTAGTAAATGGGTACATACATAATATAAAAATAATCACACGACCTATTGTGTATTCATCAGAGTAAACCATTTTATTTGTTAATTTATTTTATAGCTAACACTAACCTACTTTGCCCGTTCCTATCAAGAATATATTTATTTTATTTTTATATTTTTAAATAAATATTCAGTTAAATTTTCATGGCCTGTGCTGAGGATCTGTACAGAGGACAGAGGTACAGAGGACAAAAATAATCATAGCGCCATTCATAATACTCACTATTTTACATTATGAAACATCGCAACGAAATTCACAGGAAACCCTCTTTAGATGATACTCGCTTAAATTTATGATTTAAATCTTAAATTTAAGATTTAAATTTTAAATTTATGATTTCAATTTAAAATTTATGATTTAAATTTTAAATTTATGATTTAAATTTTAAAATTATGATTTAAATTTATGATTTTAATTTTGAATTTATGATTTAAATTTTAAAATGATGATTTAAATTTTAAAATGATGATTTAAATTTTAAATTTATGATTTAAATTTTGAATTTATGATTTAAAATTTTTGATTTATGATTTAATATTAATGATTGAAATTTATGATTTATGTTTTAAATTTATTATTTAAATTTTAAATTTATACGCGTTTAATTTGAAAATTTAAATTTACGTGTTAAATTAAAATTTACGCGTTTAAATTTATAATTTAAATTTACGTGTTAAATTTAAATTTAACGAAATTTACAGGAAACCCTCTTTAGATGATACGCGTTTAAATTTAAATTTTGCTTATATGCTTGAAAAATATTGTGGAATTATCCACTATTGCATGGTGGAGAGTAAAAAAACTTTACAAGAAATCAATCTAGCAATACAGTGGAACCTGCATGCCTAGTGTTAAGACACGATTTTAATACGTTCGTATTTTGAAATAATCTAATTTTAAAAATCTATAAATAAGTGCTATAAACATGATCATAATTTAATATAAATCTACATTCAATCATAAAAAAATATGATTGAATTCAATCAAGATGTGACATTTTCAAACATTGAAAAAAAAATCGATTAACCGACTTATTAACAAATTTATCATAATGGTTCAACTTCTCCAGAACAAAAGGATCACATTATTAAGTCAGGAATAATAATGTAATTACGTCAATAAAATTATAATTCTAAATGTGTATCCCAATTAGGGAAGACTACGATCATAATGATTAAAACTATTTATTTATTCCGTACAGGTATGCACAATCATGTCACCTTTTGTCCAACCGCAATACACATATCCAAGTTTATTAAGATGTAAGACACTCATTACCACCATTATTATAGTTGTCTGGGACAAGCAACATTATTTAGCAGTTTTTGAAATAGAATTTTTAATATAAAATTAATCAGATATAAAGATGGATAATCAGTCAACGCACTGTATTCTCGTCTAGTGGAAATGGGTTCAAAGACAACCAGCAATAATATAAAGGTATTCAGCAGGTTTCAAAAGATAATTTTTATTAGAAATTTAATCAAATAGATTGATGAATAATCTAATTATTCAATGAACTAGTTTCTCTTCTATATAACTTGTTTTTAAAGATAACCAGCAATAGGCACTCAGCAGGTTTCAAAACATAATTCAAAACATAAATAAATTAATTAAAAAGTAAGTTTTTAATGTAGGATTTAAAAATAGAATTATGAGTCGGTAAGTTAGGTACCTCCCTACTTCCTTGATAACTCAGTCGTCAGGTAGGTACTTACTCTTTCATAACAACAACTAGCAGTCGCTAATTTGTCCACCATGTTTGATTCATTGATTCACCACATCGCCTGTTCGAAATTCAAATTGAACAGGAAATGGCTGATTGCTGGGGTGACACATAGGTCGGCCATCTTTACTGAAACGATAATGAAATGTCTCGTTTTTAATCGACTTTCAAAAACAGAGAGGTTATCAATTCGATGTGACATTTCTTATGCAAGTGTGTTCAGCGAATAATGAGGTCGTCCGATTTCGACGACTCTGTATTCATTCGAAAGGGGGTGTCTTCCGAATGGTTTTTTTTAAATTATTTCAATTTGGTTAAGATCTTATCATGGGATTCACTAGGACATCATCAAATTCTTCACTTCTGAGATGTATAATGATATACTTATCTATATTTGTTTACCACATTATCCGATTTTAATAATTCCTGTTTTAATAGGATGGAAGTGTTTCAGATGTGATCACACACATACATTTCATCGATTTATGATGGTTGAAAGTACCTAGCTGTTTTTGAAATTGGTATTTTAAAATTAATTTTATAATGAACAAGTAATATTGAATCATGAAGTTTTGTGCACATGGGTTCAATGTTATAATTAGGGCCGATCTTATAAACGTCCGTTAGTTAGATTTCAGACCAAACAAACCGAAATTTGATACAAATGCTCTATATTTCGTCTTATAACAATCCGTTAGTTAAATTTTAGTAAAATTTTACCGATAGCCTTTACTGACGATAAGTTATGGAAGGATTGAGTTTTACCACACTTGTTTTTTTTATATTGCGGTACATTTTTAATATTATGAATATTTTGAAACATACTGTTTTATATTTTTTGGATTTTCATATTGAATTGCTTTTTTTCAGTAAAAAACGTCGTTCGACAGTGATTTTTAATAACCAAAACGAATTTGATTACAAGTTTGTGTTTGACCAAATATTTTATTATTTCAAAATGACATTGATGACACTGAATTACGTTTTATTTTATTTAAAAAAAAATGAATGAATAAATAATTGTAACTAGTACCAACATATGCATTAAGTTTTTTTTAGCGCGCTAGCCAAATAATGAAGGATTATCACCATTTTTGTAATTTTTTATATTGTTTGAAGTACGCAAAAAAATTAAACACTCTGTTTATATATTGCAATGACAGCACCGCTTTATCTATTACATACAATCCATTATTGTCCATTACAAATCCATTGAAAATCCATTGTAGTCTAATTAGACTGTAACTGTCAAATAAACGGACAGTTAGAATAGTTTTATAATACCGCCGATAGTAATATCTACTTAGGAACATCCATCCGTTAGTAAATCGTAAACATACTTACGAATATTTGGTCTTTCGTTTATAAGATCGGCCCTTATTAGACAACTCAAAATATAATGATATGAGAAAATGACAGTTAAAGTTTATGCCTACACAAATCATGTCATTACTTTTAGAAGGATAGTATAATAAAACATTGTATATTGTTGAATAATATTGGTAAGAATTCAAGAAGCTACACTGAAATAATCTAAAGTTAGCAAAGTACCTTTTTGGCTCGGTTAATAATAATAATAATAATAATAAACCGTTTATTTGTTGTCATTATTGTTACATCAAACAAAAAAAAAATATATATATACAAAATTTTGAACTACAATTGACAACAAAAAGGCTATTGCTCAGCTGCGCACTACCAGGTATCCCTGGAGTGCTGCTGGTTTTTAGCAAAGCCTTGGGACAACAAAAAACATTGAGGACAGACCACATGTCATGACCTATAAAGATTTAATAGTAATTAAAAACAAAATAAAAATAAAATGTATTTCAAAAATAAAATGAATTTCTTCCTTCTCTTTTTTCACTGCTGGAACCCTTGTTGGTTCATATTGGTAGTCATTAACCAATATATGATTAAAAATAACAAAGTTGCACTTGGCTATTATCTAACAATTGAATACTGTTAAAATGTAAGTTGGTTACCAATAGCAATGTAAAAAGTCATATTGGTAGTTATTAACCTATACATGATTAAAAATAACAAAGTTGCACTTGGTTATTATCTGACAATTTAATACTGTTAAAATGAAGTTGGTTGTGAATAGCAATGTACTTGTTTAAATTTAACCGAGTAACAGGACGGACAATTTGTATTAGACATCTGTCAAATTTGACATTTCATACATAAAAATATTAATATTTCTCAAATTTGACACGATTTATTTAAAAAAATATTAAATTAAGTATAATTCTCGCCAAATATGATATGTCACATTAAAAAAATGATTAAATAAAGTATAATACTCGTCAAATTAGACATGTTTCACTGAAAAATGATTGAGTTAAGTTGAATTAAGATGAGATATTTGTCAAAGATTATCATTATTATTCACAAATATCGTGTGTTGATTTGCTAATATTTACATTTGAGATGTAGATAATGTAAAGATGTTTATACTATTTTGATGTTAAGCTTGATTACCAATTAGTATTTTCCGTTTTTCAAAAGAAAGAATGAATAATAACAAAGCTACTGGTACTGGGTAATTAGCAGATTATTTACTTGCAGGTACCTACTATAATAACAAAGTTGCTTGGTTATTATTAGCAGTAAATTATTTATTTTTAACAACTACATTTTTTGAGTGTACATGTTTAAATTTAAGAGGACGTATAACGCTAAACTTAGTGACTGAAAACATGATGTTTTAAAACCGCCCAATGCACTATGAAGTTACGCGTTAGTAAGGGTAAATATCGCGTGCGTTAAAAAAGGTTTATACGTGATTTAAATTATCGGAAACCCCAAATTTGTTGATTTTTTACATTTTAAGAACAAACCATAGTTGAAATGAAAAAACTTTATCGGTCATTCACTTTGATTTTATGCACTCTTTAAGCATATAAAAGATTTATTTCTCTACAACACATGGTTATGGAGTAATTTAAAAAAATGATTTAAAAAAGGATATTTTCAATCATTTATTTATGGCAATTTAGGCTGAATTTTAAAATTGTGTGACGAACATTCACTAGAGAAATATTGAAAAGAATTGTACTATTTTTTCTAGAAACACACTGTTTAACATATTTGAGGGATTTGATTTGAAATTGAGGTGTTTAGGTTTATATGGCCCCTTAACTTAATATTATTAAATTATTTCTAAAAGATTAAAACATAGACTTTTATTATAATATACTAGATGTAGTACCTACTCTGTGCGAAAAGTGAGTCATGGAATATCGCGCGTTTGACGTTTTGGTTGGCAACATATTTCAGTTTCCCTTACATTTCAACACATCCTAGATAACTGTTCTCTAAATCTTAATAAGCAAAGTGTTCTTTTCGACAAATAAATCCGAAAACAATTCACATTAGTCGTTATTCTCTATAGAAAAACGATGTGGTCTGCCAACTAAAACGTCAAAAATCCCCCGGAAAAATGCCTCACTTCGATTCATACAAAATTTGCTAACTACGACATCTAGTACAACCGTCGATTTGTTCAGGAGAACTTTGTTCTCTTAACATATCGACAATGTTTCAAGCCAGGATACGCGAGAATTGAATGCAGATGTCTACTTTTTTCACGGCTTTTCCAACTTTGAAGTCAAAAAACACCAACTTAGAGGCTTCGCAGCATATATGTTCCATACACGGATTTACTCAGAATTCGGAGTAGAACATTTCGTGTGTCTGTGTGTGTGTGTGTGTGTGTGTGTGTGTGTGTGTGTGTGTGTGAGGGTGTGTGTGTGTGTGTGTGTGTGTGTGTGTGTGTGTGTGTGTGTGTGTGTGTGTGTGTGTGTGTTGTGTGTGAGTGTGTGTGTGTGTGTGTGTGTGTGTGTGTGTGTGTGTGTGTGTGTGTGTGTGTGTGTGTGTGTGTGTGTGTGTGTGTGTGTGTGAGGGTGTGTCTGTGTGTGTCAGTCTGTCCCCCCTTATAACTTTTGATCCGCTCAATTTACAGATCCCAAATTTTCAGAATATATAAATAGTTATAGGCTTACAAAACTTTTATACTCAGAAATGTCAATTTTTGTTTCAGTCAGGGGTAATCAACAATTGAAATTTTGGTTTATTTTTCCATATATCTCAGAAACCATAAAAGCTAGAACGCTGAAAATTGGTATAAACATAGACAAATACCTAATAATTACAGGGTTTCTCAAACATTTTTTATTAAGAAAAATATTTTTTTTTATGATAAATTTATGAGTTTAACTGCCTATATTTCCAATTTTTTTTTAAAAATATCGAAAAAAGCCGAATCACCCCAACTAGATAATTTAACTTCATATACAAAATATTAACATTGCACATCTCAATTTTTTTTTAACAATTTTTATAAAAATTGAATTTATTGACGACATGGCTTCATTCAATTTATATGGCAATAACCTACACACAATATCTAAGAAGACTTAATAGTTTGATACTAATCTCCAAAGATACATACATACCATCATGCTGTTTTCATATTCTGGTAGGATCAAAGGACTGACCTCCATACTATCCTATCTTGACATGCATACCTAGGTACATGTGTTGTATAGAAAACCAAATATCTTAAAATATTAAATAATTTGTATTTATGGGTTTATAGTTTGGTACTTATTCTTTAACTATACATACTATCGCTATTGACAGTTGGATCTCTACGTTATACCATTGAACCTAGTTATAGCATTGAACCCACGATAATATATGAGATAACATTTCATATTTGCAAAGTGAAAAACGACGGATATAATTAAAATTAATGAAATCAATAAATAATTATTAGTATACCTATTTCATTTTTATCTTATTTGAGTCTATATATTATTGCTGCGAGGTACCGGCTTAGAATATTGCTTTTACTATAGTGTACCTATTACATCGATTTCGAGTTAAAGAGACGGGTAATCGAAAATACAAAGAGATATATAAGATGGGTCGATGGCAGAACGGTTAGCGCGCTGGGCTAGTAATCCAGTGGTCACGAGTTCGAATCCTGCCTCGACCGATTTCGTTCGCCTATAGCACAAGCATTTATTTGCTTATTTTAGGGAACGTAGGAAGATGTATATGTACTTGTTTAACAAGGACATATTCATTTTTTTTTATCAAAAAAAAATATATATATAACACCTCACATATAGGTGTCCTCTTATAGATCGAAGCTCCTCGTTGCTGTCCGTGGGCCTCTTCAAGGTCCCATTGGTCACGCGGATTTTGTGATCACGAAGAACAATTTTAAAACCTTTAAAAAGTTTTGTCATTGTTATGGTGCCTTACTTTTGTTAGATTCCCAGTAGGTTATTTTCTTTTACAGAGATCTTGGTCATACCCCTGATATTTCTTATTTATAAGATCTGAGGTCCACGAGTGTGAATCCTCCATTCACATTCGTCGATTGTTCTTTTGCACTATGGTGCCGAGATTGCTAATCTAGAGGGCTCCATGAGCTACTTTTCGTGCTATGCATTTTTTTCTTGTCGCTCACTTAGCGTTCTGTGAAGGGGCCGTTTACAGTCCCCATATGCAGAGCGGGTGGTGGTGGTAGTAGCGAACACCTCACATAGTTCTAAGTTCAGCAATGAGGATCACCACACATTATGAATCTGGTGACTTTTTGGGTGAGACGAGACGGGAGTGTGGGGATACACGCACGTGTGTGCTTCCTTGTATAATGTACCTAATGCAAAACCGCATACTTGTCGCTGGTTACCCCACACGTCCGATTCTATAACTTTTTAAGAACGTTCCGGCTAAACTAGGTGCAATAGGAACGTTTTTACACCAAGTAGGTCACGAAGAAGATAAATTCTCTATTACATAACCAAATTTTAGTCGAATCATGCAAATGTCAAAACGTTCCTGATTTTAGTTTACACCTAATTGAAAGCGTTATTTTACTACTAGTTATTTTAGTTAAGTTGAAAACATCATTTGTGTACGGAAACAAAAATGGATAATTTACACGTATTGCATTATTATGTTGAAAATAAAAACCAAAGAATATTAAATTAGTGGATATCAATTGACATGTTAGGTTAGGCGATCACGGCGACATGACATAAATAAAAATGGCAGAACAGTGAGTTCAAACTATTATCTACGGTGCATAGATTTTGTAGAAGAATAGTGCTTCGAATATTTTCTATTATATAAGTACCTGGCCTTCGCCTTGTCGTCTTGTTGGCCTTCATGGCTCAGTTGGTTTGATATCTGACTTCTGAGCCAAAGGTCCCGGGTTCGATTCCCGGTGGAGACACATTTTTCAATTGTGTTTTCAGTCTGGATCGGTGAGACGGTAAACATCATCAGTCTTTTAAAACTCATGTATCGATCTCATCTGAATGCTGAGTTTTTTGTTTGTTTATAAAAAATATTTTTCAAAAATGCATCCAGAGATTATTAACTTTTCAAGAAGTAAAATAAATAATATTAATTATGCAGTGTTGGTCATAACCTACTCGTTAAGTTGTTTTGCTGTGTTCATAGATAAAATAATAAGTATTTCTTGTACCATAGAATTTGCTCATTTTTTTTGTGAATGTCATTTTAGTATATTCTGTTAAGAAAACCGCAAAATGGCAGAAAACATTTGTAGTTATTTCAATTTGTCTAGTTGGAACTAACCACCACATAAAATTCAATTAGAACATTTTTTCTTAATTTAAAAATGGTTGGTTGCCTGTCTAAAAAACCAAGATAATATTCGTTGTATTTTGAAAACAGAACCAACAGAAGTTAATTTTTCGTTTCCGGTTCATAGATAAAATACGGACACCGCAGTGTAGGTACCTACATTGGTAGCAAAAGAATACAATAATATTTATATAATTACTACGTACGTGTATTTTGAAAATAGAACATTGAAAAGTCGACGTTGTAGTATGTATGTATGACAGATGATTTCCCGCCTTTTGTGATTCGCTCCCAGTATGTAAGTATCTACCGAATAATTGACTCGACGAAGTCAATTTTTGTTTCTTCCACTCGAACTAGTTTATTGTTCATTTTAGTGAATAATTGTCTCTGGTAACGTGAATGTATGGCGGATGTTCCGCCAATTGCCGCTCGTTCGTCTGCTGCAATGGCTTCAAACCACTATGTATGTGTACATTGTACATCATCTTTCGTCGTCTATTGTTTCCACATATACACTCGACGTCTATGGAATCAGCGAAGAGGTTTTAATCCGACTAATTTATGTATTGGAAAGTGGAGTTTTGGCGGGAGATTGCGTTAATTGGACCAATGGGATGAGTGTATTGTTTTCTATCCAAACCATAGATATCTTGGAAAAAAGTGTATAGGTATCTACCTATTATGAATATCATCGCATAAAAATAATGTTTTATTGTTTAAACCAGTGGTCGGCAAACTTATGCGCAAGGAGCAAAATATGTACAATACAACGAAAATGAGAGCCAAATCTGTTTATTTAGTAAACCCAAGTAAACCTGTATTTAAATTTAGACCTTTATTTAATTGCGGGTACCTACCTACACTGAATAAAAATGATTTTTTACTTAACGAAGATTTTATTTATTTTATTTTATTTTATTTTTATTGATTTTATAGAACCAACAGTTTACAATATGAGTTTACAATAGGTATAATTATATTAACAGGTTATAAACCTTTTAAAGGTTCTTTTAAATAGTTTAAACAAAGTACATAAATTATTTAACAATTGCAAAAGTATTTTTTTAACACAGGTATTATTAAAATATAAAAAAGAAAAGAGTTGGGAAGAGTAGGTATATTAACCATTTAGCCATCCGTAGGTATATTAACCATTATTAACAAAAATACGTGTACAAAAGTTGTAAATGAAACTGATGACCTCAAGACATCAAGATCAAAATTTGAAATAGAAAATACAAAGGGAATACAATATTTTTTGACTGACTTACATATAAACACTGACTTACATATAAACACTGACTTACATATAAACACTGACTTACATATAAACACTGACTTACATATAAACACTGACTTACATATAAACACTGACTTACATATAAACACTGACTTACATATAAACACTGACTTACATATAAACAGCATAATATTGAGTCCCTGAAAAACAAAGTCAAGGCAAGAAACAGCATCATTGCCAAACTGGCGGGAACTTCTTGGGGTAGTTTAGCAGAAATTTTGCGAACATCGGCAATGGCCTTGGCATCCAGCGTGGCGGAGTAGGTACTGTTCACCGGTGTGGGTAAAAAGTGCTCATTGCAACAAGATTGACACAGAATCAAACAAGACAATGAAAATCGTTGCCGGCGCGGTGAGATCTCCTCCGATCCTTTGGCTACCTGTCTTGTCCAATATCGCTCTTCCGAAAGTGCGCAGAACCATGGCAACAGTCAAGGAAATGAAAAAAAAACAAAGGAGAAACCTTCACTGCCGGCGTTTCAAGATACATGTCAAATTCCACGCAGCCGCTTGAGACTAATTTGGAGTGTGAGACAAGACTGGGAGAGGGCGGAGGTTTGTAACAAATCTCTGATTCCGGACCCAACTAAACGAATCCCTGGTTTCAACTTGCCTCGCAAAGCATGGGTGCGGCTAAATAGAATCCGCACAGAGCAGGGCTGTTGAAACTACCTCCTTTTGATGTGGGGCAAAAGAGAAACACCCCACTGCGAATGCGGAGCTGCAAGGCAGACGGTGGCACACTTGGTGGGAGAATGCCCTCTTTACTCATTTCCCGGATCACTGGAGGAACTACATTCGGCTGACTCGGAAGCAGTGGACTGGCTTATGTCGGCGGGCTTCCAAATTTGACTGACGTGATACCAGGATGCAAACCTCGGGGTGATGAAAATCCCGATTGCTACACGCAAAGTAGAGTAGTACCTGGAATATCTTCTAGTATTAACTAAGTTTAGTTTGTCGATCGACAATTCTCGATAGAACTCCATTGTATGTAGATATGTTATAAATATACAAAAAATACTTGGTAATAGTTCTATTTTATATATTTGATTATCGACGCGTTTCGTGCAAGGCACATCGTCAGAATAAAGTTCTTTAAGTATTTTTTTATCCATGAATATTAATCATTATTATTTGTAATCAATATGAATTTTGGTAGCCACAGTACTTGCTTACAGTACTAACTCAGCCTCTTCTTGAGTCCAGTATTGGACAAAGGCCTCCCGCTTGGACTTCCACTGGTTTTCCTGTCCATGGGGGTTTTGGCAGTTGAAACACCACGCTTGCCAAACGTGTTGGTGAGTCTTCCGTTTTCGTTAGCCTTGTAGAGCATATAAGCCGCCAGGACATATTAACATACATCCCAACCATCTATACCCTTACCAAGTTTCCAGGGGCACCACTTGGAGGTGAAAATCGGAAAAATGGGAACAGCTATCGTGCCGTATCCTTTGTTCTCTTCTAAAAAAGCTCAAGAGATCCGTCCAACAGCTGCCCCCCCTTTGCCCCCTTAGCCACAATATCATCAATTAATGTTGGGTTTTATTAGACGATGATTTCATTATAAATAACAAATTTCTTTTATTTTATCAGTAAATATATAATTTTTCAATGGAATTTCAAATGTTATCGTCTTCTCTGATCCGTCAAATTCGCCTTTCATAAAAAATAATTAGATTTAACACATCAATGCAAAGCCGACATACTATATACTCAAACATTTGATAAGAAATAATAAATATTGAAGTCATAGTCATTTACTTTACAAATTGAATTGTTTGCGTAAGTATGTTAATATACAATTTTTATTTTTATTAGTTACAAGGCGAAAATAAATTATGGTCCAAATTTGGGCACGTGTCATGCTTCCTTTTATAAGGAAGCACACACGCACACCTGTCGCTGGTTACCCCTTGAGTAAGAAATGAGGACACAAGGAAAGAATATAAGGTGAAGAAAGGTGTATTTAATAGAATAAAAGTTAGCACATTGAGATGGTTTGGACAGTTGGGGAGAATGAATGTAGAAACCTTGACGATGAAAATATACACAGCTGACAGGAACAGTAAAAGAGGTCGGGGGCGTCAAAGAAAAGGATGGCACGATCGTGTGAACGATATTCTGAAATACGTACACGTAAACAGTATGAGATATCCATGAATGCTGACGAGGCGTTGAATGTTTTTCAAGATAGAAAAATATGGCGTTCGGTTCTCTCTGCCTACTCCGTGAGAGACATGGCGTGATGGCTTGTATGCACATTTTGCAAGAGCACATGACTTTTACCATTCAAGTCTTGCGAGACTACAACAACGTATTCAGAAAAATTGAGGATTGTGGATGCCTTAGCATCAATTTGTCACTTTCTTTGATGATCTTTGAGTAACACATAAAAATATTTGATTTGGTAACCATGTGATAACTACATATTAACTACACCAACATCTAGTCTCTTTCTATGGTTCTGAAATAAAAATCGCGTCAGAGATTGGATTTATGACAGGTACTATGGCGGACATTAGGACATGGTTAATCTATTTTGTGTGAGCCCATATGTTTGTTGAGGTAATGAGTACCTATTTAGTGTGGAACAGGAACAATCACCTGGTTCATAATTGCATATAATTGTCAGTAAAAATTGTAAACTGCTAGCCCTAGAACGGGATCTCTTAGTTGGGCAGCAGTAGTCTACTTATTATTGTCGTTATAAGAATGGTCTAATAAAAGGTAAATAAATAAATGTTGTAGTTAAATGACATATTATTCAAATAAAGATACAATTGAGGCCTGATGCCTCCTCAATCATCATATTTGTCTTTGAATACGATTGTTAGTTATTCTTGATCTTTAAGAGGACATATAACGCTAAATCTAGTCACTAAAAACATGGTATATTAAAACCGCCTAATGCACTATGAAGTTACGCGTTAGTAAGTGTAATTATCGCGTGCGTTAAAAAAGGTTTATAAGTGATTTAAAATATAGGAAACCCAAAAATTGTTGATTTTTTGCAATTTAAGAATAAATCTTACTAGAAATGAAAAAACTTTATCTGTCACTCACTTCATCATTCTGTTTAACATATTTGGGGATTTTTTCTAGAAAAAAAAGCAAAAGTGTATTCAACATTTCTCTAGTGAATGTTTGTCACAAAATTTTAAAATTCAGGCTAAATTCCCCTAAAAATGACATTAAAAATATCCTCTTTTACAGCATTTTTTTTAAATTACTCCAAAATTATGTGTCGTAGAGAAATATGTAAATATTGTATATGATGAAAGAGTGCATAAAATCAAAGTGAATGACAGATAAAGTTTTTTCATTTCTAGTAAGGTTTATTCTTAAATTGCAAAAAATCAACAAATTTTGGGTTTCCTATATTTTAAATCACGTATAAACCTTTTTTAACGCACGCGATAATTACACTTACTAACGCGTAACTTCATAATGCATTAGGCGGTTTTAATATACCATGTTTTTAGTGATTAGATTTAGCGTTATATAGTTTTGCAACGACATACGCAGTCATGTACTTTGAGTCATTTCGCTCATAGCTAAAATCCTTGATTTTTATGTAATCTAGCTCTGATTAATTGTTTCTTGATTAATTCTTACGTATCACAAGTCATTTCTAATCGTATTTCTAGTATAAAAATAAACAAATGATTGATTATTTCAATTAAGTGATAAAAACTGTAACTTTTTTGTTTCGGTCTTGAATCGATGCCTTGGGGTTCACCTGAAATATGGCCTAAAAAATCTTCTCATAATTCATGTGTATATATCTCGTGACTATGGATGGGTAATGTTCTCGTGTTCTCTCTGGTGGTCCAGAAACTTCAGTTCCGGTCGTTTTATGGACCTAATTGAATAATTTCACCACAGAATCGTTTCGATCTCAACAGCTTTTGAGTCATTTTTCACTGCCTTGTTTTAGGATTGAATTATGACATAAAAAACGTGCATGTATTAAGCAGCACAATCTGTGAGTGTGGTCTACACAGAGAAGGAGACTCTGGACAACATGTTTTTTAATTGTAATAATCGGTCGCGTTTTTACCTTTCCGTGTTGATTAGGAGGCAAGTACCTACTGCCTCGTATTAGGTACTAATTTGTTGCGCTAATGCGCTTAAAAACTCGCGTTGATTAGGAGGCAAGTACTGCCTCGAATTAGGTACTAGTTTGTTGCGCTAATGCGCTTAAAAACTCGCGTTGAATTCAAGGCACGTGTCCTCCAAATCCATACGGTTAAGCAACGCAAACTGTTCCTTCAATTCTATTATAAATTACAACAGGTAAAATATCATCTCACATAGTTCTGCAATGAGGTTCACAAACCATTCTGAATGTAGTGCTTTTTTGGACGATATTGGTGTGTAGGTAATACACGCACGTGTCTTGAATCCTTTTATTCCACATTGCGGGATATGTCGTGTGATGGTTTGAACGAATGAATGAACGAAAATAAAAGCATCTTAATAATTACAGAACAACTCGTACTTATCAATAATAATAGATTTGCAAAAACAAAATACATTTTTTGTATGAAATTTTTTTCCATGATCCTTATTTAATTACATTTATAAGAAATTGTAACTATCTACTATTTCATAGTAGTGGATAGTAAAAATACGTTTTAATACGAGTATTTTTGTCTGCTGTTAAATAATAATATATACCTGTCTTTATAATAATATATGATGGTATAAAAAATACATCATATTATATAGGTACCTGCATAATAATTAAAATGGATATGTTCATTTCAAACGTATAATTTAATGCGAACACAATATTGCCAACTATATATAAGCAATTTATGTTCAATATCACACTAAATAGGTAACTATTAACAGTGGTCAGTATGAAAAAAAATAATGGGTTGTGGCCAACGCTATACTGCTCATTACCAAGTCACTGCACAAAGTATTCAAATTTTGTATGGCAAAATGTATTTTTATGAAATGAGTAAGTTAAATTATTTTTGATTTAAATATTTACATACATACATACATACATACATACCATCACGCCGTTTCCCTATTTGAGGTAGGCAGAGAGAACCGAACGCCAGACTCTTCTATCTTGACATACCTGTTTTGCCTCATTTACATTCATACATCGCGTCATACATGCTCTCCTATTGTTCTGACTTCGTATGTTCCCCTCTTTCAAAATCTCATTTATATGATCATGCCAGCTCTTTCTAGGTCGACCCTTACATCTCATTCCACTCTTTTCAGCCTTGTATACTTTCTTTGTCAGTCGTTCATCGTTCATTCTCTCTACATGTCCGAAACATCGCAAAGCATTTATCTTCATTCTACTCAAAATATTTAATCATGAAAACTTAATATCAATGCCATTTTATGAAATTCATGAGCCTTTTAGCAGTTTGAAAATAAAAATATCAAATGTAATATCTAATTTAAAATTTTCCGAACTTGGAGTCTCTTTGAAATATTCGACAGTTAAAAAATAGAGAAGCACTATTCAGATATCTTTCAAAATCTAATGTGGTCAAAGCGAGTATTAGGTATATAAATTTGAAAAGAAATGAATGAGTACTTGTCTATAATCGATGAAGTAGAATAAACAAGCCGTACATAGTACACAGCATACACACACAGATACATTGTGATGAAACTTTCGGAATACAATCTCAGCATGATCCTAGTTGATAATCTGCAATAAAAAAATAACCTTAAAAGTTGCGAATTTATAACTCCCCACTATACCATCTCCTTTGGGTAGTGAGAAGTAAAAAATAATGGTCCATATGTCAATTTTTTATGTTGATATACCTATGTGCAAAACGCCCCCCTCCACGGCGAAAAGGCTTAAGAAGTTTGACGGAAACTATACCTACGCTATTCACCTCTACAAACAAACATCATGAGGAAACTCATTGTATGCTCTCTCCACATGATACCTTATGAGAAATTAATGTACGTTACTTTAAAGTGTGCTTGATTAATTAAAATTATAATTCTGCACTATATCATTAATATGAAGAGTTAAAATTTAGTTCTTTTTTTTACTTTATTATAATTTTTTTATATAGTTTTTATTATTTTTTTATGATTATTATTTATATTCTCTTTTTCTAATTGTGTATATTATCTAAGTGTGTAGGTATATATTAATGATTTTTGTGTTTGAATGTGTATACCTATATCTTTTATATCAAATTGTAATTTTTTTTCCACTTAATATTATTTTTTAATATTTACTGTTTTGATTTTTTATTTATTTATTCTTTCTTTCTCACAATACATGCATATATATAAATTGATCAACAACGCCCCACTAGGTATTACCTGTTCTGGGGCTGCTGTTAGGTATATTACAGTATCGTCAATTTGAATATATACAGCAATATAATTTACACATTATAAATATAAACACAAAATACAAAACAAAGAAAACAACATAATTTAAAAGTACAACATAATTTTACAAAAGTAACATAATTATTTAAAAACATCAATAGATTCACATTATGAACTCGCAGAATAAAAAACAAGCAAATATAATAATTGTAGTAAGACATATTAGGGATCGGAGGCTATGGGTGAATACTCTCCTCTGCATAGTGTCTGCCTTTTACTAATAGCCATTCCTTTATTTTAGTTTTAAAGAAATGACTATTTTTTGTCTCTTTGATTCCTTTATCGAGTTTGTTGAAAGTTCTAGGAGCAATGACTCTAAAACGTCTCTGTCCAAACGAGGTTTTCATTATAGGCACAGAGAAGTTCAGTTCATTTGCTTGCCTAGTGAGACGCGTTTGTTGGCTTCTACTATGCAGAGTTATATTTTTTTGGAAATTAACCAATGCGGCTTTCAAAAACAGCTGTCTCGGATCAAGGATAGGAAAGATCCTAAACAAATCGTCTGTACGGAGTAGTTTTTCTTTTTTTTCTTTTTAAGTGTGTTTATGATTGTTTTAAGTTTTCTTTTTTGTAATTCAATGCGTGTTACTTAATTGTTGTTCATGTTTGTAAAAGGCAACTTTGCCGTAAATAAATATTTTTTTGTTGCACCGCCATCGAATTGTGCGTTCACTCTAGTCTATTTATTAAGTTAATAAAACATGAAATCAAATGGTGTGATGATTAAGATAGAATACTTATGTCGTTCTTGTTATTATGTTTTTATATTGTTGAAATCTTTTTAAAAAATATAAATTTAACCATGGTTTGTGAAATGTCTTTTAATGTGAATGCAGAGTATTTTTCATGATTTGTGGGAGATTTTATTTTAATCACTTAATTTACAATTCATAAAATACAATTTTACACAATTAATAGTACCTACCTAATGGATACAAGATTAAGTTTAACTGTTATCGATCGGAGGTTTTTTTCTAGAATACCCTTTATTTACTGTTTATTTTTTTTTTTTACTGTTCCCCATTTACAATATTAGGTATTGATTGACATTTAATCAATCACCCTAGCTTAGTAACAAAAGCAAAATAATTATATCTAAATGACATATAATTTTCAGTTAGGTGACATCTGTCTTAAAACTCATTTACTTCTTTGACAACATGTCTATTAACAATAAACACCGAATGGTTCTGAACAATACTAATATAACTATCATATTAATGACAACTTCAAAAGATGTCAGGTTTTCATTTTTAACCAATAAATTAATATATTACAAAAGATAAATTGCAATTTTACACAACTTCACTTTTTCTATGGCCGTGTTTGAGCTGAACCACAAACACACGTACGGGACCATAGACAGACAATAATAATAATATAATATATTATATCAAATTCCTTACCTACATCGAAGCCAGAATCACCCAATTATGTTGCCTTTCTCAAAGAATACGTCATAAAAATTATTTATTCCAACACCCATAAAATTATACAGTATAAAACAAACACACGTATTTATAATAAGTATGTACATAGTTAGGTTGTGGTACCCCCATATCATTCACAAGTCTGAAGATACTCACTCCTACTGTTGAAATAATAATTCGGAAAGAAACAATCTTGTTATGTTTTTTTTGTTTATTTATTCTATCACGTATATCTCTCATGGTGGACCATGAAACCATAGATTATATCATTATATCATAGATAACAAGCATCAAATTATCGCTGCGGTTACAATTTATAAAAAGAAAACGAAGTAAGCAGTTTTATGTTATGTTTTAAATATTCACATAAGGATTTAATTATTTTCATAATGTTTTGTATACTCACATAAAGTTGTATTTATTTTCATGTTTTGTACACATACATACAGTTGTATTAATTTACACAAGGTTTTATTAGTTCATAGTTAACATAAAGAATTATTTATTCACATAAGTTTTTATTTATTTTCATAATGTTTTCTACAATCACAAAAAGATGTACCTATTTATTTAAAAAAGGTTGTATGATTTCACATGAGGTTTTAATTATTTTCATAATGTTTTCTACAATCACAAAAAGATGTATTTATTTTAAAAAGGTTGTATAATATTACACGAGGTTTTATTTATTTTTACAAAAGGATGTATTTATTTAAAAAAGGTTGTATGATTTCACATGAGGTGTTATTTATTTTCTTAATGTTTTGTACACTTACATACAGTTGTATTTATTTACACAAGGTTTTATTAGTTCATAGTTCACATGAGGTTTTATTTATTTTCATATTTTTTTGTACAATCACATGAGGTTTTATTTATTTAAACAAGGTTTTATAATTTCACATGGGGTTTTATTTATTTTCATTTGTACAATAACTTAAGGTTGTATTTATTTATACAAGGTTGTATAATTTCACATGAGTATTTATTTATTCACATAAGGTTTTATTTATGTTTATAATGTTTGTACATGCGCACATACTTGTATTTATATCGGTTAGTTGGCAATGAATTCTCGTATAAATGTTTTCATTATTATTATATTATAATATTTTATTTTTACTTTATTTTATTCGGAAAACATACAGCATACATAATAATAATGAAAACGAAAATGATACATAGAATTTCATGCTTAAGTAACATATTTTCACTTGCATAAAAAGTAAGGTGGTTCGGCCACATAGAAAGAATGAGTGATGACCGTCTGACAAAAAAAGTGTACAAGGCTGATAAAAGAGGAACGAAAAGTAGAGGTCGGCCAAGAAAAAGTTGGTACGATCACATAAATGGGATTTTGAAAGATGGTGATGTTAGAAGTAAGAATAATAGAAGAGCGTGTATGAGACGATGTATGGACGTGAATGAAGCGAGGAATGTGTGTCAAGAGAGAGGAGTCTGGCGTTCGGTTCTCTCTGCCTACCCCAAATAGAGAAATGGCGTGATGGTATGGTATGGGCATAAAAAGTAGCAATACCTAAACGTATTTTTTATTTATTCATTATTTATTTTTTCTTTCATTATGTTTTATAAGTTTAATTAAATGGGTAGTGGCGAGTTCGAATCCTGCCACGACCGATTTCGTTCACCTATAGCACAAGCATTTATGGTTAGTTAAGGGGATGTTAGTTAGTTAGTCAGTTAGTTATGAGGATGTACTTATATGTACTTGTTCAAGGACATACCTATTCATTCTTTAAAAAAAAATAAAGAAAATAGCCAGATAAGGTGGTGTATAAGTAATCCAGTGTACGCTTAATTTATGGAATGTATGAGGATGTATATATACTTGTCAAAAGGACAAACCTATTATTCATTATTTAAAAAAAAAATGTCGGATACGGTATTATGATGTGTACGGTTGGTGTAAAGACGCCCCTTGCTATACGTCGTGTGGGTTTTATATACAATCCGTCATACCTCAGGAAGGACCGCATGCCATTGCATGCCATGCCATACCATACTACGCCACGGTTGTAATATTATGGTATGGTATGGACTGCCACCCAAGCTATAAATGTTGCCACCACAGACGACGTGATCTGTCCTTTACAATAATTATTGCCAACATTATCATAACTACCTACCTAAAAGTTTAAACATTTTTTTCATAGGTATGTATTTAGGAATTAATGTCATACGAGTGGGTTGTGGCCAACGCTTTTCTCCTCACCATCACTCACTAAGGTCCGAATGCAGAGTCCGACCTAATTACTAAATTCAAAATACTAACCATGTTTTCATTGCACAGTTGCTCACATAAGTTAGGAGATCACCTGGCTTCCTAACTGGAGATGTTAAATAAAAGTTTGTCACTAAAAATATCAATTGATTGAAAAAATCCAATGTTTGCGTATATTCAATTAAAAAAAAATTCGATTTACATACACATTGGTACAAGTAGGTAAACAAGCCAATAATTAAATAATATTTCTGGCGCAGTTCAGGGGTGACATCTGTGCGATACACCGTCACCTAATTTATAAGGACTGTTGCTTTCATTGTTTACAAATAAACTAATTTCTCAATAGATGGCATTACAAAACATTAAAATCCTTATTTTTAGGTGAATTGTTACACATTATTCAAATATATGTATAAAACTTTCAAAAATTACATTGATAAGGGGACTCAATAAGAAGGCATAATTGGTGAACGTTGCACAAGCGCATAAAGTGATCACGTAAACCAGCCGATGAGGTGCTTGTAGGTGCTTCGAGTTCCTGGTTCTTCTATAATAAACCTACTTCGTATCTATTGAGATGTTAAAAAGTTTGTCAGTAAAAAAGGACCATTTCTTTTTTTTTTCGGCACAAATAAAATTTAAATATTAGGTACTCCACAGTTGGAAATCGAACCCGCGGTCTCTGGATCGTAAAACAAACGATCAAATTGTTCCTTGTTCACAGTTGCCAGTCAACATATTATATTTATCATTGATAAAAGATAGGATTGTTAATTTATTTAATCATGTTACCGAGTCTTTAAGGTGTTGTCATATGAAAAATTTATCACCCGTCAGGCGGGAAAATGAAATAAGAAAAAAAATATATGTATATTCCATTCGAATTTTAAAAATTAAAATTATCCAATTGCGTTCGTTCTCGCAGGCTTCGCCCGTTATATGAGTAGTCTGGCGCCAATGTCTCATCCTACTAGACATGGGCAAATAATTATTTGGTCGTGTAAAAGACCAGTATAAAGACCGGATTGACCAAAGTAAGAATATCTTGATCTTGATAGGACGTATCAAAATCTAAGATTACACTATGAAATGATCCTCTTGTACAGGCATTTGCTTTCTTTGGAAATAACCTCTAAGTACAAACATTTTCTTTGATTGGCATTAATCTCTAGTATATGCATTTGCTTTCTTTGGCATTAACCTCTAATAGGTATATGCATTTTCTTTCTTTGGCATTAACCTCTAGTATATGCATTTGTTTTCTTTGGCATTATACTCTAATATATGCATTTGCTTTCATTGGCTTTAACCTCTAGTATAAATAAACATTTGCTTTCTTTGGAATCAACGTCTCGTACATGCATTCGCTATTTTTGGTATTTACCTGAAGTAGGTACAGGCATTTGCTTTCTTTGGCATTGACCTCTAGTACAGGAATTTGCTTTCTTTGGCATTAACCTCTTGCACAGGCATTTGTTTTATTTGGCTTTAATCTCTAGTACAAGAATTTGCTTCCTTTGGCATTAAATTATTTATAATACAAGCATTTTCTTTCTTTGGTATTCACCTGTAGTATCTGTAGTACAGGCATTTGCTTTTTTGGCATCAACCTCTTGCACAGGCATTTGCTTTCTTTGGCATTAATCTCTAGTACAAGCATTTGCTTTCTTTGGCATTAACCTCTATTACGGAGATTTGCTTATTTTATAGAACGCATGAGGATATAACCAGAAGGCATCGAGAAGAATTTATTGACTAGTTATAAGTAAACTCACTAGGAGGCGGTGAACGTTGCGCAAGCGCATAAAGTGATCACGTAAACCAGCCGATGACAGGTCGTAAGCCCTGTAGGTGCCTTGATTTCCCGGTTCTCTTACAATAAATATTCCAACTTCGTCTCTATTGAGATAATTAAAAATCTGTTAAAAAATATCCAAAGGAGGCGTTGTTGTTCTCCAAAACTGGTCTATTCCTATGTACCTATATGATAGATAAAGTTTTATTTATTTATTTTTAAAAACTGTTCGCTGACTTATATAATTCCTCAAAAGAATTAGCAGATCAATGCGTTAATTGTAAATTTCTTCTGTGATAAAAATGAATTGTCTTAATTATTTTGTATGATTAGTATCCGGATAGGAAATAATTATCTTATTTAAAAATTTTACACATCAGCAGTGTAATTTATAAACCTTTGCTCAAATATTGAACTGTAGTTTACATTCAATATAATCCCTATTATTATTTATAAATATGGATCAAGAGTTGAACCGTAATTCAACTTAAATGTCAAAAAGAACCGGCGCGCGGCGACAGGGGTAGTAGGTACTTATGACCATGAGATATGAGGAAAACATATCAAAATAGATTAATCCCTTAGAATTTTCGATTGACGTTGGATTCAAATAAAAATATAACAAAATATACAAAAATATCAAATATCAAAAAGTGCAATGGCTAGAGACTGACTGAACAATCGTGTGGCGCGCACGTGATCCGTACCACGCATACTGGTCATGACAATCAACTTATCAAAACTAAATTCGGTGCTGTCGTATGAAATAGAGCTCAAAATCAAGATCAAATGAACTTGTGCTTCAGTTGAAAGTGGAATAAGACTTTGAACCGTGATTCAACCACGATTAAGGATTTAACACTGCAAGGCTACAAGGGCGTCCTGTATATATATTCAATGCATTTATATTCAGAACGCCCTCCCTTTATATTCATAGATAAAAAAACTTGTGATTCCATCAGTATTAATTATAACTGATGCTTCTTCTTTGTCGTATATTAGGTCGTTTCACCTATTTGTGAAAGTGAACTATCTTGGGAGTAGGAGGTCCAACTATTTTTCATCTCTTCGCAGGTTTTGATACATTCATCGTCTTAACAATATTCTTTCATCGTCTTACATTACATTATTTGACACTTTAGGAATCCCATTAAAATGGTCGTCTTTATTCTTCCTACTAGCCTGATCTCTTGTTCCGTTCCTGAAAGCTTTTTATTTTATTTGTCAGGCGTTGTTCATTCATTCTTTCATTCATTAATGTGTTAGCTTCCATTTTATTAAAGAGATCTATCTTCATATTTCATTTATTCCTTGTGTCCTCATTTTTTACCCTGTCATAGGTACATCATCCTATTAAATATTTTTCTTCTCCAGGTCTTCCTTGCGTAAGTTTGGCACTATTTATAATATCATTATTTATAAAATTATATATATTTGGTCAAAGCATTTTCCCTTCACTATTTTACGACTCATTGCATCTTCCCATGGATCAACCAAAAACATACATACCTACTTACCTCAAGATACTGATTATGTTAAATATATTAACAATTTTTACTCTCTCTCTTATATGTTTTATTATTATAATTATTAATTATTAAATTAGTTTCTCATAAGATTTAAAATAACGGGACATCATAGTACAGATTAAACAAATTAATATAGGTAATATGTACCTTTGCGTTGCGTTGGTTGCGTTTTATGAAACCATGTAGTGGTTTGTTGATAGGTATATAATACCCCCTTTGTGTATTATATACCTATCCTAAAGAAAAATTTCGATATCCTAAAGAAATAGAATATATTTCGATATCTTAAAGAAAATAATCCCGCATACATGGTCTCAAGCCCATGTGGTTCGCCTGCTCTGGCTGGTACTCTGGTCGCCTGTGCTCGTGGGCCTGGATTCATGAATCCAGTGAAACCACAATTGCCTTTCTCTTTTTTATCTTTATGTTTGTAAAGAGAATCGAACGTCAAACGTTCTTGTTGTCACGCATTTTAATATTACATAATATGGTTCCGAATATTCCGAGGTTGACCTTCGTGGCCCTGTTAGTTGTATTTTACGCAATCTTGCTTCTTAAGTTGGAAACAATTTGCTAAAAAAATGACATTTGGTAATCAAAAATTAGTAATCTAGGTGCAAAAAGTGTTGAAACATGCTTTTTAAAGCAAATCCAGATTAAAATGACAACGAAAAGATATTGTGATCTCATCGGGAATTAAGTCCGAGTCTTAGGTTCAAGAGTCAAATATCGAACTAACTGAGCCGTATAATTCATCCATGCCCTACCAATGTTTCATTAAATTACTTTTGTTTCATTGAATATTTATTGAATTACGAATATGAGGTTTTAACAAGAATATTATACATATACATCCTCATACTTTCCTTTACTAAAAAAAATGTTTATGCTATAGGTGTAGGAAATCGGTCGATACAGGATTCAAACCCGCGTCCACTGAATTACAAATCAAGCCTACGAGCTCTGCCAGCCATCCATCTAATTATTCTACTATTTTAATAATTTGTCTCCTATTTATTTTATTTAATTACACTGTGTTAACTGTTAGTTACATTATAGTAAACTAATAATTATATAACAGACTGTTCTGTCTCATTCTTTTTATATTCCGCTAATAAATCAATTTGAATATTTCGTTGGTCCCAAGACGGAGCCCTGGGGAACTCCGCGAGACCCAGTTTTCTGTACACCAACAGATATAATATGTAGGTATATCTAATAATAATAATTGATCTTTCATTCATAATTTTATGATCCCCTCTCGAAGGGACTCGACAACATTATATTGGCGCCGTCTGCCAACCAAATTTCTAATTATCATTTGTCCATAGCCTGCCTCGCTGGTTAACATATCTTGTCTTACATATAGGTAACGTTTTACTAACAGACCGCCCACAATAACATACATACCACCGTGACTACATTGTAACTGACATTATTGAATTAGAATTTTGTCATAAGAATGTTGTGTCTAACTATTATGTACATGTAACACTCACCTTTTCTTCTTCTTTCGTTTTTTTTAATTTTCTATACATAGAAGAAGCTTGTCATCGAATTCTGATAAAGAAAGGGAGAGTTTTGTTTTGTGGGAATTTAAAAAATAGATTTTTGCGAGACATTTAGAACGACCAATGTTAATTTTGTAGCCCAATAGAAGGTAGACTGAAGAGACAGAATATTTTTTGTTTCCAAGTTTATGGATCCTTTTTAAATTGTTGACTAAGAACATCTTTTTCGTGTCAATGATCGAGAAAAAATCTTTACATACATAATATACCTATTGTAGTCGATTTTAATGCACTGTACCTACAGATGACATAATAACTACGCCTTTACGCATATACCGAACTTATAAAAACCATCATGTCAAAACTCATAGTGTACACTCTACATAATACCTGTTTTGATTTTCTTCTTCTTCTTTGTATTTTGATACATCGATGATCTGTGTCACAGGAGCCAGTCTTGGTCCTGGAACGAGGACTTCCCAACTTTCCCTTCATCTCTTTGGTGGTCCTTCCAGTGGTCGCAAACCCCCTGGAGTACCAGTCATCGCAATTTCGGGAAGTCAACGCTACATTCCAACCTGCAAAATCAAATTGTTCATAGCCAAAATACAATTTCTACTAACTGTACTGTAAATCCAGGCATTGCTATCATCAGTGTGTTTACTGCCTTCAAAGTAATAAAAAACTATAATTATTCATTCAATATGGCATATTCCACAATGCGGAGTAACCAGCGACAGGTACGCGGGCGTACATTACTTTGTAAAAGGAATCCTCACATATGTACCGATCTCGTCTCCATTAAAAAGGCACCACATTGAGGTCTTATGACGATCGGCCGCCGGTTTTATGCTATTGGGTTTCGTGCAATGCTTTTACTATTTTCTACGTTCCTCTTTATTCTACATATTATGTGCTTTGAGATTGCTATTTTGTAAGTTTTTGGTATATGCTTTCTCTTTTTTTTGATCGCTTTATCAGGCATGCACTACATATAGGGAAGACCACAAGAAGCAATAGCAACTCATCCAATGCTACACAAAAAGTAAATTAAGTAAGTACCCATTTAGGAGATCGTTCGATGGAGTATATCCAGAAGAAGACATTGGAGGGACCACGTTGCCAGGATGGACACTGATAGACTTGCATATAATATAGCAGCGAACGAAATTCCTTCTGTAGTGCCACATTCAGAATGGCAACTTAAATTCATTGCTGAACTATGTGAAATGTAATTTAATAAATAAATAAATTAGTATTTTTCCACAATATTTTACTATTTTTCCCGTAGTATTTTCGATTACCCGACTCTTACGCGACACCCGAAGACGATGATAATTATCAATTATATTTATAACCCGCATGCCCAGAACAGACATAACCAAATGTCAAGGAATACATTTTTTTGAAATTCCTCAGGGAATGTGACGTTACATTTACGAAAAAACAAAATCGCCTTTTTCAAGGTTAGTCTGTGAATACGGGTATAAGATATGTATATTTGTTTTATTTTAAACGCCTTAAATGGACTATTTCATAGTTATAAAATTATAATGCATAGATTTATGAACCATAAAGTATATAAAATACATACATAAATTCAATAACTTACATAAATACAATAAAAATAACAAGAAAAAATGAAACAAAGAATAAGCAAACAACTAAAAAAAAATTATAAAACAAAAAATAAAGAAAAAGAAGAATCCAGAAGTTATTCAACCTTAAGAAGTCTCTTTTTATATTCGTATATTGAACAGCAAAAGATATCAATAGAGCCAATCTCATTACCAAGTCTACATATTCAATACATATGTAATACCTATCTAAATAGATGAGTGAATATAATAATTATTACTAGATTATAAATAGCCTGTGTTTGTCACGTTCTATAATTCACGCGTTCTATAATAATTCATCGCAATTTTATAATATAAAATAGCCTATGTTTGTAACGTTCTATAATTGTCGCGTTCTATAATTCACGCGTTCTATAATAATTGATCGCAATTTCATAATATAAAATAGTCTGTGTTTGTCACGTTCTATTATTCACGCGATCTACAACTCATCGCGATATATAATTCATCGAGATCTATAATTGTCGCGTTCTATAATAATTAATCGCAATTTCATAATATAAAATAGCCTGTGTTTGTCAGGTTCTATAAATCACGCGATCTGTAATTGTCGCATTCTATAATTTACGCGTTCTATAATAATTCGCAATTTTATATTATAAAATAGCCTGTGTTTGTCGCGTTCGGGTTATCAAAACGTTAAATGAAATGAGACTCGTTTTTAAATAAGGCCGTCTAACCAAAAAAGAGTTAAAAAGGACAAAAATAAAGTTATTGGGAAAAATATTAGTTATAAACACAGACCAATAATCTATTTCTTACTCTATGGTATAGAATAATAATAAAACTATATTGTTCTATGCTCTATGGTTATAAATTATTTAAATTATTTACTTTTACAAATTGGCATACATGGAGATCTTCATAGATGGATTCAATCTTATATTTCTAATCGCACTCAACTTACGGTGGTAAAGGGTTATGCATCTGAAAATATAACACATATATGTTCTGGAGTTCCTCAAGGATCCCACTTGGGACCACTACTGTTTAATGTATATGTCAACGACATTGGAAATTGTTTTAAATACTCTAATTATTCACTCTTTGCAGACGACATGAAAATTTACAATTGTGTGAAAACTATATCTGACTGTGCAAAACTTCAAGAAGATTTGGATCGACTTGCAGCTTATTGTAGATTAAATTTATTAAAACTGAACACCTCTAAATGTTTCTCAATTTCTTACACTAGAAAAATTAATAAACACACTTTCGATTACACATTAAATGATGAACTCATAGTAAAGAAATCTTTGTGTCGGGATTTGGGATTATTCTTGGACAGCAAATTAAATTACAGACAACATATAGATAAAATTACAACAGCAGGTTATAAAAAATTAGGTTTTATTTTTAGGATAAGTAAAGATTTCAAAAATCCACAAACATTTAAAATATTATTTAATTCACTAGTCAGAAGTACACTGGAGTTTGGCTCTGTTATTTGGAACCCGCAATATCGAGTGCACATTAATAATATAGAAAAAATACAGCGTAAATATTTGAAGAGATTGGCATATCGAAGTATTGTTGCACCTATTCCACCGTCACTAGAATCAAGACGCAAATGCCTAGATATACAATTTCTGTACAACATATTGAACAATATTATTGACTGCCCGGAACTTTTGTCGAGTATTGACTTTAACGTACCATTGAGACGCTCCAGACACACAACTCTCTTCCGACCTAAATTATACAAAACTAATGCCGCGAAAAACTCAACTATAAACAGAATTATAAACACATACATAAAATATGAGAAGTCCCTTGACATAGACCTATTCAGTGATACAAAACATAAACTCGCTCAAAAATTAAAAACAGGAATTTCATAAGATTATCACTAACGCACAGCACGCATGCACATACACATATATGTACACTTACACATACACACACATACACACACACACCTTCACACATATACACCCTCACACACACATATGATTTTGTATCTTGTATATATGACTGTATTTTGTAATAAATCATGATAGTATTGTAAGCTAATAATTGATGTACGGAGATGATAATTGTTATATTTGATATTTTTATACATATATACTATTCTTTGTACATTGTTAGCTTCAATTTGAAAAAATAAAAAATAAAAAATAAAAAAATAAAAATAAAATAAAATAAAATAAATGAATTTGGTATTTTATAAAGCACCAGAATTTTTCATTAATTTTAGTGCAGGATTGCAATTCTGCTGGCAATACTTGGTATGTATGTAGTTATGTACAACTAATACGATCAAGGACAATTATTAACAAGACTGATAGTGCTGTGGTAGGTTATATAGTCTCCCGCCAACCTCCCAAATAGTCACAAGAGATGATCATGATGTAATCATCATTGTGTATGTGTGGTGCCGGCCCACACCTAATCTACGGTTTACTCTTATTTAATCTCTGGTAGGTATGTAGGTATGTATGTTTGTCTGGTCTCAAGTCTGAGGCTGTGTTCGGTCCAGGGAAGCGGTGCAGCGGTACGTAGCGCCACCCTGGGTGTAACAAGTTAAATATGTTTGTTTTTCTACCGTGTAAGTGGATATAAACTGCTCTTGTACACATTATTCGAGGTATACATACAGAGCAGCGTAAAATATATATTTAAAAATTTTATTTTAATACCTAACAGATTTATCGAAAAAAAAATGTATTTCAAGGATATTTTTTGCAAAAAAGGTGACGGTAGCATATTGCATATTTTTTTTATTTTTTTTTTTATTTTATTGGTCGATACAGAGTTATACAGTCTACACAATTATTTATAATACATCAGACAATGTACATTGCTTTATTAGTAGACTAGTGAAAACTCCATGCATTATTCAATAGGATTATTAATATTGATTCAAAAAAATACACATACTGTATAATTGATTTACTAGTACATAAAAAAAAACACTAAAATAGGAGGAGACAGCTGTCTTAAACGCACTGAGAGAGCTCGCAGAGATTTCGAGTGTATTAAAGAAAGAATTGTGCACCGTGCAAGAACGGTACACAAAAGCATTTTGAGTGTAGTTGTTATTACAATTAGAAACATAAAAAGTGCTAGGATATCTGATTGTTCTGCTCGGACAGTGAAAACAAATTTTTTTCAACAAGTCTGGGGGATCCACAAAAATGTTGACCAACTTAAACAAATATATAATATCAATTAGGGTCCTGCGGTTTACCAGAGTTACCAAATTATGGTAATCGATTGATTCAGCATAATTACTAAAGTTGAGACCAAGGTGAAAATCAATATGAGAAGCAAAATTTCGCTGGATTCTTTCGATTCTGTCGATATACGTTGTATAGTGAGGATTCCAAACCACAGATCCAAATTCCAAATGACTCCTAACAAGAGAGTTGTAAAGGACCTTCAGGGTAACAACTGATCTAAATGTTCCTGTCGCTAATTCGTGTCCTGTGACGTGGATTAACAGCTGTTGCGCCATCTTTTCCGAGATCGCCCTGGTGTTCTTGTCCCGTTGGGGTTGCCTAGAAGCACGACATGTGGAACTGTATTGTCTTGTATCCCGTTAATATGTTCGTTTCAGCCCCCCTAGACAACAAGAAAAGATAACTCAATGTATGGAAGTGACAGTTGCCAGTCTTGTTTCATTTCTTGAGCTAAATGACACGTTGACTAGGGGGACAGCATCGCCTTCGTTATCTTCCCCATCGGACGATGTCTTCGTGTTTGTCTTTGAAGTCATGAAAAGATGCTGCTGTGTGTCGTCTTGTAATTGTGTTGCGGTTTAAAATGATAATTTTTTAGTATGTAAAACCAAAATCAGTATATTTGACTAAAAAGAAAAAAAATAAATTACTAAATTTTTATCTGCACAACATCGCGAGCCGCCTGCCAATCGGATAAGGTAAGTATGGTACCACCTATACACTACACCATAGGTACTATACAGCATGGATGATCCTCGGATGCGAACCCAGAACCACGTACTTACATACCACGGAGCCGTGAGCGTTCACCATTCTCCTAATGATAGGTTTTGTTGGTCTGACCCGCCCGCCACGGAACAGACTCATCTCGCTTATAAATCATTATTATACACACATACATATATAGGTATGGTAATACGTACTTATAATATTATATCCGAGGTAGGTTGTTCAGGCATACAAGAAGACTAAAGTTTTTGCAACAATAACATAAACAAATAAAAAAAAGAGTACACGCGGTAAAAGTTTAGGGAAACGAAATGAATATTATTTATGTTGTTTATTTATTAACACAATATATGGCATAAGTCATTTAATTGTTACAAAAGTAAAAAAAATAATCACAAACACATATAGCCAACGACTTTCCTGGAAACATGAAAATGTTCTGGAAAGGCGTAGCGAAAAGAAAAAAATGGAAGTGTGAAAGCTTCGAAAGGAATAAATGATAAAGATGGAAAAATAATTATGGACGAAGATGGCGTGAAAGAGCGATGGAAAGAATATTTCGAGGAACTGTATGATAGCGGAGTAAGAGGAGACGTGAGTCAGAGAACATGGCAAGTAAGTGAAGATGATAAGGATGAAATAACGCAAGAAGAAGTGTTTGAAGCAGTAAAACACGCGAAAGCGGGGAAAGCTGCCGGGTATGACAGTGTATCAGCTGAACTTATAAAATATGGCGGCGAACAGACGTTGGAGTGGTGTCTCTCTCTTTTCAACAAATGTTGGGAAGAAGGACACACTCCCTCAGACTGGAGAAATGCAGTCGTGGTACCTTTGTATAAAGGTAAAGGATCGAAGCTCGACTGCAAAAACTATAGAGCCATAAGTTTGCTAAGCTCAGTTGGTAAGATGTATGCAAGGATCCTGGATCAAAGAGTACGAAAGGTTACAGAGAGCAAGATTTGGGATGCTCAAGGGGCTTTTGTTGGCGGCAGAGGATGTATAGACCAAATTTTTTCTTTACGTATGGTCACAGAAAAGGTTTTGGGAAAAAACCAAAAACTTTTCTGCGCCTTTATAGACGTGTAAAAATAGATAAAAATATAGACACAGATAAAAATATAGAAACACTTAAAAATATGTAAACAGATAAAAATATAGACACACATGAAAATATAGACACAGATAAAAATTTAGAAACAGATAAATATATAAATGCAGATAAAAATAAATCAAAAAGAATTAGACACTTTACAAACAGTATCAAATAAAAATTTTCACATAATGTGGCAATAAATCGACTGCAAAGTGGAGAGCTATCAATATAGGAAAGATACATTTTTTTTTTGAAAACCGGCCATCTATTTCCGAAAATATCTGCTTCAACACACAATTCATATACGATTCAATTCATACAGTGGTGGGCTTGAACCAATCCTAGAAACAGCTTCCTGGAACCAGCGAAAGTATAAGAGAAGAAGAGCTAAGAAGTTAAAAATTTTATAAACCAACATACGTACTTCTAACGGGTCACCGACTGACACATACTACCTGGAAATCCCTGAAAAGACAAAGGAGTAGGAAGGTGCAAAGTGAACTTGGATATTGGGGGAATGATAGAGGCTGAACAGGACATGGCATGCGATTGTGGGCAGACGCAGAACATGTCACACTACTTGCTGAATTGGCCGCTTATAGAAGGAGGGTGCTCCGAGGAAAAGAAATGAAGATTATCATATATAAGTGGTGAGCTTGAACCAAGTCTAGAATCAGTTTTCTCAGGAATACGAACGCATGAGCCTGGACCAGAGAAAAGAGAAAAGTTGACCTGTGGAAAGAGCGGTTAGGAAGTGAACATTTTCATGAACCAACAGACGTATGTACTTCTGACAGGGCATCAAAGTAAAAAACGTTATATAAATCAACTTCAAAGTAAACTTGGAAATTTGGAAAATGCTACAGGTTGCGTAGGACATGGCATGCGAGTGTGGGCAGACTCAGAACATGTTACACTTGCTGAATTGCCCACTATGGAAGGAGGGTGCCTGGAGGAAGATCTATGACGAGCATATGAAAATGCAATTATGGCTGCAAATTAATGGTGAGACACAATACAGGTACGTACATGGGTTTTCAAATCCAGGTATAATATTTTAATTAATTCTACTACGTATTTGGAGTTTTTTTTTATTTTCATTTGTTAAGTAATTGTTTCTTGAACAATAAAACATTACAAAACATGTTAAAAATTAAAAAATTAAGACCTCAGAGAGCTGTCTGCTAATATAAAAGGGTCATTACAGTTACAATAATTATACAAAAAAGACACACACATGTTATCCACATCACACAATAATATAAGTATGCATTTATAATTCACTTTTCTAATACGTATTCTTTCTTATTTTTTATTTATTCGTACTTACAAAATCATGATAGTTATAAATCTTGCGCTGTCCTGATTTGATCTGAGATTCGTGTTTTAACTTCGCCGCTAAATCACCAAAAGAATATGCACTATGAACACTGTCAATCCATGCTCTCTCAGAGTCTATTCCCAATAGATTCTATCCAATGGTCTAATTTGCGAGAAGTTCGGTCATAACCTTAGATTCCCAGTCGTGGCTGGATTCGAACTAGCGACCACTGGATTACTAATCCAGCGCGCTAACCGCTTTGCTATCGCCCATCTTATTTAATGAATTTTGTAATTGTGACTGTTTGTAACTGTTTATAAATAAATAAATAAATAAATAAATATATAAATAAAAAAATAATAAAATAAATAAATAAATAAATAAATATACCTATAAATAAATAAATAAATAAATAAACAAATAAATAAATATACCTATAAATAAATAAATAAATTTATAAATAAATAAATAAATAAATAAATAAATAAATAAATAAATAAATACATACATACATACATACATACATAAATAAATAAATAAATAAATAAATAAATAAATAAATAAATAAATAAATAAATGAATAAACAAATAAATATATAAATAAATAATCAAATAAATAAATAAATAAATAAACAAACAATTATACAGTTCGAAACAGGGTTATGAATATTGATGATGTTGATTGGGGTAAGCATTTTATTATAATTATGTAATAGTAAAATTAACGGTCAATAAATCAATCAATATGAAATGTAATTATTTCATCGCCACGATGTTGCTTAGTAATTAGAAATATATTAATACGAAATTACCGAGGTGAGTATTTATATACGGCGGGGCTCGAGTTGACTTGTCTCAATCGGAACACTAATCCGATAACAGCCAGTTTCATAAAAAGCTGCAAAACAACCCTTTAGTTAACGGTTCTTTAAAAATTTAAAGTTGCCTGTAAGTCGTTGCGTCACACCGCAATGCCGCATACTTTAGCAAAAGGCAGAAATGTCACCAAAATAATTGAAAGTTGGCAATAATGCTATTAAAATCTATGGAAACATAGCTTATAGCATAGGTATATATTTTTGTCTAGTACCATATATGTATAATATGTGCTTACTGTCATTTAATTGATCCTTGGTGTAATAGAACATGTTTATGGAATCGAAATCTATCGAAAATTTTTCCTTAAATATAGATTTCCATATGGTCGATTCTTTTCCTATAGGTACAGAAGGGACGGACGAAATGAAGGAACCATTTTTAATTATACAGGCAATACGAAGATTGCCGGTATTCGCTAGTAATATATTCATTCACAATTAATCGTGTTTGTACAATAAGTATTAAATATTGGTCGACGACAGAGCGGTGAGAGCATTGGATTAAAAATCTTGTGGTCGTGAGTTCGAATCCTGCCTCGACCGATTTCATTCACCTATAGCACAAGCATTTATGCTTATTTTAGGGAACATAGGAAGATGTATATGTGCTTGTTTAACAAGGACATATTCATTTTTATTATAAGAAAAACAAAACAAATATAACTGACGTGATAAAATAGCAATTACGCACCCTTTGAAGATTGTTATCTTGAAAAGCCACCACTCATATATTATTTCAATCTTCAATCGTCGTTACCTGCTGTGTTATCTACTACATACAAAAACTCCAACTTTTACACTATAATGACGCCAGTCGCTGGCCTTTGTTCTATGACCGATTACAGAATGTAAACATTGAATTTTTCGATGGTAATTAAAATTAAAAACATTTCACTTCGACCCCTGACTATCGATTTACCTACGAGTTGTGTAATGGAGAAATATTATATCGATTATAGAGATGTAATGTATTTGTTAAGAATTTAACATGTCTATTTCATATTCACTTTTGATGTATGTCAAAAATATGAACATTTCATTTTATTAATTTATACATGGCAATTTATTTTATGAACAAGATATCCATCAACTAGTATCATGATGGTTATTAAAATAGACGCAAAAAAATAGGAGCTTGTTCTATGCAGGAAATATATATTTGACGCGAAGTCGAAATTAAGTATTTATAAAACATTTCTTTCAATCATTCATTCGTACCATCATGGCATATCTCACAGTGTGAGAGGACCAGCGATAGGTGTGCACTACCTTATAAGAGGAAGCACGACACGTGCGTTTATCTCAACACATCTGTCCTGCCTCACCTATAAAGGGAAAAATTCAAACTCGTTGCTAAACCATGCGAGATGTTTATTTGCCTTTTGTATTTTCGATTACCCGGCTCTTACGGGACTTTCGAAATGAATTAATTATTTAATTAATTGATTAAATAATAATTATTTATTTATTTAATTTTTTAATCAATTAATTATTATTTATTTATTTAATTAATTCATTATTTATTTACATAATTAATTAATTAATCGACTAATTAAATAATTATTATTTAATTAATTTATTAAATAATTAATTAATTAATTTATTTATTTATTAATAATTTATTTACTTATTTATTTTAACACTTCATTGCACTTAAACTTATTTGCCAGTACAAATGGAGGACTGCCTATTGGCAATTTCTTCCAGACAACCACCATTATTATACCTACGTTCCTTCTTCTTCTTAATCGTGTATAAGGTCATTTGACCTGTTTGTAAGATTGGTCTATCCTGGAAAGAATAGCTCCAACTGTCCTTCCACCTCTTCGCAGGTGTTCCAGTTAGTAGGTAGGTACTTACCTATACGTTGAAAACAAAAAAAAAAGATTTCCAGTTCTACAATTTCATTACAAATCCTGATAGGCATAAAGACGCGACCATATGAAAAGGTCCTTCGATGGCGAAACGATTGTCATATTAAAGGATGAGAAAATAAAAGGAATATTAAAACAAATAATAAAACTGTTTAAAAGTCGTGATTTCGAGAAAAAATTCAGAGGTCTCCATACTGATATATCCAAGCTATCTGTCTATAGCACAAGTATGAATTTTAAAAAAATGTCATATGGTCCATCCTTTTTTACTCCTCACTAACCTAAGGGGATATAGTGGGGAGTTATGAAATCGCATTTTATAAGGTTATTTTTTTATTGCAGATTATCAACTAGGATCATACTCAGATTGTATTCTGAAAATTTAATACAATGTATCTGTATGTGTGCTGTGTAATAATAATATGATATGTACTATGTATGGCGTGTTTATTCTACTTTATCGATTATAGACTAACGTACTCATTAGATTCTTTTCAAATTATAAGTAGGTAACTATATCTCATATTCGCTTAGACCCCATTAGATTTAGAAAAATTAAGAACAGTTCCCCTAGACAACGTGCCATTTAGCTCAAGAAGAAACAAGAAAAGATAAATCAATGTATGGAAGTGACAGTTGTCACGTGACTGGCATACATTGAGTTATCTTTTCTTGTTTCTTTTCTTGAACTACATAAATGACACGTTGTCTAGGGGGGCAGTTATTAATTTTTCTAAAACTGTCAAATATTTCAATGTGATCCCAAAATCAGGATCTTATGGTATTTTTATTTTCAAATTGCTTAAAAGACACATCACATTTATAAAATGGCATTGAAAATTTATCACGTTATCATAATAAAATATTTTAATCAAAAATAATTTACCAAATTTAACCGTAAGTTACAATTTAATGAACAATTTATTCAATAATTCTCGTTGATGTACATACGTAACTATAAGTGTGTAAGTAAAAATTATATGTAAAATGTAATTAACTCCTGTCCAATACTCAAGTTTTTAACTTTATTGGGACAGTAGATACTTATATGAAAAAAAAAACTGTAATAATTTTAATTTTTGTACTTATCCATGTTTGTTATAACTTACAAAATAAAAAGGAGTGGGTTGTGGCCAACGTTATACTCCTCACTAACAAGTTACTCCATAAAATATTCAAATTTTGTATGGAAAATTTTCAGCATTTTTATGAAATAAGTTTTTTACTCATCACAAACCCAATTATATAATGGAATAGTTATGATTTCGTAATTTTCAGGCTATTTTTTTATTGCAGATTATCAACTAGTATCATGCTGAGATTGCGGAGTCACTTGGTCATAAAGAGTGTAGCGTTGGCCACAACCCACTAGCTTTATTTTTATTTTCAATATGGCGGCTGCATCCCTCCATAGAGGAGTACCTACACAGGTACGGTGAGGTATGTACCTACCCCTATATGGAGTGCAATGCAGTGCACAGTGGTGCATAATTAAAGGGAGAAGTGAACTCAAGTGACGAACTACCCCCATAGTCTCACCTGGTCACACCCAACAGGAGAGGGGGCTATACAAGATGGCGACTCGACAATCGTACGATTTATTTTGAAAGAACCGGCAATATTTTTGTATTTTGTTATTATGACATATTTTCAAATTTATTTAATGACATTTTCCAGCATTGAATGTTTTATGTCAAAATTATACAAAATACAATAAAATACTAGTTGCATGTAACACATGAGATCCAACTGTCGATAGCGATAGTATGTATGGTTGAAGAATAAGAATCAAACTATAAACCCATAAATCCAAATTATTGAAAATTTTAACACATGTTGGTATGTATGTCTAGATAGGACAGTATGGAGGTCAGTCCTCTTTTCCTACGCGGAATATGAAAACAGCATGATGGTTCTGTATGTGTTTGGAGATTAAGTACCTATCAAACTATTAAGTCTTCTTACAGATTGTGTGTAGGCGACTGCCATACAAATTGTATGAAGCAATGACGTCATTAAATTCAATTTTTATAAGAATTGTTAAAAAAAATTTGAGATGTACAAATACAATATTAATATTTTTTATAGAAAATTAAATTATCTAGACACACGAAATGTTCTACTCCGAATTCTGAGTAAATCCGTATATAGAACACATATGCTGCGAAGCCTCTAAATTGGTGTTTTTTGACTTCAAAGTTGGAATTGCCCTGCATACAATTCCTTCATACACGCGTTTTTGATTTAAACTGCCTCTTTCTTCAAAAGAATTTCATTCTCTTTAACGAATCGATAGTTGGATAAAACGACGGGAGAAAAAAACGAATCGTTGATCAATATAATTCCTCCCCCACATATCACATCGCTACTCCCACCACCACCAGCTCCGCATATGGGGACTGTCAACGGCCCCTTCGCAGAACGCTAGAATGAACGACAAAAAAAAACAATGCATGGCACGAAGAGTAGCTCATGGAGCCCTCTAGATTAGCTATCTCGGCACCATGGTGCAAAAAGAACAATCAGTAAGTGCGAATTGAGATTCACACTTGCGGACTGTCGGCGACTTCAGATCCATATATATAGGGCATCAGAGAAGTGACCAAGATCTCTGGAAACAGAAAAGTCAGTGAGAATCTTCGGATAATAAGGCACCATATCTATGGCAAAATCTTTTGAAGGCTTTGTAATTGTTCTTCGAGATCACTAAGTCCGCATGTCCAATGGGACCTTGAAGAGACCCACGGACAGCAACGAGGAGCTCCGATCTGTAAGAGGACACTATTGGGTGGGAACACTCCCAAAGGATGTGATCCGAAGTTTGTTCCGGATATTGACAAAACTGACATGAGGAAGAGGGAGCAAAGTTGAAGCGATGGAGATAGCTTTTAAAGTTACCGTGTCCTGTGAGAAATTGAGAAGTCCAAAAGTTTGGAACAACCCAAGGAGATTTCAGTCCCGACCTCACGTCAGGAAAAAATAAAAAGGTAACTCTACCAACTAGACAGGTCATCCAGCGTTTTTGCCAAATGTTTAGTAGAGTGTCGCTCACGTTTCTCTTAATTGAGCTTCGGGACGTTCGACTCTCAGGGGGGTGAAAAGAAGTGTCACCGATGACAGAAGGACGGCCTCGCAATAAATTAAAAATAGCACCTCTACGTTGAATTTCAAGATCAAGGGGGGTTAAGCCTGTCAAAATTGGCAGGGCTTCGGTGGGGTTTGTTCTGTAAGCATTGGATAGTGCATATCACATCTTTACAAGAGACAAAATAACACCTTAAATAGTTCAGTAATGAGGTTCACCACCATTATGTTTGTCGTGGGTTTTTTGGGTGAGGCCATCGTCGTGTTATCAACACGACAAAACTAGAAAAGAACTCATCTATGCTTGTTTACACATATTATTATCATCCTTACAATTGGTTAGTACTGTCACGTACTAAATGTTCAATGTCATAAAACAAACATAAATTGTTCTAATTGATGTATAGACGCTATTCGACTGACATATATGCTTAAATAACATCCTATAGTTCACTTTTCAAAAGACAAAATAGGGCCCTTTAAGAATATTAATGGTCTCGATCATATGTAGATTATAATACAAGGTGTCCCAAAAGAAAGTTTATATTTGTATTCAGAGCGTTATGTGGAGATGTTAGAAGACTCCTTGGTGCCTGAACTGCAAAACTTTCCTAGCTATAACCAAAGAACATGGTTCCAGCAGGACGGAGCAACGTCACACACGTCCAATACATCTCTGTCACGAGTTCGTGAAATTTTCCCAGGCAAATTGATCTCCAGGAGAGGTGACATAAATTGGCCTCCACGCAATCCTATGGACTTTTTCCTATGGGGTTATCTTATATCTAAAATTTACGCCAGTAAAAAGACTTCTCTGGCGCATTTGAAAGAAAATATCCGTCACGAAATGGTAGCCATCACTGAGTCCACCTGTCGAGCCGTCATAAGTAATTTTACTGTTCGATTAAATGAGTGTTGCGAACGCGATGGTCTACATATGGACGATATTATTTTTAAGAAATAAATTCCCAAATTGTGTACTTTAATAATTAATAAACATTTTATCGATACACGGCTTACTTTTTTTTAATCGATCCACTAAATATAAACTTTATTTTGAGACACCCTGTATAAAGAATGAACATAGAATGCCTGTCGAAAACACACGATTAATTTCGTTGAATATCAAATGTATCTAGACAGTTAACAGCACCAACAATAGGTTGTTCTATTCTGAAATTCAGTGGTCAGAAGGAAGAGGAAAGTGGAGAAGATTGGAGAAGAGCAGTTTGGAGAAGATTCTTGGAGGCAGCTAGGACCCACCAAGGGTTGTAACGCTGAGGATGATGATGATGAAAGAAGAGGAGACGCTGGACACTTATTATTTAATTGCAATAACCGATTAACTAATGTAAAAATACCATAAAAAAAGCTATGTTTCTGTACCGACATACATATGCTAAATTAAAATACGTAATCTTTTGTTGAACCTGCTTTAGATTCTTTGATTTCAACAAGTGTAGGAAAATGCTTAGTTCTCGATTAATATCATGGAGAAAAAAAGTGGTTATTTTTTACAAACGACATAAGGAGACGAAAGTAGGTATCCTTGTAAAGTCAACTTTGTGTAAAATAATCATGCAACGAAAATAGGCACATGAGCATACATAATTATGAAGGTACGTATGGAACTACGAATTTAACATCACAAGTAAAATTAATTACAACCAGAGATCTCAAAGAGGCAATGTTATGAGGATAGAACAACTAGGGGGATGAGGAGGAGAGCCTACCCCAAATAAATGGGACAAAGGCTAGGGCCAAGAAGTATTTTTCTGTGCTACTCACAACCATCTTGGATCGCATTTTCCTTGAAAACATTGAGTTATGTTCATCCATCGATTCTTTTAAGATTTCTTTATGGATTCGTTTGATGTTTGTTTTCTGGTCACCAATAAGAGAACTTAATACCATACCACATGCCTCCATTCTATCAAACTCTCGTTGAATGGGATTGTTATCTCTGAAAACCCCAATCAACAACCACTTCACATGTCATAAGAGTATAATATATTTATATATGTATACTATTAGTATGTTTAGAAAATATTTTCCCCATAACCCTCAAAAGTTACGTCTTTGAAATAAAGAACATTTTATATTTACATTTTTTTTATATCCACCTAGTTTTTGGAAATTTGAAATTCTTAAATACTTTTTAAAATTACAAACAAAATTAGTAGGTACCTACCTAAAAAAAACCACCTCTTATTTCTTTTTTATATTTTTTTAATATTATAAAAAAACAAAAAATTAACTTATTTTTACTATTATTAAAACTATAAGTATTATGGATTATTACTTCAATCGAAAGAGAATATGAAAATATATCGACTGAGTTATTAATTTTTTAATCACTATTAATATTCTTGCTATAAAAAAACATTTCAATTTTACTTTTTTTTCTCATAAATATTGTATATCATATATTTTTTCGTGTTTTATTACATTGGAATATTTGTGTACGTATTAAATTTTCGTTCTATTATATTTAGTCCCACTCCCACTGCTGTATATCAATAACCAATGCATTCCTTATACCAGGGTTGTAAAAGATCTTGGAATCTTCATCGATGATGACCTTTCGTGGCATGAACAGGTATCGCATGTTAGTAAATCTATTTTCTTTGCCCTACATTCACTTAATAAACTTAAAAATTTCCTTCCATTCCGTTGTAAAATAACTCTAGCTCAATCACTTCTTCTTCCATTACTTGATTATGCCGATGTATGCTATTTGGATGCAAATGAAGTGCATCTCAATAAACTTGAACGTCTTCAGAATATAGGTATGTATCAGATTCATCTTTGGGTTGAAAAAATTTGATCGCATATCACCTTACCGCAATCTTCTTTGTTGGCCCAGGATACGCCAGCGGCGCAATATACACATTTTGTCACTATTGTACAATATTCTCTCGAACCCAAACCTGCCACCAATCATGGACTTCCACTCCGATCTGCTGAACGTACAACACTATCCATACCTATCCATAATACAGAATCTCTCAGCTCTTCGTTTGAAGTACAATCAGCAAGATTATGGAATAGCCTTAGTCCGGATATTGCGTCGTCTAACTCACTTAGTATTTTCAAGAAAAAACTAAAGAAGGAATATTTATCCTTGAACACCTGATCCCGATTTCCTCTCCTGTCCTTACCATATCCTTTTTCTTGCTATGAATTATATATTTTTTTTGTTTAAATTTAAGTGTTATACGTATTTTATTTGATTTCTTTTACTCTTTTTTATTTGCTGTTGTACATACACAATGTTGTCATACTTTGTAATCTGGTTGGTTGGAAGAAATTGCCTAATGGCAATAAGCCCGCCAGTGTACAATTATATTTGTTTATATTATGTACAAGAAGATGTATAAATAAATAAATAAAATAAATAGTCCGCAAACGTGACTCCTCCCAATCACCGGTATCGCTCTATGACGAGCATCGTCAGAATGGTTTTGAATATTGACTAAATAAAATAAATAGATTTGAATAATATTTTATTTATTTTAAGCTTTTTGAGCAAAAGTGCACAATGGCGGGCTTATTGCCAAATGGCAATATCTTCCAACCAACCACATTCATTTGGTGAAAAACTATTATATTTAATATCATTTTAAAACACTCTCTTATTGTGCTTACACTACTAATTTCACCATAAATCGTTTTTTTAACAAGTCTTTTTTTATCACAGAAACCCGACTGTGGAATAATCTTAGGAATTTTGTGTTTTCACCTTCTTACAATCCAGGTACTTTTAAGATCCAACTTAATATTTTCTTGTTAACCCTCTCCATCGCTTCGTAGTGCGCTGCTTCGTAAGAGTAATATGGACTCAAATAAAAAACGTGCTGTTACATTAATTTTCACATCATACTGTTCTAGACAAGATTTTGGGTATGCCTGATATTGTTTATGGCCTTGAATAACTTGCCTCCACACTGCATACAAGAACTGCTTCAAAAGAATGTTCCATAAGAAAGACAGTTTACATTGTGATCATCTGGATCATAGAGTACCAACTCTTTTAAAGAATAGGATAGATTTAATATGGCAATACGGTGGAGATCAGGTCGACCTGTCGGAAAGTTTGGGACAGGTACACCAACTACCCTACCTGACACGGAAGACACTTGATAAATTACGCGTCGGTGTCACTAGATGCAAAGAGAACATGCTAAGGTGGGGTATAAGGGTAGAAGAGTATGTTTCCTGCAATTGCGGCGAGATATAAACTGACGAACACCTCCTCATCTGTCAAGATATGCCAGGGAGGTGCGATACAGAAGAACTGATGATAGTTAATGACAATGCCGTAGCGGTTGCTGTATTCTGGAGTGGGATGGCCTAGTGGTGAAGAACTCGGACTCGTAAAGGAAGGAATAAGGCGGTTTAATATGATCGCAGTTTCTGTGCAGAAACTTCAATAAGCTATAGCTCCCTTGGAGTGATCGCGTATCACTAAACGGCGCTTTATAAATTATCATTATTATTATTTCAAAAAGGTGTGAGATGTATCATAATAGTACAACAGTTCAATAGTGCTGATTAGTTTTCAAAACGAGTATCCACGTTAGGCCAAGAAAGTGTCCATAAATCAGACACGATAGCAATGAGAATAGTTGGATACGGTGTCAAATATGATAGTGTGACAGAAATATCAATATTTTTCCTGGATTCTAATATGGACGTGCCGTAGTCGGTTGGGGACATCAAAAAGCGTCAAATCTGTTGACATTCATATTGCATACAATAAAAAAAAAACGGCATTCAAGGTAGGTACCATCTCGTACAACGTGACCTGGCGCCTTATCACACAAAGACATTGATACGTGATATTTAAAATCGAATTTCAGCCATGGAAATTATAGTAGCCGGACTTGGACGTGAAGTGGACAAACTTTCTTCAAGTGTTAAATTTAATTTATTGATTTTAAATAGACATGAGGCCAAGTAAGAATATGAACTTATGGAACAATAGAGAGAACGAGGGTTAAACCAACACAATAGATTCGATATCACTTATCCAATTAATATTCTATTTTTTTATTTTTTTTAAAATGAATATATTAATATCCGATCTATATAGCAGATCTTCGACGGTCTGGATACCAATCCAGGCTCGAATATTGCAAATAATTCTTACATTCAATCAATCTGGCTATCATCCGGGCAAATGCTTCTATTTAGGGAGGTACAGAGCAGATCTTCGACGGTCTGGATACCAATCCAGGCTCGAATATTGCAAATACTTCTTACATCCAATCAATCTGGCTAATCTAGATAAATTATATCCAATCTAGAACAAAAAACATTCAGTGAAAATTCAAACATAATGTTATCATCTAAATAATTTATAACATCAAATATGAAGGACGCCGTAGTTATGAAAAGATAAACGTTTGACTTTTGACATTATCACTGATGGTGATGGAATGGTGGTTATTCTGAACGCACATCATTGGATTGGTTTATTGAAAAGGTTATTGAAATCATAACAAGCGACCAAACCGTTTTGTTTAAATTACAGTTTTTTTCCATTAAAATGGCACAAGAATATGCAGCTTTTGCTTTAGTTGAAAATTTTGAGGAAACTGACGGAATATTTCCAATGATTTAAAAGTAAAATACCTAAAATTTAGTTGTTGGGACGGATGCACATTCTTCACATTTTGTGTCGCCTTCATTTTGGATTTTTTATACGTATTGGTCTCGAATATTCATACTCAATATTTGATGATTCAAGTACAAAAAAGATTTTTATGTCTATACAAAGTATATTTATAAGCTAGATTTACAAAATAAGATTTATGCAGTTCTTCTTCTTCTTCTTCTTCAGCCCTCTGTCTTCCACTGCTGGATATAGGCCTCTTCCATATTCTTCCACTTCCTTCTATCGTTTGCTGCTTGCAGCCAATTTCTACCCCCCACAGCGGCTATGTCGTCAGACCATCTTTTTTGAGGTCTTCCGACGCCTCTCTTACTTTCCCAAGGTCTCCATCTCAATATTTTAGGAGTCCATCTTGCGGGTTCCTGTCTAGCAATATGTCCCGCCCATTGCCATTTCAATGTAGCTACGAGATCCATGACGTCCGCTACTCGATCCATGCAGTTATGTGTATATATTACTAGTTGCATGTAACACATGAGATCCAACTGTCGACAGCGATAGTATGTATAGTTGAAGAATAAGTACCAAACCCATAAATACAAATTAATTATTATCCAACTGTCGATTTGTTCAGGAGAACTTTGTTCTCTTAACATATCGACAATGTATCAAGCCAGAATACGCGAGAATTGTATGGAGAGGTCTACTTTTTTCACGGCTTTTCCAACTTTGAAGTCAAAAAACACCAACTTAGAGGCTTCGCAGCATATATGTTCCATACACGGATTTACTCAGAATTCGGAGTAGAACATTTCGTGTGTCTGTGTGTGTGTGTGTGTGTGTCCGTCCCCCCCGTATAACTTTTGATCCGCTCAATTTACAGAGCCTAAAATTTCAGAATATATAAACAGTTACAGGCCTACAAAACTTTTATACTCGGAATTTTGAATTTTTGTTTCAGTCAGGGGTTATCAACTTTTGAATTTTTATTTTATTTTTCCATATATCTCAGAAACCATAAACGCTAGAACGCTGAAAATTGGTACAAACATAGACAAATACAAAATCTCAAATTAGTTTTTTCAAAAAAATTCCAGGGTTTCTCAAACATTTTTTATTAAGAAAAATATTTTTTTTATGATAAATTTATGAGTTTAACTGCCTATATTTCCAAAACTTTTACAATTATCGAAAAAAGCCGAAACACCCCAATAATAAAATAATAAATAATTTGTATTTATGGGTTTATAGTTTGGTACATATTCTTCAACTATACATACTATCGCTATCGACAGTTGGATCTCATGTGTTACATGCAACTAGTTTTATGATATTTAGTTTTCTATACAACACATGTACCTAGGTAGTCAAGATAGGATAGTATGGAGGTCAGTCTTTTTTTCCTACCCGGAATATGAAAACAGCATGATGGTATATGTATATTGTATGTTTAGAGATGAAGTATCAAACTATTAAGTCTTCTTTGATATTGATATGTTTGGAGATTAAGTACCTATCAAACTATTAAAACTTCTTACATATTGTGTATAGGTGACTACCATACAAATTGTATGAAGCGATGTCGTCACTAAATTCAATTTTTATAAAAATTGTTAAAAAAAATTTGAGATGTACTGCTACAATGTTAATATTTTTTATATAAAATTAAATTATCTAGTTGGGGTGTTTCAGCTTTTTTCGATATTTAAAAAAAAAAATGGAAATATAGGCAGTTAAACTCATAAATTTATCATAAAAAAAATACTAATTTGAGATTTTGTATTTGTCTATGTTTGTACCAATTTTCAGCGTTCTAGCGTTTATGGTTTCTGAGATATATGGAAAAATAAAATAAAAATTCAAAAGTTGATAACCCCTGACTGAAACAAAAATTCAAAATTCCGAGTATAAAAGTTTTGTAGGCCTGTAACTGTTTATATATTCTGAAATTTTAGGCTCTGTAAATTGAGCGGATCAAAAGTTATAAGGGGGGGACGGACACACACACAGACACACAGACACACACACACACACACAGACACACGAAATGTTCTACTCCGAATTCTGAGTAAATCCGTGTATGGAACATATATGCTGCGAAGCCTCTAAGTTGGTGTTTTTTGACTTCAAAGTTGGAAAAGCCATGAAAAAAGTAGACCTCTCCATACAATTCTCGCGTATTCTGGCTTGATACATTGTCGATATGTTAAGAGAACAAAGTTCTCCTGAACAAATCGACAGTTGATAACTTAAGTAACTAACTGTGCATTGTTTCCTTTCAAATATGCGTATTTATGTTGTTACAAAAACCTTGTCATATCCAAATATAATGTTTTTATTGATTTGTTTTATGCCAATAATGTCAATTTTTTTGAAGGATTTACTGTAAGGAGATAAAAACAGACGATGCTCTATCTGCAAGTATCCATATTATTTTTTATTTAATACATGTTGTGAGAGGACGTAAGTATTTTAGTGTGGATGAAGCAATTTAAATTATCAATTCACCATGAATTTTCAAAACAAAATTTACGTGCTCTATGATAAATATTATCTGTTATCAAATATGTTGGTACTTATAATCATTCATACGTGATTAAATTTTTGAACATCACTAAATAAATGTGTTTTGAGAAATGTGTGAAGTGTCTATCATGTTTTGAATTTTAATGTCATCTTTTTAGATACGAGAACCAATTTTTTTCGACGAGTATTTCAAAACGTTCTATTTTTCAAAGCGTTTTGTATTGATTTTCATATTACAGAAATCTGTAAAATAATTGATTGCCGACGAGCTAACATGGCTGCCGTTTGTGCTGTGTTGACTTTGACGTTCGTGGTATCTTTTGTTTATTTGGCATCTCTCGACCAGAGAGCCATGTTTTAAATCAAAAACAAAAAGTGAGGGTCCAAAAAAAATCAAATCTTGACCAATTCAAATCGAATGCCGGGTAATCAAAATGCAAACTCAAACGAAGAAAACGTAAGAAAGATAAAACACTATAGAACGAAACGCGGAATAAGAGAAATATAAACTGTTGCTATTTTTCTCATAAATGGCATATTTAATTTTTTCGCAATTACAATAATAGGGGTCGCAAATAAAGGAGAAAATAATGCTCGTGTAAAGCGATGTTTGAAGTTACCTGTATTTTGGATGCTGTTGTAAGCGTTGAAAACTTCGTCCGTGTAAGGTGCGCTTATGGTTCTTCCAAGATGGAAGAATTTGTAGATTTTGCAATTTTTATGATTTCTTTATATTCAATTTTTCAACATGTACCTACCAAGTAGAGTGGGTTTTTACTTCTCACAAGTCCAAGGGGATATAGTGGGAAGTTATGAATTTACATTTTTTGTGGTTATTTTTTTATTGCAGAATATCAACAAGTATCATGCTGAGATTGTATTCTGAAAGTTTCGTCTCAGTATATGTCTCTGTGTGTTTCATAAAATGAAACATAGGGCACATCACTTTCATAAAATGGCACTGAAGAATTATCGAGTTTTTATCATAAAATAATTTAACAAACTCATTTCATCATCTTTTACATATTATGCATACATACATGCCATCACGCCATATCCCACACGGGGTAAGCGGAGAGAACCGAGCGCCGTACTTCTCTATTTTTGCACACATTCCTAGCTTCCTTTACATCCATGCATCGTCTCATACATGCTCGTAGATTATTCAAGCTTCTTATATTTCCTTCTTTCAAAATATCATTCACATGGTCATGCCATTCCTATCTGGGGCGGACCCTGCTATTCACTCCATCTCTTACACCCATGTTTTTTTTTGTTCAATCGTTCATCATTCATTCTTTCAATATGTCCAAACCACCTCAAGAAATTCACTTTCATTTTACTTATAATACTCTTCTTCATCTTACATTCCATCCTTATGTCCTCATTTTTTATTCTATCATATATCGTTCTATTACATACTGTTCTTAGTGATATCATTTCTACAGCATTTATTCAACTTTCATGCGTTTTTTGCCACGTCCATGTTTCACTGGCATACATATTATACTTATACATATATCCTCCTCACCAGGATTAGCCTACTCCGAGAATAGAGAAATATCTTTATTTTTCTATGGATGTCATGTCAGCTCCTTCAACTTTAACAATTACACGAGTACTTATATTTTTAGAAACACAATGTTCAACTTATTTAAAAATTTGATTTCAAAATTCTATGTTAGAGTAAAAACGGCATCTTTAGAGTTTCTATAGGTTACCCATTAGGTTACCCACTTCTATAGGTTACACATTATTCAAGACTCTAACGAAAAAGTCCCAGGTTATAACCTTCCCCGAAAAGTTTGGATTCAGCAAAACAGAATTCGTACAGGTCAAGGACGATGTAACTACCAAATGTGGAAATGGGGAAAAAGGGATTCTCCGGAATGTGATTGTGGAGCAAGAAGCCAAACTATCCAACATCTAGTAGAGTGCCCGATACGGAGGTATGAAGGAGACTGGATGGACATCCATAGGGTGACTCCAGAGGCTGTGAAGTGGTTGGCCGAACGGGAGCCAAGAGTGTAGAAGGAAAATACTCGATGACGCATCCAAAGGCGCAGGAAAAGACGTAGCCACACAAAAAGGAAAGTAAAGTAAAATGCCTCCACGTAAAATATGTCCATATCGACAGTTGTTTTAATATTAGGTAATGTATTTTTTAAATATTTTTCTTAAAAGAGTTTTTGTGATAATTTTCGAAGACAGTTTTCCAAGTTTCAAGGTCGAGAAGAAGAGGATGGTCGCTTGGTAGATTTATATGGTAGGTATTCTTAGGTTGGTCACACCAAACTGTTTGAGATGTGGTTGGTGTATCGGCCTGAATTAAAACGCCAGGCGCGAAACATATACATCGTAAATTACTCGCATTTAGCGTGAACCTTATACTATATTCATCAAACACCTATTTACCGGGCGAATGCGTAAGCCAATTTTCTATTGAGATTTTTTTTAACAATTGTTGCAAGAGTTTTTTTTTTAATTAAACAAAAACACACATTGCCAAACGCTATCTACTTTTTCAAACATGAACAACGTGAAGGTTCAAATCGCATCAATATGGTGCAGTAAAGATGTTTAATTCTAATAATAATAAATTTAATTTTCAATATATATACAGACAATATATTTCAATATAGATTTCAATATCTTCTTCTTTTTCTTTGCCTTATCCCACTTTAGGTAGGGTCGGCTCTCCTAATCCTTTGGCGGCACGATGATCTGTCCTGTATTGTCGGGGTTGGGATGTGGGCTTTATCCATGAGCTTACTCATATTGCCACACCACGTGGATATTGGACGTCCCTTTCCTTTTCTGCTTTCTGGGAGTGCTAGAGCAGAGCAGCACCACATGATCGTTTTGCCTCCTCATTACATGTCCATACCATCTGAGTCGGCTTTCTGTAAGTTTTTCTGGTATGGGGGCTACTCCAAAGCTTCCTCTTATTAATTCATTACGAATTTTATCTAGATTCGTCACCCCGCCTGCCCACCTCAGCATTTTCATTTCATTGACATGTATTTTTTGTTCATGTGTGCCTTTAACTGTCCAGCACTCCGCACCTTATGTCATTGCAGGTCTCACCGCTGTCTTGTAGACCTTGCCCTTAGTTTTGATTGGCATACGTGGATCGCACAGCACAAAAGTGAGTGTTCTCCATTTACTCCAAGCCACGTAATATAGATTTCAATATATACCTACTAAAATATTACAATTTCAATATCAGAGATATTAATAAAATAGGTACGTTGGTAGCAGTCCCCCCCCTTAAAATGGTCGCATTATAAGAGTTATTTGAGAAAAAGGTAAGGTCCCGTACTGCGAGAATACTGCTTACGGGACCTCAACTTTTTCTTAATTTTCTTAAATAACTCCTGTAAAATAAATAACCCAAAAGTCAATAAAAAAATGAAATATGTGAAGCAAGTAGGTAAGAATTTTTGTGGAAAAATACTTAAGCATATTTTTATTCATAAATAATGTTATGTGAAAATTGCTGGTGGGTCGTTTTTCTCAACGACCACTTTGTAGGCGGTCAGCGCAGTGGCGTCACAGTCTGACACAGCGGGGACTCGAACCTGAATCAACGGGCAAACAAGTCCGGCATCTTAACCGCTCGCCCACCGCTTTGATCTGACCGCCGCGCATAAATAACTAACTAGCTGGCGTGCTCGAACGCTCGCTGATTGATATTTCACTCATGAAACTTTGTTTCAATTTGCACCGGGTATTTTTTTAACCCTTTAATGTTCGTGAGCTTTACGCAATCGATTGCGTTTTCTTTTTATTTTTTTTTTGCCAATTAAGGTGGTGTTTTATATGTGCGACCGTCACAAGCGACAGTTTATGGTGTCCGTGATCTTAAACGCAGCCACTTGCATATTTATTTATTTATTTATTAAAAATCCTTTTTTACATATATAATAATATCTTATGTAGGTACAATATAACTTGATAAAGTAGTAAATAAAATTTATAGTACTTTTGTATTCCTCCAGCACTGGGATGGAAACATATCATACATGGATGGTCATCTGAGATGCTGAAGTTCTATCTAAACTCAATATAGGGTACGCTCCCAGACCCGAGTTACTTGAAACCATGGAATATAGACAGAAATGACAGTTGCCGCCTCTGTGGGACATCTGCAGGCACGGTTAGGCACTACAGGAAGGAAATTAAGGTTCTCATACAGACACGATAAGGCGCTTGAAATTGTGAGAGAGGCTTCCAGCCTTGCGGTGACAAGATCAATCAAAGAATTAACCACATGGGAACAGTCGGTTGTAACATTTGTAAAACTGGGACAAATAGTCAGACCCACAACAAAGAAATTAGTAGGTATCAATAATTGGGAAGTCTGATGACTGAAATATCCGAATGGATACGAGAACAGAGAGATATAACCTTCCAAAAAGATCTGCATCTCGTCTCTTAGGCCTAACTTGACAATTTACTCTCTATACGCACTTTTCAATCTTTCGATTGTGACGTCTTCTATATATATGCTCATAAAATTTGTTATTGATGTGTCAAACAAATATAGTATAAAATAGAAACCCTAATGTATAAATATTTATGTGTAACATAATAATTTTTTGTCATTATAATATGTTATTTTAGTTATTTACATATATGTAAGAACTATATAAATTGCCACCCATAATTATTAAGAAATTGACATACTGAAATAGTAATAATGGGCTTTACCAAAAAATCCAATTCCTATACACATGGCTTATTTTAATTTTAATTGTATATCTTCCTTCTCTCTCCCTCTCACACAAATACCCATTTGTCTGTCCCTTTTCCAGTACCTCATTATGTGTCAGGTTTTCCCATCATTAATAGCATTATATACATACATTTATCTATTTACCTGTTATAACCTTTGTTTAATTTTGTATAAAAGAAATGTGAACTGTGTATTCAACACCAGTTGATTATGGCCTTATAAGCCGAAACGGTCGTCGGGAGAAAAATAAAATAAATTGTGGAATTATATATGTGTTCATATTAATCATTGTCAATTTACTCTCTTTCATTGAAAAGAGTTATTTATGTGACGTTGACTGTTCCATGGGACACAAATATTCCAAAAGACCACTAATACAAAATAAAAAAGTACAAGGAACTGCTAGATAAAACAGTTCAAAATGGCTTCAGCACAAAACCTGGAAACAAAAACAAAAACTTTAAAAACCTGGGTCTCCCTAGAGGTAAAATAAAAGAACTTTTGGATAGGGTGGTAAAAGCAGCATTTTCTGCATCCTATTGGATTAAGTTGCGCAGGGGAGTGGAGTATCAGTCGGAAGTTGGTGGGTGAGTGGTGAGCGAGACTTGAGTCATAAAGGGGCCCCTTAATCCCGCATACATGGTCGCAAGCCCATATGGCTAGCCTATTCTGGCTGGTACTCGGGTCACCTGTGCTTGTGGACCTGGATTCGTGAATCTAGAAAAACCACGATTGCCTTTCTCTTTTGTATCTTGATTTATTTTTTAATATGAACAATATAGGGTTAAATAATAATGTTCAAGTCTCAAGTAATTTATTCTTTGCACATCTTCACGTTTTCTCACGCCGCCGTTGCTCGATTCCAAGTAAAAACTGGAACATTGGTCTATCATACAATAGATGCAATATCTCAACATCTACCTGGTCAACATATAGATTGATTTGTTGTCAATATTACCTCTAACACAGTAATCAAATTGCAGAACATGTTTTCATATAACTGGTATTATTAACACATTTGCTGTTGTTAAATTTGAAATAATTGTATTTGTTGACAATCAAGATTGTTTGTCTTTGTCTTAATGGAAACGAACCAGTGTTGAGGATAAATTAATAATATCTAACATAAACGAAAATATCTATATCACAAAATAAATTTATTAAGAGCACTCTAATTATTAAAACTAGATATAATTTTTTTTTTTAAATTTTTTTTTATAAAAAATGAAGTTTTTTTGGTTTATTAACTTAAGCTGATGCATTTATGCAACGTTACATCGTATTTTTCCAGAAATTTTGATCTTCTTTAATTCATTAAAAAATATAATGCTCTATACCTACCTTATAGTTTTTTAGAAATTTATGATTATTGTCAAAAATCGGGGTATGCTTATTATTTTCCTACAAGAATATATACAGAACATAATTAAAAAGTTAAGGTATATTTTTCTTTATTAATATTCAAACTTACTAGGTTTTTTTTTTCAAAATGATTCGTTTTGTATTAATGATGCAAATTCAAATTGAAAAAGTAGGTACGTTGGCAGCAGTCACCCTCTTAAATATACTTAATTAAAATTATTACATATTTCACACATTTGTAATTTAAATTCAATTCAACTCGGTTCAAAGTCTTATTCCACGTTCAACTGAAACCTTATATAAAAAAATGTTTGAACCCTAGTTCAGTTGATCTCGATTTTGAGCTCTATTTCATACGACAGCACCGAATTTAGTTTCGTTAAGTTGGTTGTCATGACCACATAACAGTATGCGTGGCACGGAACACGTGCTCGCCAAACGATAGTTCTGTCAAACACAAACATGCAACACAAACGCTAAATAACATGCATTCATATATCGAGCATCACACTTCTATAAATAATATTAAAACTAAACTTTTCTCAAAATAATTAATAATATACGAAATTCATAACACTTATCCCTCTCCTTCTGTACTCCTTCTTCCCTCCCTATTCCCTCTTAACTCCCTCCTACCTCATCATGTATACATTACTCTTATAATATAATACTTACTTATTATGTAATATTTATTTTACCTGTGTACCTACTCTATTGTGGAAACCTATTATTGGCACATATGTTAATATTTCATTATTATTACCTTATACTATTTGTTTCCTAAATATAAATAAATAAATAAATAAACTCTAGCTATTTCACTTTTTAACATTTGATATTTTAGTATAGGTATTTTGTTACATTTTCGTTTGAATTCAACTCCAATTGAAAATTCTATTGGGTAAAACCGCTTTTAATATGTTTTTCTTATATATTATGGTCATATGTACTTCAAAATTGTGAATTATCAATTTTAAAAATTAAACAGTTTGGCATTCTTTTTTTTGTGGCGTGATTTTTTATTTTTTATAATTTCCAATGTTAAATTTTTGTTTCTAATTATGCATCTAAACTATCCAGGGACCCACTCAAACACATCCAAAATATTTCATCAAAATTGATCCAGCCGTTTGGGAGTTCAGTGACATACACACTTACAGATAAACATTTTTTTATAAGCTATTTAATACTCTCAATTGATCATATTTTAAACAGTTGATTTTGGGATATTGAGGCAAAACTGTTTTGATGTAACCATCCGATCGAATCCGTACGGATTGAAATTAGAGCGGTTTTGCAATCACTAGCCAAATTAAAGGCTGGAAAGACTGTAAACCGGATTCGCCAAATTCTCTTTAACAAACACAATGCTTGCATATTGCTTGTATTTGATTTAAACGAGCCTTCGGTTCACACGGAAGCTCTTAAGTAATCTTTGTTTATTTTCCTCACGTGGCTTTGAAGATTGGGCCAGTCATCTGAAATCAGTCGTTTAACGTACCAGAGAGGTTCATAGACTAATAAATGATCTTCAAGTTCGGCTTCAAAGACCATCTTATACCGCTCTTTAAATCAAACGCCTTTCCATGTTAATAAATTAACGGTTCAAGCTGTCCGTAGATGAAAACGTAACATTAACAAGTAGGTACATTCTGTCAATACTGCACAATATTCTCTCTAATCCAAACATGCCACAGTACCTTAAAAATAAATTCACTTATTTATCCAATCTTTATGCACAAGCTGTTATTGACACAGAGAGCGATGCAGAGAAAGTTGCTGGGTATTTCAATAAGGGACAGAATTCAGAATGTCATGATAAGAGAAAGAACCAAAGTAGCCGATGTAGCGGAAAGGGTCGCTGGTCTTAAGTGGAGCTGGGCTGTAAATATTGCCTGATGCCAGGATTCACGATGGACCAAAAAGATCGTAGAATGGCGACCGAGAACAAGCAGAAGAGGTGTCGGCAGACCTGATGAGATCAAGAAATGTGCCGGAGGGAGATGGATGCAGTGTGCCCAAGACAGGGAGTTGTGGAGGATCAAGGGGGAGGCCTATGTCTCAGGTCATTTCTCAGGTCGTCGTTCGAAGTTCAATCAGCAAGACTATGGAATAGCCTTAGTCCGGATATTGCGTCGTCTAACTCACTTAGTATTTTCAAGAATAAACTGATGAAGGAATATTTATCTCTTAACACCTGATCCCTATTTCTTCTCTTTGTTTTTTCCCTATCTTTTGTTTTTTTCTTTATTTAGTGTAGTGTATATTTATTTTCTTTGTTTCACCTTCATTCTTTTTTTGATGTATAATTTACATATATTATTTTGTCAAATTCTGTAATCTGGTTGGTTGGAAGAAATTGCCCAATGGCAATAAGCCCTCCAGTGTGCACTATTTGTGTTTTTACTGTGTACAAAAAGATAAGCAATAAATAATAAATTGAGAAGTTTTCTTCGTTTTGAAATGTTATTATTGACAAATAAATCATAAAAATACTCCTGGGGGTAAGTCTGATCCAACCGGCGAAATCAAAACCTTCACGATTGCCGATATCATGGATATAATTATTATATGGTGTTCCATAATATAGTTATATGTCATAGAACTCCATATGATAATTATATCCATGATATGGGTAATCATGAGGGTTTTGATTTTACCGCTTGACCAGACATGCCCGACCAGGTTTTAAGGTAGGTATGAAATAAAGAATTGTTTTATTTTATCAAAACATCAAATGAATAAATAACAGAAATAAAATATAAAGATACATAAATTCTAAAATCATAACAGAAAAAAACATTTTCTGTTATTTTATGCTCGTCGAAAGAACGGGTATGTAAATCAATTGTACCTAATAAATTGATATTGTTATTCATAGCAGTGTAGTGTAAATGATGGTAAACATTTTAATATTGATGTATGGCGAGGATTATGTCTTGTCACGTAACGATTATCGGAGTTAGATAATTCTGTAAAAACATACAGACATACATACATTAAGACATACATTATATAACTATAATATTATAGATCTTATATCATGTTGAATGTATATATCTAGTCACATCATGTCATGTCCTTATCAAGGCCTAGAAGGAGACAATTGAAGGTCATTCATCCACTTTCTTGATCGAATATTTTACTAGTTGCATGAAACACATGATTTTCAACTGTAGTTGGTGATATTATATATGTGTTTAGCGCAAGAATACGAAAAAACGCATGTATGTTATTGATAAAAAATAATAAACATACCTAACTATAATACCTGAAATTAAATACTTACATTCAAATATTTATTTTGTTTATACAAAACATGTATGTATATCAGGATAGGATATTATGGAGTCCAGTCCATTTTTCCTACCCCGAAGAGGTAAACAGCTTGATGTTAGTATCAAACTATTCTACCATACAAATGGTATGAAACGATGTCATCACTGAATTCAAGTACTGCTATAGTGTGAATGTTTTTAATGGAAAATGAAAATATTTAGTTGAGGCGTTTCGGCGTTTTTCGATATTATAAATCGAGTGGGTTGTGGCCAACGCTAAACTCCTCACTAACAGTCATTCTATAAAGAATTCAAATTTTGTATGGAAAATATTGAGTAAGTATGAAATGAGGTTGTTAAAGTATTTTTTATTTAAATATTTTATTATGAAAACAACTCTTCAATGCCATTTTATGAAAGTGATGCGTGCCTTTTTACCAGTTTGAAAATAAAAATTTCAAATTTAAAGTTTCCCGAGCTTGAGCTTTTTCCTGAGTTAGTGAGGAGTGAAAAAGAAAGTTCTAGTCGAATTGAGAACCTCCCCGTCTTTGGAATATATCATGCAATAGAAATGTATTCAGATATTTTGTAGGTAGGTACGTTTCTAGAAGAAAATAATGTGTACCTAAACTCACTACGAAGTGGAGAGTTATGTGTTGTGTACAACCCACTAATTTTATCTTGTAATGAACAATTTTCATGCAATGTAAATGTACAATTAGAACAAGTATATGAGTATTTATACTTAGGAAGCATGTTTCAGGGTGATGGAAGACTGGAAAAAGATATCGAAAGGAGAGTAACGGCAGGTAATATAGTGAATGGTGCATTAAGATCTGTAATGTTTGACGCTATTATTTCGAGGCAATCAAAGCTCGCGGTACACAATGGTATCGTCGCACCGACTCTAATGTATGATAGTGAAACATGGACATGGCAGAAGACGCATGAAAGTAGAATTAACGCGGTTGAAGTGAGGTCATTAAGACGAATGTGTGGTAAAACGATGTATGATAGAATTAGAAATGAGGATATTAGACGAGAATCCATGATTGATAGAGATATCGTAAATAAGATGAAAATAAAAGCCCTAAGGTGGTTTGGCCACATAGAAGGAATGAGTGATGACCGTCTGACAAAAAAGGATATAAGGATATAAAGGAACGAAAAGAAGAGGTCGGCCAAGGAAAAGTTGGCACGATCACATAAATGGAATTTTGAAAGATGGAGACGATAGAAGTAAGAACAGGAGAGGAGCGTGTATGAGACGATGCATGGATGTGAACGAAGCGAGAAATGTATGTCAAGATAGACAAGTCTGGCGTTTGGTTTTCTCTGCCTACCCCAAAAAGGGAAAGGGCGTGATGAGATGATATGGTGTGAATTCAAAACGTTTTCTTGTTAATGGAATATATTATGAAATATTGTAGACAGTATTTCATAATATATTCCATCGTCGGGGGTGTAACTCAGTGGTAGAGTGTCTGCTTCGCATGCTGAAAGTCCTGGGTTCAAATCCCAGCTCCTCCAAGTTTTTTTTTTATTTCCATATTTATCAATATTATTTTTAAAACATCCAAAACATTAAATCCATTCGTTATTATTACAAATGGGAATATTGAATACAATTATTTTCTTTTTTTAAATCAAGTTATATTTTGAAAATATTTTTTACCCATTGTAATATAATTAAAAATGTATGTGCATAGTGGATGACAATACATGGATATATTTTCATGAAGCCCATTAGAATTGTATACATTCCCTAAACATAAATGAAATAACTAAATTTTCCAGAACGTGAGAGCATTTTGAGAGTTTTGATAGACATAATCATAAAGAAGAAATCAATGGATGTCTATGGAAAATTAATCGCCTCTAAACCTCTAATGATATTTTGTTTATTTATTAATCAATTAATTTATTTATTTACAATAATAAAAATAATGCACACTTCCTTGCACCCTGCGCAAGTGGCGAGTTTATTGCCGTATGGCAATTTCTTCCAACTAACCAGTGTTTCATATATTTATTTATTAATTATTTAATTAATTTATTTTATTTATTTATAATTTTTTATTTATTTTTAATTACCTATTTAATTATATTTTTTAAATTTATTTATGTATTTATTCATTTTTTTATAAATTCATTAGTTAAATTATTTATTAATAAATAAATAAAATAATTAAATTATTTATTTACTTATTAATTACTTATTTATTATTCATTATTTTTTTTTTTCATTTATTCTATTAACCTATTTTTTATTACATTATTTTTATGTATTTATTTATTCGTTAATCGAATGATTTGTTGACTAATTTGTTTATTATTATATTTATTGTTTTTTTTAATCAATATAATCATGATGACACTATATTTGTATAGTGATTAGAGGACACAAAATTTCATAGTAGGTACCTACGCAATATATACTAAAACATACCATAATCATAGAATGCATTAGAACATTATTTGCATGATACCTGTTGAGATATAATATTTACAACCGTGATCATAATAAGTCACATTATTGATTATTGAGATTCTTTAAAGTTTTGACCATCTAGAATTATTCGGGACACTTCAACCAGTATTTTGTCACATTTCCATTTTTTATTAAAATATACAAATTCAAACCATAACGCCGTATTCCCGATTGGGGTATGCATGGAGGAACGAACACCATACTATTCTATTGCCTCATTCACATACATGCGTCGCATCATACATCAAAATAAATAAATAAAAAACGCAACAAACCAATTCGCCGACCACCAAGTTGATGCATACAAATATGGCGGTTAAACTATAAACGTTTTTGTTGAATGGAGTGGATATCCGTGGGTATTTATATATGTACAAAGAATGAATGGCTAACGACAAAAAAATAAATATAATGAAAAGGCGAAATGTGAGCACGTAGGTGGATAGGTTTGTTCATATGATACGTATGGATATTATTCAAATTCGATATCGGGCGGGTTATCAAAGACCGCTTATGTCTATAACGATTGTAAATTTTTTTTTGTCATTCATTCTGTATTCATGACGACTGGTGTCTTTGACAGTCATACCTTCAGAGATTTCTTAAAATATGTTGGTATATGGATATGCCAATGTACACAATGCCAATGTATGATATCATAGTATTGTCATTTTCATATTTTTTATTATTTTTTTACTGACCTGTTTCTGGTATAGTTTGAAAAGATGCAGATGCATATCTTTATATATATAATTCTTCCGTACGTGTGTATGTCACTGAACTCCTCCTAAACAGCTGAACAGATTTTTATGAAACTTTTTGTGTGTTTATGTTAGTCCCTGAATGGATTAGATTCACAAAAAAGAATTTAATAAAAGAATAATAAAAATGGGAATCGTTATAAATATTTTCGGAATACGCATTTTGAATAGTGGGAACATTGGCTTCCAATATGTCATAATATTATGCAATGTTGGTTATGACATTAAAACTTGATCCTATATGTTTTCATATTTTTAATATTTCATGAAATTATTAAGTTGTTTGTATATTTTCTTATTATTATTGTAGGTATAAAGCTATTTAGTTTTTTTACAAGTATATTCTGTTTTATTAAGTGGTATTATGACAATAGGTAGATATATCAAAGTTATCTCAATGTAATGTTTCGTAATATTTCCGTTTAAATATTTAAATTAATTTATGAATATTACATATATTAAATTACTTAGTTTTATGTATATTATGATCATTATATTACCCTTTGATATTATTATATTGTGATATAATATTCTGTTCTTGATAGCCAAATTTTAAAAAACATCCGTAATGTAAAGTGAGGTTATAAATATATAATTTTGTGATTGAAACGTCAAGTTCAAACAACAAACGTATATTAGAGAGAATTTTCTATAGTGAAAAAATCTACACCTTCGTACTATAAAATTAGGATATAAATATATTATATTTTACTATAAAATAAGGTTATAAATATATATTTTACTATAAAATAAGGTTATAAATATAGATTTTGTTTGAAAGACATACAGATACTCTTATGGCATTTTTAATTTTTTTTTTTAAGAGAGAGAGAGAGAGAGAGAGAGAGAGAGAGAGAGAGAGAGAGAGAGAGAGAGAGAGAGAGAGGACAACGTCTGTCGGGTCCGCTAGTAATCTATATAAATAAAACAAAGTTTGGTAAGTTAGACTATTTATAACTCTAGAACGGCTGGACCAATTGTAATGATCTCTTATTTGTTGGATTTATAACCGCCCCGGATAACATAACTGTAAAAATTTCGGAAAAAATAAAAAAAATGTAAAAAAAAACATGTACTTAAATAAACTGTACACCTGGTGGTACCTATTATGCAAGCAATATTGAATGTAAAAAAACATGTACTTAAATAAACTGTACACCTGGTGGTACCTATTATGCAAGCAATATTGAATGTAAAAAAACATGTACTTAAATAAACTGTACACCTGGTGGTACCTATTATGCAAGCAATATTGAATGTAAAAAAACATGTACTTAAATAAACTGTACACCTGGTGGTACCTATTATGCAAGCAATATTGAATGTAAAAACATGTACTTAAATAAACTGTACACTTGGTGGTACCTATTATGCAAGCAATATTGAATGTAAAAAAAATTGAATGTAAAACTTCAGGGTAGGTAGGCTACCTACCTAAAAAAATCATTTTTTTGTATTCATTTTATTACGTTGATAAAATCCTAAATAAGGTTTAGCTAAAAGTTAACACGACATCCGCATTGACTGAGGCAGTACGAAGTTTGCCGGGTCAGCTTGTATTTATATAAAAATAATATTTAAGGAGGGGACTGCTGCCAACATACCTATTTTCTCAATTTGAATTTGCGTCATTATTACAAAACGAATCATTTTGAAAAAAATAATCTAGTTAGTTTGGATATTTATAAATAAAAATATACCTTATTTTTTTAATTATGTTAATTAAAAAAATAAAAAATAAAAAATAATAAGCATACCCCAATTTTTGACATTTATCTTAAATTTCTAAAAAACTATTAGGTATAGAGCATTATATTTTTTTATAAATTAAAGGATATCAAAATACCTAGAAAAATACGATGTAACGTTGCATTAATGCATCAGGTTAAGTTAATAAACCAAAAAAACTTATATTTCGCAATGGCGCTGAATGGAAAATAAATGTTTTTTAGGTTTATTTACTAAACCTGAAGCATTAATGCAACGTCACATCGTATTTTTCTAGATATTTTTGTCTTCTTTAATTTAAAAAAAAATATATTGAACTACGCCTTATATTTTATTAAAAATATAAGATAAACGTTGGAAATCGGGGTATGCCATTATTTTTCTACAAGAATTTATACAGAACATTATCAAAAAGTAAAGATACATTTTTCTTTATGAATACCCAAACTATCTAAATTATTTTTTTCAAAACGATTTGATAAGAAATAATGATGGTATATCAAATTGAAAAATAGGTACGTTGGCAGCAGTCCCCCCTTTAACTCACTGCATTAGTGATTTGTTTTCTTGTTCATTTAGTGATATGGTGCCTTATTATCCGAAGATTCCCACTGAATTGTCTGTCACCAGAGGTCTTGGTCACTTCTCTGATGCCCTATATAGGTATATGGATCTGGAGTCGTCGACAGTCCGCACGTGTGAATCTCGACCTGCACTTGCTGATTAATCTATTTGCACCTTGGTGCCGAGATTGCAAATATAGGGGGCTCCATGAGCTACTCTTCGTACCATGCACTGTTTTTTTTGTTGTTGTTCATTCTAGCGTTCTGCGAAGGGGCCGTTGCGGCCGTCCCCAATGCGGAGCGGATGGTGGTGGCAGTAGCGATTACTTGTTCAAAAATATGTCAAAAACGAATGGGTTGTGGCTATGAAAAATTATAACAAAAATATAATATTTAGCTCACTACATTATTTATTTATTTATTTATTTATTTTGTTCATGCTATCTCTTACATAGGTTACACTTTTATTTTGTTTTACAAAAAAAGACATAATATAGCGATGAGTGTAGTTAGCAGTGTTGGTATTGTTTTAATCACCGTCAAACTAGGCAAGGCCTGTACATAATATAGTGATGAGTGTAGTTAGCAGTGTTGGTATTGTTTTAATCACCGTCAAACTAGGCAAGGCCTGTACATAATATAGTGATGAGTGTAGTTAGCAGTGTTGGTATTGTTTTAATCACCGTCAAACTAGGCAAGGCATGTACATAATATAGTGATGAGTGTAGTTAGCAGTGTTGGTATTGTTTTAATCACCGTCAAACTAGGCAAGGCCTGTACATAATATAGTGATGAGTGTAGTTAGCAGTGTTGGTATTGTTTTAATCACCGTCAAACTAGGCAAGGCCTGTACATAATATAGTGATGAGTGTAGTTAGCAGTGTTGGTATTGTTTTAATCACCGTCAAACTAGGCAAGGCCTGTACATAATATAGTGATGAGTGTAGTTAGCAGTGTTGGTATTGTTTTAATCACCGTCAAACTAGGCAAGGCCTGTACATAATATAGTGATGAGTGTAGTTAGCAGTGTTGGTATTGTTTTAATCACCGTCAAACTAGGCAAGGCCTGTACATAATATAGTGATGAGTGTAGTTAGCAGTGTTGGTATTGTTTTAATCACCGTCAAACTAGGCAAGGCATGTACATAATATAGTGATGAGTGTAGTTAGCAGTGTTGGTATTGTTTTAATCACCGTCAAACTAGGCAAGGCCTGTACATAATATAGTGATGAGTGTAGTTAGCAGTGTTGGTATTGTTTTAATCACCGTCAAACTAGGCAAGGCATGTACATAATATAGTGATGAGTGTAGTTAGCAGTGTTGGTATTGTTTTAATCACCGTCAAACTAGGCAAGGCCTGTACATAATATAGTGATGAGTGTAGTTAGCAGTGTTGGTATTGTTTTAATCACCGTCAAACTAGGCAAGGCCTGTACATAATATAGTGATGAGTGTAGTTAGCAGTGTTGGTATTGTTTTAATCACCGTCAAACTAGGCAAGGCCTGTACATAATATAGTGATGAGTGTAGTTAGCAGTGTTGGTATTGTTTTAATCACCGTCAAACTAGGCAAGGCCTGTACATAATATAGTGATGAGTGTAGTTAGCAGTGTTGGTATTGTTTTAATCACCGTCAAACTAGGCAAGGCCTGTACATAATATAGTGATGAGTGTAGTTAGCAGTGTTGGTATTGTTTTAATCACCGTCAAACTAGGCAAGGCATGTACATAATATAGTGATGAGTGTAGTTAGCAGTGTTGGTATTGTTTTAATCACCGTCAAACTAGGCAAGGCCTGTACATAATATAGTGATGAGTGTAGTTAGCAGTGTTGGTATTGTTTTAATCACCGTCAAACTAGGCAAGGCATGTACATAATATAGTGATGAGTGTAGTTAGCAGTGTTGGTATTGTTTTAATCACCGTCAAACTAGGCAAGGCCTGTACATAATATAGTGATGAGTGTAGTTAGCAGTGTTGGTATTGTTTTAATCACCGTCAAACTAGGCAAGGCCTGTACATAATATAGTGATGAGTGTAGTTAGCAGTGTTGGTATTGTTTTAATCACCGTCAAACTAGGCAAGGCCTGTACATAATATAGTGATGAGTGTAGTTAGCAGTGTTGGTATTGTTTTAATCACCGTCAAACTAGGCAAGGCCTGTACATAATATAGTGATGAGTGTAGTTAGCAGTGTTGGTATTGTTTTAATCACCGTCAAACTAGGCAAGGCATGTGTTATGCCGGCTATCTCATATATTGAATATTTTTTATAATGTAGCATAAAATCGTAAATGTAATTCAGATATAACGTAAATGTAATATAAAATAGATGTAATATAAGCATAACATAATATATTATATAAACATAACAAATATAAAATATTATGTAATATAAAAATAAAAATATTTCGCTTTATTACGATAAAACAATATTAACTGACCGGTCAATTCAACATAACATACCCGATTTAATAATACATGATAAAATAAAAAAATGACATACATTTGCGACGTGGCTATTCCAAATTCTAGTAATATTATAAAAACTTTTGATGAAAAAATTAGAAAATACACCGCTTTAGGTAACGAGATTAAAAGACTTTGGCATTCTCGTAAAATAAGAATACCTATTACCGTTCATTATTTCAGCCACTGGCATTATTCCAAAATCGTTAATCCGTAATATAGAGATTATAGATTTATGGAAAAACTTAATAATAAAAATGCAAAAAACGGTAATAATGAATATATGTAGAATCGTGAAAGATTTTTTAAACGTTAATATTCGGGAATCAGTAGGGATGTTAGGTAGTATAGAGACCTTCTAAGAGCCTGATCCTTTGATATGTTAAGTATCTGGATGGGTGAACTATTCCCAATTGAAAGCTTGATGATGCGTTTGTTGCATTTTATTTTGCTCTTTTAAATAATTTACAATTTACGCATTGATCTGCTTATTCTTTTGAGGAATTGTACAATGGTAATAATAATAATTGAGTGTTATTATTTGTAGTGCTTAATTGTTTTTAATATCATTAGTAAATCGGCCAGCGCCGTAAAAAATACATAGATATAAATATTTAACTCCCAAAATCAAGCAGATAAAATTCCATTATTTCACTTGCTTTAATCTCAGTATGCCCTCCATCACACGCCAGGTTACAGAAACTCATACCAGTAATAAGTTTATATTTATGATTTTGTTTGAAAGATGTTCTGTAATATCCTTTTTAAATATATTTTTATTTTTTATTACCTTAAGTTCCAACGGAAGCCGATTGAATGCTGTCGGTGCTCTAAAAGCAAATTGATGTTGAGCCATTGCTGTTCTAGTCAAAGGCACGTGAAAATTCATGTTTAGTGATTGATGTGTATTACATATTTTTTGTGATCTTGATTTAAATCGATTGTTGAAAAAAAAGTACAACACCATTGATCTTATGTATAATATTGTTTGATGTCAAGTACTTTGTAATCCACAAAAAGTGCTATGGATATGGAGAGTCCATAGGCCACATATAAAAGAAATAAAAAAAATAAACGGTAATATAGAGAGTCTTCACTGGACCATATGCTGGTAACTAATTTGTGCATTAACATAATGGATATATGACTGTTTGTACTCTTAAATAAAACGAGTGGGTTGTGGCCAACACTAAACTCTCCGCACCACAAATATTGACAATCTCAATATGGTAAAATATGCTTATGTTATATGAAATATTTTATTCATTCTAAATTTTACTACCAGGAATATAAATTTTCTAACGATAGTATATTTTTATGATAAGATAGACAAACTTTTAATGTAGTATGGTGTAGAATGCTTGTGTTGTATGAAATATTTTAATAAAAGCAGATAAATTTTGTTTTAAAGAGCGTTAGAGCATTTTGACAATTTTGACACGTGATATCATATGAAGAAATTTTTTGTTATTTATGGAAAGCTAATCAGTTCTATGTTCAAGCTCTTTGCATTATAACATGAAATCAAATTACTGAACTTTTCCATACATAAGAAATTTATCTGATTACATTTTTATTCATACTAAATTTTACTACCAGGAATATAAATTTTCTAACGATAGTATATTTTTATGTTAAGATAGACAAACTATTAATGCAGTATGGTGTAAAATGCTTATGTTGTATGAAATATTTTAATAAAAGCAGATAAATTTTGTTTCAAAGAGCGTTAGAGAATTTTGACAATTTTGAAACGTGATATCATATGAAGAAATTTTATGATATCTATGAAAAGCTAATCAGTTCTAAGTTCAAGCTATTAATATTCTTATATCAATATGAAATCAATGAACTGAACATTGCCAAATATAAAAAAAATATTTTGTTACATATAAGTTTCATACAAAAATCCATTAAATAAAATATAATTTTTGAAACCGTTGAATATTTTTCTTTTAACATTGACCAACTTTGAATACAATTTTATGAAGATTCTTGGTGTTGTATAAATAGTTGAAACCAAATTAAAATATCTCTAATTTCCAGGTCGTGAGAACATTTTTTCAGTTTTAATAGATGAAATCATAAAGAAACATTGAGAAAAAATGAACCGTTGTCTATGGAAAACTAATCAGCTCTAAGTTTATGGACTTAACACATGTGATATCAATATGAAGTCAATCGAACTTATATTTTGGGATGCAGAGAGGACACAAAAAAAAAACAACGTAAATGATGAATTCATAGAGAAGAAATCAAAAGTTGTCTATGTAAAACTAATCAGCTCTAGGTCTTTGCACTTTACACATATGATGTTAATATGAAGTCGATTGGACTTATAGTTTGGGCTGTAGAGAGGACACAAAAAAGATAAATGCTACGGCGTACGGCGTATACGCCATACACACAAACACATCAGGACGAAACTCATAGTGTGCATTCTCTACATGATACCCATTGAGAAATTGATGTAAAAAAAAAACGCTTAAATTTTGCGAAATCATGACTCTCCCCTATTCCATTGGAGAGTAATAAAAAAAATAATCATATTTTTTTTGTATGGACACTGTGACTGCTTACCACTTTGGAGACACAGCATGATGGTATATGAATCTAAAAATAAAATTAGATTTATAAAATCTATTGAGCATACTGCCAACGCATTACTATATCTCGACACACAATAATTGTCATTACCCACCAATTTCATTTTATGATTTTTCACAGTTTTTTTTGTCCGTCTGCGGTATCTACGAATAGCTTTCTGCTTTCGTCGCCAGAGTCGCTAATGATCGTTTGCGATTGGCCATGGTTTTGTGATTATCTTTTTCACATGCGACGTCATATCTCGTACATGTTGCAAATCAAATCAAAATTACAACAATTTACAATTATCTAAAATTATCTAAAATTTTTTTACTAAATTTCGTTGTCATCATCCTAATTCCGCGATTGAACGAATCAATTTGCCTAGGAATCTAGGAGGTAGGGGTATAATAAAAATAACATCGTTACATAATAATCAAATCGAATCGCTAAAATCTTTCTTTCACAAAAAATCTAAGAGTTCTTTAATGCATAAAGTTATCTGTGAGGCGGACAAAAATTTAACAACATTAAATTTAAATTACGAGAATGCCAATAGCAATATTATAAATATAAATGACGACCTTCTAAATTCGTGGCTAAATAAAAGAATTCATTCTGTACATCCAAAATTTCTCAATCAATCTTATGTTGACAAAGTTTGGTCAAACATATGGTTGAGTATTGGTGATTTGGACGCGGATTTAGAAGGTTTTATAATAGCGATTCAGGATAGAGTAATAAAAACTAAAAATTATCAAAAATATATAATAAAAGACATAAATGTAGTAGATGATAGTTGTAGGAAATGTTTGGCTTTTCCGGAAACAATCGAGCATATAATATCGGGCTGTTCTTTTCTCGCGCAATCAGAATATACATTTAGACATAACCAAGTAGCAAAAATAATACATCAAAATTTAGCTATTAAATATAAATTAATTGACGCGATAAACATAACACCATATTATGAATATGATCCGATTTCATTTTTAGAAAATAATAATATTTCGCTTTATTACGATAAAACAATATTAACTGACCGGTCAATTCAACATAACAGACCCGATTTAATAATACATGATAAAATTAAAAAAATAACATATATTTGCGACGTGGCTATTCCAAATTATAAAAACTTTTGATGAAAAAATTAGAAAATACACCTCTTTAGGTAACAAGATTAAAAGACTTTGGCATTCTCGTAAAATAATAATATTACCGTTCATTATTTCAGCCACTGGCATTATTCCAAAATCGTTAATCCGTAATTTAGAAATTATAGATTTATCGAAAAACTTAATAATAAAAATGCAAAAAACGGCAATAATGAATACATGTAGAATCGTAAAAGTTTTTTTAAACGTTAATATTCGGGAATCAGTAGGGTTGTTAGGTAGTATAGAGACCTCCTCAGAGCCTAATCCTTTGATATGTTAAGTATCTGGATGGGTGAACTATTCCCAATTGAAAGCTTCATGATGCGTTTGTTGCATTTTATTTTACTCTTTTAAATAATTTACAATTTACGCATTGATCTGCTAATTCTTTTGAGGAAGTGTATAATGTTAATAATAATAATTGAGTGTTATTATTTGTAGTGCTTAATTGTTATTAATATCATTAGTCAATCGGCCAGAGCCGTAAAAAAATTATTCCTGTCTGTGAGCAGGGGGGTGCAATGCTACACATAAACCATATTTTTACATATAAAATTTCATTAAATGTTACAGAAGAATAATAAATATTTTACAGAATATAGATTACATATATACACAAAGAAAATGAGAATAAAAAATAACAAATGAGTTTATATGAAATATAATAATAAAAAAAAAACACTTTGTGTAGGAATTATATAATAATTGTCTTTGATCCAACACTTCTGTCCATCTTTGTGACAGTCTTGGACCTTTATGATCGTGTTAAGGTATGTCCTGTGGTATGTCCATATTCGCTCACGGTATGCGGCGATTCGATGTCTGAGGATACCAAGAAATCCTTGACATTGCCCCTTCGCAATCATATTTGTGATTGAAAAACGCAGACGAAGAAAACATACCAAAGCTGACAGGAATGGAATAAGAGAGGTCGAGGTCGGCCAAGAAAAGATAACACGACCATGTGAACGAATTCCTGAAAGAGAGAAATGTAAGAGGCGTAAACAATATCATTTAATTTACTACAGCTAGATCCTTCAAGGCTGCATTGAGGATCCCTTAAGGTTTTCCGCCCGTGACTTCTGACTCGGCACTTTTTTTTTTTGTTTTTATTTGTTAATTTACACAATTTACATTTGGTTATATAAATTTTGCACTAAAGTGTATGAACAGTTTGTCAGTGCAAGCTACTCTCGTACACTATAATATTATATTGTTAATCAACCATCAATATGTCTACACATATATAGAACTTTATTATTTTTTTCTATCATTTTACAATGAGAATAAAGCACAAACAGAACAAAATAAAGTAAATTAAAAACACAGCAATGAAAACAAGGCAAATAAGAACAAATATAAAAACATCAAAAGCAATGAAAATTAAGCATGTTAGGTGTAAAATTGTTTTAAAGAGATTTTTATTTTTTTCTTGTCTTTCATCATAGTACCCAGTATATGTTTAGGTAGTTTATTGAATAATTTCGGTATTATTTTTGCCTTAGTTCTGTCACCGTAATAGTTATTTGTTTTTGGTATTGTCAGTAAGTCGTTTGTTATTTGTCGAGTTGTATATTTGTGAGTTATCTTTAATTTAAATTCATCCCTGTAAAGTTCTTCCATAATACAACCAAACCTTCGGACTAGGCAAATCCTGAAAGAAAATTGGGAAATGTCGAAAATATAATGTTTTTTAGCAGTGAAAAACATTAAATTTCATTTCTTTATTCATTTCAGTGACCATGAAAAATATTTTTTAAATCACATTTCAAAATAACTTTATGTGGCCTGGTAAAGCATCGTATCTACATACGGTTCAATTTTTAATATTGTAGTAGGTATAGTTGCAATAAAATAAATTAAAAATGTTAGTTCTTGAATTTCTTAATATAATATTCATCGGCAAGCCAAGATTTTCGGCTTCTATAAGCAATTCCGCTACTGACAATACATACAACTAAACTTCGGAAAACACAGGAATTCACGTGTCCATGTGGTTGAGAAACTGCAAAAAAATCGTCAAGCCGAACAGTACCTAGAACCTAGAACAGTACTTTGTATACGAAATCTGTAAAAAATAGACTTGAAAACCTAATACATTTTTTAATAGTGGATTTTCGTTTTTTCTTTGTGTTGTGTTTTCATTGTTCTCACTTCTTTTCTTTTTTTCATATTTTTTATTGTATGCATCTTATGCTATCAATGCCGCTATCAGAGTTTTCGTTTTTCTTTGTATTCTATTTGCATTTTTCTTATTTCCTATTTTTTATATTTTTATTGTATGTAGGTATTTATTGTCAGTGCTTATTTTTTCCTTTATTTAATTTTACTGTGAATTTCATTTATACTTCTTGTTGCTGAAAAAACAAACCAATTATTTTTTGACAGGGAAGATATATTAGGTTATTTATTTCTAAAGATATCAAGATATTGTGATTCATTTTACGATAATTGTTTACGATCTCTGCTTTGTCCAACACATTTGGGGTCACAGCATGGAACATCCAAGATAACGCACCAATACTATATCAATGACGTTGACCGACAAACATACATATTTCCGTTTTTTTCAATTCTAAATACTTATTTGCACCTCACACAATATGTTAATCAATTTATACATTGTTATATAATAAAGGGAGCAACTATTGTCAGCAAATTCTCAATTCATAAAAACATACACGACAAAACCACTAACATAGACCATGGGCTATACAATCACACAATATTATAGCTTACTATGATTAAGCAATTAATATAAAGTAACTAGTCTACCACCTCGGAACTCGGAATGTTATAAGAGCTTCTAGCTTTTACAGAAATAAAATTTGCATATTTTAAATTTAGCACCGTACGAAAGTTGACAGTTACAATGAGTTTTTTAAATTGTGGTTGGTTGGTTGGTTAGCCGTGTGTTAATGAAGACATATTACCAGATTACAACTTCTATTTTCACACTTTAACTAACACTGCACTTCCATGGGCGTCTCGTTATTATTTGTATTAAATTTTTTGGCTTCTTCAAGAAGCAATCTTTACCGGTTTCGAGACAGTGTGTCTTTCATCTTCATCCATGACAAGGATAGATACCTAGATGTGCATGAATATTAGCAGACCATTAAGACGGTACGAAAGTCATCTAATTTAAATATTATTTACAAAATTATGTGATAACAGTACCTCAAAAGCAAATTCACTTATTTATCCAATCATGGACTTCCACTCCGATCGTCTGAACGTACAACACTATCCATAATACAGAATTTCTCAGCTCTTCGTTCGAAGTACAATCAGCAAGATTATGGAATTTCCTTAGTCCGGATATTGCGTCGTCTAACTCACTTAGTATTTGTTTTCAAGAAAAAACTAAAGAAGGAATATTTATCCTTGAACACCTGATCCCGATTTCCTCTCATATCCTTACCATATCCTTTTTTCTTGCTATGAATTATTATTATTTTTTTGTTTTAATAGTATTTAAGTGTAATACGTATTTTCTATGATTTATTTTACTCTTATTTATTTGCTGTTGTACATACCTACATAATGTTGTAATACTTTGTAATCTGGTTGGTTAGAAGAAATTGCCTAATGGCAATAAGCCCGCCAGTGTACAATTATATTTGTTTATATTATGTACAAGAAGATGTATAAATAAATAAATAAATAAATAACGACACATAGGTATTTACATTAAGACGGTATGAAAGTCATCTAATTTAAAAATGTTTTACAAATTTTTGTGTTAAGTACTTAGGTATTTACATTAAGACGGTATGAAAGTCATCTAATTTAAAATGTTTTTACAAAATTTTGTATCGAGTACATAGGTACCTATATGCATTAAGACGGTACGAAAGTCATCTAATTTAAATATTTTTTCCAAATTTTGTGTTGAGTACCTACATAGGTATTTACATTAAGACGGTACGAAAGTCATCTAATTTAAATATTTTTTACAAAATTTTGTGTTGAGTACATAGGTACCTATTTACATTAAGACGGTACGAAAGTCATCTAATTTAAATATTTTTTACAAAATTTTGTACCTATATTTCATACTGGCGGGCTTATTGCCATTAGGAAATTTCATCCTACCAATCAGATTACGGTGGAGACATAGTCTGGATTTGTGAGACGATAAATATCACGAATCTCCAGAATATAGCAACGTGTTATTGGATGCGTGTTGTAATTTGCACAAGAAGCAATACATTGCAATATTTATCAGTATATGTTTCCGTTAGCTACATTGTATCCGTCCTTATTACATATCCCACATTTCTTACATTAAATAAATATTAACAGCATATTTTATTCAGCTGTCACTGTTTAAAAAAACTGTCACATTCATATTGTTTGTACCAACCTAAGTATATCTACAGCCACTGGTGTGTGAACGTGTCTGAAGCAAGTGTATGCAGTAATTACCGTGAAACAAATAACAGATATAACCTAGACGTCAACGCCATTATATTTATACCTATCTCTCTCTCTCTCTTGACTTTGTGACGGTAGTCAAGCGTGAACTTGAACAACACCCTTACTATATCACAAGCACTCTTTGACATCTTGCTCCTCTAACAATAATACTCGGTCCAATGTTTTTTTAACTGCGAAAAACGGTGGTTCTAAACCGTTGCGAGATGGTTGGTGGTCTATATTATTTTTTTAGACTTTGAAATGTACATAAGATATCTTTTTTTTAATGAATATGTCCTTGAAACAAGTGCATATATACATCTACATTTATATAAAAATTGATGTTGGTATGTTTGCATGTATGTGGTTGATGGACTCCTATACCGACAATCTGGTTGCGTTGAAACTTTGGGGATTTGTTCAGCACACACCGGTGGACCGAAGGGATGGAAGGGACGAAAGGGAATTTCAATTTAATTTTATTTTATTTATTTAAGGTTACATACGTAAGGTTACGTACCACTACAGGGCAGAACGCATTCATTGTGCGGGCTTGCAATAGTTACAACAATAACTTTGCAGGCCTGGACATGTTTGATAGTAGCCAACTGCGATACAAAATTGAACTATATAAAAGGTTGCATTCGCCTACAACGATAGTTGAATAAATATTAATAAATATGTTTACTTCACTCCTTACAACCCATCCTATAACCATGCACATTCTTCTTATACTTATTACAATATATGAAATGCTTTTTTTTTTTTATTCAATTTTTTGTAACTGTCATTATTCTGTACTTTCTGGGATTGGTATGTAATTGGTCTCATTTCTGTAAATCGTTTGTGTATTGTAAGTGTTAACATGACTGTTTACTAATCCAAATAAATTAATAATAATAAATTAATAATACAGTTTTTTTTTAAATTAACATAAAATCTCAAAATGAATTAACAAATACAAAACCAAGATTGTAACACCATACGGTCTTAAAATAAACAATCATAAGTGAAATGAAAAAAAGAAAAAAAACCAAAAAGGATAAAAAACAATCAATATTAAATAAACAAATAAAGAATGAAGGACTGAATTGATGGTAGGGACTGAAAATACGGAAATATAGTTAGTAAATAATTATACACATGCAGGATAACGTCTGCCGGGTTTTACTAGTATATTACTTATAATTTATACTTGGTTAGTTTCTAATCCAGATCTCATTATTTCCATATGTGCATATTCAATTTTATTTATTTATTTAATATTGCTTCTCGGGCAACTAACAGGTAGGTACTATGTCAAATATTAATTTAACACGCACCCAATAACTAGTTGCCACATTCTGGACACTTATGTACGATATTAATCGTCTCACAGATCCAGACTAAAAACACAATTAAAAAACTGTGTCTCCTCCGGGAATCGAACCCGGGACCTTTGGATCAGCAGTCAGATATCCAATCAACTGAGCCACGAAGGCCGACAATTTTGTCCAATTTCCATTATTAATTCCAGGTTTTAATCTTTTATGCTTTTCCAGTGTCTTGATAAATATTTTTTTTCTGTTAATTTTCAATTACATACACATCTGGCATCCATTCCATTATCGATCCTTTTGTTGTTTATATTTAATTAAAAGTAAACAAATAAATAAATAAATAAAAAATGAGAATAACCTTTTCAAAGATTTCTTCACGTTAAAATGAAGGAGAAATGAAGTTAAAGAAAACTTAAATCGATCTAATGTACATATAAATAACGCCTGAATATTGTGCAACATGTATAGCAGTCACAATTCAAGTTCAGAAATACAAAATTGTTCAATTTTGTATTTCTGATCAAGTTTGAAACAGTTATGACGTGCATTTTCATCGGGAATACAACAAATCTAAAAGCTTCAGAACTCTAACTAGTCGGAAAGTTAGTTGAAAATCGAATGCTAAATTACAGTGAAGTTAAATGAAAGGTTTCTAAGTAAGTATCTACATACCTAATAATAATATTTAATACATGTAATATTTAATTGGTCATCAAAAAAATCATACAGATATGCAACTACATACGTTGGGGGGCTGTATGAAATAAAATTATGAAAGCTCTGATCTCCGGGGATACCTTTTCAATTGTGACGAATTTCAACACAGAATCGTCGCAGACTGTCAAAAGATCGTCTTCAGATAATTCTGTAATTTATAAACCACTCAAAACTCATCAACATCACGTGTTTTGAAAGTCACTTGGACACATGCGCACTATCAATCATACAAAAAATACACATCGAGTATGATTTTAGTTGCACATTCGTAACTGAAGATCGTGACCACGTTTTACGGAGAAACCGTATCGCGTCTTGTGAGAAATCAAAATATTTCTATTTGAGTAAGAATTTTGTTAAAAAAAACAACCTTAAAGGGGTTTCCACCAACCAATGTGTCTGTCAATGGAAGGTGTGATTTCTAATAATTTTTCGTTATAAAAAAACACGCCATACACTCGTAAAATACCATACATTTTGAAGGTTATCTACGAAAGCCACCACTTACTTAAAAGTAATAACAAAATCAATAGCAAGTAGTAACAAACTAATAACAAATTAATAATAGCAAAAGTAAAAGAAATATTAAAATAAATTGCAAGTAGTAACAAACTAATAACAAAGTAATAATAGCAAAAATAAAAGTAAAAGTAATAACAAAATTAATAGCAAGTAGTAGGTAACACACTAATAACAAATTAGTAATAGCAAAAATAAAAGTAAAAGTAATAACAAAATGACAAAGTAATAATAGCAAAAATAAAAGTAAAAGTAATAACAAAATTAATAGCAAGTAGTAGGTAACACACTAATAACAAATTAGTAATAGCAAAAATAAAAGTAAAAGTAATAACAAAATTAATAACAAGTAGTAGGTAACACACTAATAACAAATTAGTAATAGCAAAAATAAAAGTAAAAGTAATAACAAAATTAATAGCAAGTAGTAGGTAACACACTTATAACAAATTAGTAATAGCAAAAATAAAAGTAAAAGTAATAACAAAATTAATAGCAAGTAGTAGGTAACACACCAATAACAAATTAGTAATAGCAAAAATAAAAGTAAAAGTAATAACAAAATTAATAGCAAGTAGTAGGCAACACACTTATTACAAATTAGTAATAGCAAAAATAAAAGTAAAAGTAATAACAAAATTAATAGCAAGTAGAAGGTAACACACTAATAACAAATTAGTAATAGCAAAAATAAAAGTAAAAGTAATAACAAAATTAATAGCAAGTAGTAGGCAACACACTTATTACAAATTAGTAATAGCAAAAATAAAAGTAAAAGTAATAACAAAATTAATAGCAAGTAGAAGGTAACACACTAATAACAAATTAGTAATAGCAAAAATAAAAGTAAAAGTAATAACAAAATTAATAGCAAGTAGTAGGTAACACGCTAATAACAAATTAGTAATAGCAAAAATAAGAGTAAAAGTAGGCAACGAATAATGTGAGAAATTTTTTCCAACTGTCGATTTGTTCGAATTTTGATTTTTAATTTATTTTTCCATATATCTCGAAAACCTTAAAAATAAAAGCTAGAATGCTGAAAATTGGTATAGATATATAAAAAAAAACAAAATCTCATTTTTTTTTAAAGTTTCAGAGTTTATGTTTTTAGCTGCCTATATTTCCAAAGTTTTTTAAAAATATCGAAAAAAGCCGAAACACCCCAACTAGATAATTTAATTTTATATAAAAAACGTGAGCATGGTACATCTTAAACCTTTTTATGACAATTACATTAGGTACACAAAATCTACGGGGACTCAATAGTATGATACTTAATCTCCAAACATCATCATGCTGTTTTCATATTCTGGGTAGGAAAAACATACTGACCTCCATACTATCCTATCCTGACGTACATACCTACATGTTTTATATACAAAATAAAATATCTCAAAATATAAATTAATTTGTGTTTAAGTGTATAGTTTGGTACCTACTTATTCTTTGTGTTACATGCAACTAGTATAATTCGAAATATGTAAATAATAATAAGATTTCAAATAATATCCTATTTTTTGTAATTTAAAATGCTCGACAAAGTTAGTTTACAAGTTTAAAAAAATATATTTAATGTTTTTATTTTCCCGTTTATTAATTTTAATGCGTGGTCACACCAAATTGAATCACGCTCCAAATTGTTCAATTTGATAATTTCGCGTAAATTCACAATTCGTCGCCGTCGATCGCGAGATAAAATAATGAAATATACCTAAATATAATTTTCCACGCTCGGAATATTTCACACACAAGTTGGCCTATGCGAACTCTGCTCTATCTCGGATCTGAACACGAGCTGGTAGCGTAGTATTATGACATATTTCAGATTTCATGCGTTTCGACGTTAACTTGTTTTATTTTTTTTTTATCACGAGTTTCGACGCTATGGCATATAATTTATTATTTTTATTTTATTCAGAAAACATACAGCATACATAATAATAATAACAAAAACGATACAGTTTCATGCCTAAATAAATAAATAAATAAATAAACTATTTATTTGTTGCCATTAATGTTACATCAAACAAAAAAAAAGAATATATATATACAATTTTGAACTACAATTGACAACAAAAAGGCTATTGCTCAGCTGCGCACTACCAAGTATCCCTGGAGTGCTGCTGGTTTTCAGCAAAGCCTAAGGACAACACAAAACATTGAGGACAGACCACATGTCATAACCTATAAAAATCTAATAGTAATTAAAAATAAAATGTATTTCTTCCTTCTCTTTTTTTCACTGCTGGCACCCTTGTTGGTTCAATAAACATATCTTGCAGTGTTTCTTAAAACTCTTTAACTTAAAATACACGTTTTCACTTATATAAAAAAGTAATACCTAAACACATTTTTTATTTATTAATTATTTCTTTTTTATCATCATCATAGGGCGGGTACATTCTAAACACGATGAAGGAACATCAAATATTACCCCGGCTAAAAAAATGCAATTTTCATAGCAAAAGTAAAGGGAACAAGCAAGCAGTAAAAATAACATATTTTTTAAATTATTCTGGTTAATATTAAAATGCTCAAACAAATGTAAAAAAATGGAAATTTAAGAGATAAATTCAACATCAAATTATTCATTGTAAGAGCTAAAGTTATATAGACAAAAAGTAGAAATAAAATAAATCAAAAAATACTCAAGCTGGAAGAAAGAAGTAAGTACAACTATGTAGATATCTCCATACCTAGGTATTTAAAAGTTGTATTAGTAGTTGTATTGCTAAAATCTGAAGCTGATCTTAATTTTATTGTAATCAACTTTATGAGTAATCCTGCTGTTTACTGGCTTATTATTATACTCTATACAAATGAAAAAGAAGAATTTCTTGGAGGGTAGAAGATGCTAAGGTCTTGAACCTTGGTATGTCTGCAACAGGATCTTCAGTCACAGAAGCCCTTCGATCTACCCATGATCGTCCGTCATGGAGGCGGACCATAATGCAGGTGATCGAGTGTAACCGCCATCCTCAGACATGAGGCCAAGGAGGAAGAAGAAATTATATCTCAATAATCAGTATTTGTCAACGTCATAATTGAGAATATTCAGCGGTTAGAGCTCGCCAAGCGAAAGTATGCGGGTGATGCAACCTGTGCCAGACCGATTTTCATACACGAATCTATAAGTTTAATACGTTTTTTTGGAAATTTAAAAAAAAATTAGGTGCCGGAATTACCCTTTTCATATCTATAATAAGGAAGGAAATATAAAAAAAAATCAGCCATTAAAAAGTGAATTGATTTTTGACTTTGCCATTTCTTAGACTAGACAACATGTCAGTTAGCTCAAGAAAAGATTACTCAATGTACGGAAGTGTCAGTTGCCAGGCACGTGACAACTTTCACATCCATAAATTTAGTTATCTTTTCTTGTTTCTTTTCTTGAGCTAAATGACACATTGTCTAGTGGGCAGTACTCATAATAAACATTCAATAAACATTTTTGCAGGTCATACAAAACTGATCAACCAGACAGTTGCCAGTCGCGTGACAACTGTCACATCCATACATTGAGTTATCTTTTCTTGAGCTAAATGACACATTGTCTAGGGGGGCAGTACTCATAATAAACATTCAATAAACATTTTTGCAGGTCATACAAAACTGATTAACCAGACAGTTGCCAGTCACGTGATAACTGTCACTTCCATACATTGAGTTATCTTTTCTTGTTTCTTTTCTTGAGCTAAATGACACATTGTCTAGGGGGGCAGTACTCATAATAAACATTCAATTAAAATTTTTTGCAGGTCATACAAAACTGATCAACCAGACAGTCGCCAGTCACGTGACAACTGTCACTTCCATACATTGAGTTATCTTTTCTTGTTTCTTTTCTTGAGCTAAATGACATGTTGTCTAGGGGGGCAGGTTCAAAATGCCCGTCACAATTCCTGTCATCAATCCAATTTCCGACGCGATTTGGCACATCAAATCCACAGAAAAGAGACTAGTATATAACATTCATCTGCATTCTCTATATAGTCGAACTCTATCTAAGACCATGCAAGTAGATGCGTGTATGGATGGAGTTATTTAAAGATCCAGTTTTCTGCTAGATCAAGATAAATCATAAATCATGGATCACATCGTTTGAAATGATCGTGTCTGCATATTAATCTCAATCGCTATTAATTTACTGAAGATAGACACACGTCGGTCGCTTCCTTGGCGCATCGACACCGGATAAGATAGAGATAACAATATGATATATTATTGTCGCCATTTTGATCTAGCTGCTATATTTAGATCATTTCGAGCAGAGGCGTCACTTATTATTTTTTGCTTGAAAGTTTTACGTTTTTTATTAAATACTTACTTTAAATGGTCATTTGTTGACCATCATAAGAATGAAATAATTATAATATCCTTATGTTGGGGTTGTAGAAAAATCAATATAACTTTGGTTCTAACAATGATACCCGACAATATTTACAATATACAATATGTGAACTCTTTGACAGCCGTAAGAAAAAAGATGGCGGTGTTCCAAAACAGCTTCTTTATATACACTCAGTCACTCATGCTGTCTCGCTTGTACTCACAATTTCACTTATCTGACAATAAGAATATAGTTAGTTCTTATAAGAGGATGTTCGGTAAATGTGGCAACACAGCCAAACCTTTTTCATACATTAGTAATTGTCATAATTGTCTATGATTCGTCACCGTGGACGTCTCACATTAACAGTTTCGATATATACACTCGAAATATTCATGTTTCACGCAATTTTTAGTGTCGATAATAACTTCAGATAGATGAAATTCCAGTGGAGCAATTTATGACTTTCAGATATCTGGGTGTAGAAATCTCGAGCCATAGTGACCTTTACTCAGAAGTTAGAGAACAGACCAATAAAGCAGCCGCTAGTTCAGGATGTCTCAAAAATATCATCTGGCATGTGGTGGACCAAAGACACCCATACTACGCAGGCGACAACGCAAGCGCAGTAGAGTAATGACAGATGCGCAGCCGCGAACCAGGTGATGTGCGAAAACCGTCGCCAGAGTCCACGCAAGGATCCCCTCCATTCGTTCTTCTTGTCAGCCCAGTACGATACGTTTACCGCATTAAATCTCCGACATTCTTCGGTATCATACTTCGATAAAATATATTAGAAAATAACTATTTGTTAAAACAACCGATGTAATAGTATTTTCGAATAAACAGACAACTGTAAGTACCAAGCATACTTCTTTTATTTTGATATACTTATCACCCAGTCATACTTTTTTGTTGGTGGATTGATATTTTAAGAACACGCCTTCAGCGCGAAATAAGAGTTAGATCATTTACAGCATTCAATAATAGTTAGAAATAAAATAAAAAGCAGTCCCCTAACAGGCATAACAAATATATAAGAACGCATAGTAAGGTCAGAATTTATAAGACATGTGTTAGACCAATCATGACATATGTGGTGGAGACAAGAGCAGACACGACCAGAACCAAAAACCTCCTAAGAACATCGGAAATGAAGGTTTTGAGGGCTATCACAGGGAAGACGCTTAGGGACAGAATTCGCAATGACGACATTAGGCGGACCTGTGAGACCGAGGACATCATACGATGGAGTAGAGCTAGGAAAAGATTTTGGAGGGACCATGTTAACAGGATGGACGCATCTCGAATTCCATCCATAGCGGCAAACGAAATCCCACCAGGGCATCGCCTCCCCGGAAGACCACCGAAGAGATGGAGGGATAGCTGGACCTCAGCTTCACAGGAATAGCTTTCTCGAAAAACAGATCTACGATCTAATATAAGAAGAAGAGGGAGAAGATAATAACTTCGCGCCGTGCGCATTATACCCAAGCCGTGCTTAACAGTGGATGGCTTCCTTAAAGATTTATTGGAGTAAACCAAATGGATGAAGGAGCATTGGTTGACCAAAATTATGATGGTTCTACCGAGTGTAGTATTGTTTTATTTTTTTAGTCAGTTCCAATAGTTCGTCGCGAATTGTCTGCCGATCCGTCAAAAATATTGGCAAACTTGTCTTTTATATGTATTTTAAAATAAGGCTATTTTGGCACTTACATATGATATCTCTTCACTGAAGACGCCACTGATTTACATCGAATCTTAAACTCTAACTGGGTGCTGTAGTGTAATATATCAAAAGTTTGTTTAAAAATATGCCAATAATTTTATGATCTAAAATTTGGATGGTTTTTAGTATATCTAAAAAATTATAATTATTACCTGATTAGAGGTTGATCGATTAAGGCCGCACAGCCACTGAAACTTTTGAGGTAGTTGTGCCCCCACTTCTCGTACTGCCGGGGTTCGTCCCGCTATCAGGAAAAATGAAAGCCACAATATGAATTATACCTTTTTTTAAAAATCAAGATACAAATTTAAAAATCTAAAACAGCCAAAGTGTTACCCTCATATTCAATAATATTTTTGCTAAATTATTGTTTTAAATCTAACAAATTAAAAGGATAATGAGGGAATACCACCAATTTCATAGGTACTTTCGAAATTATTATTTATCGAAAGAACTTTCAAAAATTATCATTCTGGAACTGTCGAGTTGTAGACAATACTACATTATATACCTGGCTTTAATTTCAAGAGGATTATGTCAGTATTGGCCGAAGAAACGTCAAAATTTGGATGACAAACAAATTAAAATATTCATTATTATTTATGAACAGGCTGGAAGCTTTTGAGATGTGGTTGCATCGCAGAATGCTCAAAATCCCTTGGACAGATCTGGTTACGAACTCAGAAGTCTTAAGTCGAGCCAGAACAACCAGGAAACTCTTGTCCACAGTAAAGGTCCGCAAGATCACATATCTGGGTCACATAATGAGGGGGGAGAAGTATCACTTGCTCCAACTAATACTGAAGGGCAAGATAGAAGGTCGCCGAGGGACTGGAAGGAGACGGATGTCCTGGCTGCGCAACATTAGGGAATGGACCGGCTTCAGGACCGTGGAACAGATATTCCGAGCAGCATACGACAGAGAGGGATTTGCCAGAGTGATAGCCGACGTCGGGGGTTCCTGACATGGCACCGGAAGAAGAAGATTATTATTAGGAAAGTTGTATTTTTTAATAATATCACAATTTATAGTAAGTGGTGTTATAAAAATAATTGAGATATTATTAAAAAACTATATTTTAGTTGGATGGGTTGTTGTTGAGGTCTATGAGCTCACAAGGCAGCCCTTCCTGACTAGCACCATTCGTGCGGGTCGATTGTCTTGGTTTGGACAGGTATGTAGAGCTGGGGAAGATCATCAAAAATATATTCTCTCTACTTTCATCTCTACTTTCGTTCAAAATTGCGATAAAGCGCCAACTCATAATTCCACTCTTTAGTATATACATATATGTATCATCCTAAAGGTTGCAAATACACCTTTTTCGTTAAGCCTTAAGTACGTTAGAATCCCATGTTATGATTCTAGAATATATTCTTTGTACTGTTCCTTGTATGTTTCAGGTGTGATCCTATAATTTTGTTTTTCTCATTTGTTAAAAATTATATGTAAAACTTCAAAAATCACTTGATATGATGTCCTGTTATTATGTACCGTAGTCTATCATTTACTGTTTTTTTCCATTGTTCTTAATCTCATACTATGTTATTATATTCTACTGTACTGTTGGATATCCAAAATAAAAAAATATATATAAACCAATTGGTAGAACACCATTGGAAAGACCCAGGCAGCGATATGTGGACAACGTCATGGCCGACCAAGAGAGAGTAGGGGAAAGGGAATATTGGCACCAAAAGACCCATGACAGGAAGAAGTGTCGAAGCATCATCGTGGAGTTTGAAACTCTGCGAGAGTTGTATGGTCATATTGGCCATCGGATTTAAGTAAGTAAGATGGGTTGGTGTCAGAGTGGATAAAGCTAGGGATTTGTAATATAGTGGGTGCTGGTTCGGATCTCGTCTCGACGGATTTCATTCGTCTATAGTGCAAGCATATTTGCTTAGTTTTATGAATGCATGAGAACGTATACGTTCTTGTCATACTTATCTTCATAATCGTATTTGTTATGACAGTAAAAAAGTACTTACATGATTAAATAATTTTACCAAGATACTGATCTTCCCCCTCCACCATCCGTTCTGCTTAATGAGACTAATAACGGCCCCTTGCGAAACTCTGAAAGAACACATAAAGAACATACGAAGAGTCCGGAGAACTCTAAAACCTTGCAGACACTGTACTTACCTAATAAAATGCCAACGAGAGCTAATCGAGGATACTAAATGGAAGTTATAGTCTATTAAAATAAAGATTAGCATCAACTACTTATCATCACTAATCACTAATCACTAGTAGCAATAAGATAATATTTTAATTATTTTTCTTTAATGATAGTACCTATAGAAAAGCAGCAAGGATTTTATATTTCATATACAGTAAATTGGCATGGTTATGTCAAAATTTGACATATCTTGTTCTCATTGTTTATCTCGCTTGCTTGTTTGGTGATATCAGATTAGAGATACATTTTTATTCGCAGTTGAACTTTGTTTCGCAGAGCATTGCAGAATTGAACTACCAGCGCCCTTGGAATGATTTCAAATCATTAAACGGCGCTATATAAATTACTTATCATTATTATTATGAAATGAGGCCACTTAGACGAATTTCTGGTTAAACGATGTATGATGGAATAAGAAATGAAGATATCAGACGAGAATGCATGATTTTAGATGGGTGGTGGCAGAGCGGTTAGCGCACTGGGTAAGTAATCCAGTTGTCGCGAGTTCGAATCCTGCCACGACCGATTTTGTTCACCTATAGCACAAGCATATGCTTAATGTATATGTACTTGTTGCAAACAAGGACATATTCATTCTTTAAAAAAGAAAAAAAGGGATATCGTAAGTAATATGAAAATGAATGCCCCAAAGTGGTTTGGCCACGTAGAAAGAATGAGTGATGACCGTCTGACAAAAATATATATAAGGCTGATAAAAGAGGAACGAAATGTAGAGGTCGGCCAAGGAAAAGTCGGCACGAAAAATGGAGACGTTAGAAGTAAGAATAATAGAAGAGCGTGTATAGGACGATGCTTGGACGTGAATTAAGCGACAAATTTTTGTCAAGAGGAGGAGTCTGGCGTTTGGTTTTCTCTGCCTACCCTAAATAGGGAAATGGCGTGATGGTGTAGTAACTTAACAGGTAGGTACTTTAATAATAAATTAGCTTGGTTATTATTAGTAGTAACTCATGTATTTATAACAAAAAAATTTTTTAGTGTAGTATGAATGGGATAAAAAATACATGCAGCATCTCTATCTTCTTGGGATTTTGTGGTGTGAAACGAAAAAAAAAATATTGGTACTTACCTATTGGTTTAAATTTATATTTAAACTAGCGGACCCGACAGACGTTGTCCTGCCCGAAGTATGTATTTATGAAACAAAAAAATGTATGTAACATATATTTGAATCATTAGGATGTTATTATTCGCTGAGCAAACATACATTTTCTTGATCGATGAGCCGCTAAACACTTAGAGGCATTATTGTCATTTCGTATATAACACAGCATAGATGGTCTGGACACGGAAACGAACGAATTGAAATAAGAATAATAACGAAACAGAGCGAAAAGAGTAGCGTCTAGTCCCAGCTCTTCTTTTCTGCATTATTAGGTTAGGTTTAAGTTTGTGTATAATAATAACAGCGACTCGCGTGAGCGAGTAACTTTATAAATTATTATAAATTAAATTTACATTTTTTATTTAACTTATCGCATTTAATATAAAATTTCACAGCTCATTTGACTCCATACTACGAGACCTCAACCAATCAGAGAGCCAACCGGAAACATAATGCGGAATGGTAAATGCGGATTGTAGACGCTAGTGCGAAAAGAACTTAAAATGTCCAAACTACGACGCAAATGACAAATTTCTTGGTGTGGTCAGATGGAAAAAACTAAACATTGCCAATTCTACATTAGCGCCACCTATTGTAATTTATAGTTATATATTTTTTAATTTTAATTTCCTTTTATTATATTAATCTTTAAAATCCCATTTTGTGATTCTAAACCATTCAGGGACTCACATAAATACACACAAAAAATTACATCAAAATCGGTTCCGACGTTTAGGAAGAGTTCAGTGACATACACACGTACAGAAGAATTATAGTTATATATAATAATAATATGTTTTGATTACTTACTCGTATTATATCTAATCCGTGGTATCTTATTTCTTCCAAACGTCAACACAAAATTACAAACGAAATGATTTTATTTACGAAAGTGTACGAATTGAGTGATTTTATTGTTAAAGTTTTTGCCGTTTTTATTGCTCCAGTAATTAAACAACGCTTATGTCAAAAAAACATTAAAGCGTTTTGACATAAAAAGCTTTATTTAGTGAGATTTGGAAAAACAAGTCGGTTTCACATGGTGATATTTATTTTGGCTTAGTTTTGGGTTTGTTCCTTACACGATAATACTGTTTCTTTCTTATAAAATCAATTGTTTATTTAAATAAGTAGGTACTATTTTTTTGTATTTTATAATCTATGCTTGTGAAACATATACAGGTTAGAAGACGCATGAAAGTAGAATTAAGAATTAATTAATTTATTTATTTGTCTATACGGTTAGAAGCCTTTTACAATAAAAAATATATACAGTAATTACAAAAGTATCTGACAAAAAAAAATGATGAAATCGATGAGCTACAAAATAATATAACAATTATAGTAATTATAGATTCACAAAACATAGTCAAGAAACATAATATAATTAATAAATACCTGATAGATACTTACTTGTTATTGGAGCACTGGAGATTTTATTTTTTTGTTTCATGTTTATTTTGTTTGTGTTGTTCAGTGTTCTGTTGGTGTCTCTGTATATTAAATAAATAAATAAATAAATATTAATGAATTATTATTATTATACTAGTTGCATGTAACACATGAGATCCAACTGTCGATAGCGATAGCATGTATAGTTGAAGAATAAGTACTAAACTATAAACCAATAAATCCAAATTATTGAATATTTTAGGATATTTTATTTTCTATACAACACATGTAGGTACGTATGTCCAGATAGGACAGTATGGAGGTCAGTCCTTTTTTCTACCCAGAATATGAAAACAGCATGATGGTTTGTATTTATGTTTGGACATTTAAGTATCAAACTATTAAGTCTTCTTACATATTTTGTATAGGCGACTGCCATACAAATGTCACTAAATTCAATTTTTATAAAAATTGTTAAAAAAAATTTGAGATGTACTACTACAATGTAATATATTTTATAGACAGTTAAATTATCTAATTGGGGTGTTTCGGCTTTTTACGATATTTTCAAAAACTTTGGAAATATAGGCAGATAAACACATAAATTTATCATAAAAAAATATTTTTCTTATTAAAAAAATGTTTGAGAAACTCTGGAAATTTTTTGAAAAAACCGATTTGAGATTTTGTATTTGTCTATGTTTATACCAATTTTTAGCGTTCTAGCTTTTATGTTTTCTGAGATATATGGAAAAATAAAGTAAAAATTCCAAATAAAAATTCAGGGGTTATCAAAAGTTGATAACCCCTGACTGAAACAAAAATTCAAAATTTTGAGTACCTACCTATAAAAGTTTTGTAGACGTTTTACTATTTATATATTCTGAAATTTGGGCTCACACAGACAGACACACACACACAGACACACGAAATGTTCTACTCCGAATTCTGAGTAAATCCGTATATGGAACATACATATATGCTGCGAAGCCTCTAAGTTGGTGTTTTTTGACTTCAAAGTTGGAAAAGCCGTGAAAAAAGTAGACCCTACATACAATTCTCGGGTATCTTGGATTTAAACTGCCTTTTCCTTCAAGAGAATTTCATTCTCTTGAACGAATCGACAGTTGGATTGTTTTTGTCTTCTACTTCAACCTAAATGTCTAAAACTGCCTTGAGACACTTCATTCTTTTTTAGTGAAATCAAAAGTCTTTTGAATACCGCTAACAGTCGGTGGAAGATTAATGTGCGGGAGTAATTTCTGCTTCTCTGGCTTTTTCTCACCTCCTCTTCCATCTCACAACAATTATTTATACATAGTTTCATAGATACTCTTCGAACATTCAGCCCGAGTTGGTTAACATTTATGTAATAATATTAACAAAGTATACCTACATACACTTGTAGGATATGTAAGTTAGGTATATAGGTACTAACGGAGATAGAGTAGGCAATGGGCAGGTAGAGAATGTATTGTGTTAGTATTGTTACAAGTCGTGTATGCCTGGATATCGATAAATATATTTAAATATATACAGACTGGGCATGGATAAATTACTGCTAAATAAAAAACAATAGCTCAGGTTCTCAAACTGTGGCTCGCAAATTCGTTGCCAGAATTTTTTTGGTTCGTAATAAACTTAATTATCGGGAGTGGAGTTTAAACTATGATTGTAGATCAAAGTAAAGTTGGAGCAATTCGATTTCAAAAATGTCTCAATGAAGAGTATCGCAATGCACTGGTTGCAGAGCGGTTAGTCAGTTGGACTAGTGGATCAATAGACCCGGTTTCAAATGAAGGTCCTTTGGATATTGGCTATATACTTTACCATATCGTTGTCCTGTCTTTTCTTGTCATAGGTATCAGCAACATTAATTTGACATCAAAATATTATTTTTATTATTAATTTGAAATAGAATCAACAAGACTACAAGACATGCAAGACCATTACCAATAGCAGAGGGTGCAAGACCATTACCAATAGCAGAGGGTGCAAGACCATTACCAATAGCAGAGGGTGCAAGACCATTACCAATAGCAGAGGGTGCAAGACCATTACCAATAGCAGAGGGTGCAAGACCATTACCAATAGCAGAGGGTGCAAGACCATTACCAATAGCAGAGGGTGCAAGACCATTACCAATAGCAGAGGGTGCAAGACCATGACCAGGCTTTGCAAGACCAAGAATCTTGCAAGAGTCTTACAGTCTCACTAAATTTTATAATCTTATTTATTTTTAATAAAAAAAAGCAATTAACTAGGTACTATTGTCATGATAAGTACCTACTATGAATTGGTGCTTTTTGTTATATTTCATTGTAATTACTGAATTCATACAGATTTTATTTGTATTTTTGTACTGTTTGAAATTTTGATACAATAAAAATACACTCATCACAAATGCATTCAAGTATTGTCAAAATTTAAAGAAAAAAATCTATTGTATGCCATATCAATGTGAAATAAATTTCATATTCGTATGAAAAATGTATATAACAGAAATATTTTATTTTATTTTAAATATTTTATATAGCTTCTGTATGGAAAAATTGAGTGGTCTAATTCATATTGATTTGTGTGGTGTCTCTATAGACAAGTGTATTTTTTACTCTTCACTACTATGAACGTATTAGTATTCATGGGGTAGGTAGAGAGAACCAAACACCGCATTCTTCAATATTGACATAAATCCATCATCTCATAAACATATATGCATCGTCTCATACATGAATGTCTATTGTCAAAGCATTTTTTACATCAATTTCTCAACAGGTATCATGTAGAGAGTGCATGCTATGAGTTTTTGTGTGTATAGTGTATTATGAATATTTATTTAAGAATCTATTACTTCATAAAAATGCCTTTAGTGATTGTACACCTTTCAAGAAGATAAAATATACACTTACTGTGTAGTGGAATCATTTCTTTCCTCTGTTGTAAGTTAGAATTGCAAGGCCAAGACTGGGTATGCAAGACCAAGACCGGAGGTGCAATACCAAAATCAAGACTCGTTCGAGTATGTAAGACCAAGGTCAGGGGTGCAAGTCCGAGACTCCACTGAAAAAAATAATTATGACAACCGAACTGGCTACCTGCGTTTTTAGCTAAACCTTTGTTATTAGTAATAAAAGTTTATCTATTTATGACTGTATTGTTTGGTTAAACACACAAAATATTAAGTAGCACAAAACGAATTGTTTTGTAGTTCGGTTAATTTTAACATAACTTTTTTTAAGTGTCAACCGAGTATGCAAGACCAAGACTCGATCGAATATGCAAGACCAAGACTCAATCGAGTATGCAAGACCAAGACCGGGGGAGCAAGACCAATTCGAATATGCATCACTAAGATCAAGACTCGATCAAGTATGCAAGATCAAGACCGGGGAAACAAGACCATGACTCATTCGAATATGCAACACCAAGATTAAGACTCGATCAAGTATGCAAGACCAAGACTCGATCGAGAATGCGAGACCAAGATCGGGGGTTCAAGACCAAGGCCGGGGTGCAAGACGGAGACCGAGAGTGCGAGACCAAGACCTAGATCCTCCCGGTATTGCATTTGCTCATCACTAAGTACAACCATCTTCATGATTCCAATCCTAGGATTGTCTTTATGGTTACAATCGGTTACAAACAGGATTGTAATGATGTAGAAGAAGGTCTTTATGGTTACAATTCTGTTTTACGATATCCTCTTATTTTTTTGTTAGCTGCTTCAGCGCACATCACTAATCACCTGGTCCATATAACTGTCTCTAGGGCGACCTCTATAGTTTCTGTCCTCTTTCATTCCTTTGGCGATAGTAGGTAATACAACCTCCTATTAATAAAAAAAATATTTGCTTTCGATGACAATATATAAAAATGGGGGTTGTGGCCAAAACCAAAATCTTTACAATCAGTCATATTTAAAACCATTTACCATAGTTCATGCGTGCAGAAATTGTATGTACCTACTTATATATAAAAACAAATGGGTTGTGGCCATCACATGAACATTTTACAACGCTTAAACTCAATTAAATTTCAAACTACTTTTCATAGTCCGATTTATCAGTAAAATTGTGTGACAATATTATAAAAAACGATTGCTTATTCCTTCACTAATTTACATCCCTGGCCAACGGCGGGACATTAAAGGTAGTATAAAATAAATATTAACATCGCTTATATTTTATCTACGTAGTTTTTCAAAGTTGTTATCATACTACATCGAAATATTAAATAAATTGTTGAAAAATTAAAAAAGATTTTTTTAAAATCCTTTTTCATCTTATTTTGAGAACCGCTACAAAACTGGCATACGAAGAGGCGGCTCTATCTGCACTGAGCGCGGTGGTCCAGCGCCTTCATGTGAGGTAGGAAACATGACTAATACACTGGTTGTCAAACATTTTGAGAACTGTTGCAAAAATTGCAAAAGTGGTCCAGTGATTCTCAAACAGGAGGTCTACGAGGTGAAATATTTTTACTCTCCACACTATGGAATAGTGGAGAGTCATGATTTCACAATTTATGAGCGTATTTTTTTACATCAATTTCTCAACGGGTATCATGTAGAGAGTGCACACTGTGATTTTCGTGATCTGCGTACGACGTACGGCGACGTATCCTTTTTGTGTCCTCTCTACAACCCAAACTATAAGTCCGATCGACTTCATATTTATATCATATGTGTAAAGTGCATAGACCTAGAGCTGATTAGTTTTCCATAGACAACTTATAATTTCTTCTCTATGATTTAATCATTTTTACATTGTTTTTTATGTCCTCTCTAGAGCCCAAACTATAAGTCCGATTGACTTCATATTGATATCATATATGTAAAATCCATAAACTTAGAGCTGATTTGTTTTCCATAGATATCCGTTAATTTCTTCTCTATGATTTCATCTGTCCAAATTTTCAAAATGCTCTCACGGTTCTCACGGAAAATCGAGGTATTTTATATTATTTTAAATTTTGATACAATAAAAATAACTCATCAAAAATGCATTTAAGGATTGTCAAAATTTAAAGAAAACGAGTGGGTTGTGGCCAACACTAAACTCTCCACACCATAGTAAGCGTTCATTTTTTTCTTGAAATGTTGACAATCTCTAAATGCATTTTTATGAAGAACATTTATATTAGATTCTTAAACAAATATAAGATTTCCAGTGGACAAAAGTTTTCACAATACACCATACACACAAAAACATTGTCACATTGCACTTTCTACATTGATATGGCAGACCATAGATTTTTACTCTCCACACTATGGAATAGGGGAGAGTCATGATTTCACAAATTTTAAGCGTATTTTTTTACATCAATTTCTCAACGTGTATCATGTAGATAGTGCACATAGATACTATCACGCCATGTCTCTCATGTCGTAGGCAGAGAGAACTGAGTATCACATTTTTCTATCTTGACATACATTAATTTTGAAGTCGTTTTTTGATACGAAACATTATGTATGTTTCATTACTTGATATCTTTTCAAACTTCAAAGAAAATTCTTAATTGGTAAAATTTTTTAAGTGTATGATACTAACAAGCATTAAAGTTTCAATATAAAATTCAATTAAAAAATAAAAAAAATGTTAATCAGGCGATGGATTCGTGTTGAGGTAGAAAAATATGGTGATCTGTCCTCTCTGCTTACTGCTTGAAGACAATGGCCTGATGGTATGTAGGTATGTAATATGTTACAAAATCTATACTTTTCAAGGTTGTACGTTGCTAAGGTAAGAGGTATTTCCTCCGGACAATATGCAAAATGCATTATGTATAAGAGATTGCTTTATGGCAAAAAAACACAGATTGTTACAGTTTTTGACTAAAAATTGAATAAATAAATAGATTGAGAACCATTGGTATTTTTGCACTCTGTATCGGAACACAGATTAAGAATATAAAACAATAAAATAATCGAAGAAAGGAAAGGGGTCCAAGGAGAAAGAGACGGCAATACCATTTGAAGACGGCATCGAGTGCCGTGCGAGAGGGACAGCTATATATTTCGCTTCCACAACGAAGGGAAAATTACAAAGCATTGTTTTATCGCGATGAAGAAAATCACGTGTTCAAATAGTACGAGCGGGATGACACATATACTTTTATGAATTAGAAAAGGACGGAGTCATAATGCTTGACGTGACATACGTCGGAGTGACAGAGAGGGAGAAATATAGAATATCTTAGAAGAGCGACAGAGACACGAGACAAGATGATATCTTAAAGTGGCGCCATAGGTAAATACCTCAGACAAGTGCATAATATATATTTTTATATAGGTAGTTGGTTAAAGAGTATCAATTATTACAAAGCGCCCTTGAGGTGACGTAACAAGAACACGCGTTTTATTATTATTGTTACAATAGTAAATGTAGGTAGTACTGGACAGTTGTGTGAAAGAACCGAGCTTGAGGTGATAAAATATTAATTCTGTATTTTATCTACTTACCATCATCAAATTCACCACAATATCTAAAGAATAAGGTTATTTTCTTGTCAAATCACGGTCTGCCTCTTCGATCTGCTGAACGTACCACACTAGCTATTCCCATTCATTCTACTGAATTTCTCAGTTCCTCTTTTGAAGTACAATCAACAAGACATTGGAGCACCTCAAGTAATGATACTACAACGTCTCAATCGATTCAACTTTTTAAAAAGAAACTAAAGCTGTTTTACCTGTCTAATAATTCTTAACTGACACCCCATATCCATCCTTCCTCCCCTCCCTCAACCTCTATTTCCTTCCTTTTTTGCTGTGAATTTATTCATAATATTCTTTTCGTTTGTTATAAATATAATGTACATCATACCAATTTAATATTTATGACCTCACGTTGCTTTGGTTGGTTGGAAGAAATTGCCTTGTGGCAATAAACCCGCCATTGTACACAGTATTGTAAATAAAGTTTAATAAATAAAATAATGTTTTTCTATTCTGCAGAGGGTATAAAAAGTCATATATTATAGTGATGAGCAAAAGTCTTGCAAGCCTTTCAGTCTACTTTACACGTACGCTGTTTTCAACGCGATGGGCAAAAAAATAGAACGTGTTCTATTTTCAACGCGATTTTCATCCTTTTTGGTAAAACAGAAATCTGTAAAATTATTCGCTGTCGTCGTTACCGACGAATCAACATGGCTGCCGTTTGCGTTGACATTTACGTGTTACATTCGCTCGCAATGTATTTTGTTTATTTGGAAAGTGTCGAAACTTTCGATTAACATTTATATTATACTAGTGAACACCCGGCAAACTTCGTATTGCCTGTATAATTAAAAATTGTCCTCCATAACCACCCGTCGCTTCAGACTCTTCAATACCTCCCATCCCTTCAGTACTTCCCGTCCCTTCAGTACCTTCCGTCCCTTCAGTACCTCCCGTCCCTTCAGTTACTCCCGTCCCTTCAGTTACTCCCGTCCCTTCAGTTACTCCCGTCCCTTCAGTTACTCCCGTCCCTTTCAGTTACTCCCGTCCCTTCAGTTACTCCCGTCCCTTCAGTTACTCCCGTCCCTTCAGTTACTCCCGTCCCTTCAGTTACTCCCGTCCCTTCAGTTACTCCCGTCCCTTCAGTTACTCCCGTCCCTTCAGTTACTCCCGTCCCTTCAGTTACTCCCGTCCCTTCAGTTACTCCCGTCCCTTCAGTTACTCCCGTCCCTTCAGTTACTCCCGTCCCTTCAGTTACTCCCGTCCCTTCAGTTACTCTCGTCCCTTCATTACCTCCCGTCCCTTCAGTAGGTCCCGGTCATACGCTCGACAATTCATCAAAGTTTCATTGAAATTGATTGAACGGTTCCAAGGATAGTCCACCTTCATCGGTAAAATGACCTGATACCCGATGAAGAAGAAGAAGAAGAATTTTTTTTTAATCCAGAAACCATCCCGGGCATACACTCGACAATTCATCAAAGTTTCATTGAAATTGAATGAACGGTTCCCAGGATAGTCCACCTTCATAGGTAAAATGACCTGATACCCGATGAAGAAGAAGAAGACGAAAAATTTTTTAATCCAGAAACTATCCCGGTCATACGCTCGACAATTCACCAAAGTTTCATTGCAATCGGATGAACGGTTCTCAGGTTAGTCCACCTTCATATGTAAAATGACCTGATACCCGATGAAGAAGAAGAAGAAGAAAATATTTTAAATTCAGAAATCATCCCGGGCATACGATCGACAATTCACCAAAGTTTAATTGCAATCGGATGAACGGTTCCCAGGATAGTCCACCTTGATAGGTAAAATGACTAAAACTCGATGAAGAAGAAGAAGAAGTTAAAATTTTTTGATCCAGAAACCATCCCTGGTATACTCTCGACAGTTCACCAAAGTTTCATCGCAATCGGATGAGCGGATTAGGAGTGCATTCAACACATACATAGATACATAGATACATACAAACATTCAAATTTTTTATATTATATTAAAAATTTATTATATAATTTTTCGATATGCATTTATTTATATTATATTTATTTATTTATTTATTTAATAAAAAAATAACAATTCAATAAATTCATAATAATAAGAATTACAAACGGGAGTATCTTAAAATTAAATTACATATGTAAGATCTATTCGTCCCTCAGTTGAGATCAAATCTCGTGTTCGAGGGAGGAGCACAGTCATTTGTGCGGTTCATTTATTTCAATAACATTATAATATTATTAACAATAACACACATAGAGCTACAATTAATATTACGTGAACAAAAACATTTAAACATTTGCACAAATAATTGTGTAAACTGTGTAAAGTACTGTAAAGCGATATTTGGAGTACCTAACCTGTATTTTGGATGCTACTTTAAGCGTTGAAAACTGGGCCGCGTTGAAAATAGTGTCCGTGTTGAGTGCACTTAAGGATCTTGTTTATTTTTAATTAAAAAATAATCAATCAACTACGTAGGTAGGTACTATCGACAAAATACTATAAATTGGTGAATTTTTGGTCATATTTCATTGAAATTACTGAATTTTAACAGAAAAAATAAAGTGTATATTTTGTAAAAGTTGCAAAACCTGCAAGATTTGCAAGACTCGATAGAGTAGGTATGCAAGACCGAGACCAAGACCAAATCTGTAAATGCAAGACCAAGACCGGGGGTGCAAGACCAAGACTACACTGAACTTGGTCGCGCATTTACTCATCACTTGTCAAATACCACCATCTCCTCTTTTGAAGTAAAAGTCTCGTTTAATTTACATCCATGCAACGTCTCAAATTCGGAAATTCGGGTTTGAATATTTTATTCAACATCCTTGGTCCAAATCATCTGAATTCATAATGCGCCTTTTTTATTTATTTACTGTCAAATTCTATCGATGATTCTTGTCCGTTGATTCTTATTATCGTATCTTGCAATAGAATTATGTTTAAATAAAAAAATAAACATTAAAATAACAAAAAACCATTAAAATGACAAAAAAATATATATCGAAAATATTGCTTCTCTGGGCTGGAAATACTGGTTAGTTGGAAGAAATTACCATACATAAAAAACTCGCCACTTGCGCGAAGTGCAAGGAAATAACTTATTAATGATATTACTTGCACTGACAAACTGTTTATAGGTACAGTTTAGTGCAAAAATAATACAGCCAAATGTAAATTTTATAAATCAATAAATAATAATTTAAAAAAATAACAATTGAGTGCTAATGTACAAATAATAACACTCAATTTTTCAAATGGGAATAATTGCTCATTCAGATAATTAACATAATATGAAATCATTAGGCTCTGAGGAGGTCGCTTTACTACCTATCAACCCTAATGATTCCTGATTATTAAATTTTAAAAAATATTTAACGATTCTACATCTATTCATTATTACCGATTTTTGCATTTACCTATACCTATCGATTAATCTATACTTTCTAAATTATGGCTAAACGATTTATTAATATAAAGTGGCGTATTAAATCTAACCAAGAGCTCTGTGATCTTTGTGTTTTGTGAAATCCCCAGAATAATTTTCAACACTTTGAAGGCTGTTATCTCCGAAAGTCACCACTACTCAGGTTTCATATTATCCAATCGTTGTTACCTGCTAATATGGTATTATTTTACAGAAAATATCAGCCTTGGACTAATACAACTGAACAATTATTTGACTTATAATTTAATTATTTACTTTTCCAGCTAAGACCTATCTTGGGCAGAGCCCTCAGAGACAGAATCCCCAATGAGGAGATCCGCAGAACATTCAATGTGGAGGATATTGTAAGGTGGAGCAGGCAAAGAAGACGATTCCAGTTAAGAGGATGAATCCAGAAAGGCTGTCAAAGATTGTAATGTGCCAGATACCAGAGGGACGCCGACCACCGGGTAGACCATCAGAGATATGGACGGAGAGCTGGACATCCTCGTCCCAGGACCTGTAGAAAAAGATCATAGATATATACAAAAAGAGGAAGAAGAAGAAGAAGACTTTTACAGCTTTCGTCGCTCAGATGTTCAGGTATCTGACAGCTGATCCAAGGGTTCCGGGTTCGATTCCCGGTAGAGACACAGTTTTAATTGAGTTTTCAGTCTGGATCTGTGAGACGATTATTATCGCAAGTCTCCTCCAGAATGCGGCAACTTGTTATTGGATGCGTGTTAAATAAATATCTGACATAGTAGGTACCTATTAGTTGCCAGAGAAGTAATAAATAAATAAATAAATAATAAAACGAATACCTACTCTATAATTTAGAGTGATGGAAACGTGAAAAGTTATTTTTTTTCTAAAACAATTTGTGATGGTCACAATATAAAATCCGTTGGTGATACTGTCAGCATCACAAAGAAATCTCCCCACTAAGAAACTATACCTATAAAAAGCGTGTCCACACATGTCTGTTTGGTATGTATGTAGATACATAATACTTCTATTGCATCAATCTATGTATGTACTGTACATATGTAACTTGTGTATTTATTTCTGATTATTTGAACGCCCAATTAACGATTCTTGGTAGAGTGGACGCCTTGTCTCGCATACACTCATACACAATCGCACAGGACTAGATAGCGGAAAGATCGTGGATGAGATTGTGTGATATGTGATTGTGGCCGCCGAAACGCGGGACGCGCTTTGATCGCGTTGTCACGGTGAAACGCATCATTTCATACACTCTTACATTTCATACGGCTTGTATAAAGTAATTATTATTATCATTACAGCAAACATTTTGGTGTTAACCCTTACATAGTGACGTTTTGATATTATTTGAATATTAAATACAATTAGGAAATATTCATTTGGGAAAAATGATAGATTCAATGAATTGTATAGACATATCAATTGAGACAATGTATACATAGTGACGTATTGATACTATTTAAATATTTCATACAAGTAGGAAATATTCATTTGGGAAAAATGATAGATTCAATGAATTGTATAGACATATCAATTGAGACAATGTATACATAGTGACGTATTGATACTATTTAAATATTTCATACAAGTAGGAAATATTCATTTGGGAAAAATGATAGATTCAATGAATTGTATAGGCATATCAATTGAGACAAATTAGGAATATGTATATTTATCTATAGGAGAAACGACGGTTTTAATAAATGTGTGGTGACAGAGGTTAGCGCGCTGGGTTAGTAATTCAGTTAACGCAAGTTCGTCTCCTGCCACCTACCTACAAGCATTTTTGCATAGTTTAGCGAATGCATGAAATGCGTTATGTACTTGTTCAAATCACATATTCATTTTTTATTAAAATATTAATAGATAAATATATAGAATAGGTATAAACTTCACCCCAAAACTAGTAGGTAACCTATTAAAATTAGTATATCATACAAGTAGGTATTTTTTACATAGAAGAAATTTTACTTCTTTATTTTGTGTGAGCCCATATGTTTGTTGAGGTAATGATTGTGAGTGCAGAAAGTTGAAATTGTGTACCTATTTAGTGTGGAACGGGAACAATCACCTGGTTCATAATTGCATATAATTGTCAATAAAAATTGTAAACTGCTTGCCCTAGAACAAGATTTCCTAGTTAGGCAGCAGGAATATACTTATTTTTGTCATTAAGAATATGGTGTGATAAAAGGAAAATAGTAAATATTTCATACAAGAAGGAAATATTCAGTGATGTATCATATTTTAATAGAGATGTAGTAAGAAAGTATTTGTTCGTAGAAAATGACAGTTTAAATATTGAAATATTTCATACAAGCGGGAAATAATGAACGAAACTTTAAATATTAAGAGAGATAAAATAGGAATATATTTGTTGATAATGACAGTTTCAATAGGATAATATTTCATACATGTAGGAAATATTGCTTGTTATAATGTATATCAATTAAGACAAATGTAGGAAATCATTTAGTCATTTCTAGGAAAAGTGACACTATGAATATAAAAATATTTCATGTATGTAAGTAGGAAACATTTAAAATTTAAATATATTTATATTTTTAAGAAAATATTGTATAAAATACAATAAAACTACATATTATGCTTAAAATGAGGTCAGTTTCAACATGTAAATTTTAAATATTTCATAAAATAGGAAATATGGAACGATGATTTTTTTTAATTAATAGGAATATAATATTATTCGATAGGAGAAACATGAGTTTCAGTAGATACATATTAATGTAAATATTTCATACAAGTTGGAAATTAAATATCAAATGAAACCACGTAGAAATACATATTAGGAAAAACGACAGATTCAATATTTAAAATGACCAATTTCAAAACGATTTTTTTAATAATGCATCAACTCAATTTTCCTTCTCAACGAATATCAATGCAACATCTTAATATCCGCACGGTCGTAATTATTTATGGTTTTAAGATGGACCTCAGCAACAAAGATGAAATATGGATTTGAACCTGAGCCAGTTAATTGTTTATCTGGGATACCATCTTTGGGTAGGTACCTACCAACCAACATAAAATTAAGATGAAATGGGTGATTTTAAGTTTTGTCACGTGGGATATGTAGGTGCCTCTCTCATTTTAGTGCATCAAGATTATTTTATTGTTGCAGTGGCTGGGAATATTTTTTTAATAGAATATAAATAAAACGTACATTTTATTAATTTTTTACACTCTACTACTAAAGAAAATGTATATTACTGCCTGTGTCCATAATTAAGAAGACTGTAATAACGTTAGTGATGATGTGAATTTGAATAAATTTGTAAAAACATTAAATAAAAGTCTTAAATTTTTTTTACAAATATATACTTTGAAAAAAAATCTGAATACCCAACTTTGCAACTATTTCATAATTATCGAGTGCCAAAAATATTTTATTTCTTTTGGTTTTAAATCCTTCTTATATACAAAAGTTTGCAAGTGCTTGCACTCTGGTAAAAGACAGTATGTTATTACTCCTCACTAACCCAAGGGGATATAGTGGGGAGATAATATGATTTCGCAATTTTAAAGGCTATTTTTTATAGCGCTGAGATTGTATTTTGAAAGTTTCATCACAATGTATCTGTGTGTGTATGCTATGTGCTGTGTGACGCGTGCTGTGTGCAATGTACGGCGTGTTTATTATACTTTATCAATTATAGACTAAAGCACTGATTCGATTCTTTTCAAATTTTGCAAATTTGTAGGTATATCTGATGCTCACTTAGAATCCATTAGATTTTGAAGGATATCTGATTAGTGCTTTTTAACTATCAAATATTTTAAACTGACTCCAAGCTCACAGGAAACTTAAAATTTGATTTTTTTACTGTCAAATTGGTAAGAAGGCACATCACTTTCATAAAATGACATTGAAGAATTATCAAGTTTTCATAATAAAATATTTAAATAAAAAAAATAATTAAACAAATTCATTTCATGAAAATAGGTACCGAATATTTTCCGTAAAAAAATTGAATACTTCATAGAATGACTTGTTAGTGAGGAGTTTAGTGTTGGCCACAACCCACTAGTTTTCACTGTGTATCTTTTCTGTATATTGTGATTGTGTTTTTTTATGTGTTGTCTTATTTAAATAAAGTAAATAAAAAAAATAGTTGATATAGGATAGGTAATTAAATATGATAATACTTTATAATACGAAAATTTATGATTTTGCATTTTTTAAGTCACAAGACCAAGACTGCAAGACTTGCAAGAATTTTGTTCATCACTACACTGAAGACGGTCATCCATTGACCGATACTAGTAAGTGTCTTAAAATATAACAGAAGAACTAAAAAACAGTTTTTTTTTATTTAACTTAAATAAACTTTTATTAATTTGACATGAAGTTAATTGAATCTGGTTTATTAGTTGATCTTTTCGGGGCGCCAATGGTGGCAGCTAGTTGACCGCAAGATACTACACTTATGGTGTCGGATCCATTCCCCATGGGTGCAATAATATTGTGTCTCTTATTTCGTTTCATTACGTGACTACATCATTTAATTATACGATGGACATAAGTCACCCTTTATGGGACATTTCAACCTTATACTGAATCTTGACAGTTACGAAAGACGATATTATGTATATTCATCAAATTTAACTGGAAAAGGTTCATTCTTGATGCACCGTTGATGACTGCGATGATTTTGCAAGTTTTGTGCGTTGTAAGTTGATCAGCGATTAAAATTGTTAACAAAATATACAAGATTTTATAGAAGGCAGTATAAAATGAGGCCGTAAACAAAAAACATCAAATTATAATCTGACCAAGGCCAGTTGTGGCCATAGGGGCTAGATTGTGTCCATAGGGACCTAGCCAGTAAAGTTGGGGGTGGCCGCAGCCCCATCCTAGGATTCTGGGAAAAAGGTCGTTGCCCCCATCAATTCTTACCTATGGAAGAGCAGCGAAGAATGTCTTGCTCGATAGGTGACTAATCACTGTCTGCATCATTTACTGGGCGTGGAAATCGAAGAAGTGAAAGTAGGTACTGTCCATGTGGTGTGGTTCCTGGAAATGGCCAACACGAGTAGGTACCGACTAAGAGGTGGGGAAACCCCCGGGATGACTGGTGGGCAATGTCCCGCTTGGCGGTAGTCCGCCTTGCTGATGAGACAGGTGTAGCGGATGCTGCGCTTGGCGTGGAAATCGAAGAACTGAAAGTACTACAAGCGTGGTGAAGGTTCCCTGTCGAGTCACGTGTTACCCAGCACTGTTGGGTTGGGATACCCTCGCCATGACTGACGGGCCTCAACTTTTGTGGTTGGACTCTTAGTGGTAGTGGTATGAAGTAAGAATTTTTTTTCTTGCCGTCCACTTAGCGTTCGGTGAAGGGACCGTTTACAGTCCCCATATGCACAACGGGTGGTGGTGAAAGTAGCGAAAGGTCACCAAACTCTGCAGGAGTAGCACAAGAAGGAGAAGAAAATCATACAAGTGAATCGGGGATAGTAAATGTATAGGTAAATCAAGTAATTGTACAGGTAAATCGAGAAATTTTATAGGTAAATTGAGTCATCATGCAGTTGAAACGGGGAATCATATAGATAAATTGAGTCATCATGCAGGTGAATTGGGGAATCGCTTAGGTAAATCGAGTTTTCATGCAGGTGAATCGGGGAATCGTTTAGTAAATCGAGTATTCATGCAGGTGAATCGGGGAATCGTTTAGGTAAATCGAGTCTTCATGCAGGTGAATCGGGGAATCATATAGACAAATCGAGTCATCATGAAGGTGAATCGGGGAATCGAATAGGTAAATCGAGTCATCATACAGGTGAATCGGGGAATCATATAGGTAAATCGAGTCATCATGCAAGTGAATCGGGGAATCGTATAGGTAAATTGAGTTATCGGGTATTTTTTTTTATTATATTTTTAAATCAGAGCATCTCGCAGGTTGATCGAGGTGTCGTTTGGAAAAATCGATGATACAGGTAAATAAAGGAATTATTTTTGTAGATGTTAAATTGAATTTATAGTGGAAACTTTTTTGGATTTCATATCGTCCTTTTTATGATATTTTATTATGTTTCATTGCTGAATTATTCTCCAATAAAATAAATCATAAATAATTGTACATACGTTAATTTATCACACATAACACTTGTGTATACACTTTGTGCTTACAAGAATTACATACTATACATAAGGACGATAGTAATGAACTTGAAGGCGGGTGCAAACTGCAATCTCTTATTCACGACGCATGGGTAACGTGAACAAACACAGGTAAAGTGACATTTGCATTTCATATTGCACAGTTGGTAACATTGTAATGGTCACAATATTAGACAGAGCGGGATTGGGACATTTTTTAAAATTAAATTATAAGTTGTTTAAATTTTTTTGAGAAAGATTATTTTAATGGATAATCACAAATTTTAGTCTAGGCACTCGTTCTGAATTTTAGACCACCTAAAATAGTTATTTTAAAATAAGGAATTTCTGGTGAATTGTTACACATTATTCAAATATATAGAACTTTCAAAATAACATTGATAAGGCAAATCAATAAGAGAGCATAATTGGTACGTTGCGCAAGCGCATAAAGTGATCACGTAAACCAGCCGATGACAGGTCGTAAGCCCTGTAGGTGCCTTGAGTTCCTGGTTCTTCTATAATATCCCAACTTCGTCTCTATGGAGATGTTAAAAAGTTCGTCAGTAAAAATACAAATTTTGATTAAAATTGAATTTAGTGACGACATCGTTTCATACAATATGTAAGGCAGTAAATACTACACAATATCTTAATCAATAGTTTGATACCTACTTAATCTACAAACATCCATCATGCTGTTTTCATATTCTGTGTAGAAAAAAATAGACTAACCTCGATACTATCATATCCTGACATATATACCAACATGTTTTGTATAGAAAACGAAATATCTTAAAATATTTATTTATTTTTGTTTAAGTGTTTCTAGTTTGGTACGTCTTCTTCAATTATGCATACTATCGCCATCGACAGTTGGATCTCATATGTTACATACAACTAGTAATTAAAATTAACAAAATGCGTTTGAAGTAACAAAATCATAGAAAATAATACAATAATTAAGTTATGAAAAAATAAAGAAAAAACTTTCCAATATGATAAACAAAAAAAAATAACAATCAAAACATAATTGAATTTCAATCTTCTTTCCTTTCCTTTAAATTGTATGTATATAAATATGCAAACCAGAAACATACACGCTTTTCTATATCCATTATCCTTTGCTTTCCCCCACATACACTCACTATCATACAATGACTACCCAACATCAATAATATATAATAATTTAAATATGTGAAACTTTATAATTGGCTATTTCTTTTGTATTCTTATTTACTATTAAGTATTATATAATGTATAGCTGTTAAGTTTCTAAACAAATAAAAAATAAAATAAAAAAATAAAATACACATTTTATTGGAGGGTATATTTTTGAAATATTTTCAATAAAGTCCTTATAGTGCTTGATAGAATGGAAGAATACATCAGTCAGATAACCATAATCATTGTCAAACCGATGAATTCTATTAAGTGCTGAGTTATACAAATAATTATTGTTGGACATCTTATATAGGAATGATTTTTCATTTAATTTATATATTTAGAAAACAAACAGCATTACAATATATATGTAACATATATTATATTTAACACATATCACTAGAATTGAAAGAGTACAACATAAATTCATTAACTACCTAAATCATAAATTTCATTTAAATTTTACTGACTATAGGGAATCATTAAAATATCACAGACTTGACACTCTCGAATCTAGAAGAGTCTTGCACGACCAATCGCTGCTGCATAAAATTCTGAACGGTGCCATCGACTCACCTGAGCTTGTTAACCTAGTGGGTATCCATGTTCCAGATAGAATGGTTCGCCGATCCCCCAACTTTTACATGTTCCGGTATGTAGAGCAAATATCAGAAAGAATGCTACAATTCCACGCGTATGTGATTCTCATAACACGTTGTTCTCAGACGGGGCGGGGTGGACATCTTCAATGTGAAATATGATAAGTTTCGTCGCGAGATATTGAAGGTGATACGCTCCTAATTTTCCTCCCTCGTACCCTCCTATCCATCCCAAACAAATTGTATATGTGCATGTGTGTGTGTGTGTGTGTGCGTGTAACATGAGTTGGTTACAGTATATTCTTGTTATTGATGGAAAGCTTGTTATTGGCTCTGAAGTCTATGTTAAAATTTGTATTATAAAAAATGTAAATGAGCTGTTGGCTTCCCAAATAAATAAATAAATAAATTTATTATTCTTATACCCAAATTACAAAATATGAAACACCTCAGTTCACAGAGTATTTATTATTTAAAATAATAAATCCAATTTCGGAAGAAATGCCTTTGTCACAGTCGTTATAATTAACCAGCGTTTCCAACACATAAAAAGGAGAGTAATATAATATAATTCATTTGTTTCATAGTCTAATTCGCCCCTTGTAATTTGTATAGATATTTTCGTTGGTTATCTAGATGGCTCGCTGTCACGTCTCTGTAGTTGCGCCCGATGCGATGGCATCAGTAAGCTCCCTCTTGATGCACCGACGAGCCAACGTCGTGATAAATCACACATATCCTCGGTTTCTATTCCCATTTGTCATCTAGCGTTTTTTCGCCGAAAATATCGTACTAAGTCTAACTTAATTAAGACACATTCACATTGAAATTTTGATGAAATATATGTTGGAAAAGGCGTTTAGCAATCAAATGCTTTATTCTGTGGTGCACCGGCTTAGAATAGTACTTCCGCTCTAATACTATCTTCGTTTTCCTTCGCTGTCACTGGTGTCTTCATGTGAACATGTAACTCCAATCAAGAGGCATGAGAGAAGGTCACAAGTATCTTCCCACTCACAAGTATCTTCCCACTCACAAGTATCTTCCTCTCTGTAGCCCTATTTTTTGAGGTTACTGTAGCAGCGGGTGACGTCTGTTCTTAGTCTGTTGAGTGCCCTCCATGTTGCATATGGTAAGTTATGTTCCACTGACATCTCCTCGGTTGGAGGTAAGTGTGTGGGACTGGCACTCTCTTCACGCCACAATGACAGCTGTGTAAAAATTTCACCTGAAAATAAGGAACTATAGTATTGCCATCTATGGAGTAACGGAAAAGCCTTTTTGTAACGCCATCTATTGAGAAATTAAGAAATTAGTTTATTTGTAAACAACGAAAGCAACAGTCCTTATAAATGAGATGACGGTGTCTCGCACAGATGTCACCCCTGAACTGCGCCAGAAATATTATTTCATTTTTGGCTTGCTTACCTATTTGAACCAATGTGTATGTAAATCGAATATTTTATAATTGCATATACGCAAACATTGGATTTTTTTCCCTTTCGGGAGTCAAATGATATTTTTATTGACAAACATTTTTTTTTTGCTTATTTTTCTTCCAAAATATTTGTGAATGTATGTTTCTAGAAGAATGCAGTCTTAACCCAACTGTTTAATCAAACGTTTCTATCATGAGAAATGCCTTTTTTGACCGATTTTAAAAAAGGAGGAAGTATGTATGTTCAGCGATAATTCTTTACTACCTACATAATGTTGATCGATTATTGTATGATACTTTACGCCATGGCATTAGCCAGATGTCAAATTTCATACAAAAAGGCGTTGCTCATGACATAAACGCTAGATTTTACAACTTGCTGTAGGGGCCTTGTCTGTAGTCGACGACCATCTGGTATTTTAAGCTTTGCAGATTTGGGAAACCTTTTGAAATACATATTTTTCGCGTAGTTCCTCCAGTTGCGTCTTGACTAAATTTCAGTGATATAATGGTATGTGTCAAATTACAAAAAAAACTTTTTTTTTCGAAAACAAACGTACGAATGAATATCGTCTTTAAATACTAAGCTTCCCCTATTTTGATATCACCTTCGCATGTCATGAATGGGGCATTTAACCGCAATATCTTAAAATCCCCATTTTTAATCCTTTCTTTTTTAAAAGCCCATCAAAATTCCGTGTGCTTTTTTGATAATCAGTATCTTTTCATTGGCCCTTGTTCAAGTATCAGAGCAGAAATAAACGCTGCTTTTAAATGAATACCTATGTATGTAGCTTCTGAAAAAAATCATATACATGGTGAAGTAAAAAAAAAACTGTAGTGGGCCATACCTATATTTTGATCTCATCGATTTTTAGTTAAAAGATAATGCACAAGAGACTATCTATTTTGATGACCCAGGTTCAATTTCTGCTTAGTTTTAATAAATACTCAAAAATAAATAAGTTTGATTTATTAGTTTAATTATTCAAGAACTCCAAAGGCGCTGAGAGTTTAGTTTTCAGAGATGGCGTTTCAGCATATTCTCTAGTTCTTTATATTTTATTGTTTTTCATGAATAACATGTATACAGAACTTTAAAAAATGTATTGATAGGGAACTCAATAAGAAGGTATAATTGGTGAACGTTGCGCAACCGCATAAAGTGATCACGTAAATCTGCCGATGACAGGTCGTGAGCCCTGTATGTGCCTTGGTTTTCCGGTCCAACTATAATATTCCAGCTTCATCGCTACTGAGATGTAAAAATTTGCTAAGATTTTTACCTGACAAGGAAAATAAACTTTTTTCTTAACAAATTTATTATTCATAAATTTAACAAATTTTCTAAACAAATCTCAACAAATTTAAAAAATCTTAACAAATTTTCTTAACAAATCTCAACAAATTTAAAAAATCTTAACAAATTTTCTTAACAAATCTCAACAAATTTAAAAAATCTTAACAAATTTTCTTAACAAATCTCAACAAATTTAAAAAATCTTAACAAATTTGCTAACCAATTTATTCTTAACAAATCTCAACAAATTTAAAAATCTTAACAAATTTATTCAAAAAAAATCTCAACAAATTAATTAAATCTCTACAAATTTATTCATAACTAATTTCAACAAATTTAAAAATCTTTACAAATGTTTAAGTATATGAAAATATTATTAATAATAATAATAATAAGAAAAATATGTAATAACCATATGGCAATTTATTCCAACTAATTTTTCCTCTGCTGGGGATCGAACCTAGGACGTCCGCACAGAAAACAAACGGTTTTCCATTTGTGCCATGGCGGTCGATAATCATTGGTCGGTAATAGTCGATAATTATATTAATTTTTACTAGCATAGATTTACGTCCTTTGACTCCAGGGGGGCAAGTCCGGTCAGGCGCCGGAATCAAAACCATCCATGTTTACCCATATCATGGATATAATTATCTTATGGATATCAAAAAACTCCATAAGATAATTTTGATGGTTTTGAATCCGCCAGTTGACCAGACTTGCCGTCCAGATGTAGAACCCTTACAAAAATAATATAACATAATATAATGCAAATGTCTCCTGTATCAGAGGCTTCAGAAATATTCCTAAATGCTCCAAGGAGTTCATCGACGTCATTACATAATTAAATACAAATAATTTGTTGTTTAATGTTCAAAACACCTTGTATGAAGAAACATCATATGAAAAGGAGATATTATGAAATGAAAAGCTAAAGTAAAAAAATGAACAAAAGCTCTGAAATAAAAGCTTCAATCATTTCACATGTGTTGTGTATGAATAGGTCTTGATTGGAGTGATTTTTTTTAAATAAACAGTTTTAAGTAAATTTTTTTTTATTTATTTATTTTATAGAATACAACAGCAAACAAGAAAAATTTAAACAAATATACAAAGATAATTTTAATATTGCCAATTATAAGAAATTATGAAAACAGGATGGGAGTGGGGGGAAACATCGACCACTAGAAACTCATATTATGATTAATACGTGCCTCACGTGTCTCAATGTATGAATAATAATACGCAGTTAAATTATAATGAATAAATCAAACAGGTACAATTGAAAGGTTAAAGATGTGCACAACAAAACAGAGCACAGATTAAATATCCGACATATTCACATTTTTTTAAAAATATATATAAACTCGAAGCAAACATATCCAATTCCGGATCACTCAAACAATTTCCATTGTACCCAGTACAAGCTCTATTAATATATGAGTTTAGCATATATGTAGTTAGTTCAGAAGATTCTATGTAAAAGAGAGACTGGTTTCTATTTCTTCTAAGTGGTAACATCTCAATAGAAACAAAGTTGGAATATTATAGCAGAACCAGGAAATCAAGGCACTTATAGGGCTTACGACCTGTCATCGTTTTGTTCTAAAAACAGATTTGTTGGCAGTTTTTATAAGTCGTTTCTTCCTTGGAAGTAAGGTTTAATGTCAAACGTTTATTTAACTAGCATCCATATGTCACATTTTGGACCCAGTTTTTTGGTTAATATTGTATTGCATCTTAAGGGGGGGGACTGCTGCAAACGTACCTATTTTTCAATTTGATATACCATCATTATTTCTTATCAAATCGTTTTGAAAAAAATAATTTAGATAGTTTGGATATTAACAAACAAAAATATACCTTAACTTTTTGATAATGTTTTGTATAAATTCTTGTAGAAAAATAATGGCTAACCCCGATTTTCAACGTTTATCATATATTTTTAATAAACTATAAGGCGTAGAGTAATATTTTTTTTTTTAAATTAAAGAAGACAAAAATATATAGAAAAATATGATGTGACGTTGCATTAATGCTTCAGGTTTACTAAATAAACCTAAAAAACATTTATTTTCCATTCAGCGCCATTGCGAAATAAAAGTTTTTTTGGTTTATTTACTTAACCTGATGCGTTAATGCAACGTCATATAATATTTTTCCAGGTATTTTGTTCTTCTTTAATTTGTAAAAAAAAATATTGCTCTATACCTTATATTTTTTTAGAAATTTAAAAAAATGTCTAAAATCGGGGTATGCTTATTATTTTCCTACAAATATTAAAAAGTTAAGGTATATTTCTCTTTATTAATATCCAAACTAACTAGGTTATTTTTTTCAAAATGATGGTATATCAAATTGAAAAAATAGGTACGTTGGCAGCAGTCACCCTCTTAACAACAAATGTAATTTTTTTGCCTATTTTTAACTATTTCAGCAAATATAACATATCTTTAACGTAATTTACATGGACGAGGTTTTCAACGACTTTTACAACGCGGTTGGAATAGAACGTGTTCTATTTTTCAACGCGTTTTGTATCGTTTTTCGTAAAACAGAAATCTGTAATATTATTCGTTGCCGACGAGTCAACATGGCTGCCGTTTGTGTTGTGTTGGCTTTGACGTTCGCGGTATCTTTTGTTTATTTGGTATCTCTCAACCAGAGAGCAATGTTTTAAAACAAAAACAAACGAGTGGGTTGTGGCCAACACTAAACTCTCCACACCACAAATATTGACAATGAAATATTTTATTCATTCTAAATTTTACTACCAAGAATATAAATTTTCTAACGATAGTATATTTTCATGTTAAGATAGACAAACTATTAATGCAGTATGGTGAAGAATTCTAATGTTGTATGAAATATTTTAATAAAAGCAGATAAATTTTGTTTTAAAGGACGTTAGAGCATTTTGACAATTTTGACACGTAATATCATATGAAGAAATTTTTGTTATTTATGAAAAGCTAATCAGTTCGATGTTCAAGCTCTTTACATTATAACATGAAATCAAATTACTGAACTTTTCCATACATAAGAAATTTATCTTATTATATACATTTTTATTCATACTAAATTTTACTACCAGGAAAATAAATTTTCTATCGACAGTATATTTTTATGTTAAGATAGACAAACTATTATTGCAGTATGGTGTAGAATGCTTATGTTGTATGAAATATTTTAATAAAAGCAGATAAATTTTGTTTTAAAGGACGCGAAAGCATTTTCCAAATTTTGACAGGTGATATCATATGAAGAAATTTTTTGTTATTTATGGAAAGCTAATCAGTTCTATGTTCAAGCTCTTTACATTATAACATGAAATCAAATTACTGAACTTTTCCATACATAGAAATTTATCTAATTACATTTTTATTCATACTAAATGTTACTACCAGGAATATAAATTTTCTTCCGATAGTATATTTTTATGTTAAGATAGACAAACTATTAATGCAGTATAGTGAAGAATGCTTATGTTGTATGAAATATTTTAAAAAAAGCAGATAAATTTTGTTTTAAAGAACGCGAGAGCATTTTTCAAATTTTGACAGGTGATATCATATGAAGAATTTTTTTGTTATTTATGGAAAGCTAATCAGTTCTATGTTCAAGCTCTTTACATTATATCATGAAATCAAATTACTACACGTTTCCATACATAGAAATTTATCTAATTACATTTTTATTCATACTAAATGTTACTATCAGGAATATAAATTTTCTTCCGATAGTATATTTTTATGTTAAGATAAACAAACTATTAATGCAGTATAGTGAAGAATGCTTATGTTGTATGAAATATTTTAAAAAAAGCAGATAAATTTTGTTTTAAAGAACGCGAGAGCATTTTCAAAATTTTGACACGTGATATTATATGAAGATTTTTTTTGTTATTTATGGAAAACTAATCAGTTCTATGTTCAAGCTCTTTACATTATAACATGAAATCAAATTACTGAACTTTTCCATACATAGAAATTTATCTAATTACATTATTATTCATACTAAATGTTACTATCAGGAATATAAATTTTCTTCCGATAGTTTATTTTTATGATAAGATAGACAAACTTTTAATGCAGTATGGTGTAGAATGCTTATGTTGTATGAAATATTTTAAAAAAAGCAGATAAATTATGTTCTAAAGAACGCGAGAGCATTTTCCAAATTTTGACAGGTGATATCATATGAAGATTTTTTTTGTTATTTATGGAAAGCTAATCAGTTCTATGTTCAAGCTCTTTACATTATAACATGAAATCAAATTACTGAACTTTTCCATACATAGAAATTTATCTAATTACATTTTTATTCATACTAAATGTTACTACCAGGAATATAAATTTTCTTCCGATAGTATATTTTTATGTTAAGATAGACAAACTATTAATGCAGTATAGTGAAGAATGCTTATGTTGTATGAAATATTTTTAAAAAAGCAGATAAATTTTGTTTTAAAGAACGCGAGAGCATTTTTCAAATTTTGACAGGTGATATCATATGAAGAATTTTTTTGTTATTTATGGAAAGCTAATCAGTTCTATGTTCAAGCTCTTTACATTATATCATGAAATCAAATTACTACACGTTTCCATACATAGAAATTTATCTAATTACATTTTTATTCATACTAAATGTTACTATCAGGAATATAAATTTTCTTCCGATAGTATATTTTTATGTTAAGATAAACAAACTATTAATGCAGTATAGTGAAGAATGCTTATGTTGTATGAAATATTTTAAAAAAAGCAGATAAATTTTGTTTTAAAGAACGCGAGAGCATTTTCAAAATTTTGACACGTGATATTATATGAAGATTTTTTTTGTTATTTATGGAAAACTAATCAGTTCTATGTTCAAGCTCTTTACATTATAACATGAAATCAAATTACTGAACTTTTCCATACATAGAAATTTATCTAATTACATTATTATTCATACTAAATGTTACTATCAGGAATATAAATTTTCTTCCGATAGTATATTTTTATGATAAGATAGACAAACTTTTAATGCAGTATGGTGTAGAATGCTTATGTTGTATGAAATATTTTAAAAAAAGCAGATAAATTTTGTTCTAAAGAACGCGAGAGCATTTTCCAAATTTTGACAGGTGATATCATATGAAGATTTTTTTTGTTATTTATGGAAAGCTAATCAGTTCTATGTTCAAGCTCTTTACATTATAACATGAAATCAAATTACTGAACTTTTCCATACATAGAAATTTATCTAATTACATTTTTATTCATACTAAATGTTACTACCAGGAATATAAATTTTCTTCCGATAGTATATTTTTATGTTAAGATAAACAAAATATTAATGCAGTATAGTGAAGAATGCTTATGTTGTATGAAATATTTTAAAAAAAGCAGATAAATTTTGTTTTAAAGAACGCGAGAGCATTTTCAAAATTTTGACACGTGATATTATATGAAGATTTTTTTTGTTATTTATGGAAAGCTAATCAGTTCTATGTTCAAGCTCTTTACATTATAACATGAAATCAAATTACTGAACTTTTCCATACATAGAAATTTATCTAATTACATTATTATTCATACTAAATGTTACTATCAGGAATATAAATTTTCTTCCGATAGTATATTTTTATGTTAAGATAAACAAACTATTAATGCAGTATAGTGAAGAATGCTTATGTTGTATGAAATATTTTAAAAAAAGCAGATAAATTTTGTTCTAAAGAACGCGAGAGCATTTTCCAAATTTTGACAGGTGATATCATATGAAGATTTTTTTTGTTATTTATGGAAAGTTAATCAGTTCTATGTTCAAGCTCTTTACATTATAACATGAAATCAAATTACTAAACGTTTCCATACATAGAAATTTATCTAATTACATTTTTATTCATACTAAATGTTACTACCAGGAATATAAATTTTCTTCCGATAGTATATTTTTATGTTAAGATAGACAAACTATTAATGCAGTATAGTGAAGACTGCTTATGTTGTATGAAATATTTTAAAAAAAGCAGATAAATTTTGTTTCAAAGAGCGTTAGAGCATTTTGACAATGTTTACACGTGATATCATATGAAGAAATTATATGATATCTATGAAAAGCTAATCAGTTCTAAGTTCAAGCTATTAATATTCTTCTATCAATATGAAATCAATGAACTGATCATTGCCAAATATAAAAAAATTCTCTTGTTACATATAAGTTTCATACAAATATCCATTAAATAAAATATAATTTTTGAAACCGTTGAATATTTTTCTTTTAACATTGACCAACTTTGAATACAATTTTATGAAGATTCTTGGTGTTGTATAAATAGTTGAAACCAAATTAAAATATCTCTAATTTCCAGGTCGTGAGAGCATTTTTTCAGTTTTAATAGATGAAATCATAAAGAAACATTGGGAAAAAATGAACCGTTGTCTATGGAAAACTAATCAGCTCTAAGTTTATGGACTTAACACATGTGATATCAATATGAAGTCAATCGGACTTATAGTTTGGGCTGCAGAGAGGACACAAAAAAAAAACAACGTAAATGATGAATTCATAGAGAAGAAATCAAAAGTTGTCTATGGAAAACTAATCAGCTCTAGGTCTTTGCACTTTACACATATGATGTTAATATGAAGTCGATCAGACTTATAGTTTGGGCTGTAGAGAGGACACAAAAAAGATAAATGCTACGGCGTACGGCGTACGGCGTACAGCGTATACGCCATACACACAAACACATCACGACGAAACTCATAGTGTGCATTCTCTACATGATACCCATTGAGAAATTGATGTAAAAAAAATACGCTTAAATTTTGCGAAATCATGACTCTCCCCTATTCCATAGTGTGGAGAGTAAAAAGTGATGGTTAAAAAATCAAATCATGTCCAATTCAAGTCAAATGCCGGGTAGTCAAAATGCAAAGTCAAACGAAGAAAACGAGAGAAAGATAAAACACTGTTGAACGAAACATGGAAAGAGCGAAATATTAAATGTTGCTATGTTTCACATAAATGGCATATTCAATTATTTCGTAATTGTAATAATAGGGGTCGCAAATAAAGGAGAAAATAATACTCGTTTAAAGCGATGTTAGGAGTAACCTGTATTTTGGATGGTGTTTTAAGCGTTGAAAACCTCGTTCTTGTAAAGTGCGCTTTAGTCTGGAAGCTTTCAAAGTGTCATTGGTCAGACCACATTTCAAACGAAATCGTATTGAACGGAGTCGGAGAAACAAGGCCACTTCTCCCAAAGAGGGTTGCCCAAAAACGATCTAAATGGATAGGATATAACATCAGGCATCCGGGTGTGCTCGTTCCTCTCGCCGAAGGAATGATGGAGGGCAGAATCTATAAAGGTCGCTTTAGAGACATACGATCAGTGATGTGCGCTGCTGCAACAGCTACCAAAAGATATGTGAAAAGATGGAGTGTTTGTGAGCATACACTGAAATTTTTGTTTGTCAATATTAACAAAATTTCATGTTAAAATTAACCGAACTTTAGTGACTACAAAACATTTGGTTTTGTGCAACAAAATGTTTTATGCACATAGCCAAACAGTACAGTCATAAATAAACTTTCATTATTGATAACAAAGGTTTGTCTAAAACGCAGGTAGCCAGTTCGGTTATCATAATATTTTTTTGAGTGTATAAAATAAAAATTCTAATATCAATACAGTTTTCTTTTGTCACTTTTCTCAATAAGCATTCAATCCTGTACTGAGAAGACGCCAAGTTAACGATTATTGTAATTGAACTCAGGGGTGTAACATAGAAGACATTGTTCTGTGGAGTAGATCAAAAAGAAGATTCTGGAGAGACCAGGATGAACTGTGACAGACTTGCTTACACTGCAGCTAATGAGACCCTATCTGGACATCATCCGCCTGGAAGATCACCTTAGAGATGGAAGGACAGTTGGACTTATCTCAGGAAGCATAGTGTCTGTATCATAGAACATTAGGTCTGTTCTTGAACAAAAGCATAATTAGTTTGGCGACGTCAACATTGCAAGTTATCTGACATCATTATTTTTTAATGGAAATCTGTTCCTAGGAAAAGGTGGTGGCGGCCATCTTGGATTTTTTCCCGGGTATTTCTGTCAAACGCGCCAGCCATGTTGGAACATGGCGGCGCTCGGGGGATTCCCAGAATCCTGACAGGAGTATTCGTGGTGGAATGCTAGAAATTCGACTGAAAGAAAAATAGCCAGAGATCGACAAATAGCATGGTGTTAATTCAATGAACTACAACATACAATGTCGTCGGAATCCATAGATAGGTATAATACTTGTTTAATGTAGACATGAAAGGTTGGTATAAGAAAAGTATCCGCCATTACGTTTAGCTTAAGTGCACGGAAAAATTTGTTTTTTTTTTAACTCGCTAAGCATTCTCTAGCTCCTTGTTCAAAGAAAATCAAAGCGGTTATATTGTTAAAGTGATTGTTAATAATTGTTGAAAATGACATAAAATTAACACATTTTTTAAGAAAATACTAAAGAGATAACATTTAACTTTGATTTACAAACTGAGAAGTACCTTTGAGAAGTACTAGAAGGTTTCTACGCTTCTTTTTTAATATTCAATGATCGAGTTCTTTAGGTTTCTACGCTTCTTTTTTAATATTCTATGATAGAGTTCTTTAGGTTTCTACGCTTCTTTTTTAATATTCTATGATAGAGTTCTTTAGGTTTCTACGCTTCTTTTTTAATATTCTATGATAGAGTTCTTTAGGTTTCTACGCTTCTTTTTTAATATTCTATGATAGAGTTCTTTAGGTTTCTACGCTTCTTTTTTAATATTCTATGATAGAGTTCTTTAGGTTTCTACGCTTCTTTTTTAATATTCTATGATAGAGAGGGGAAGAGGTGATGGCGAACGAACACCTAGCCGACCCAAATGTCAACCTCACCTGCACGTAGTCCCCCGAGGACTAACGAGGCTCTGACGACCGAGTATCGGCGGTATAACCGTAACATCTGTGCAGGCTTAAATCCCTGTGTCATATAAGGAAGGAGATCCTAGAAGAACCCCTGTACCAACCCGCAACTGGACAGCGTGGTACAGAGCTACATAATATTGTAGCAGTCCAACAACCTTCCAAACTAAGAACCATGATCTCGAATTGTAAAACAAAACTACCCCAGGTGAGTAGAGTTAACAACTCAGAATCTCACACCGACGCAACACCGGTCAGCCCCAAGGATTCTGGGGGGGGGCAGATATTCGAAAAACAAAAGCAGAACAAACATTGCAATAGCAACATACAATATACGCACTATGAGACAAGAAGAGGATCAGATCAGACTGGAAAAGGAGCTACAAGCCATAAAATGGGATATTCTCGGAATCTGTGAAACCAGATTAAAAGAGGAAAAGGCAACCACACTCTCATCCGGCCATATTCTCTATCAAAATAATGCAGAAGCTTCAGTAGGAGGAGTGGCATTCCTGATTAACAAAAATATCAAACAGTATGTAACAAAGATGAGTACTGTATCCAAGAGAAAATACATACTGCTGAAACTAAATAAAAAATACACAATCCAAGTAATACAAGCATATGCCCCTACAAGCACATCAAACGATGAAGACATAGAACATTTTTATGAAGACATTACAAAGGCCAGAAGATCAGAAAAATCTCAACTAGTAATTATTACTGGAGATTTCAATGCAAAGATCGGAGAGAAGAAGCTAGGAGATTCAGACAATATTGGAAAGTTCGGGCTGGGGAGCAGAAATGAAAGAGGCGAAATGTTGATGGATTATCTACAAAGCGAACAATTATTCTGTACGAATACATTCTTTAAGAAACAACCACAAAGAAAGTGGACATGGAAAAGCCCAGACGGTAGAACAAGAAATGAAATAGATTTTATCCTTACAAATGCTAAAAAATACTGCAAAAATGTCTCAGTGCTTAACTCTTTTGACACGGGAAGTGACCATAGACTCGTAAGGGCTTCATTTAGCATAAATACTAAACTAGAAAGAGCAAAAATGATAAATAAGAAGAATGGTCAAACACTTTCCACGGAATTGCTAAGAAGACACCAAACAGAGTTTCAAACCACTATCAAAAATAAACTCGAACCAATAGATGCGCTTCATGACATGGAAATAAATCAACTATCTGACAAGGTGACATCTACCGTTCATTCTGCAGTTAAGAAAATCTCCTTCAGACAGAGAAAAAATAATGAGAAGTTGTCTCCCGATACAATTAGTCTCTTAGAAAAGCGAAAAACTCTATGCAGAGATACAGATGAATATAAAAATCTAAACAAAACCATTCGAAGACAAATCAGAAAAGATATCAGAAAATTCAATACAAATTGCATCACAGAAACTATCGAAAGAAATAAGAATATGAAAGTCCTAAAATCAAATTTGTGCTGCAGCAGGCAGAATATAACAAAGATAAAGAACAAAAATGGGGAAACTATAAATGATACGGAGTCTATAGCTAAAGAAGTGAAAGAATTTTACAAAGAACTATACTCGTCCAGGCTAAGAAGACCTGAAGCAGAGAATAATAATATATTAAATGCGGGATCCGAAGAGATACCAGAAGTAAATCTAAATGAAATAAACATAGCATTGAATAACATGAAAAATAATAAAGCACCTGGAGAAGATGGGAAAACTAGTGATATGCTGAAGATTGGAGGCAGTGAATTGAAAGAGGCGGTACAAATATTGTTAAATAAATGTCTAGAACAAGAAGTAATTCCAGATGACTGGAAAAATGCCGAAGTTAAGTTGCTGTTCAAAAAAGGGGACCAAGAGAATTTGGAAAACTATCGGCCGATTAGCTTACTCCCTCACTTATACAAACTGCTGACAAAAATATTGACAAACCGTCTTACTCCAAAATTTGACTTCTACCAACCCGTAGAACAGGCTGGCTTCCGTAAGGGTTTCGGAACCACAGATCATATTCAAACTTTGCGTTTACTTATAGAAAAAGCTACAGAGTATAACATAAAAATTCATATGGCTTTTATAGACTATCGTAAAGCATTTGACTCTCTAGAAACCTGGTCAATTTTAAGTGCTCTTGAAAATGCTAGGATTGATTCTAGATACATAAGATTGATTAAATATATTTATGAAAATGCTACTATGGATGTAAAAGTGAACGAAAATCTGAAAACAGAAAAAATCAGAATCGAGAAGGGTGTAAGACAGGGTGATACGATATCCCCAAAACTATTCACACTGGCATTAGAAGATGTCTTCAAAACATTAAACTGGAACAATAAAGGCATTAAAATAGATGGCACATATTTAAATCACCTCCGTTTTGCAGACGACATAGTAATAATAAGCGAAGAATTGTCTGAACTGGAAGCTATGGTAGCAGAATTATATGAAGCCTCTAGAAAAATCGGTCTGGAAATGAACATAGACAAAACCAAGATTTTGAGTCCAACTTCACACAGTATTTGCATTGGAAATAAGACTATTGGTGCTGTTGAAGAATACATATACCTTGGACATAAAATTAAATTGGGTAAAGAAAATCAGACCGCCGAACTGCCAAGACGTATAGGGCTGAGTTGGGCTGCTTTTGGAAAGTTGAGGTACATATTCGGCAACAGGGAAATTCCGAATAACCTAAAAGCCAAAGTGTACAATTCTTGTGTTTTGCCAGTGACAACATACGGTCTCGAAACCATGTCACTTACTGCCAGAAGCCTCCACAGACTTAAGTGTACTCAACGAGCAATGGAGAGACAAATGTTAGGCGTATCCTTGAGAGACCGAATAAGAAACGAGGAAATAAGACGCCGGTCAAAGGTCACCGACATTGCAGAAAGAGTGGGAAGGCTGAAGTGGCAATGGGCAGGTCATGTGGCAAGACAGAGAGATGATAGATGGACCCCCAAAATTCTGAATTGGAGACCCTATCATAATAGAAGGGGTGTAGGGAGACCACAGAGGAGATGGACTGATGACATTGTCGAACTGGTGGGACATGGGTGGAAACAGAGCGCCCAGGACAGAGAGAAATGGAAAACTCAGGAAGAGGCCTTTATCCAGCAGTGGAGTGAAAGGGGCTGAAAGAAGAAGAAGATGATAGAGTTCTTTAGGTTTCTACGCTTCTTTTTCAATATTCTATGATCAAGTTCTTTGGGTTCCTACGCTTCATTTTTAATAGTCTATGATCAAGCTTTGTACAGCACTGCTACTACATGTACAATGGGGTGGTGTGGTTCAATCAACTTGAAACAGATTTGAGACCGGCAAATGAATTCAAAACAAAAAAAAAATAAAGTAAACTTACTTAATTTGACTGATTTTAAATTATATTAACTTCTTTTTTATACGCGGCGCTGGCCGATTTACTAATGATATTAATAACAATTAAGCACTACAAATAATAACACTCAATTATTATTATTACCATTATACACTTCCTCAAAAGAATTAGCAGATCAATGCGTAAATTGTAATTTATTTAAAAGAGCAAAATAAAATGCAACAAACGCATCATCAAGCTTTCAATTGGGAATAATTCACCCATCCAGATACTTAACATATCAAAGGATTAGGCTCTGAGGAGGTCTCTACCTAACAACCCTACTGATTCCCGAATATCAACGTTTAAAAAATCTTTAACGATTCTACATGTATTCATAATTACCGTTTTTTGCATTTTTATTATTAAATTTTTCGATAAATCTATAATTTCTAAATTACGGATTAACGATTTTGGAATAATGCCAGTGGCTGAAATAATGAACGGTAATATTATTATTTTACGAGAATGCCAAAGTATTTTAATCTCGTTACCTAAAGCGGTGTATTTTCTAATTTTTTCATCAAAAGTTTTTATAATATTACTAGAATTTGGAATAGCCACGTCGCAAATATATGTTATTTTATTAATTTTATCATGTATTATTAAATCGGGTCTGTTATGTTGAATATTAACTTCTTTTTGTATAGATTACAATTATGTATGTATAATAATATTTTGTGTCCTTTCTTCTTAAATTTCTCCCTTACACACGAGTGCTTGCACTCTGGTAAATGGAAATATGTTTTTACTTATAGTGTATATTTTTCTATGTTTTTTGATCGTTTTTTTTTTAATATATGTATTGTAAATTTATTTAAATAAAAAAAAATATGCAAAAAATATCTTATGCTATGTCAATGTTCTTCTTCTTCTTTTTCTTTGCCTTATCCCACTTTAGGTAGGGTCGGCTCTCCTAATCCTTTGGCGCCACGATGATCTGTCCTGTATTGTCGGGGTTGGGATGTGGGCTTTATCCATGAGCTTACTCATATTGCCACACCACGTGGATATTGGACGTCCCTTTCCTTTTCTGCTTTCTGGGAGTGCTAGAGCAGAGCTGCACCACATGGTCGTTTTGCCTCCTCATTACATGTCCATACCATCTGAGCCGGCTTTCTGTAAGTTTTTCTGGTATGGGGGCTACTCCAAAGCTTCCTCTTATTAATTCATTATTGTCCTATTGCCTTTAACTGTCCATGTCAATGTCCATGCCAATGTTCATTTATGTATGTTTATTTATTTATGTTCATTTATTTCATTCTATGTAAATTTTACCCTACGAGAGGAAGTCAGGATTTTAGACTTCCAAAAACGAGATTAACAAGTACACAAAATAGTTTATACCATAAAGGTTTCAAAATGTATATTAGATTACCAACAAATTTAAAGAAACGACAAGTTTTGTCACATAACCTAGGCTAGGTGCTGAATACATAATCAAAAATTATTAATGTTCTCCATAGTTTTACATGATATTTTTAATAATTTTAGTGACGTTATGACGTTATTTTACTAACGTCATGTTCCTCACTTGTCGGTTTGGTGGTGTGCGGAACGCGCTTTTGCGAGTCCAGACGAGCGTTCTCGAACGCACTCCCAGGATGCATAGAAAAAATCTGACGTTTTCACTTTCTTTTGCTTTTCGACATGCGTGCCGACGACACCATGTGGTCTAACCTCTTAGGAAGTGTAAAGATGAGGAGTTAGACATTCTGGGGGGCGGGATAACGTCTGGATAAGCTCAGGAAGGTGAGTCCCACACACTACTAGGTATGCATTATTTATGTAATTTTTGGTAGGAAACTGGCGTGATGGTCTCTAACCCCGCTTGAATTTTTACAGGATAAAATGCCATCAGTATCCTTCCCGATATCCCGTCTTCCCAATACTTTATGCCTTTGTTTTATTTTGTTTTGTATCTTGTATCGTACAAGTGCCCGTCAGTCATGACGTGGCGATGGATTTGAACAATTTTAACCATTGAATGCTGGACCCCGATTTATTTCATATAATGTACTCTGTATCATCAATGTGACCCTTCTGGTGCCACTTTCATGCATACCACTGCTGTTGTTCTGATAACATACGGATTTTGTGAAATACCACATTGAAAATTTGATATACCTGCTGCTTTCTACAATTACAATACTGATGATGGATGAAAATTGATGTAACTTACTGCACACCTGTTATTAGGAAAATCTACGACCTCTCGTCCACGCCTAAGCTCTAAGCTTTATTATAAAAAAAAAAACTAATATGTTCTGAAATACCTGTCATCTAATATCTCATATCTTGTAAATTGCTTAAATAGTTTTCATGTATTTTTGTCCAGCATGCAATGTAAAGAAATTTAGAATTTTAAATTGGTGTTTAATCTCATGTCAACCTACTCATAACACAGACAATAGCATTCTTCTCTTAAATTTTAACTTAAATGTTTGATATTCTTATAATTTGCCTTTAGATATAGTAAAAATTATGACTTCTCGCCCTGAGATTGACTATAAAACTTAAAACTGAGAGTCTCATGACTGCCGTTGGGGAGTCGTTGGAAGGTAAGGTTGTATGTTATAAAAAAAATTTATTTAGCTTCACATAAACTCATACGCTTTACCCTCGCAACGTACTCTTTCTATAATGGTTTGTTTCAAAAAGTTTAATTTTTATATATGTTTTTACATCTAAATAAATGTTATTATACTGCTAATTTTAATTCTAATTCAATAAATATTAAATATAAATTAAAATAAAACTGGGTATATACAACTAAAAAGTTTTTATTGAATAAAACTTTCTACATATTACGATACCAAAATGAGTTCCCATTTCAGGAGAATGCAACGTATTTTTTGAATTTATCAACTAACGCCCAGTGACAGGCTTTTATACAAAAATTGCTAAAAAATAATAATGTAGGTACAGTACAATACAAAAGTATCAAAAATAAGATATTCAACCAAAAAATAAGATAAACCAAAATACAATAAACTAAAAGAAAAAAAGCATATCAAACACCAAAAAAAGAAAAACATAGATTGTCAAGTCTCAGCATTTTATAAAATGTCACAACAAACTTTTGTATTCTCCATAACCCAATGCAAATACATCAATTATACTCAATTATAAACATAAAAAAATTGAATTCCATATTTTCCTGAGCTAATGGCCCCAACATCGATTTTCGATGAAGGTTTACCTAGTTTTTCATTGAGTTTTCAGTATGGGTTTGTCTCCAGTATGTAAGTCTCTGTGATGATGTGGCAACTAGATTTTGGAAGCGTGGTTAAATAAATATTTGTCATAGTTACCTGTTGGTTTATAGAAAAGCATTACATTTATTTTTCTTTTTCTACTTTTTCTTCTTTTTCTTATATTAGATCGTAGATCTGTTTTTGATGAAAGCTATTCCTGAGAAGCTGAGGTCCAGCTATCCTTCCACCTCTTCGGTGGTCTTCCGAGGAGGCGATGCCCTGGTGAGATTTTGTTTGCCGCTATGGATGGGATTCGAGATGCCTCCATCCTGTTGACATGGTCCCTCCAGAATCTTCTCCTAGCTCTACTCCATCGTATGATGTCTCGGTCTCACCTTTTCTGACCCTAAGCGTCTTCCCTGTAATAGCCATTAAAACCTTCATTTCCGATGTTCGTAGGAGGTTTTTGGTTCTGGTCGTGCCGGTTCTTGTCTCCACCGCGTATGTCATGATAGGTCTTACACATGTCTTATAAATTTTGACCTTACTATCCGTTCTTATGTATTTGTTATACCAGATGATATTTTAGAGACATCCTGAACTAGCGGTTGCTTTATTGGTCTGTTCTTTAACTTCTGAGTATAGGTCACTATGGCTCGAGATTTCCACACCCAGATATCTGAAATATATCACCTAGATATCTTTTTCTACTTAATATAAACAAATACTGGCGAGTGTATTGTCATAAAGAAATTTATTTCAACAATATAAAATTAATAAATAAAATAAGATCATGTGAAAGATGCTGGTTTATGGAGCACTTGAAAATATTAAATCATCTTTTGTGAAGATCCTTTCACTTGATGCTCGGGCTCAAAATAATTATATGTGTGTCAAAATAAAGTATAATTTTGTGTACTTTGTACCGTTTTAAAATAATATTTACATACAATATAATATATATTTTTTATTATAAGCTTTCATGCGATATTCTTTGCCGAACAGTTGTGGTCAGATGGGTTCGAAAATCTATCAGGGGCTAATTTTGATGAACGCCAGGACCACCAAAAGGTCTTATTAAACTACACAGCTACATAAATATAAGGTACTATAAATGGAAGAGGCCTACATCCAGCAGTGGAGGGAAGGCTAGGAAGAAGAAGAAGAAGATGAATAAGATCCTTGAGAAGAGTATGCAACAGGAGGATGTATGACAGAGCAAGACATTTGAAAAGAATGAAAATGCCAATGAATGGAAGGATAACTCAGTTTTTTCTGACAAATTTTTAATATCTCAATAGAGACGAAGTTGGAATATTATAGGAGAAACAGGAACTCAAGGCATCTACAGGGCTTTAGACCATTCGTCGGCTGGTTTACGTGATCACTTTATATTACTGTGTAAATTTGTTTTTTTGTTCAACTTTTAATATTTTTTTTGTTTATACTAGGGGTTAGAAAATGTATATATTTAAAATCTCAATAAAATGTACATACATATTTATGGGAATATAATATGTTTTTATTCAGAGTTCACTTATAAATGGAATTTTCGAAAGTTCTATATGTTTTAATAATGAGAAACTGATTGTTTGAAATGAGCTGTAAAACACCATCACCATCTATGAAGTAACGAAGAAACTTTTTGTAACGCCATCTATTGAGAAATGTTTTTTTTTAATTCATTTGCTGTATTTATTTTACAAAAGATACGTGGTATGAGAAAATTCAGTTATTTATTTATTTTATCTTAAACGCCCTAAATGGGCCTTTACATAGTTATAAAATTAACACATAGATTTATGAACTACGAACCACGTTTCATATATAAATACATATATAAGTAAAAGAAAGAAAAAATAAGCAAAAAAATAAAATTTATAAATTAAAAAAAGAAGAACGCAGAAGATGCTCGACCTTCAGAGGTCTCTTTTTATATTTAACAAAATATTATTTTTTTATTTTTTTCTCTTTTTATTTTTATATATCAACAAAAGATATCAATAGAGCCAAACTCATTACCAAGTCTATGTAATCTCTTAGTAGGTGAGTGAATATAAAAATTATTACTAGATTTTCCAACTGTCAATTTGTTCAAGAGAATTTATTTCTCTTAACATATCGACAAAGTATCAAGCCAAGATATGCGAGATTTGTATGCAGGGTCTATATTTTTCACAGTTTTTCCAACTTTGAAATAACAAAAACACCAACTTAGAAGTTTTGAAGACTGATAAAGGGGTGGTTTGGTATGAAAAATTACGTGAAAAACAGAAAAAGAAATGTTTTTTAAGACTGATGGTGATTGACTTTTCTTAACAATAAAATAAAATATAAAATTTGTTTAATTTTTTTTTGCAATTTATAAAAAAAGTGAATTCTTTAATTATACCTTAAAGCTACTCCATCTCCCATCCATTTGAGACTTGTAACCACAAAATATAGAAAAGTAAAATGTAATTTTTAAATATTTCTTAAAATATAAGTTTTTTTTAAATATTACCTTAGGCTACAACATTATTCAACCCCGTCTCGCCCCGGCTCTGTTCTGAAACGAAAATTCGCCTTTATACTGTTACAAAATACTACCCACCGTCGCTAATTGCGATGCAACAATATTAATGTAACAATAATAATGTTGCAATTATATATTTTTGGATAATTATCTGCGAAAAAAAATAATATACCCTATAAACCGTTATACCTCGTCCGCTTCGCATATGGCCAAAAACCACAACTATATGGAACCCACATCCCTGAGTATCATAATCATCATTGGTTCCTACTTATAACATTTTGTATTGAATGTATACGGTAAGTAGCACGCGATGCTTTTCAAAAAGATCACACAAATGAAATGTAGTAAAATATTATTTTGCATATTGAAAAATAAATACTGAAAATATACAAAAAGGAAAATAAAAATATTCAAAGAAAACCAACTGTGGTTGGGTTGACTGGTAGAAATTGAAAATATTCGTGTTCTACATAATAATATTGGTATGTATTGTTTAAATTTTATAATAATATATGTTTATTTATTTATTTAATATTCTTGTACATATAATTAGTACACTGGCGGGCTTATTGCCTAATGGCAATTTCTTCCGACCAACCAGAGTAAATGTTAAATATACAAAACAATGTGTATTATGGCAATAAGTTAATCACATTACAAAATAAATAAAGATGGCTGAGGAAAATTAATAAAAAAACAAAGAAGATAGCATATAAGAACAATTCATAGCAATGATAGGTTTATTTATTTATTTATTTGGATAAGTATATAGTCAAATTGAAAATTATATAAAAGAAAAGATGTACAAAAATGAGACCAATTACATACTCATCACAAGTGTATATAAGTAAAAAGTTCACAAATGTATATGTCGACTGTTTGAATGTCGACGAGGCGATGTGTGTAAGATAGAAATAAGTGGTGTTCAGTTCTCTTTGCCTACCCCGCGAGGGACATGGCGTGATGGTATGTATTAAATTAATATTTGGCAACGCAGATCTTGACTACCTCGTGTAGAGAAATAGGCTTACATACATACCTACCATCACGCCATGTCCATCACGGGTTAGTCAGAGAGAACCGAACGACACTTATAGCTATCTTGACTCACATTCATTGCCTCGTCGACATTCAAAAATAGGCTTAAATCCGGAAATCCTCCACTTTGACAGACATACAGTCGCAGAGTGTGTGAACAGCCTGTATAATGATGACCATACTGACTTTTTTAAACTTACATACGAAGCGATTAATTACATTCTTTCTTCTTTCCCCTTAGCGTTTTTGTCCCGTTTCTATCGGGGTACGCTTTGACCATGATCCTGGAATTGGCGAGTCTGGTTATTACATTGAAGCGACTGCCATCTGACCTTCGTAACCCTTAGAAAGGGGAACCAGACAAATTGGATCATGGCTACACATAGCTAGTGATATAAATCCGCACATAGATTTTTTTAAAAAACCAGAGGTGCGGGCCTCACCCGGATTCGAACCGTCGACCTCACAGATGTGAGGTGACGACCTTACCGCTGGGCTATCACCGCTCTAAGCGATTAATTACATTATGAACATTAATATCTGACAAGCGCCCTTGAGGTGAAAACACAAAAATGGCGCTATATAAATTATCCATTTGAAAAAAAATGACTAGAAAAATAAAAAAATAAAAAAAACAAAATATCAAGTAGTACCTAAGTACTAAAAAAACAGTACAAAAAAATATACCAGAAAAAGTTTTGAAAAAGTAATGAAATGTGGGAAGGATGGGCGAGGAGGAATGCGTAAATATACTTATTTAATCAATTATCATTCACTTGCAAAACATTAATCAACCGATTTCTGTATGCTGATTGGGTACAATCAAACATGTCCAGACCTGCAAAGTTATTGTTGTAACTATTGCAAGCCCGCACAATGAATGCGTTCTGCCCTGTAGGTTTATGGCTAAAATAGTCTCCTCTTTAAATGACAGAAACTCCTTCTGCAGCAAGGTTAAATCATTGCTCTGACCCAAGTTGGTAGTGCAATTCTTTAACTTCTTCTCAAACGCCGACAATTTTTCGTTTACATTTGTTTGTATTAAATCGATTTTGTTCATTGTTACTGATTTATTATATGTATTGTTAGATAATTTATCTGTTTAACCTGACGATAAATTATCTTACAATACATATACAAAAGCAAACCCCATGGGACATTCTATATGCAGACGACGTGGTGCTAATTCGTGATACCATCCAAGATCTACAGCAATCACTGAATCAGTGGCAAATAGCACTAGAAAAAAACGGACTGCGAATTAGCAGAAGTAAAACAGAATACATGTATTGTAATTTTTCCGGAGATACACAGCCCATAACCACAATAAAATTAGATGACACTACAGTAAAACAAGCATAGAATCTAGCATAGATTCCATACAGGCTGGTTAAAATGGAGGTCCCTAACAGGGGTACTGTGCGACAGAAGAATGCCAGTCCAGACTAAAGGCAGAGTATATAAGACCTGTGTGAGACCATCTTTGCTCTATGGATCAGAGTGCTGGGCTTCTAGAAAGCAGAATGAGCAGAGACTCCACGTCACCGAAATGAAAATGTTGAGGTGGGCCGACGGTGTGACATTACTGGACAAGGTCAGGAACGACTACGTCCGAGGCAGCTTCAAGTTAGCTCCCATAGCCGAAAAGATGAGGGAGGGTAGATTGCGGTGGTATGGGCATATATGCAGGAGAGATGACTCCCACATTGTAAATAAGGCTCTGCATATAGAGACCGAAAAGTGACGCCCGGGACGACCGCCTGCAACATGGATGTCCACGGTTCACAGCGACATGAAGACGCGGAATGTGACACATGAAGAAACACAGGAGAGAGCAACCTGGCGCATGCGGACTAGGAGAGCCGACCCCAAATAATGGGAATAAGGCGAGGGAAAAGAAGAAGAAGTTCATTGTTACTGATTTAGTGAATTTATTTCAGCTAACGAAAAAAATTTAATGCACCAAGCAAAAAGCCATAGACAAAAAAACCGACGTTTAAGATCCAGCCTACCCATATTCCATCCATGGCTTATTATCACCACGCTGAGATGAGACGTCGCCCATCGCCGCGCTGCCCAGAGAAGAAGGTACCTACCCACAATTATGCGGAATATTCATTTTAATAATTTAAATAATTCGGAACATTTAACAATTTTTCATATATTTACTCTTCTTCTTCTTCTTCAAAGCTGAGGGTCGTGATCTATGGGGCCGCCAATGGACAGAACGAGTCGCCTCCAGTCCTCTCTGCCCTCCGCAGCTCGAACCGCCGAATAAAGGCCATTCCCGGTCATCTCCTTAACTTGGTCACACCATTGCGCAGAATATGTGCCTCTACTTCTTTTGTCTGGTACACTTCCTGTGATAATACTTTTTTTCCAGATAACTTGAGCATATTTACCATGAGCATATTTACATATTTTTTCCTCATGAGCATATTTTTATATATTTTTTGTTATTTTTTTCCTTTCTATTAATTTTGTTTAGCTGTAGATACCTAATATTGACTAAATTAATAACTTTTTTATATAGGGTCACATTTTTATAGGTATATGGAGTAGGTACTTATAAGGTATGCAGACGATATTGCAATGCTAGGAGAAACAGAGGAAGAATTAAATGAGGCTCTCAGGAAGATGGAAAGCATCCTAACAATCGATTATAACATGAGGATAAATAAGGACAAAACAAAATGCATGGTTGCTGGAAGGGACGAATGCACTGCAAATATTGTTCTGGGAGGCATCGAAATTAAGCAGGTGAAAGAGTTTATATATCTGGGAAGCAGAATATCTCAAGACGGACATTCAACAGCAGACATCAAAAGCAGAATCCACCAAGCACGAGTCGCCTTCAACAAAAGATCAACAATTTTTGAATCCCCTAACATTTCCATCAAAATTAGGAAAAATTTGATCAAGTCTCTTGTCTGGAGTGTACTGCTATATGGCTGTGAAACATGGACCATCAGCCAACGCGAAACGGGACGTCTGTCTGCGTTTGAGATGTGGTGCTACAGACGCATGGCTAAAGTTCACTGGTCAGAACACATCAGCAACGACGAGGTACTAAGTAGGGTTGGAGAGACAAGGCAAATTATGAAAAGAATTGCCCAACAGAGAACAACTTGGATAGGCCACAACATCCGGCACCCAGGCCTGCTTTTTACCATCGTCGAAGGAATGATTGATGGGGGGTAACTGTAGAGGTCGCCCCAGAAATAACTATATAGACCAGATAATCGGTGACGTGCGCTGTAGCAGTTACAAAGAGATGAAGAGACTGGCGGACGATAGAGTTAAGTGGAAAGATCGAGTGTTTGGTGCAGACCAATCTTAGGATTGTGACCCAGAAGAAGATGGTACTTATTCAAGACGAGTAAAGTAACGGCAAACTCTTTTGGTTTACAATATAAGTAACACTTATTTTTTTTAATGTACATTGTTTGACTGTTTTTTTTTTCTTTAAATAAATCAATATTATTGTAATATATGTTTAATGTCAAAATTATTAGGTACCCATTATTTTTATTCGGTTAAAATCTATATAAATTACGTAATAAATTGTGATAAATTAAGCAGCAATAAAATTGAAATAAACCAGGGCATAATATAACCTCAAATATCTCTGAATAATGGAGGCATTTAAATAAATAATAAATTAAATGTTGTTTTGACCTAAAGCCAAATGTTGAATCTAATGTTGACCACTCGTCAATAGTTTGAGGGGGTGTCACTTAAAAATTGCATTAAATCTAATGGTAGCAATTTGGGGGGCACGTGTTTGTAAAGTGATACTACACCCCATACTTTAATCTACCTCCATAATAAATCCAATATCTCTCTATATTTAGGTACCTACCTATATTGTTTATACCCTATCTTGTAACGTTAGTGTCAATTTACAGAAGCCTATTGTTGAATTGATTTATGAACGTTGTTGAAATGTCCGAAACTTTTCTGTTTTGCACACACCTAATCATTTCGCCAATCAAACTTGAGTGCTTCGATTTTATTTATTTTATTTATTTATACATCTTCTTGTACATAATATAAACAAATATAATTGTACACTGACGGACTTATTGCCATTAGGCAATTTATTCCAACCAACCAGATTACAAAGTATGACAACATTGTGTATGTACAACAGCAAATAAAAAAGAGTAAAAGAAATCAAAGAAAATACGTATAACACTTAAATACTATTAAAACAAAAAAAAAATGTAATTCATAGCAAGAAAAATGATATGGTAAGGACAGGAGAGGAAATCGGGATCAGGTTTTCAAGGATAAATATTCCTTCTTTATTTTTTTCTTGAAAATACAAAGTGAGTTAGACGACGCAATATCCGGACTAAGGCTATTCCATAATCTTGCTGATTGTACTTCGAACGAAGAGCTGAGAAATTCTGTATTATGGATAGGTATGGATAGTGTTTACGTTCAGCAGATCGGAGTGGAAGTCCATGATTGGATAAATAAGTGAATTTGCTTTTGAGGTACTGTGGCAGGTTTAGGTTCGAGAGAATATTGTACAATAGTGACAAAATGTGTATATTGCGCCGCTGGCGTATCCTGGGCCAACAAAGAAGATTGCGGTAAGGTGATATGCGATCAAATTTTTTCAACCCAAAGATGAATCTGATACATACCTATATTCTGAAGACGTTCAAGTTTATTGAGATGCACTTCATTTGCATCCAAATAGCATACATCGGCATAATCAAGCAATGGAAGAAGAAGTGATTGAGCTAGAGTTATTTTACAACGGAATGGAAGGAAATTTTTAAGTTTATTAAGTGAATGTAGGGCAAAGAAAATAGATTTACTAACATGCGATACCTGCTCATGCCACGAAAGGTCATCATCGATGAAGATTCCAAGATCTTTTATAACCCTGGTATAAGGAATGCATTGGTTATTGATATAGGTACAGCAGTAGGAGTTGCAAATTCCTTATAGATGACAGCAGACGAGGACTACCGATTATAATTGCCTGGGACTTAGTCGGATTAACAAGAAGACCATGATCCGATGACCAAGAAGAGATCAATTTAAGATCCTTATTCATGTGAAGGACTGCATTGTTAATATCAGAGATATTAAAATGGAAATATAATTGAAGATCGTCTGCAAAAAGATAATATTTACATCTGAGGTTTGTAGTGATAGAGTTAATAAATACGGAAAATAACAGATTTTAGAAATAAATAAAAAACGAGCGGGTTGTGACCAACGCTATACTCCACACTACCAAGTCACTCCACAAAGTATTCAAATTATGTATGGAAAATTATCATTTTTTTGTTATTGGAATGTGTTTATTAAATTATTTATGAACTTGATAATTCTTCAATGCCATTTTATGTAAGTGATGTGCCCTTTTAGTATTATTTGCAAATAAAAATATCAAATTTTAAGCTTTCTGAGCTTGGGGTCATTTGAAATATTTGACAGTTTAAAAATTTAGAAGCACTGATCAGATATCCTTCAAAATCTAATGGGGTCTGAGCGAGTATTAGATAAACAAATTTGCAAAATATAAAAATAATTGAACGAGCACTTAAGTCTATAATCGATAAAGTAGAATAAACAACCCGTACAAAGCACATGGTACATTTTGATGAAACTTTCAGAATACAATCTCAGCATGATACTAGTTGATAATCTCCAATAAATAAGAAAAACCTTAATAATTGCGAATTCATAACTCCTCACTATATCCCCTTGGGGTAGTGAGGAGAAAAAATAATAAAGAAAAAGACAGATTAAAGGTAAAGAATATATTAAGGGATGATAGGTAGTATAGCGACTTAAAATATTAGAAATTTTTGGATGGGTGAATTATTCCCAATTGAAAGCTTGATTAGTGCGTTTGTTGCATTTTATTTTACATAAATACCTACCTACTTACATAACATCACGGTATATCCCAAAATGTGGGATAACCAGCGACAGGTGTATGGGTGTGCATTGCGTTGTAAATAGGAGCACGCAACATGCGTGTGTACCCACACACCAGTATTGTCTCAACTTAAATGGCACTACATTCAAACCGGGTGGTGAGCCTCATTGCTGAATTATTTGATAGTTATGTTATTGTTGCCTGTCGTGTTTTCAATTACCCGGCTCATACGTGAAAATGATAATAGAAAAAAGTGGAATCACTATTCTAATCGTCATTTGATATTTATCCTATTACAGATCTAGACTGGAAACACATCAATTATTTTTTACTCCTCAGCTATGATTTCACAATTTTTAAGGCTATTTTTTTATTGCAGATTATCAACTTCCTAGTATCATACTGAGATTATATTCTAAAAGTTTCATCACAATGTATCTGTGTGTGTGTGTGTGCTATGTGCTGCGTACTATGTACGGCGTTTTTATTTTACTTAATCGATTATATTCGATAAGGACATATTCGATTCTATTCAAATTTTGCAAATATGTATATATCTGATACTCGCTTAGATCTCATTAGATTTTGAAGGATTTGAATAGTGCAAATATTTCAAAGTGACCCCAAGCTCAGTAAACTTAATATTCGTAATTTTTATTTTCAAATTGGTAAAAAGGCATATCACTTTTATAAAATGGCATTGAAGTATTATCAAGTTTTCATAATAAAATATTTTAATAAAAAAAAAATGAAAAAACTCATTTCATGAAAATGCTGAAAAATTTCCATACAAATTTTGAATACTTTATTGAGTGAATTGTTAGTAAGGAGTTTAGCGTAGGCTACAACCCACTCGTTTTATTGTGTTTTCGACCTCCTTTGCACTTTCTCGAAAGAATTGGCAGACCAACGCGTAGTTAGTATTTTATTTATTTTTAACATGGCTACGTAGGGGACGCCCCAGGATAATATTAATTCGGGTTTTAAAAATACCTGGGTCAAAATATTTTTTTTAAAATTTATTATGATCTTTGTAGTATATAGAGATCAAAATAAATAGGTACCTACTAAAACGAAAATACAAATGGAGAAATAACATGTCACATAAGTTCAGCAATGAGATTTATTTTATTTTATTTAAAACAAATACAACATATATAAAATAACTAATAACGCCCCACTAGGCAAAAGCCTGTTCTGGGACTGTTATTTTACACAGTTGAGTATCTTGATTCAGCTGTAATTTTAATTTTTTTTCTTAAAATTTTTAAAAATAAACTACTTGAAAATGTGCTTAGCACGAAACCGGTTGTAGGTTGTAGTCTTAGTAAATAGTGAATTGATTTTTAACACGTTTTTTATTTTTATTTAATCAAAATTTTAAGAAAAACAAATGGAATTCCACCAAGAACTGACGATCGAAAAGTTAAATCTAATGTAATTTTAATATTTTCATATTTTGATTCACCGTTCATTCTTAATGTAGTGCCCTTTTAGGTGAGACGAGACTGGTGTGTGAGGAAACCCGCACGTGTCGTGCTTTCTTTTACAAGCACACCCGCACACCTATCGCTGGCTACACCATATTGTGGGATATTCCTCGATAGCATAAATTAATATTTGATTCTTCTTCTTTTGGAAATAATATTATACCTACTTCAAATGGTTCTGTGCGGTGAATTTTGTCAGGTAGGTACGTTCATCTATATACATATAGATACCTTCAACGTCGCTTTCCTGTCAAAATACATACTTATGTAGTTACGGGATCGCGTGACTTTAAGGCCGTATCGTGTCGTTCTTCGCCCCTTGCTCTCCCACGGGAGCCAAACCGCCCCGCGTGCTGCCAAATCAATTATTGGATTGTTATTATCGTCCTGCTGTCCATATTTCTTTGTCCTTCTTGCTTCCTGGACCCTTTCTGATCGCCCATAGAAGAGTAGCCATTGTTATGAGAAAGCAACATATATAATTATCGCTATAACATGTATTGAATAACTAACAACAAAAAGCCTTCTGCTAAAATCAGAAAAAAAAAGATTTTATAATCCTTTTCTCACGCATATAATGTCAAATCCTTTGAGTGTTTTAAACCCGTCTGCAGTATAATTTTGACTACATTTTTGTACGTCATACACAGAAAAACATTTATTTATTTTTTTTAAGTACATAAACGGCCTCTGGGCCATTATAAAATAAAACATAAAACTCGTATTTAAAAAACAATTAAAAAAAGAAAAACAACACAATAATTCATTAAAACACAATATTCATAATATCTGACACTAGTTAGTGTATTCTATGCCAGCCTATACTATTACAGGTACCTACAGAGTTGATGTCCCGCTCACACAGCACTACAGACACGGTGCGAGAAAGAGACACCAACTTCCACAATACCGCGGTTACAATTATTGCAAGTTGCCAGGTCGATATCAAATTAAAACATTTTTCTTTTACAAATTTAAAATAATAAAATAATCATTATATAAATTCACAATCACAACAAATAGTAAACACTAAACAATTCAATTAGCAATTTATATAAAAATGAAAAGTAAAAAAACAAAATATTAATAGCAATAAATAATTGAATTAAACGACAATTAAATAACAGAATGAATAGTAATTTACAATTAAACCAAAATAAGACAAAATTCCAATCATATAAAACATTTTTTTTTACAAATTTAAAATAATTGTAATAAAACATTGTTTATTATATAATTAATCAATAAATTTATTTATTTATTTATATATTTAATAAATAAATTTATTAATACAGCAGGCTAAGTCTGTAAGTAGATCTCGACCGATAAATGTCGAGATTAACTGTCAAAATATCGACTAGTCGATATTTTGACAGTTTTGGTAGTCACTAAGCAGATAACGCGTCGAATCGTTCTCGCCCACTTATTTGACGGCGAGATTGGGTCGACATCGAGGCGAGAGACATCTAACGCCGCCATGTTGAATTAAATGTCATTTTTTACGCGAACAATGCCGAATTTCATATTTATTTTGAGAATAATTATATAAACGGGTTAAACGACGCCGTTTAAGAGATTCTTCAAACCCTTCCGCGTAATTCATTTATTGCTAATTATCGCGTAACAAAAGTTTTATATGGTTATATATTTATTGGAAATATGCGTCCGTACTTAGATTATAACATTATAATTCTATGCGTCCGTAAATGTTTTCCGTAGGTATAGATTTGAAATAATTTTTCATTTTGAGAAAGTATTCTTGTAAGCTATTTTATCACATATGTATTTTAACACTTAACAAAAGAAAATTCGGCGTAATTTTTAGTAAAAAAATAACACGCTGCTGTCATCACACTTGATAAATTGATCGAAATATAATTAAAAATAATTTTTAAAATTACACTCAAAAAATTCAATAAACACAAAAGAAGTTAATTTAATCGTATTATAACTTGCTTTCATGCTTTAAAATATGACCATATTATATTTATTTAACAAATTAGCGGTTAGCGCGCTGGGTTTGTAATCCAGTGGTCGCGAGTTCGAATCCTGCCTCGACCGATCTCGTTCACCTATAGGACAAGCATTTATGCTTAGTTTAGGGAACGTAGGAAGATGTATATGTACTTGTTCAACAAGGACATATTCATTTTTTTTAAAAAAAAAAAAAAATTCATGTAAACAAATTTGACATTTATTCAAATCATGGGGAAAATATTGTGTATTGCCATAAATGATAATTCAAAAATGTACCGCAAGCCAGCCTAACGGCGACAAATACTAATAAGTGCATTTACGAACTCGACAGCGCTTAGTGACTACGAATTGTCGTCATGGGCGTAAACATGGCGAGAAGTTCGGCGATACGTTGTCGGATCTCGACTTTTTTACTGACTTGGCCTGCAGGGCAAGATTGAGGGACGGTCGTCGTGGAGTTGGGAGAAGGCAGATGTCTTGACTGCGCAATATCCGACAGTGGACTGGAATAACGCAGGAAGGAGAATTTTGTCTCTCTTCGTGGTTCAGTTGGTTAGGTATCTGGCTGTTGATCCAATGATTCCGGGTTCGATTCCCGGTGGAGACACAATTTTTAATTGTGTTTTCAATCTGGATCTGCGAGACGATTAACATCGCAAGTCTCCCGAATGAAGCTACTTGTTATTGGGTGCGTGTTAAATTAACATTTGTAAAAATTAACATAATTATAAAAATGATGAAATTGAAATTTTCATCATTTTCATAATTATTCAAAATACGTCTAATTCAGTAACTTTTTAAGAACGTTCCGGCCAATATAGGTACGTTCCTATTCCGTTTAGTCCAAGTTGATATTTTATAACGCTGAAATAAGACCGTAAATCTACAATTTCCTATTTTAGTTACAATAGTTACTGAATACGGGGTATTGTATTTTATATTAACATTAATTCTGGTTGGTTGGAAGTAATTGCCGTTTGCATTAAGCCCGTCTGAGTACAGTTTTTTATATAAGAAGATTCGAAATAAATAAACAAATAAAGGATAGGTACATTGACGATTTTTTTATGGGAATAGTTGCTGAATTTTAAAATTGCATAACGCATTCACTAGAGATATAGGTACCTATTGATATTTTTTTAGTAAAGCTATTATACATATTTGAGAATTCATAGTTTGGTGTTTATGTCCTCTTAAAAGTATGATTCGAATCAAATTGAAATATCAAAGGACTACTAACTGTTTTGTCATTATTTACCGACATAATTAAAATACCTTTAGGTAAATATTAATGTATGTATATAATAAAGGTAGCTACACCCATATACATATATAAAATATGTTATGTAGAACGAGACATCATTAAAGGATCTGTTGTAATTAAATGACAAAAGAGTTGGAGGAGCTTTTGTTGGTGCGGACCGCAGAAAGACTCTGCTGTGTGACTTCCATTGAAGATGTAAGATGAAAGGGACCCGAAACACGGCAGCGCGGCTCTGTGTTCAGACAAACCGCAAAGGGTTGAGCTTGGTGTATTCGCATGTCTTTTACATTTCACAAGTGTTGCCATGGTGAGTGTGGCGTGTCGGACAGGACCTTCGTCAGGGCGGAATAGATCGGCGTGCGCTTTCGGAGCGCTAAAATGGCGGGGGATTCGAATCGAATGCTATATTGTCTGTCCCCAGCTGATTCAAATTCTCATCGGCTGTGGGAATCAAACCCATGACGCCGGCACACAAGTCGCTGCTTCCTTTTTTCATTACTATCAGATGAGCACAAGTAACAAAAAAATAGCCAAAAAGTTTTTATGTGACCATGACCTTGACCATGACATGTATACAATTTAAATGGGAAAATTATAAAATAAGACTAATTGAAAAAGTTTGCTAGGTTGGTGGGAATAAAGAAAATTGGACATCAAGGAGAAAAAAATAAAAATCATAGTGAAATAAGAGCGGTGGGGAGGGGAAGGAGGAAGGCGCACGTAATAAGAATTTATCAAAAGGGCATGTCATTTCTATGTGTTAATCTCTCAGGCAGTATCCCACATTCTGATATATTCACTGCTAGTAATAAATGTTACAAAAACTCTCTATGTAGTACTATAATGTCAATCTCTCGGGCAATATTCCACATTCTGATGTATTCACTGCTAGTTATAACTGCTACAAAATCTCTATATATACATAGTACCTACTATAATGTCAATCTCTCGGGCAATATCCCACATTCTGATGTATTCACTGCTAGTAATAACTGCTACAAAAACTCTATATATAGTACTATAATGTCAATCTCTCGGGCAATATCCCACATTCTCATGTATTCACTGATAGTAATAACTGCTACAAAAAATCTCTATACCTATAGTACCTACTATAAGATCAATCTCTCAGGCAGTATCCCACATTCTGATATATTAAGTTTATTAAGTAGTTCTTCGTTAGCATCTAGATAACTGTCATCAGCATAATCAAGCAATGCAAGCGTGATTTTGGAATGTGTTGGAATTTTTTTTTCAGTCTATTGAGACAGTGTATACTATAAAACTTTTGACTGACACGAGATATTTGTTCATGCCATGAAAGATGTTCGTCGAATAGGATACCAGGATTTCATCTGTGGAAAAAAGTAATAGGTCTGTTTTTTGTTTATTTCATAGTGTAGGTATATTATTTTTTGTGTATAATATAAGACTGTTTGTTCCATAAATAAACAAACAAATAAAATCGACTCATCTGTCAAAGACACACTCATTAAGTCTGAAGTGTTTAATTTTAAATTCATTATACGGGCAATATGATTCTGACCATAAAAACGCGGATCTGATTTCGAAACATAGATAATATACAATACATTATCAAAAGCAGAAATTTCCTCATACTTATTTCATTAAAGTGATTTTGACATCGTTTTAAATATGACAAAATAAATAATCTATTTTATTAAAAAACATGCAGTACTCAATATTTCATTTGATTCGCATGTCTTTTAGAAATTTTGAGTACCTTAGTCAAAGGATTGTGATTACTTAATACAAAATTTAAGAAAGATGATTTAAAAGTGATATTATAGATTGCAAAAATGACAAACAAAAGATTTTATTTATTCCCATATTCACAAACAAATTTTAAGGAAGCAGCAGGCCTTCGAGGTATCTCGAATGCGATTTCCTTATTCAAAGTAAATGCGATGTCACATTCCTTGAGGATCAAGTGAGGAATAGGTACATAACCAATTAAATCCTGTCCATGATGCGTGGTGCGGTCCAGGATGCGTATCCGATACATATAATAAAAAAACGATGTATATTGCATTATAAAAGGAATCACAACACAGAAGCCAAGCAACGCAACAGTCCTTATACTTAATAAGAAGGAATAATTGGTGAAATAAAAGTGGTGGCATAAAGTGATCACGTAAACCAGCCGATGACATGTCGTAAGCCCTTGAGTTTCTGGTTCATTTATAATATTTCCAACTTCGTCTCTATTGAGATGTTAAAAATTTGTCAAAAAAATATCATTTGACTCTCGACAAGGAAAAAAATCCAATGTTTGCGTATATGCAACCTATAAAAAATATCATTTGACTCTCGACAAGGAAAAAAATCCAATGTTTGCGTATATGCAACCTATAAAAAATATCATTTTACTCTCGACAAGGAAAAAAATCCAATGTTTGCGTATATGCAACCTATAAAAAATATCATTTGACTCTCGACAAGGAAAAAAATCCAATGTTTGCGTATATGCAACCTATAAAAAATATCATTTGACTCTCGACAAGGAAAAAAATCCAATGTTTGCGTATATGCAACCTATAAAAAATATCATTTTACTCTCGACAAGGAAAAAAATCCAATGTTTGCGTATATGCAACCTATAAAAAATATCATTTGACTCTCGACAAGGAAAAAAATCCAATGTTTGCGTATATGCAACCTATAAAAAATATCATTTGACTCTCGACAAGGAAAAAATCCAATGTTTGCGTATATGCAACCTGTTCTTCCCCCACCACCACCCGTTCTGCTTATGGGGACTAATAACGGCCCCTTGCAAAACTCTGAAAGAACACATAAAGAACATTTGAAGAGTCCGGAGAACTCTAAAACCTTGCAGACACTGCACTTAATGTGCCAAAGAGAGCTAATCATGTTGAAACAACTGGCTCACAGCTCAGTGATAGTGAAGATAATAGTGCACCGAATTTAAGACAGAAAGTCTTGAAAGCCCTAAAATTGCTCTTCGTGGCTACAAGGTCCGCATGTCCAATGGGTCCAAAGAAATTCCCACGGACATCGTCGTAGAGTTCTCGTCGGTAAGTTGACACGGAGAAGTTAGTGCATTCCCATAGGATATGCTCAGAAGTCTGTTCAGGGTTATCACAAAGCTGACATGAGGACGAATCGGATAAGTGAAAACGAAAGAGATAGCTTTTGAAACTGCCGTGTCCAGTAAGGAATTGCGTGGTCCAATAATCGGGAACAATCCACGAGGAAAAAATTCGAGTCCTCACATCGGGAAGAAATAAAAATGTCAGTCTGCCCACGGAAGAAGAGGACCAGCGACGTTGCCAAGCATCTAAAAGAGAACTCCGGGCCAAGTTCTCAATCTCTCCACGAACTGTGGGTAAATTTACAGGTGGGAGAGAAACACCACCCAAAATTGAGCTTCGGCCTCTATACAGGTTGTGAATTGAAGCTCGTCGCTGTGTTTCCAGATCAAGGGGAGCCATACCTGTGAGAATAGAAAGTGTGTCGGTAGCGCAGGTTCTGTAAGCCTTTGCTAAAGCTATTAGAGCGAAGCGCTGTCCAGAAAGCAGCAGACGTCTAATGTATTGGGTTTCACAACGATGAGCCCAACAAGGAGCGGCATAACACATAATACTCAGAAAGGTAGCGTTGTAAAACAGTCTTGCTACTGGAAATTTAAGGCCCCAACTAGCTCGAGCAAGACGTGAAATCTTTTGGAAGGCTATTTTTGCACTGTCGGATACAGCACGAACATGGTATTGGAAAGTTAGGCCTCTATCTAGTGTAACACCCAAAACTTTGACCCTATCCTTAAATATTACACGCGTATTGATAAATTTGATGGAGGGAGGACTTTTCATTATGCCTTTTAACACTAACCCATATGTCTTATTAGGTGCAAAATTGAGTCTATGACTTATACCCCAATCTGCAACAGAAGAAAGTAACTGAGTAGCTGCGCGCTCAATAAGTGCTCGGGTGTTACCTTGAATAAGGATTGTAGCATCATCGGCATATGCCAAAATACTGCAGCCCGTAGGCGTTGAAAGTGATAGAAGGTCGTCGAACAAGATGTTCCATAACAGTGGACCCAGAACAGAACCCTGAGGGCACCCGATGCTAATTGGTCGCCAGTGCAAATCCTGTCCCCCGGGCATGGCCACATGTCTATTAGTAAAATAGCTCTTCACTATTTTATATATGTTGCAAGGAACCTTACGGTCTCGAAGTTTTTTTAAAATTAGAGGCCACCAGGCATTGTCGAATGCTCCCGCAATGTCAAGAGATATAGAGATAACGTATTTACTATCAGAGCTACTAACAATATCAGATATAGCCGAGATAGCATCAACCGTTGATTTCCCAGCGCGAAAACCGAACTGACGATCGGACAGTGGGTGGGTACTGGAAAGATGATCTTCTAAGCGTCGACATATAAGCTTTTCTAAGACCTTACCCAAAATAGGTAGTAAAGTAATCGGTCTATATGATTTTGGGTCAGAAGGATCCAGGTCACTACGCTTGGGAATAACAGTCATTAAACCTGTTTTCCAACAATCCGGAAAGTAGCCTTCTCGCAAGCAATTGTTGTACAATAAGATAATCTCGTGGCGAGCTATGTGCCAGCACCTTTGTACGAGAGCTGCGTCAATGCGGTCAATGCCAGGAGATTTGTTTTGGTGAAGATTCTTGATGATAAAATCAAGCTCATCGAGATTGGCGAAGGTCGATATGGGAGTTTGCGGGATATCGGATTGGTTATTGCGTATTTGTGAATGAAGAGGAGTATCAGATGAAATGTCATCAGAAGAAATAAGTATGTCAAGTAGTGTGCTCGTCGTCGAGTCAGAGTCTATTGTGATAATTCCAGTTCGTGGATCACGGATACACGAGACTGACGCATTTGGATATTTTTTCATTGATGCATATCTAAACACAGCACCCCAAGGATCTGTGGTTGAAACCTCAGATACCAAACGGCGCCATGCTTCAGACTTGGCACGAGAAATCTCGCGTTTATAGATATTATTTGAGCGTCTATACTCACATCGAAGTACAGTTACAAAGTCATTTGAACTTCCTCGACGACGGGCCGCTCTCAACGCGCGGTGAGCTCGAGTCGAAGTTCGTTTAAGGATGTCTAAGCCAGGATGCCACCATTCATTAGGAGACATATGACTAGAAGAAGTTCTGCCGATCGCCTTCTCGGCACAATAAATTATACTCTGCGTAAAAGATGAGGCCATTTCCGCAGTAGTACAAGATCTACAAGATAAACGATCCAGCGAGCATTCAAAGTAGCGGTCAAAGTCTAACCAACGCCATCTGTCACACCTTGTCCGGAATCTTCTAAGCAAAGGTTTCGCTAAAGGAATTGGGGGTACATTGGAAATAATCTGGAACGTGATAAGGTTATGGTCACTACACGAGGCATCCTCGTCAACAGACCAATTACATAATCTGTGGTTAATCTGAGGTGTAGCTAAAGTGACATCTATATGACTTGTACCCATGTGGTTGGAGAAGGTAGGTGGACTGAAAGGATTGTTCAACACACTCAAATTGTGGCGAGAGATAAAATCTTCGCAGCTTACACCTCTGGTGAATTTTCTGGACCCGAAAGTGGTAGTGTTACACCATAGAATAGATTCGGCATTAAAATCACCTCCAATAATTAATGATGCGTTGCCGAGTTGGCCCAATATAACATCCAGTTGATCCAGAAAACGAAATTCGGATTCACTAAACTGAAAATATATCGAAATAATATAAAACGAATCACTTGGAGAAGAAATCTGGACTACAACCAAGTGACTAGAAGATAAGTGATCCAGGCATATGAAGTTAATGTTGGGATTGTAAATAGCTATACAGCTCATCGGAGGGTTCGTTGAGGTACAGCTCGAAGCCATAGCAACTCGAACACCCGGACCAAATGATGGCACAATTCCATCTCGAGAGTACGGCTCTTGGATAAGACAAACATCAATGTTCATGCGATGAGCAGACTGACTGAGTTCGGCTGAAGCCGATTGTCCACGGCCAAGATTAAGCTGACCAAATTTAACAGAAGCATTACACGCCATAGTCAATATTGAGTAAAGCTCTGCTGACTGTTGCTTGATAAGCTGGACAGTCATTAGTGCCTGATCGGTGTACTGCTGGTTTGTTAAATAACTTACAAACAGCGCATGTGGGTTGATTGGCTCTATTCGGACATGACACGTAAACGTGTTCCGTTGAAGCACAATGTGAGCATCTGACGGGTTCTTTGCAAGTTTTTGAACCATGGCCGTACATTCGACAACGGCCACAAATACTGACTGGAAGAAAATCTGTAACACGACAGACATTCCAGTCCACATACACCTTTCCTAAATTGATGAGGCTATGGCGAACGGCAGCAGGTACTGAAAAGACTCTATCGCAAGTCGGGCCAACTGTAGGTCCTGTTAGATGACTGAATACTGCAGTTTTAATGGCATGCTCTTTTGTATTCTCTGCAACTATCTCTAAAAATTCGTCATTAGACAGGTCCCGTGGCACATGACTAAACCTCACACGAGGTTGTCTCTTGGTAGCGAGTCGTGCGGTCAAGGTCGTTGATGCTTTTATTGCCGGGGCATTCAGCAACTTGATTGAGTCTTCCGTGGTGGCCGTGTTAACAACAACGCCGTGACCTCTTATGGTACGTACACTTGTGACGCGAGCACCTACGTCGGAAGGCTTAATGGCTGCATTCAGCATTTTCCTGGTTTCCATCGATGACTTGACTTCATCGTTTGTGGGAAAAATGCAGACGGCAGGTTTTGCAGGGAGTGCAGGAAATCCTCCCTTGGATAAGGGCGGTGGACCTGTCACTTGCGTGGCATACAGGGAGGTCGGGCGGTCGTTGAGTTTATCGGCAATTTTATTCATTACCGGTGCAATCTGTGTCTCAGTGGTATCAATTTTCTCACACAGATGCAAGATTTTTTCATCTCGGCTGGAAATCGTTGTTTTCAGGCAAGATATGACGCCTCTTGCTTCCGCCAACTCAGTCGACAGATCACCAATAATTGATAATAGGCGCTGAGCTTCACGACCAACTCGAATGAGATGCGACTTCGAAATTTTTGAGTGTTTTTCCACAATGTCTTGAACATTACTCAGGCATACGTAGGCTGCTTCTATTTTAGAAGATGGCAAATAATCATTTTCTCGCTCATCTTCTGTATCAGAGTCTGAACTCATATTCTCGGATTCAGTGGTCGGGGCAGGGACTGCAGATGACAAGGGCAGGGGAGGAGGTTTTATGGAGGCAAGGGAGGAAGGGACGACAGAAGGACTAAAAGTTCTGGTTCTTGAACTGGGAGGAGAGTCATTAGCGATTGCAGGAAGACTCAAGAGTTCTTTCTGCCTCTTCCGCTTTCGTTCCCTTTTTGTCATCCTATAATCAGATTCCTCCATCGAGGTGAAGGGTCATGGATAGGACAGCAGGAAAGGTAAACCACTGGAAGCTATGCAACAGAGCTGCCCTAACAGAATAACAAAAGACTGTACGACCTGACCTAGCCCACGAAAATTGCAGATATTGCAGTCTTACAAGTGACTGGGACAGGTAGGAGTATAATGAATAAATAAATAAACGACGGAAGTTAGACGCTAGGAGACAAGAGAACATGCGATATGAAGAGTAAAAAAAAAAAAAATTTTAATAAGGTATGGAGTAAAACACTAAGAGCAAAAAGAATAGGTAGATAATAATATAAATCAAAAATAAAACTTAATTAAAAAATAATAATCGGCAAGCGCCGTAAAAAAAAAAAAAATAATATGTGTACAAGGGTATATACAAAAACAAATATATAGATAGGTACGAAGGTATATACAGAATAGGTACCAGAAAACAGTACTCGCTATAATTACTAGTACAAATAAATTATTACCTAGATGTACATAAATAAAAAGGAGCGAAAGAAAACAACGTATATGCAACCTATAAAAAATATCATTTTACTCTCGACAAGGAAAAAAATCCAATGTTTGCGTATATGCAACCTATAAAAAATATCATTTGACTCTCGACAAGGAAAAAAATCCAATGTTTGCGTATATGCAACCTATAAAAAATATTATTTAAAAGTGTTTTTTTAAACAATTTTTTCTTAGATTTTTTTTTGTTTTAACCCATGTTCTGTTTACAAAATGGTTTAGAAACCGGACCAAGAACCAACACGAAATTAAACCAAATACACGTTCTTCTCCCGTTTACCGAATCAGTTTCACAAATAAAACAAATCCAATTGATTTTGTAAAGGAAATTTAATAAGGGCTCATTGCAATCAGTGATCCTTCAACCATCCGCCACCCCATAAATAATAATATTGTCTGTTACGCCCCTGCTCAGCCCCGGGGACAGAATACATAGGTACTTAAGCAAACATCAATAATTATCTTGAATTCGTGTTGAAAATCCCGAGTTTTTGCGGCAAAAGCGTATACGCACTCAGAATAATGATGTATCAACTAAATTAAACACGTGATTTGGTTTTTCAGGATACGCGCTCGTGTTGTGCTTCTTTTTATTTGGTAATGCTAATCCATACACCTATCGTTGGTCAATATGCCGTGATGGTACATATGAATGAATCAAATTTGTTCCACTACGATTTATTTCCTTTTGGCAGGACGACAGTTTTGGTTGATTTTTTCACCTTATATAACAAGGAACTTATACCGGGTTTGATTCTCGGTGGCGTATTTACGTTTCCATGTTGATTAGGAGGCGAGTACTGCCTCGAATTAGGCACTGGTTTGTAGCGATAATCCACTTAAAAACTCGTGTTGAATTCGAGGCACGTGTCCTCCAAATACACACGGTTTAGCGACGCAAACTGTTCCTGCTAATACGTGTTCAATTGAAGGCAGTTAATTATTGAATATTGAACATATTTTAGCGCGCCGTGAAGTTCGCGCGCTATTTCATTTCGCTTGTATTTCGTCTGTCACTGTTACATTTGTATGGAGGTATACCTAAATACTAAGAAGACTCCTAGGAACATACATTTAACTGATCTTAATTTCTTTTTCTACTATTTAAACATTAGAACGTAAGTTTTTACAAAAATTATTTTCTAATTATTTAATTTAAAAATTTTAAGACATGCGTGCGACCGATTATGAAATATGCTGTGGAAACGTGACCAGACACTGTACGAACCAAGACGCTCTTAAGGACAACGGAGATGAAGGTTCTAAAGTCAATCACTGGTAAAACTCTCCGAGATCGTGACCGCAATGTTCAAATAAGGAAAACATGTGGAATAGAGGACATCGTTCGGTGGAGTAGATCCAGAAGAAGGCATTGGAGAGACCACGTAGCCAGGATGGACAGTGATAGACTTTCATATATAGCGGCGAATGAAATCCCTTCTGGCCGCCGCCTACACGGAAGACCAGCCAAGAGATGGAAGGATAGACCAACTAGGTCTACTAAACGAAGAAGAAGAAGAACAAAAATTTTAAAAATATGTTATTTTTTGTAAAAGATGTAGGTACCTAAGTTCCTACAATGGAAATAGGTATTAAAATTAACTGTAGCAGATGATGTCTATCAAGCGGTAGTGGTAGTTTAGATAAGTTATAAAGGATGTTAGGGTTCGATTCCCACGGGAGGTTATGTTTAGGTATGTATGGGAAGTATAGTCTCTTGTTATAATATTATCGCGTGATATCGTGACATCATTATTATTTCAAGAATATGGAATAAGAAAAAAAGTACCTACTTGAATAAAAAAAAATAAGGACTCAATTTTCAAAGTTCTCTCTTGCTTTACAATGAAGAATAAAAAAGATTTTACGTCGGTCGATTTTTTACATTCATGCCGCCAATGTCAAACACATAATGCCAAACGCAGTTGTTTTATAGAGCAAACAAATTCAAATACAGAACATACATAATCTATTGTGAAACGATATAAATGCTACTAAAAAAATATACTAAGTTTGTATCAAACACAAAATTATTCAATTTTACCTAATATCAAACTGAAAACAGATTAAGGGGGGGACTGCTGCCAACGTACCTATTTTTCAATTTGATATACCATCATTATTTCTTATTAAATCGTTTTGAAAAAAATAATTTAGATAGGTTGGATATTAACAAACAAAAATATACCTTTTTGATAATGTTCTGTATAAATTCTTGTAGAAAAATAATGGCATACCCCGATTTTCAACGTTTATCATATATTTTTAATAAACTATAAGGCGTAGTGTTATAATAAGCATACCCCGATTTTAGACATTTATCTTAAATTTCTAAAAATATATAAGGTGTAGAGCAATATTTTTTTTTTAATTAAAGAAGACAAAAATATCTAGAAAAATATGATGTGACTTTGCATTAATGCTTCAGGTTTAGTAAATATACCTAAAAACATTTATTTTCCATTCCAATAAAAGTTTTTTTGGTTTATTTACTTAACCTGATGCGTTAATGCAACGTCATATCATATTTTTCCAGGTATTTTGTTCTTTTTTAATTTATAAAAAAAAATATTGCTCTATACCTTATATTTTTTTAGAAATTTAAGATAAATGTCTAAAATCGGGGTATGCTTATTATTTTCCTACAAGAATATATACAGAACATAATCAAAAAGTTAAGGTATATTTCTCTTTATTAATATCCAAACTAACTAGGTTATTTTTTTCAAAATGATTTGTTTAGTAATAATGATGGTATATCAAATTGAAAAAATAGGTACGTTGGCAGCAGTCTCCCTCTTAAAATGCATTGTCATTGATAATACACAAATTGTGAAACTTCAGAGCTCTTATTAGTCGGGAAGATAATAGTTAAAAATCAACTGCAAAATTCTAGTACGGACAGACAGGTGAAGTTAATGACACATGAGTGCTTGTACTCAGGTATAGAGCAAATTTTTTTTCATTGTGTTTGTTTTCGTGTATCTTGTGATAGCGTTTTTACTTAATATGTATTATAAAAATTAAATTAAAAAAAATTAAAAATGCACCAAATTTAATTTGTTTATTTAGTGACAAGTCTTTTCAAGACTAGGTACATTATAAAACAACACATTTTGATACAAAAAATTACCGCCAGAATGTGACATGTTTTGATGCGTTCACGGTGAAGAATTAATATTAGTTGCTCGAGAGTCAATACAAAAAGGGAAAAAATAAATAAAACATAATAAATATATTTTTTTAATATATTCGTGATAATATGATTGGCTATGTAATAAATGAATAAACGAAACGAAACATACTGAAATATACTTGATTTATTTTCAAGGATTTTCTATGTCGGAACGTTCAATACGCGCTCAAGTTTTATAAAACTAGTTGCATGTAACGCATGAGATCCAACTGTGCATCCTACCAATGTAGGATGAAATTTGTCGAATCAGTCACATTTTAGTTGTTACTGAAGATGGTTTAAAAATCTGAAAATGTTTTAACGAAAAATAAATGTGAAGTGGATTATAAGTACAAAGTTTTTTGTTGTTCATGTTTTAGTAAAGATTACTAAAATATTTTGCTATTAATATGGAATTCCACAAAGATGCAAAAATAATTTTAATAAACCACTGAAATACGCAGAGAGTCAAAATTCACTTAAGTTTAGATGTATTTTTTCGTCGATAAATATATGTGAAAAATATGTTTGGTTATATATAGAAAAAAACAGATGCCTAAACTATGAGCTCGAATGTATTGTGCATCATCACATAGGGCCGGTATTTCAGTCGGCCCTTAGGAGTTTAACTCAAGTTTAACAAAAATATTGCGTATTTCAGTACCTAATCTTCCCTTAAATACGTCACTAAACGACAAATATTTAACTCAACGTTTCTGGCGGATCGCGTGTCTTAATCATGAGTTAAGTATTGTTTCTAGTCTTTTTTCGCCAGGTGGCGTACTAATCGCCGCACGATTTAATGTTTTATTTCATTTTATACTACAAATAACTATGCATAATAATTATAATCATGATTTATTTTTGTTGTTAAAATAAAAGACATTTTTTTTTTCTTCAAATTTACGGCTTGAGAGCATATATAAAAAAACAACAAGTATATAATGATTAAAACTTTGAATTATAAAATAAAAGTAAATTTAAACTTACATAATAATATCAATAATATCAACAATGCAATTTATAACAAACATAATAATAAATAATATCCATAATAATATACTATACACAATTTAAAAACAAAATACAAAAAAAAACCCAGACACAACGATTACTAGATTAACATTACATGAGTTAAAATGTTAATTAATTAATTTTATTTATTTAAATACACTAAAGGCTTGAAAGCTTATTTTTATTCAAATACAAGAGTTTAAAGAAAGAAAATGTACAATTTTTGCTTTGAAGGAAGAAAAATCGTCGGCAAAAACATCGGAGTGACTTCCCACAATGTTACCAAGTCTATGTAGCCTTGGTATTGGGGAGTGGTAGACATAATTATTTAGAGAATGGCTCTCACGAAACATAACACACTGTCTAGTAGTTTTAGCCGGAACATTAAAGTTGGTGAGTTTAAGGAGTTCAGGACAGTCTATAGCATGGTTCAATATTTTGTGTAAGAAGGAAAGGTCAAAAACCTTTCTTCTAACGTCAAGATTTAAAAGTTTAAATTCTAGCATTAGATCTGAGTAATTGATGTGTTCTATTGGAATCCCCTTTTTATAATTTATAAATCGTAAAAATTTTCTCTGGACCCTTTCAATATGATTTAAGTGAACATTGTAGTAGGGGGACCAGATTACAGAATTATATTCCAATAATGGTCTGACTAGAGAAACAAATAGTAACCTGTATGATTCAGTTTTTTTAAGATCAGTTGCCAGTCTCGTGATGAAGCCCAACACCCTCATAGCTTTACCGACGACCTCCTCTATATGTAAATTAAAGGTCAGATCCTCAGATAATGTGACTCCCAAATCCCTCAAGTTTGTAACGCTGTCAAGAATAACATTGTCAATAGTATAATTATAGGTAAATTGGGATCTAGTTCGATGAAAACGGATAACTTGACATTTTGAAGCATTTAAAATAAGTTTATTACGTTTACACCATTCGCTTAAAGATGACAGATTGTTTTGAATGGTTAAACAGTCTTCAATATTTTTAATAGATTTGAAAATTTTCAAGTCATCCGCAAATAACACGACTTCAAGACCTCTGAAGATCTGAACTATGTCATCCACAAATAAATTGAACAAAATTGGTCCCAAGTGCGATCCCTGCGGAACACCACTAGATGCTTGTATTGGCTGAGATATGCAATTCCCAATCCTTACTCTAAGAGTACGATCACACAAGTAACTTTTAAGCCAATGTAGGAAGATACCATCTACTCCGTATCCACGTAACTTATATAGAAGTAAGGAATGTGACACCTTGTCAAAAGCTTTTGAGAAGTCAGTGTAGGTACACGGAATCGACTTGACCTCTCCTAGAAACTACATTGGCTATGTAGTTATGATATAATGCTAGGTTAGTCAGTGTAGATTTCTTGGGTATAAAGCCATGTTAGGAAGCAGTAATAATGTTGTTTATCGGTTGACTTATTTTTTTAGTAATTATCGATTCAAAGAGCTTAGGAATTGCAGACAATATGCATATCGGTCTATAATTAGTCACAAGATTAAGATTAAAAGACTTGATATAGAAGTGGTTCATGTATTTAATATTTATTTTCATTTTTACATAATTACAACTGACAACGAACGAAATAAACTATCAGCCATAATGAAACGTCAGGCACGCATTTTAAAACTTAATTTAGCTATGTTTTTTCATCCCACTTTTTAAATTGGTCCATCCTGTTTCTATATATATAATGTGTATTCTTAAATTTTCTACATAAGACATTATTTTACCATTATCACTTAGTTCCATATCCATCTGTAAAACATACATACATTGAATTATATGTACTACGTACGTAGTACATATCCAATGACATTTTATCACTACAATGATTGATTTTAATTAAAAAAAACATCGATCGGTATAAAAAATTGAAATAGTAACATGCTGTGTAATGAAACAAATAAAATAATGTGTTGTTATACTAATAAAATAATATTTAGTCACAGCTTCGCGTCACGTATCATTTAAGGTTATTGAAATTTGACAGATGCGTTATAGACAATAACCATAGAAAACGTAAAATATATCTATAGTTGAAGATTACGTAACTGACGTTTCATTTTGCACTGAAATACGCGAATGAAATTTAATCTTCCCTAAACTTTTAACTTGGATTACTAAATCCAACGATTTAAGGGCCAACTGATCTCTCGGGCCATACTAATTCAATTAAGTTTAAAGATAGGTATAAAAAATGCTTATGTACACGAGCTACACAAGGGAGAAAATGTACTTTATCACACATAGACGATATTCAAAGTAGTTTTTGCACACTCACTAATAAAATACACATTAAACGGAAGTATCCATGTGTTTTAGTGTACATGTGTGTAGCTATGTACATATATGTATGTATGTGGTTCTTGTCTTATTGAATGCACTTTTTGCTTACACTATGCAGTGCTTGTAAGCAAAGTAATGGAAGGGTTAAAAACTACATGTAAATTTATTAATTTAAAATAACATATAATTTTAAATAACGAAAAATATTAACTAATGTACAGTTATACATAAAATATTATAAAAATTTCGTGCCATATTTTTTACTTAGGTACGCTATTCAGTCATTTAAGAAATAAAAAAAATATTTCTATATTTTAAAACATGGTATAGAAATATGTGTGAGAATAATAAAAAGCAACGTTAGAAGGAGACGAAGAATATTAAAAAGAGTGGGTTGTGGCCAACGTTATACTCTTCACTATCAAGTCCATCCACAAATTATTCAAACTATGCACGGAAATTTTATAGCATTTTTATGAAATGGTTTTTTTTTAAATTATTTTTGATTTAAATATTTTACTATGAAACTGGATAATTCTTCAATGCCATTTTATGAAAGTGTTGTGCCCTTTTAGAAATTTGAAAAATAATATCTAATATTAAGTTTCCTGAGCTTGGGGTCACTTTGAAATAATTAACATGTCGGCCTTCGTGGCTCAGTTGGTTGGGTATATGACTGCTGATCCAAGGGTGCCGGGTTCGATTCCCGGTGGAGGCACAGTTTTTGTGTTTTCAGTCTGGATCTGTGAGACAATTAATATCGTAAGTCTCCAGAATGTGGCAACTTGTTATTGGGTGCGTGTTAAATTAATATTTGACATAGTACCTACCTGTTAGTTGCCCGAGAAGAAATATTCCAACTGTCGATTTGTTCAGGAGAACTTTGTTCTCTTAACATATCGACAATGTATCAAGCCAGAATACGCGAGAATTGTATGGAGAGGTCTACTTTTTTCACGGCTTTTCCAACTTTGAAGTCAAAAAACACCAACTTAGAGGCTTCGCAGCATATATGTTCCGTACACGGATTTACTCAGAATTCGGAGTAGAACATTTCGTGTGTCTGTGTGTGTGTGTGTGTCTGTGTGTCTGTGTGTGTGTCCGTCCCCCGCTTATAACTTTTGATCCGCTCAATTTACAGAGCCTAAAATTTCAGAATATATAAACAGTTACAGGCCTACAAAACTTTTATACTCGGAATTTTGAATTTTTGTTTCAGTCAGGGGTTATCAACTTTTGAATTTTTATTTTATTTTTCCATATATCTCAGAAACCATAAACGCTAGAACGCTGAAAATTGGTACAAACATAGACAAATACAAAATCTCAAATTAGTTTTTTAAAAAAAAATTACAGGGTTTCTCAAACATTATTTATTAAGAAAAATATTTTTTTATGATATATTTATGAGTTTAACTGCCTATATTTCCAAATTTTTTAAAAATATCGAAAAAAGCCGAAACACCCCAACTAGATAATTTAAATTTCTATAAAAAATAAAAACATTGTATTAGCACATCTCAAACTTTTTTTAGCAATTTTTATAAAAATTGAATTTAGTGACGACATTGCTTCATACAATTTGTATGGCAGTCGCCTATACACAATATGTAAGAAGACTTAATAGTTTGATAGGTACTTAATCTCCAAACACATACAGAACCATCATGCTGTTTTCATATTCCGGGTAGGAAAACAGGACTGACCTCCATACTGTCCTATCTTGACATACATACCAACATGTGTTAAAATTTTCAATAATTTGGATTTATGGGTTTATAGTTTGATTCTTATTCTTCAACTATACATACTATCGCTATCGAAAGTTGGATCTCATGTGTTACATGCAACTAGTGAATAACTAAGCAAAAAAAGTACGTACCTATATCAAAACATTTCAAAATAATTACTAGATATAGTATCTTTGATTATGATCTGAGTTTATCAACAAAAAATATATAACTTTATTTTCACATCAGGTGCGTTACATAAAAAAATCTATTGGGTTGCAGTCAACACGTAACTCCTCAATACATAACAATATAATCTTACCATACATTTTTATTAAATCTCACAATGAAGTTTAACCAGCGACAGGTGTGAAATATTTTAATAAAGGAAGCACTACACATACGTGAATCTCCACACACCAGTCTCGTCTCACTGAAAAAGTTAGAACGGTGAATCACAGCATGCCGTTATGGTGTGAATGATTCTGTATTCGCTACTTTTTTCCATATTGCCCCAGTAACTTGTGAAAACGAACGGGTTGTGGCCAACGCTTAACTCCTCACTTACAAGTCATTCTATAAAGTATTCAAATTTTGTAGGGAAAATATTCAGCATTTTCATGAAATGAGTTTGTTTGTTTATTTTTATTTAAATATTTTATTATAAAAACTTTATACTTCTACAATGGCATTTTATGAAAGTGATGTGCCTTTTTACCTATTTGATAATAAAATTTTCAAATTATAAGTTTCCTGAGCTTGGGGTCACTTGGGGTTAAAAAAATTGAGAAGCACTTTTCAGATATTCTTCAAAATCTAATGGGATCTATGTGAGTATTCCAACTGTCGATTCGTTCATGAGAATTCAATTCTCTGAATGAATCGACATTATTAAGCCAGGATGTGTGTACGAAGGAACATTTTGTATGGCGTAGTGGACTTTTTGCATGCTAATAACACCAACTAGAGGCCTCGCAGCATATATGTTCCGATACATGGATTTACTCAGAATTCGGAGTAGAACATTTTATATGAGTTTTGTGTGTGTGTGTGTGTCCCTTATAATTTTGATCCGCTCAATTTACAGAGCCCAAAATTTCAGAATATATAAACAGTTATAGGCCTATAAAACCTTTATACTCAGAATTTAGAATTTTTGTTTCAGTCAGGGGTTATAAACTTTTGAATTTTTACTTTATTTTTCCATATACATATCTCAGAAACCATAAAAGCTAGAATGCTGAAAATTGGTATAAACATAGAAAAATATAATATGAGTTTTTTTTTTAATTCCAGAGTTTCTCAAACATTTTTTATTAAGAAAAATATTTTTTTTATGACAAATTTATGAGATTAACTGCCTATATTTCAATTTTTTTTTAAAATTCGAAAAAAACCGAAACACCCCAACTAGATAATTTAATTTTCTATAAAAAATATCAGCATTGTATTAGTACATCTCAATTTTTTTTTAACAATTTTTATAAAAATTAAATCGCTTCATACAATTGACGTCATCGCTTCATACAATTTGTATGGCAGTTATATACCTATGCACAATATCAAAGAAGACTTAATAGTTTGATACTTCATCTCCAAACATACAATACATACCACCATGTTGTTTTCATATTCCGGGTAGGAAAAGAAGACTGACCTCCATACTATCCTATCTTGACTACCTAGTTACATGTGTTGTATAGAAAACCAAATATCATAAAATATTAAATAATTTGTATTTATGGGTTTATAGTTTGGTACTTATTCTTCAACTATACATACTATCGATATCGACAGTTGGATCTCATGTGTTACATGCAACTAGTAGATATACCTACAATTTTGCAAAAATTGAATAAAATCGAATGAGTACTTTAGTCTACAATCGATAAAGTAAAATGAACACGCCGTACATAGCACACAGTACATAGCACTGATAGCACATAGCACACACACAGATACAATATGATGAAACTTTCAGAATACAATCTCAGCCTGATACTAGTTGATAAGCTGCAATAACAAAATAGCCTTAAAAATTGCGAAATCATAACTCCCCACTATATCTCCTTGGGTTAGTGAGGAGTAAAAAATAGATATTTGCCAAAGCTACATTAAAAATATCAAGTACTTACACGGAATGCGTAATTTACAGTGATAAGGAATCACTGTACGTTACAGTGTAGTGTAAAAAAATACAATTAAAATTTAATTATAACATACAAGTCAAGCATTCAATTAAATTTTATAAATCAATTACTTACTAAATCAAGAATAGCGTGACTTGATAAGCGATCTTAATTATAGTGTTGATATTTAATTTGATTTTTATGAAAATAATCGCTGATACTTTTCATATTGGTTGTATGGTGAAACAATTAATTGGTTATATTATGATACCTTTAAAATTAATCATCTATGAGATGTAATTAATCATCTAGACTGCAGTGGTTGGGACATGTCAGCCGGATGAATGATGATTGTATCCCCAAAAAGATTCTTAACTCCAATCCAGAGGGCAGAAGAAGTAGAGGCCCGCCCAAGCTAAGATGGCTGGATGACACAGAAGACGACTTCAGGGCAATCGGAATATCAAACTGGGGGAGAGTGGCGGAGGACAAGAACGACAGGAGAAAGATTCTGGAGGAGGACAGGTTCCTCACAGGGCTGTAGCGCTAATGATGATGATTACGAAATATCACCAAACATAGATAACATTATATCATTGTAATAAGATAAGTAGGGTTGATAATAGTATAGGGACCTCAGAGCCAAATCTTTAGTTTTTGTTAGGAAAAAAAAATATTTAATGTTGCGGACTTATCCGTATATGTCAAATAGTTCATAAGCCGTGCTCTTTCTGCGTTCTCCAATTCCTTCCTTTCATTCCTAATTGATGGTAGGTATGATAAGTCAAAACTTTCGCAAAAAAATGAAAATACGATGGATATTTTTTTACTGCACACTGTACATTAGGGCGTCTCTCGAACTGTTGAATACTTAACCATTTCATACGGTGCAATACCGTATTATAGTTTCGGTCCCAACCCCGATCCCTGAGGAAGACCTGAAGTCTCTCTCTAACTTCGTTCAAAGGCAACTCGTTGGAGAGGGATGCCTGATTTATATCAAGTATGAATAATAATGTTGTTGCACTTAATCGTGGTTCTAATGACAGGTTTTATTACTTCAAAGGGCCTTCGTCAAAAGTGAAGGAAACTTAAGGATTTTTATGTGTATGTGAAGTTTCAGAAGAGGATTTTGTGTGTTTGTGTTAATTGTGCAAAAATCCGCTTATATGAAATATGGATCCATTCAAAAATTCATTATATCTTATATGTTTTATCTAAAAATATCATTAAGTCTGTTGTAAGTCATAAATACAGCAAGCATACTTTATGATCCTCGTCTTTTCGACAATGACAAGTGAAAAGAGGTGTTACATATGTCACACAGATATATTTAGAAATAATAATCAGTGCTAACACATTCATGAAAATGGCAAGTTCATTTCACCATTAATAATTCACTTCTGCTAAGAACTGAACTCAAAACTTTGCTGTGAAAAGGAATACAAATGATTTACCACTACAATAGGTAATAAAACCAACGTTATCACCAAGCTAGTATCAAATGTTCCTGATTCTTCTCGAAAAGACATCGAAAGGTCAAATTGAAAATTGAAAGTAAATATTTGATGCAAACTTTGTTGTATGATTTGGAATGGAATTTGGTATTCATCAAGATTTTTAAAATACTTTTTAGACCTAGAGAAGAAATTGCTTATATTCAATTCATATGTTCACTCTGAAAAAGGCCAATATGTTATTTTTTTATTGTGTATCTTTTTTGTATCTTGTGATTGTGTATTTTATTATATAAATAGAATAAAGTATGTAAAATAAAATTAATCTAGAAATTGCATAGACCTCTCGCACCACTACATAATAAATCCCATTTAAACTCGACCTACATTGTTTGAAACAAGTACATAGGTATATATCCTCATACATTCCCTAAACTAAGCATAAATGCTTGTAGGTACTATAGGTGAACGAAATCGGTCGTGGCAAAATTCGAACTCGCGACCACTGGATTACTAATCTAGCGCGCTAACCGTTCTGCCACCACCCATCTTCAGCAAGGTATCTTGGCTCATGGTACAAATGTAGAGTCTTCAACTTTATGGAAATTCATAATTTACAATTTTTGAATGAAACGTAATAAATTAGGGAACGGTTCGATCCCGAAACTTGTGTTTCTGGATCGAACAAATAAATAGTGATTTTTTTTCTCTCTTTATAACAATCTTTTTTTCTCTAGCAATTACTTAATTTTTTACAAAAGTTGTAGGTATCTACTAAAAAGAAACTTGAAAAGGTTTAAACATAATTTATAATTAAATATACCGTTGTTAATGATATTAAAAACTAAAAACTCAATAAAACAAAATTACTAATTTTTCATTAGAGATGGTTTTCGAACTACACAACTCATATACACAGATCCAACAAAATATCTTAAGTCAACCTTAAAATATTTAAATCCAACATGTATCCACTCTCTAAAAACTCTTTGTTTTGCAGGTTTCCATATAATGGACGTCCACGCCCTCACAGCGGAGAAGCGAGGGAAACTCCAATTTTCCATGCTCACAGTCATTAAATAGACATGAAGTTTGCCCCACAAGTGCAAATGCGATCTCTCGTGGCTGCATTCACCACACTGGTCATATGGACAGATGGAATCCTGCTACCGCGTCTTCAATTATCGGACTGCGAACTTTCAAACGAAACCAACCGAAAAGGCCTGCGATATCCTTTTTGGCTCGCAGAACAGACTGCATTTCCTATTGGAATGCGCGGAACATTTTTGATGCTGCGATGGAAAAAGCGTCTCTATGATGTGGCCTTATGGTTTCATCTGGTTTTGCTAGTCGAGTCCGTGTTTGCTTCTCACAAATTGACGCCCTTGTGAAAATATGCACACTCGAGAAATGATAAGCCATGGCGTCGCGGATAGTCAAAATGGCGGAGATTGTTTGGTCTGGGTGGCTTCAAGATTCATTGCGGATTCATTAGTTGTCTGTGGATGAGTTTGTCTGTTTGCCTTCCATTGACCGAATGTGGGTAAAGCTTTTCAACAGCAAAGGGTGTAGAACTATTCTATTGCTAAGGGACAAAACACACAAAACGTCGATTGTTTCAAAGGGGAAAAAATCGATTGGACTGACCAGAATTCGTTAAAGAAAAATAAATTAAAAGCGTTTTTTAAAGAATCATTGGTTTAATATCTAAATCATCAATTTTGAAGTTTTGTATGTGATGAATCAATCTTAGAACCAAAATAAAATTAATATATTTTTACCGAACGTGAGATTAAACCATAGAGAAGAAATTAAATTTTATAGAAAACTAGCAAACTCTCAATTGGTTGAATTTAATGGTTGGATTGTAAAGATAACACAACATTTTTTAGTATGCCTTACGCCATATACACAAAATCATTAAGCGAAACTCACTGTCAACACTTTTGGAATGATATGTGTAGATTATTTGATAAAATATAGATATGTATCAAAATGAACAAATCATGACTCAATTCCACTATTGCATAGTGGAATACTACGCATTTAAATGTGTTTTTTTTTTAAAATCCCGTCAGAGAGCACTAGTAAATTGATACATTAACTAATTAAGTAATAGGAGCGCATAAATGTGCGATGGTGTGTTAAAATTAAAATGCATAATATTTTCCGTATCATTTATTTTATTACGGCAATACAGTCCGTATAATATTTATAAGTAAGTATCAGGGTAGCATAAAGCGAGCGGGGTGATTTTTTTATATATGAAGAAATCCTTTATCCCCATCACTTAGACTGATTACATATGGGATAGATCAATGGTATGTATGCGTGCCCTTTTCGAACTGGGGATAGAGACTTGTATGAAAAGATACATCAGCCTAGAATATTATTGAATAGGATATCTATACAAGATGTATTAGCAAGTAAAAATGGGTCGAATACGAGATGGGTATTAATGCTATTTCTCAATGTTTCATATAGGTAAACAAATACTTCAGATTTTTTGAATTGCTTTTGCATTATTATCAGGTAAGTACTATGTCAAATATTTATTTAAAAAGCTATATCTTACCACTGAACCACGAAGGCCGAAATACTTTTTCTAAGACTCAAACCGTAAATTAAAAATTTTAGTTCAGATCATCGTCAACAGATGGCAGCGGTATTTAGCGAATATTTTCAAGCGCTTAGTAATCCGTCATTTGTTCAGAATTCCAAATAAATGCTATGAGGAACTTTGATGTACTATATGAGGAACTCACTCAATGAATGCAGATGTCTCGAATTTCTATTTTCTCCTTCATATTATTCATGCACATAAAATGGATTTCCATTCCGATGGACAAAAACTTTAGAATTATAACATAATTTATTTTTATTATTCTATTTTGTCGTTTACAATATGTTTATTTTTATTCTAGTCAGTATGTAAAAGACACTGCGTGCCATTAATTCAGCAAATAAATAGGTACAGAAATAAATAAATTGTATTTCAAATAGAAGAACATTGCAAAAGGGATTTGAAATAAATTAAAATAATTGTCAATCTTGTTTTTTAAATCCAAAACTATTATCAAAGTTTGAAAGCAATTGTCTATTCAAAAACGAGTGGGTTGTGGCCAACGCTAAACTCCTCACTAACAAGTCATTCTATAAAGTATTCAAAATTTGTATGAAAATTTTTCAGCATTTTCATGAAATGAGTTTGTTAAATTATTTTTATTTAAATATTTTATTGTGAAAGCTTGATAACTTTTCAATGCCATTTCATGTAAGTGATGTGCCTTTTTACCAATTTGCAAATCCTGTGCACTTTTAAATATTTGACAGTTAAAAAAATTAAGAAGCACTATTCATATATCATTCAAAATCTAATGGGATCTAAGCGAGTATTAGATATACATATTTGCAAAATTTGAATAGAATCGAATGAGTATTTTGGTCTATAATTGATAAAGTAAAATAAACACGCCGTACATAGCACACAGCACATAGCATACACACACAGATACATTGTGGTGAAACATTCAGAATACAATCTCAGAATGATACTAGTTGATAATTTGCAATAAAAAAATATCCTTAAAAATTGCGAAATCATAACTCCCCACTATATCCCCTTGGGTTAGTGAGGAGTAAAAATACGAGTTTGTAATTGTCAATGAAAAAACTTCAAAATATTTCGAGACAAAAACACATTTGATATTGTATCTCTAGCAATCATTAGAATTTAGTTTATTTTTCCGAAAGTCCAATCTATGAATAAGGCATTTTTATCCTTAAACACCGAGGCGGGTTCTGAATAAATTGATAAACGAAGGTTGTTAAAGGCTTTATGGATTTCCATTCAAATAATTCGGGAGGAGGGAGGCGGAGGGAATAGTAAAATATTTAAAAACAAAAAATAAACGGGGAAAAACCGCCGAATTGAATCTTTGAATAAAAAACGAGGAGGACGCAAACCGTATAGCACAACTTCAGTATGCAAATTCACCGCTGATGACCAAGATTGCAAATCAAATAGCTAAAAAACCCCGCATACAGTACACTTTTTTGACTAAATTTGACTTTAAAACAGCCCCCACCCACCCAACCCCCGGAGCTAAGGGTGTAATTTATGTAGGAAAAACGCAGAGGGTTCCTACCTACCATACTTTTGAATTACATTAAAAGTACAGAGGCTTTCAAAATATGGCAGGCGAAATATAACTTATTCTATTTATTACAATTCACTTTAAACTAACCACGAATGTAAAATAACGCTTACTTTAAAAATAGGTTAAACATTATTATTTTACAAAATATTCACCATGATTTTCACTAAAACCCAAAGTTATACTTGAAAATATATTTTATTCGTGTAAATACGTACTTCTAACATTTGAGTTAATAGATATTTGCATACAAAAAAGCACTCATTTTTGACAGCTATATCGTTGGACATTAAGTATGATAAAAACAATTATTTAAATATATTTAATAATTCAGCACATTTTGTTTAGCGTTACACCGCGTCAGGTATACTGGTACATGCACGCACATAAATTAGATTTTTGGATGCTCTTATTTATTTATTTAGTTGCTTCTCGGGCAACTAACAGGTACTATGTCAAAAATTAATTTAACACGCACCCATTAACAAGTTGCCACATTCTGGAGACTTACGATATTGATCGTCTCACAGATCCAGACTGAAAACACAATTAAAAACTGACTTGATACCCAACCAACTGAGCCACGAAATGCTCTTATAATATATTCGGGAGACGTGAGACAAACACACACACTTACACTATCATTGTTTTATTACTTAAGATGACAAAATACAGACTTATTCCTGGCAAATAAAATAAACAAGTAGAAACAATTGACATATTATTTACCTCGGGATTGAGCTTTCGCAAGTTCTGATTGATAGTGCTGACAAGTACTCTGACAGACACCTCCGTGTTGCTGATGATAAAGCCACGCTCGTTGACCTCCGAAGTCAAAGACTCGGGTTTGAATCCCGGCTCTGGCTTTCAGCAGATTCTTCAGTTTCTCCAATACCTGAATAACAACAATGTCAAATTAATGCAGACAATTTTTTTTAGATTTATCATAAAAAGATCAAAGATACGTTCGCTTCTTACCGAAGACGGATTTCAAATTAGATTTCGATTCGAAACTGCTCGTAAAATCATACGTGGTGAAGAACAAAATGAATTGAAATGAGTAAAATTGTTTTATATAAGCTGCGAAAGAAAATATTTATCTATTTGATTCATTCAAAATACAACTGTGTACAATGGAGGGTTTATTGCCACAAGGCAATTTCTTCCAACCATCCAAAGCAAATTGAGAAAATAAATAGTGAAGGTACATGACAACAAAAAATAAACAGAAAGACAAACACAAAATGTAAAATCACAACAACAAGGAAAGGAAGGAGATAGAAGTTGTGGAAGGAGAGATAAGACGGAGAATGAATGTCAATTAAGAATTATTTACAGCTATAATAAACAGATTTAATCTTTTTTAAGAAAGTTGAATCGAATGAGACGTCGTAATATCATCACTTAAGGTGTTCCATAGTCCTGCTGATTGTACTTCAAAGAAGGAACTGAAATATCAATTATATTATAGGCAAAATTGTACTTAAAAAGAGGAACTGAAATATCAATAATTATTGTACTACAAAAGAGGAACTGAAATATAAATAATATTATAGGTAAAATTGTACTTCAAAAGAAAAACTGAAATTTAAATAGGCTCAAATTGTACTGCAAAAAAGGAATTGAAATATCGAAATATTATAGGTATAATTGTACTTCAAAAGAGGAACTGAAATATCAATAGGCAAAATTGTACTACAAAAGAGGAATTGAAATATCAAGAATATTATAGGTATAATTGTACTTCAAAAGAGGAACTGAAAAATCAATAATATTATAGGTAAAAATAAAGTGCACAAAATAAAATATGAAAAAATATTGATTTTAAAATAATTATTCAGTTTGAATCTCGAAAAAAATGATTTTTTGTGGAGTTAAAACTTGATTTTGTATAAACACAATATTGGGAGAGGATAGGTGTCAAGAACTATTTTATCTATGGTTAACGCCCGTAAACGCGATTTTACTATGTTTTTGGTATTTTGAAACCATTTTTCCTTTTCTAATACATACATAAATACGTTTACAAACGTAGACCAAAGATAAAATAGTACATAACTCCTATCTTCTCCAATGGTGTTTGTACAAAATCGACCATCTGGTCGCGCATTTTTTTTTGTCAATGTATCAATTGGTAATCTCTTCCAATCAATTCAAGATAAGTAAACCTAAAAAGATGAAGATAATACTCCAATAAATAAAAATACTTGGATATATTTTATGAATTAATTTTAAAAAAGGACGTTATTATTCACATATTGCATTACCAATTACTTTTCATATTCAATCCTTGTTTAAAAACAAATTTTCGAATCACATTTGAGAAACACTGATAATTCAGGACAGGGTTGTCTGTAGGTAATGTTTTTATGCTGTGCTCAATATTTATGACTTCGAATATGTTTTTAACTGAAAAAAAAAATCCTGCAGAACAATAGATACCTACCTATTAATTTAGTTGGCTATGAAATCAGGTGGGTAGACAATAATCAAATTTGAATATTGCATCCTTAGAATAAGATTTTTTTGTATCTTTTTGAAGCGGTTGAAATAATTGAAAATATCACAAAGTACTTATTTTTAAATGCGAAAAAAAATTGTTTGGAAAACATATTTTTTCTGTAAACAGTCAGTAAAAACGACCGTCGTGGCACAAATGGAATGCTGTTTGACTTCTGTGTCGGCATCCTGGTTCGATTCCCAGCAGAAGAGAAAATTATTTAAAATTAATTTCCCCAGCAAATCATGCTCCTCTATACTAAAACACTGCTTAGTTAGATATGAGAAAGTGTTAAGAGGGCGTATAGAAATATTTGAAATCGAATTTCTCTTTTTTTTTAAAAGCGTGTTTCTAAAAAAAAATACCATAAGTATTTTCAAAATTTCTCTAGTGAATGTTCGTCACACAATTTTAAAATTCTGCATTAATTCCCCTAAGAAAGGTATTTACAAAATCCTTTTTAAAAACATTTTTTTCAAATTACTTCACAACTATATTATGTCGTAGAGAAATAAATCTTTTATATGCTTAAAGAGTGCATAAAATCAAAGTGAATGACCGATAAAGTTCATCATTTTAAGTAAGGAGGGCAAGTCTGGTCAACAGATGTAATCAAAACCATTCATGTTTACCCATATGTCTCGGTAAAAGAGTCGGGTGAAAAACGCTCTGACATTTAGGCTGTGTTTCTCAAACAAAAGTATCAGTAATGCAATACTTTTGGTGGTTTCATTGAAATCTAATGCTGTCAAACGACACAATTTTGAACAATTTTATGAAATCAGAGTATTTTACCTATACTTTTACTGATACTTTTGATGAAACAACCCAGTTTTATTTGTGGTATCTATTATGTCAGTTGAGATTATTTATGAAGACAATAAGCATTCACAAAGAGGTTAATTTATAAACAAATCATTCAACAATTTCCAATAAAAGGTCAGAGATCATAATTTACTCCACTGCCCAATTGTTGTCTTTCGATGAAAATATAACGTAAAAAGAGACATGTATGATAAATGACATTCGACATTTAAAACGCTAGATGCTGCGTTCAGATTGAAACGCCGTCGCTCGAAATCGTTCAGTGAGATTGGTGTGAAAAACGCCATAGGCCCGAGATATCAGTTAGCCCTTAAATCGTTGGATTTAGTAATCCAAGTTAAAAGTTTAGGGAAGATTAAATTTCATTCGCGTATTTCAGTGCAAAATGAAACGTCAGTTACGTAATCTTCAACTATAGATATATTTTACGTTTTCTATGGTTATTGTCTATAACGCATCTGTCAAATTCAAGTCAAATTGTAATAACCTTAAATGATACGTGACGCGAAGCTGTGACTAATATTATTTTATTGTTATAACAACACATTATTTTATTTGTTTCATTACACAGCATGTTACTTTTTCAATTTATTATACAGATCGATGTTTTTTTTAATTAAAATCAAACATTGTAGTGAAAAAATGTGATTGAAGAATATGTACTACGTACGTAGTACTTCAATGCAAAATGTATGTACATTTTACAGATAGATATGGAACTAAGTGATAATGGTAAAATAGTGTCTTATGTAGAAAATTTAAGAATACACATTATATATATAGAAACAGGATGGATCAATTTAAAAAGTGGGATGAAAAAACATCGCAAAAATAAAGTTGCGAGCCTGACGTTTCATTATGGCTGACAGTTTATTTCGTTTGTTGTCAGGCAATACAATATAATTATGTAAAAAAGAAAATAAATATTAAATACATGAACCACTTCTATATCAAGTCTTTTATTTTAACATCAAAAATAAATCATGATTATAATTATTATGCATAGTTATTTGTAGTATAAAATGAAATAAAACATTAAAGCGTGCGTGCGATTAGTACGCCACCTGGCGAAAAAGACTAGAAACAATACTTAACTCAAGATTAAGACACGCAATCCGCCAGAAACGTTGAGTTAAATATTTGTGGTTTAGTGACGTATTTGAGGGAAGATTTGGTACTGAAATACGCAATATTTATGTTAAACTTGAGTTAAACTCCTAAGGGCCGACTGAAATACTGGGCCATAATCTGCAACTTCAGGTACATTCGAAGCCCGACGTCGAGTGTTGAATCTGAACACAGCCCTGGGTCGAATATTTCGGAGCCACGACATATTTATTCTGCCAACGAGATGCAGGAGCGAATAATTGGTTCATCTGATTAGGTATTTGGGGGTATATATTAATTTATTTAATTAACGAAGAAGGAATTATATTGCAAAGGCATGCGTGTTCAAAATGGATTCTATTTTATTTAAAACGTATACCTCCAAGTATGATATTGCTTATGTCAGTTAATAAAATAATTGATAATAAATAATTTTGAGTGATGAAGGGTTTCAATCAAAAAACGACTTACATGATCAACACGAAACAAATGAAAATACAATATAATAATAACTTAATTTATTTGTGATATCGTGGGTCGGAACTAAAATATAAAAATTAAACGTAACTCTACTTTATTGAACAATAAATAAATAAGGATTTGCAGGTTTTTTATCAACGACGGTCGTTGATCCTCGTAAATCTTCGGAAGTATTTGAGAATCATGATATCAGGCTATACATGTTGCAGCCGACAAGGTGCTGCTATAGGTATGTGTTTTCCATGTTTTCATAATTGTCAGCAATAATTCCCTGTCAGTATTCATCCTCCTCAGGACATCACAAATTAGGTATACACTATTAAAATCATATTAAACTAATATTAAAATGATATTTAATGTTATATGGCAATATATGTTGTATAGAGGGTGTCCCCTTGGTGGCGCTACCGACAATCTATAATAATGTTGTACTCCACGTGGCCATTAGGAATTAATTTTGCTGGTTATGGTAGTCGGAGCCGGTGGTGGTTGGACAGGACATTCACTATAGGGAGGGGGACGACATGACTATTGAAACTTATATAGGGTGATTTCACAGGGTGGTCATAAAGTAACTACCTATCGTTTATTTTATTTTTTAAATTGATTTTTTTTTTGCTTTGATTATATCACGAATACAATAGTTGAAAAAATCTAGAAGCACTAGCACTGTAAAACTAAGAAATCCTGTCCTAGGGCTAGCTGTTGGTACAAGTAGGTAAACAAGCCAAAAATGAAATAATATTTCTGTTCAGGGGTGACATCTATGTGAAACCATTGATACCTCTGTGGCATTCATTGTTTACGAACCAATTTCTCAATAGAGTGCGTTACAAAATGTTACTTCGTCATTTCGTAGATGGCAATAGTAAAAACAGCTTATTTTCAAGAACAATAATATCTATGAATAAAATATATAGAACTATAAAAAAATTGGATTGATAGGGAACTCAATAAAAATTAGTAATTGGTGAAAGTTGCGCAAGCGTATAAACTGATCACTTGAACTATTCGATGAGAGGTCGTAAGCCCTGAAGGTGCCTTGATTTCCCGGTTCTATCTTTATATTCTAACTTCAAATATTGATATATTAAAAAAACTGTCATAAAAATAATTGTAATGTTGTTGTTTTATTGTTCTTCGGTTTATTGTTTTTTCTTTTGTTTTTTTATAATTCTTTTTCCTTATGTATTTTGTTTTATTTTATCGTTGAATTGTACATGTTCTTACCATGTTTATGTATCTACCTAAAAGCTTTTTACTAGTCGTTAAATGAATAAATGAAATGGACACATTCATGTTAAAAAGTAAAAAAAAGATAGTGGTACAAAAAATATTCAGATACCTATTGAAAATTTCATTTAGAAAAAAAAACTGTACATAGTAAATTGATTGTCAGATCCATTTATTTGCAATGGTAAATATACCTAACAATCAATTTTCTTTTGAAAATAGTACCTACTACCTATACTAGGTATAATATTATTAGTTAACAAACACTTTTTTGCACCCTCTGGTTTTATAACCAATTGGCAATTTATTTTAACCAAGGGCGTAGAGATTAAAAAAATGTAACAATTCATATTTTTCTCATTCTCCGTAATACAGGGTATACGGAGAATAGCTTATGAATGGGTTAAATTGCCCCCCCCCCCTGGGCCTTGGGCTGGCGACGCCCTTGATTTTAAATAAGCGATAAGCAAGAATGTGGAAAATTATTTTAAATATAAATCAAAATTAAAAGACTTTACGATCACCCTGTGGAATAAGTACAGTGTACATACAATAAAACGCATCCCCACACAATTACACTGTACTAAGTCAAACACAATACTTGTCAAATAGCCTGTACATGTCGATGTTTCTGTTTATATACGCTACTTATAATATTATTGCTTCAGTTGCCTATACTATAATTGCTTCCACACGCACAATTGTTGCCAACTTGACGTAACAATTCCATCAAACGCGTTGTCTAATGGATTGCGCAATTTTCAAAATTGAAAAATAGGATTTTTTGTCATTTCTGAAAGTCTTGGAATTATTTTGAAATTCAACTAGATATTTGACACCTAACCCAAATGTCCATCAATCTACATGTTTTGACAAATGAAAGTAAATTAAGGGATGTCTATTTTAAACCCCACGGTATGAAGGGTACGGTATGAAATGGAGAGATGTCTATGGTAAATCCTACGGCATGATAACTACAGTAAATTCTAGGGTATGAAATGAAGGAATCTTTATGGTAAGCCCTACGGTATGGAATCTAAGGTAAACCCTTAGGAATGAAGGCTACAGTATGAAATGAAGGGATGTCTATGTTTCATCCTACGACATGAAAATTATAGTAAATCCTTCGGCACAAAATGAATGTTACGGTAACCCCTAAGGTATGAAGGGTACAGTATGAAATGAAAAGATGTCTTTAGTAAACTCCACTGTATGAAAACTACAAAAAACCCTATAGTATGAAATGAAGGGATGCACTGAAAAAAAAATTGTGACCACCGAACTGGCTACCTGCGTTTTTAGTCAAACATTTGTTATAAGTAGTAAAATTTAATCTACTTATGACTGGGTGTACTGTTTGGCTAAGCGCACAAAATATTTAGTAGCACAAAACGAAATATTTTGTAGTCACTATAAAAAAAATTTCAGTGTGTCTTTGGATTACCTACGTGCATTTTCAGCACATTACATCGTGTATAACATTAATTAGTAAATAGACGTAACATTGCAGACATGACATATCTACATAAAATTATTGATGGTGAGTCTCTTGTTGGGAGTCTACCCATCAATTGTTCCTCTCGTTATACTAGAACAAATCTAACTCTTAGATTGACTCTCTGCAGAACTAATTATGCCCAAAATTCATTCATCCAAAGGGCATGTAACATTTATGTTTTCCGTATGAATGTTGATATTTTAGACATTCTAAAATAAAACATAAAAATGCCATTTCAGAGACCCTTGGAGGTTTACGGTAGCTGATTCCTGCTTTATTCAAACTGACCAGAATGCCACAACTTTTGACAACTTTTCACAACCTTCTGAGTTTTGAGAAACTACCAAGATTTAATGGTTATTGTCTTATACTGTGCAGCTTTAAAAAATACGTTATATCCGCTAACAATATTGGTCTATGGTATATTGTTAAAATTGATTTTTTTTGTAATATTAATTTGTTTGTATGACTATATGTTTGTTAGGTTTAAATAAAAAAATAAATTCCTAGAATTAAGCAGGTATAAACGTTTGAGCTATATTTATAATTTTTTGGCTAACAGCTATACATCGGGGTTACATTTAACAGGCAATTGGGAGTTTCTGCTGATAGGCCATACCGTCATTTCTGCCATTTTAGTAACAGTTAAAGTTTCATCCTACAACTGAGGTAAATATAATATTAAATAAGAAAAAAAGAGCTTATCACAGAAAAGATCATAAGGTATATAAATTTAAAATTAAAATAGTTTTTTTTTGGTTAATTTTAGCAAATAAATTACATAGTATGTATTAAAAAAATTGCACTAAGAATACATCTCGCTACAGTAATGTTACACTGAAATACACCAAATTCAGATGAATTAAGTATTGAATTATTCATATTGTTAGAAACACGCCAAAAAAAATAATTTTGTCGATAATCAGTTGATACTTGCTTTAACGAAAATATCGAATTTTGGGCGTCGCTATTGCGTAGGAACCCTAAAATCGGTCAAGAAAGGGTTGGGTTTGAAACCGTTATCGTTTTTTTTATTTTTATTAAATTTACAATAGGTACATATACAAAATATAAAACAACCAAACTATATAGAAAAGATGCACAGTAAGAAAAAACATATTTCCCTTTACTAGAGTGCAAGCACTCGTGTGTAAAGGAGACAATTTAATACAAAAGATACAAAATATTATATAATATACATACATAATTATTATCTATAGGTACAAAAAGAAGTTAATACAATTTACATATCAGTCAAATATAATAAGTTTAATTTACATTCAATTGCCAGTCTCAAATCTGTTTCAAGTTGGTTGAACCACACCACCCCATTGTAAGTGTAGTAGTGCTGTGCAAAACTTGTATGTGATAACGGAGTGTACAATTGACCCACTATATTTTGACTATCACTCGCCACACGCACAAAGGCATGGTGCGACCTTCCAATGTCCTTATGTATTTGAAATTGCACATTATTTTATAAATACTTTTAAAATATGGCACTTGAAATTCACGAAATATTTGCAAAGTTGGGTAGGCAGATGGTTTTTTAATTATTATTTTTATTATGAATCTTTGTGCAATTTCTAGAGGCAAAATGAATGTTTTATACTCCCCCCCATGTAGGGTTACCAGATGAAAAAATAAAAAGTCCTGAGATTTTATGCGTTGTGGGTAAATATTTTCAAGACAATAGGTATCATGTGAGGCATTTTATAAATCAATAACATATTCACATATTAAGTAGGTACTATATACGGTATTTTCACATATTAAGTAGGTAGGTACTATAAAATTGATTAAGTACCTGGATTATTACCAAAGGAAGCTTATTTTTTTAGTTAGTTTAACTTTTAATTGAATAGATCTTTAAAATGTAAGGTGTGTTTTATTGAAAATCTTGAGATATCATGAGATTTGCAAAATCCGGCCACAATCCTGAGAAAAGTTGAAAAATCATGAAATATCAGGAAAAATCCTGAGATATGGTAACCCAACCCCCATGCAACAATGCCATATTGCATTATCGAATGGGCGAAAGCGTCATATACATTTTTAAGTAATTTTAAGTTAAGAATGTTTATAAGGTTAATAAATATGTAAATAAGCTTTATTAATCTGTTTCTAGTGTTAATTATCATTGAATATAATTTTATTATAAATTTATCCGTATAATTTTTCCTGTGTGGTTTGGTTTTTTCTATTTGAATCTCTCCAATCTCTTCGCATCGAGTCGAATCTCTCTTCAACCCTTAATAAATATTGCATTATAATGACGGACAATAAAGTTTCAATTTTAACATGACAAACAGCGCGAACAGGAAGCGTTTTTCGAATATCGAATTTCGCGCGGTTGTTTAGAAAATTGCAGCGTTTGGCGGGAAATATAGTACGTCATTGGGCCGCGTGTCTTGCACGCGCTTCCGGCGTCCTGGCCGCGCGCGTGGCGACCGAAATGGCGGCTTGGCTATATCCGGATGTCCGGTTAGAGAAGACGCACGCAGAGTGCTAGGATAAATTACATCTTTTCTTATGACAAACGCCGTATGTGACATTTTATATTCAAATGCCAAAAAATAACATACTTATTTTTATTAATATTATAAAGAAAATAATTAGTTTGTACCATCTCACTATGCCAGGTCTGTTCCGAGGTGGTTGAATAATTATATATAAATTACTTCATCTGAATAAGCGGTAATGTAAGTATGATTGTGTAGTCCATGGTCCACTGTGTGTGTATGTTTCTATGAAATGAGAATTTGCTGACAATACTTCATTTATTGAAATGACGTTTTTTTTTAGTTTTTTATTTTTTATTTTATTTAACATTCTTTTGCAATATTATCTACAAATAAATTTAAAAAATACATAATGATATTTACTATGGTTTTTTTTTAGATATAAGTAACACACTTGGGTTTTTTGAGATACAATTAACACACATGGGTTTTTTGAGATATAAATAACACACGTGTGTTTTTTGGGATATACGTAACACACATGGGTAACACATGGGTATAAGTAACACGCATGTTTTTTTTGAGATATAAGTAACATACATGCATTTTTTGAGATATAAGTAGCACACGTGTTTTTTTTTTGAGATAAAAAGTAACACATATGGGTTTTTTAAGATATCAGTGACACACTTAGGATTTTTTTACATATAATTAACATATACAAAACAACAAAAAAAAAAATTTAAAAAAAAGTAAAAACAATTCTTAAATCTTATGCTGTGTAGTTTTTTTTCATAATGTAACATACAAGATTATATTTGTGCAATACAAACGGGGGAAGTTAATTCACAGTATCTGTGATTTATATATTGTTAACTTTGAATTGGGGATGATATTTTGACTGTGTTGGGAGATCCAACTGTGTGGGATGCTGTGTTAGGGGGAGAAGATTGCAGTACTTACATATAGTATGTATGTAGTATCAGAAATTAAAAGATGAAGCAGATACCCGCTGTTTGGACAATTACTTCAAGTAGCAATAACTTTTTTTCTACACACAAGCTATAAATGATTGTGACATTTTTATTTAAGGGCGGCACCACAATCATAAAGACTGGGTTGCGGCCAACACTCAACTCTCCGTCACATTATTTAAGAGTAGGTACACATGATGAATAATATCAATGTATAATGTTCACGGTTTTACAACGACGCTGACGGACATTAAATATACTATTATACAACTATGCGAATTTCGCAAACTGCTTCAGAACAGGTTATTTAACATAGTAAAGAATCATATAAGTTTAAAATACAAGATTTGTATTTTTCAGTAAGTACCCGAAAGAACAGGGATATCGAAAATACAACATTCAAAATAACATCTCACATAGTTCAGTAATGAGGTTCACCACCAGTTCTGAATGTGTGTGGGGATACACTCACGTGTCGTGCTTCTTTTTATAGGGTTATGTATCCACACACCTGTCGCTGGTTACCCGACATTGTGCATTATGTTGTGATGTTTATTTAAACCTTTTTTTTCGTCTGTTTCGCTGATGCACGAAATACACCATATTGTAGCATGTGCCGTGAAGGTTTGAATGTATGAGATTGTCAAAACTTTTAAAGAGAGTATTGTGTTGGCCACAACCCGCAGCTCTTTTTGAGAAAATTTCATTTTACGCATACTAGCATTTATTATACATAAAAATGACATATCGGCCTGTTTTATCACTCTTACTATTTCATAACATCCCCTGCGTCGCTTGTACCTATTACCAAATACATATTAATCATATTTCCCTCGATTCTTCTTCTTCTTTTTCCCCTATCTCTTACTTACTCTCGTGTAGGGATGTTAATGTTTTTATTAATATTCGCCGCCATTAGGGTGGCACAATGTACCGGAAGTTGTAAAGAATAGATTTGTAATGCGCGCGCAGCGGCGCTAGCATCGTTTCCGTTTTTTTCCCGCTAAAATGTAATGTCATATATTATATTATATAATATTATGGAAGGAAAAACATAATAAATGCAATTTGCATATCGAAATTCGCACGCGTTCGTAATTTTTATATGCATTTTGTATAATGAATATTGCTTAATTTTTTTTATTGTCATATTAATTCGTTGTTTCTTACAGGACTTTACTTAGTTTAGTTTTTCGATCGACAGTCCTTGATTGCACTCCATTGTGTGTAGATATATTACAAATATATCTACATAATACATAGAATGGGTTGTGGCCAACGCTAAACTGCTTATTAACAAGTTATTATTATTATTAATAATAATAATACATTTATTTAACACAAATCTTACAGGAACTATACACCACAAAATAAATCTTACAGAAACTATACACCACAGATACCACTCAGTATTTATATAAAAACAAACAAAAAATATACAAAACAAAAAACATGATAAACAAAATAATTATAATAATAAAAAACCATGGGTGCTCCCTGATTGGTATCATTCCATCACTTTACCTATGTCTATCTAACTAGGAATAATTCCTGTTAATGAATAATTCTTTACTTAAGTAAGGACAATTTCAATGTATTTTCACTACGCTTTTACATCATGGGATAGAAATTTCAATCGATTGAATTAAAAAAGAACATAAACATCAATATAAGAAACAAGAAGAAAAACATTTTTGTATTAACAAAATGTAAAATAAAGCATAAAAGCCTTAACAAAATATAAATACAAGAGCATTAACAAAATATAAAATAAAGCATAATAAAGCATAACTTGCCCTCTTCGGTGTACATGGTGATCTGCTGCGGTGGATCTCATCCTATATAACTGGTCGATTGCAATCAGTAGCGATCTTGGGTTCAAAATCGAAATTTAATACTTGCCATTCTGGTATTCCGCAAGGGTCCCATCTCGGTCCTTTGCTTTTTATCCTATATATCAACGATATTGGCAGTTGCTTTAAGCACACAAATTATAAAATATTCGCTGATGACACGAAAATATATAAGAAAATCAATTCCTTTCAAGATTGTGCAGATTTTCAAGCTGATCTTGATAGATTAAATTCTTATTGTAATAGTAATCAATTACTTCTAAACTCATCAAAATGCTTAACAATTACCTTCACGAGAAATAAAACACCCATCAACTACATATATTTAATTGACAATAATCCCCTACAAAAAGTCAAAGAAACAAAGGATATTGGTATCACCTTAGATGAAAATATGTCATTTGCACCACATATGGATAAGGCAATAGGGAAAGCATATAAAATGCTGGGGTTTATTTTGAGAATCTCAAAACCCTTTAAATTAGAAAAAAACACTTATAACTTTGTATTATGCATATGTCAGGAGTGTACTAGAATTTTCATCAGTTGTATGGAATCCTTTTCTAATAACATACATCAATAGACTAGAAGCAGTACAGAATAAATTCCTGAAACATTTGGACTATCGTGGTAAATTATATTTCTCCAACTATCGGAAATCTGCAAAACACCATAATATTTATAATCTTGAAAACAGACGAACAATTATAGACCTTCACAAAATTATGCATAACCGTGTAGACTCGCCTTACTTACTTTCTAAATTAAATTTTTACTGTCCATCACGCAATTTCAGATCTCAGTTTTTGTTCTATGTCGACCGACGTAACACTAACTACTCACAAAATAATTACATTAGACGAAGTTGCTCCAACTACAATTCATATTTTAAACATTTCGATATAGTACATGTATAAATCACAGGCGGATTTCAGAACATACATATTACAACAATTCGATAAATAGTCACATTCATTCACAATCTATCTCGCATAAATATATACACAATATTGTTATAATATATAATACATATACCTACATCAAATATAACACATATCCACTTACTTAATACACACTACATACAAGTATTATATTAATTACTTTTAAACTTACTAAATAAGTCAAAAACAAGTTCACCCTATATCTTATGTGAAAACATATTATTGGGGTACAATGAACTTTCCTTACTGTTAAGTCTTCATATTGTATTTATCCTTATAACATTGTATCCTGTTTGTTTTCTAAATAAAAGATAAATAAAAAAAAAAAAAATAAATAAATAATGGAAAAGAATGACATTTCTATACCTAAAGTATTCAAATTTCGTATGGAAAATATTCAACATTATCATGAAATGAGTTTATAAATTATTTTTTTATTTAAATATTTTATTTACGAAAACATGATAATTCTTCAATGATATTTTATGAAAGTGATGTGCCTATTTACCAATTTGAAAATGAAAATTTCAAATTTTATGTTTCCTCAGCTTGGGGTCACTTTGAAATATTTGATAGTTAAAAAAATTGAGAAGCACTCATCAGATATCCTTTAAAATCTCATGGTGTTTAAGTGAGTATCAGATATACATATTTGCAAAATTTGAAAATAATCAAATGAGTACTTTAGTCTATAATCGATAAAGTAAAATAAACACGCCGTACACAGCACATAACACACACATATACATTTTGATGACACTTTCAGAATACAATCTCAGCATGATACTAGTTGATTATCTGCAGTAAAAAAATAGTCTTAATAATTGTGAAATCATATCTCCCCACTTTGGGTAAGTGAGGAGGAAAAATACTTGGTATTTGTTCTATTGAAATTTATTTTATTATTGATGCGTTTCGTGCAAGGCACATCGTCAGAATAATACTTTACAAGGCTGAGACTAGTGGTTATGTACAAAAATTGCATGTCATGCCTATGAAAATGTTGGTTTTTGAACCGAGTCAATAATCAAATAAATTACAATAGAACAAGTATTTTTTTATATTTGCAATATATCTTCATCTTACAAGATTACTTTTTTTATTCATTTTTTATTTTTTTACAGTATACAATATCACAAAAATCTATAGGTATTCTGTTTGTGCTGAATGTTCGCTAGATCACCAAGCAGATGGATGTTTAAGAATGTTCAGAAGATGAAGAAGAATACAGCGGGATAGTTTCAATATTTTGAATTCAAAATAGTTTCATGTAGAGAAGCAGATGCATGTCATGGTTCAGCAGTAAGGCTTGAGAAGAACTGGGGCGCGATTCTCGTTTAAATCCTTAACTGTTGTTATGGATAGGAAATTATGGCTACTAGCGCTTGCGAGAGAATGCTATGTCAATAAATGCGATTCTTGTTCTCGCGTGAGTGATAGGTGTCCACACAGAATGATGTAAGGATTCTATGGATAGTATCCATATTTTTACCAGTAAATGCATGTGAAAAAGGATTTATTTCAAATAAATAATAGGCATTTGAAGACATTGAAAGTATTCTAATTAATTTTACATTCTTTCTATTCATCTTAATTCGGTACTTGGCCTTTAAACAAATGTTTTTGCATTTTTATTATTATTTTTTATTTGTACAATGATTTTTTCCTGTTATTTTTATCACGTTAGTTACAACTTCCTTCAAAATACGAGTTTACTTTAGGATGTTATTGAAAATTATAGTTTATGAATTATTTTTATATTTGAAATTATGACCGTGTGTAAATGATTGAAATAATATTGAAATGTCAGTGAAGTGACAGATCGATGTTATGGATAGCGCTAAGCGTTAGTGACACCTCTAATGCCAGCGGTACGGTATGGATACCTGCGAGGGATAGTATCCCTTTTACTATCACTACAGATTGAAATGAGAATCGCGTTTTCTATAATTTTAAGGATTATAAGGATCTTATGGATTTTAAGGCGTTATGGATAGCTAAAAAGAACGAGAATCCCGCCTCTGATTATTTCAAATAAAGACGTTGAATTTTATACAAATGATTGGTGGATCGGTAGAGGGGGAGGTTTCATTTGTTACCCTGATGTAAATACGAAGATTTTAACTATAATTTTGATGTTAATATCTTTCTAGTAAATTTACAATATCACTTTCATAGCTCGTATTATTTTTGATATAAGTACCTATCACCAAAGAATTCTGCTTCCTTTTTACATAAAATGAACATATATATATCTATTACATAGTTCAATACATATTTTTTTTTATCTATATATTTAAGCAAAAAAAGCATTAGAGTTATATAAATGCTTGGGCTGTATGTCAGATGATGGAGGCGAGATTCGAACTCGCGACCTCTGGATTTTTGAATCAGTGTGTTAGAAGCTCAAAGCACCACCCATATAATTAAATATTAGTAAAATATATTTGAAAATAAATAAAAAACATTTTAATCGATCGTCAAATTTAAAATTTGCTATAGATAGGTACCTATTTATAAGTATCGTGTTCGTATTTTTTTTGTTCTACCTTTACGATGTCTATTTCAATTAGATTTTAGATAATGTATTTTTTTCTAATATTGTTCTTATACTTACCTAATAATTTAGTAAATTAATAATCAAAAAGTCATTTATCTTGAAACATTACTGAATGTTCTATTATTCAATGCATAATATGTCACAGTAGTCAAAATTAAATCACTCTTCATGTCATCTTTATTCAGGAGTCAACATTTCAGATAGATATTTACATACAAACATAGGACACGGCGGTTTACCGATGAGACAACACAGGTCGGTACATTTTGAAGTATTATTACTTCGGACGACACATACACATCTCTCCCAGCGTCCGTTATCCACCGCTGATCAATGGACCCACTTTGTGATTGGTCCGTCGAGAGTTTTATTGGCATGCCGACTGCTGAGGGACAATTGCTGACAACGGCCTTACAGAGACAGACTCGGAACTCGGGCTGCTGCCATTCAATCTTGTTTTGCACGTCCATTACTCTTCACAGAATCTCCCGACTGTCGGCCCATTTGACATCCTCCTGACCTGTCCGGATAATTAAAACCAATTTACGGCTGTGCAGCGGGCGCAGATGCGATCCCTGAGGTACGCCGCAAAGTCAAATACATCCGATGCACTCGAATGTAGGTAGGTATGTACTTTATATTGATGACTCTGAATCTAAAGCAAAATGCTACGACGGTTTGATTTGTGGAGTTTGACATGAAAGATGAGTAAGTAGGTATTAATTGAAACATTTCAATGTAATATTATTAATTATACCTAATTTAATTAACAAATGAGCTATTTTACTCGACCAATTTTTGCATTGCTGAAATTCAGCTGTACTGTGGATCTCCACGGGTGTACAGCTGAGCAATAGCCTATTTGTTGTTAAATAGTTCAAAAGATATAAAATTGCTTATTATTTTTATATATGTACAACAAATAAATTATTATTTATTTATTTATTTTGAGATGTCACCCGTCCTGACGAAGAAATGGTCACAGATGCGATCCCTGAGGTACCTATATCGTATAGTCAAATACATCTGATGTACTTGTATGTAGGTATGTATTTTGTATTGATGACTCTGAATCTATAGCAAAATACTACGACAGTTTGATTTGTGGATTTTGACATGTAAGATGAGCAAATAAATAGGTAGGTAGGTACCTATATATTGATTGAATCATTTCGATGTAATTTTGTTTATTATACCTTAATTAAAATTCACAAATGAGCTATTTACAGGACTGATTTCGAAATGCAATCCATCCTGACGAAGAAGTGGTCACAGGTGCGATCCCTGAGGTATACCGTAGTCAAATACATCTGATGCACTTGTATGTAGGTATTTTATTTATTTATTTTTATTTTTATTTATTTCTATCCAAAAATATACAGTATATATGAGATACAAAATATCTTAAGATAATATAAGCTTATTCATACATAGTTAACATACAATGTAAATATAAGTTATCTCATTTCAATAAATATCAATTTACCAGTTCACTGGTGCTAACATAGTTTAAGCCATATCTTTTTGTTTGTATCTTTGTTACTAGCCCCCTCACTAGGCATAGCCTGTGCTAAGGTGAGCTAGTTTTATGTTATTGTCTATTACGTTGTTTATTTATAGATACATTTACATATAATATAAGTACATGTACATACATACGCTACGCATTCAAACGTATGCATCTTTCCTTCTAAATACAATAATTCATTTTGAGTCATGCACACACAACCAAAAATTGTGGAAATAAATTATTTGTTTCACTTTTTTTCAATTGTCTATTCTGTTGTTTGTAATAGTGCATTTACATTTTATTTGGAAGAATTATTTCCTTAAGGATTTTTTCATCTATTTCATAAACCCATCTTAGTGATAGTTTTTTAAATTCTTTTGCATTACTGATGTTTTTAATATTTGTTGGTAAACTATTGAAAAGTTTTGTTGAAAAATATCGTACACTACGTTGTCCAAAAGTTGTTTTAATATATGGTATATTTAAGGTATTTGTTGTACTTAATCTAGTGTGTTTATATTGTTGTGAGCTAGTATATTGATCTTCTCTTTTTAGCTTGTATATTAGCAGATTTTTTGCATATATTTTTGTAATTGTTGGAACTTTGAATTTAGTAAAAATCTCTTCAGTATTCGTTCGAATAGGTACCTTAAGTATAACTTTTATAATAGCTTTTTGGGCTATGTCTATTTTCTTTATTATTGTTATGTACTTTGTATTGATGAATCTATGGTAAAATGCTACGATAGTTTGATTTGTGGATTTTGACACTTTAGCCTAACAAGGCGAAATAGCTATCGACCATAAGTAAACAACATAGGTAATAAGTAGAACCCAAAACATAGTGTTTTAGTTTTTAATTAAATTAATAGTTTTGTTATTGGATTAGGGTCAATGGCGGGTATAGGTATCTTTCTCCGTGAGATTATTATATACTCGTTGACATAATATAAGGAATGATAAACAGTAGGATATTTCAGTAGATATCTAGGTATAACAACATTATGGAGGTATGTATGTACTTGCAAGAACGTTTAACCCCATGGAGTAGTGGTCAGTGACCGGTGGTCAAACCCCGAGTAAACACCATAACGAACTGACAAACACCATGGATGAAACCAAAATCGGTCAGATCCATATTCACTGAATGTTTTTTTTTTATTATTATAATAGCAACCAAATTATAGTTACTACTTAACAGTTTGCTACAGAACAAAATGAAAATATCCCAAATACCCAATATAGTTTTTCCTAGCCTAAATTTTTTTGCTAAATGATTTTAAATGAATAAATAATAAACATTTCCTTGCACCCTGCGCAAGCGGCGACTTTTACTACCACATGGCAATTTCTTCCAACTAAACAGTATTTTCAGCCCAGAGATTTTTGTCGATATTTTAATAATTTTCTTACAAAAACATTGTGTATTTTTTTATGAAAACTTGTCAACCAGATTATTTAGGTAATATCTATTTTGTTATAGGTATTACATTCATCAAACATTGCACATACCTACATGTACTAAATTATACATAAAACATTTTAGATTAAAATTTGTATGAAGACAAATCTATAATTTACATGTATGGATTGTGTAAAAAGGTTAAACAAAATTTTCAAAACAAATAAAAAGCTACACAAAAAACAAGAATGAAATAAATCGGTATCTACAATTTTTTGATTTTATTCTTATTATCTAAATATACAAATATAAATATATTATATTTTTTAAATACATTATAATTAAAAATATAAAATAATTAAAAAAATATAAACTAAAATATATTATAATTTCGCTTAACACATGAGTGCTTGCACTTTGATATTTTTTTTTATATTTTTTGATTGTTTTATTTTTTATATGTATGTGCGGCGGAACATCCCTATGATGTCCGCACATCTCTACTGCCACATCATTGCTACCAACGCAAGTTGAAGTTATAAACAGATGACCCATCTATGATAAATCATTCTGGATTATTTCCAGTGCCGTGGCTTAACGTATCGTGAATCCTCCTCGACATTCATATTCTGCATTAATTAAATATCCTAATTATTAAACAACAAAAATGTAACCTTAATTAAAATAAATACTTGACAGAGTGAGTAGTATCTTTCATTATATAAATTATCAGTTGCCCCAATATTTAGTGTCTATAGTATATCTTATATAGAGAGATGAGTTTTGACAATACTTTTGAACACGCAAATGATCTTCTGATAAAAATTCCTTTAATTTAATTAATAACAATACTCATATATTTAAAAATCATCTCCCTGTATATATCTACTATAAATTTAATAAAAAAAATAAAAAAAATCTTTATAAATTTGAAACAATGAGATTTTTTAAGGTCAATCACTGGTAAAACTCTTCGAGATTGTGTTCGCAATGTTCAAATAAGGTCAACATGTGGAATAGAGGACATCGTTCGGTGGAGTAGATCCAGAAGAAGGCATTGGAGGGACCACGTAGCCAGGATGGACAGTGATAGACTTGCATGTATAGCGGCGAATGAAATACCTTCTGGCTGCTGCCTACCCGGAAGACCGCCCAAGAGATGGACGGATAGCCGGACTTCCCAGGAGGCATAGTTTCTGAAGAACATACCAACTAGGTCTACTAAACGAAGAAGAAGAGATTTTTTATTGATATTTTCAACAGTTGAAACTTTAAATTCTTTAAAAACATTTACAGTTGGATAATCAAATTTTTTTTTAATACACTTTTAATGATTGGCTGAGTAAATGAGGAAACGATGATGCAACTAATTATATTCGAGAGCCTGAGCAGCCTTACCAAATGGCAACCACTTCCAACCAAGCAATGACGAAACATGGATTTGTAGTTTTTTTTAACAGATTTTTAATTATCTCAATAGAGACGAAGTTGGAATATTTATTGTAGGAGAACCGGGAAATCAAGGCACCTACAGGGCTTACGACCTGTCATCGGCTGGTTTACGTGATCACTTTATGCGCTTGCGCAACGTTCACCAATTATGCCTTTTAATGAGATCCCTATCAATTCAATTTTGAAAGTTCTATATATTGTAATACTGAAATTCTTTTCGCTTGAAAATAATATAGAACTTTCAAAATTTAATTGATAGGGATCTCATTCAAAGGCATAATTGGTGAACGTTGCGCAAGCGCATAAAGTGATCACGTAAACCAGCCGATGACAGGTCGTAAGCCCTGTAGGTGCCTTGATTTCCCGGTTCTCCTACAATAAATATTCCAACTTCGTCTCTATTGAGATAATTAAAAATCTGTTAAAAAATATCTTTGACTCCCGACAGGGAAAAAAATCCAATGTTTGCGCATATGCAATAATAAAAATATTGGATTTGTAGTGTTTTGAATAATGGGTGTGTAAGAGAGAGATATCCAGATATCAAGTGAAATGTATACTAACATTGCATATTCCGGCGCAGATTCCAAACAATTAACGAAGTTGACCCTGGCTTTCCACCCTCATTCCATCTACCCATGTATATATGGGTATACCACTGCCACAGATCTGAAGGGTACCTACTGGACCGGAACATAGCAGGGCACCCTAAACATAGCCTTTGTTACTGAATCTGGGGATTACAATCCACCGGAGGTTGTAGTAATTAACAGACACACAAACAATCATGCGGTGTCTCTTGCGGGTCAAGCAGAGATAACTGACCTCCAAATATTGTCGTAGCATGCTTTTATCAGAATAAAAAAACCTTCTCACATACTGAGAAAAAAGGTCTGATTTAAAAAGTTCAAATATCATTTGAATTTGGTATTTTTGGTTTTACAAATATTTTACAACACTTTTCAAAAACATTTTTTTTATTAGTTATACATAATATAAACATAGATAAATAATATGAAAATCAAAATTATTACAGTATTTCTCAAATAAGTACTGTCCCAATAAAGTTTAAAAACTTGTGTTTGGGACAGGAGTAAATTACATATATTTTACATACTTACATTTTACTTATACACATTATATACCGTGAATTACTTAATAAATTGTAAATTAAATTAAACTTACAGCTACTACAGATGATAAAAGTTCTTTTTTATTGTTGGTGATATAGAGCATTAGTTAAAATTTATCTAAAAAGGAAAAAAAATAATGATAATGAGAATAAAAAAATAAATAAAAATTTATTGATATATTAAAAATTGAATATTATACATAATTGAATATCACACAAGAGAAAAAAATAATTAGGTATACATGAATTTTTTTTATTTTTTATTGAGTAACATAATATGAACAGACACTTAGTACAAAGATTTAAATTAATACAGTTTTTTTTTCAAAAGGCACTGTCCCAATAAAGTTAAAAACTTCCCAATAAAGTTCCAATAAAGTTAAAAACTGTCCCAATAAAGTTAAAAATATAAATAGAATTAAAATAAGACTAGTTGCATGTAGAACATGAGATCCAACTGTCGATGGTGATAGTAAGTGTATTAAAGTATACGTACCAAACTATAAACACTTAAATACAAATTGTTAATTTTTTTTAGATATTTGGTTTCTATACAAAACATGGAGGTATGTATGTCAGAATAGGATAGGTATGTATGTATGTGATGGTATGTATGTTGTCGGCCTTCGTGGCTCAGTTGGTTGGGTATTTGACTGAGACACAGTTTTGAATTGTATTTTCAGTCTGGATCTGCGAGACGATTAATAACGCAAGTCTCCAGAATGTGGCAACTTGTTATTGGGTGCGTGTTAAATTAATATTTGACATAGTACCTGTTATTTGCCCGAGAAGTAATTAATAAATGTATGTTTGGAGATAAGGTAATCAAACTATTGATAGTCCCCGTAGATATTGTGTAATGTATACCTTCTGCCATACAAATTGTATGAAACGATGTTGTCAATGAAATTAAATTATCTAGTTCGGGTGTTTCGACGTTTTTTGATATTTAAAAAAAAAATGATTATTTTGCAAAGGATATTGATGTGTGGATTTGGAATTAGGCAATAAATTATTTTGTTCGACCGATGGAATATTTGGGGTAGATTTATAAGAGGGGTGTATCTCTGGCAGTTAAGGGTTGATTGTAGATACAACATGACATGAGTGGATGGTCAGTTTAGTCGATGATAAACGTGGGGATGTTTGGATTAAGTGAACGTACTTCCGATTGTTAATTCCAAATAATATCAACACAATTACCTCAAAATAACACAAAATGATGCAAAATACAGAAAAATACATTGAATGATTCAAACCCATAGTTTTTTGTTCAGTAAGTTAAACATCTGACTCTTTAGATAGTTGTAGGGTTGACGAGTACCTACTCTACAGCGAGTTTCTTTTGACTCATTGGACATGCGGACCTTGTGGCCACGAAGAGCAACTTCAGGAAATTCAAGACTTATTGTCAAAAACACGGTTCACTCTTATCTTCACTTTCAGTGCACGGTGAACCAGCTGTATCCTCATTAAAGTTCTCATTTGGGACTTAAAGTGTAGTCACTGCAAAGTTTTAGAGTTCTCCGGACTCTTATGTTCTTCGTGTGTTCTTTCAGAGTTTTGCAAAGGGCTGTTATTAGTCCCAATAAGCAGAACTGGGGGAGGAACAGTAGTTGTGGGGTTCAAAAGAAAATATAGATCTATATCTTTGAATAAACCTTTTATTGCTAATATCACAATATTAATTCAATGCACATCCAAAACAGGTAACCTCATTTTGTAGACTTATTAATTTTGAGGACATCCTGGAAACTAAAAATGCGAGGAAATCGATTGAGTACCTATTTGAGAAACAAGTTATACAAATTCTGAAAGTTTCAGAGCTTATATACTTCGGTTCCATAGTGGCAAGTGACAATGAAAAACGTGAAGAAGTTAGAAGAAGAATTATGGCTGCTAACAGCCATGCTAACTGCTTCTACACTCTACAAAAGCAGCTAAGGTCAAAACTGGTTAGGAGAAACACAAAGATCCTGCTGTATAAAACACTTATCAAGCCGGTCCTCACGTATGCTTCCGAAACCTGGGTAATGTATAAGCAAACTGAAGGATCCATAGCGGCTTTTGAGAGAATGATCTTTCGAACGATCTACGGGCCAATAAGAGGGAATAACGGTTGGCGTTGTTGATACAACAGGGAGCTATATGAGATCTATGGAGAGCCCGATGTGATCAGTTCCATCAAGATATGTAGGCCGCTTGAGATGGTCTGGTCACATAATACGAATGGACGACGACAACTCCACAAAACGCCTCTGTGCCACAATGTCGACGGAGACCAGGAAGACCAAGGACTCGATGTATGAACAGTGTCGATGAGGATGCATCCGTAGCATATATTAGAAACTGGAGAACGAAGGCAACGGATGGACGGAAATGGAGGAGACTCCTGGATTCAGACAAGGTCCACCAAGGCCAGCTGTCGAGCTCATGATGATGATGATGATGACAAACTGGTAGGGAAGTTAGTTGAAAATCGATTGCGAAATTCCAGTACAGGCAGACACGTGAAGTTTTTGTTTTCCTAATAAAAAGGTGCAAGGAAATAAGGATATTTTTTGATTCCACCGAAAAAATAGACATGATAAAAAAATAAATTCATTCTTATAAAAAATATGTAGAAATAATTAATTAAAAAAATTCTCGGTTTTATTTATTAATAATACTTAGAAAATGAACATTGTTTTGACAAGAATCTGCAATGATTCGGAATAATTAAAAACCAAAGTAGGTTCTTACTTATCAGCAGAGAAGTATTTTTTTTCTTGCGCAAATATTGATTGGAAGATTTCATTTGGCACAAGATATACCTATGTACAATGTAGATGTATTGTTATTTATGTTATTAAATATATGCAAAAAATTAGAAGTCTTTACTTAATTACCAGTACTTACGACTAAAATAAGAAATACTTGTCCGCAAAAAAACCTTGTGCATTTTTCTAAATGCCCAGGAGAACCTTGCAGTCAATCTGAAATCAAAGGATATCTATCTATCTATCCAACGGGATTTATGTCCATAAGTAATGAACGATTGAGATAGAGATTGATCATAGTCTAGACTGGTCAATCCCGGAGTAGGTTAGGTATATTATGGATCGTGGGATGAGGAACGAGGAACGAGTATCCCCAATTATCCATCGTATCTACACAAACCCTTATCCAATGACCTTTATACTCATTGGAGATAAAGAGAATACGACCAAACTTTCGTAAATGCTAACGATCTAACTGCCAAATAGGAAATATTCAAAACATCACATATTCATTTTAGTGGAATTTATGAATTACAATGTGAGGACTGTGACAGTATTTACATAGGGAGAACAGGACGGACAATTGAAACTAGACATAGAGAATATAAACATTGTCTATATGGACACGGTTTCTCAGAATATGCAAACTACCTAATACAAGGCCTCTTCCAGAATCTTTTTGCAGCCGTCCCTTTCCTTCACCGCTCTCCTCCAAATTTGCTATTCCGATCGTCCTTATGTCGTCTTCTGTGTCATCTGGCCATCTAGGCTTGGGGCTGCCTCTACTTCTTTTGCCCTCTGGATTGGTGTTGATAATCTTATTGGGGATGCGATCATCATTCATCTGGCTGATATGTCCAATGCAGTCTACGTACTTTTATGACTTGCAATGTTGGGTTCGTCACATAATACCTGTAGTTCGTGATTTAATCGCATCCTCTAAAATTCATAATCGTTTACTGGACCAAAAATCTTTTTCAGGATTATCCTTTCAAATATCAAGAGGCTATTTTCGTCTCTTTTTGTTAAGACCTAGAATTCAGCTCCATAAACAACAACAGGTCTGAAAAGAGTTTTGTATACTGTATAGTAAATTTACAACGTTTGAATACAAGCTGAAAACACAATCGCCACCTATTGAATGACAATGAAACTTATTTCTATTTAAATCTATTTTGAAAAATTGGTTGGCAAACAATTTAAGTCAAGATCCTTGCAAATGAGGTGACAATACTTTCGCATATTAGGTATGTCTCACTTGAATCGCGCCAGAGGTACTTACAGCTTAGCAGTCTTAATATCGGGATGTTCCGATCTCCAAGTTTCCTGTGACTGGACGTTCTCGAGGATATTTGGGACTCTTCAGCAAATGTTGTATTTTTGTCTTTCCAACCAGACACTGATGCTCTTCTTCTTCTTCTTCTTCTTCAGCCCCTTTCACTCCACTGCTGGATAAAGGCCTCTTCCTGAGTTTTCCACTTCTCTCTATCCTATCCTTAGACACTGATGCTCGAGATCTGAAATTTAAACATTTTTTAAATGAATATGTCCTTGGAACAAGTAAATTTTTTGGCGATAGGACACTAATTTTCAAACGCTTTTTGCGATGTACAGATCCGAGTTGTAGTTTGGGTGGACAGAGGTGAAGTTTGTAGATAGGTTAGACAAAAGATAGAAGATATGTATGTTAGGCAGAGATAGTTAGATATACCTAATACAAATTAGAGTTAGAAGGAAAGGCAGGTACATAGGTACTAAAGTGAGAGTGAGAGAGACAGACTCTAGGTATAGGTAGGTATATATAGTCAATAATGACGATTTCCACGTTCTCTAAATTCTCAACTTTGCTAAAGTTATTCTGACCTCCACTCATTTTGTGATCGGACCAACTCTGTTGCAGATGTGTTCAATCGGGGAACGCGAACCAAGTACATATTTATCTAAAAAAAAGAGGGCCGTAAAAAAGTTGTATAAAATACTATGTAGCAGGTACAATATATTATTGACAGTATTACAAAATATCACTGGACTTCGTTCTGTTCATTTTTTCGTCGTGTTTTTTTTAATATATTTATATTGATAGTAAAAAAATAGCTTTAAATATCTTTAATAGCTTTAAATAATTAGAAAATAGCTTATTATTTTGTAATGCTCTTTTTCCCGTTCAGATTCGAATGAATAATTTTCAATTATTTAAGATCAAGACTGCAAATGTTATATGAAGACCAAGACTTGTGAGGAAAAAATTATATGAAGAATAAGCTTGCAAGACCAAGTTAAACAGTGGTTACTAACTACAATGTTTGGTTAAAAAATATCATTAGCCAAAAGTGATGAGTTAATGCAAGACCAAGACCGGGAGAGTCTTGGACTTGGTCTTGCATACCTTGTCTTGGCCTTGCAACTTTTCCAAATTCATATATAACTTTTTCCTAATAAAATTCACTAAATACAAAGAAATATGACAAAGACATAAATTCAAAGTGTTCAGTCGATAGTCCTTACGTAGTTAATTGCTTAATTTTTAATTGATAATGAAAAAAGTTTTTAAAAAATTTTAAGACCGAAAGACTCTTGCATTAGGTTTTGCAAGACTCTTGTAAGGCCTGGTCTTGGTCTTGGACTTGCAGCGAGACCTGGGCTCTTGCAAGACTTTTACTCATTATTATAATGCTCAAACAGTTTAGATCTCCATTTTTTCAGAGCATTGGTATCTAGTTAAAAAATATCGTCCAAATATATTAATATACTAACCAAATATAGTCCAAACGATAAAAATAGGGAGGCTCCGCTGGTTAGGACACGTGCATCGTATGGAAGATGACCAGACACCAAAAAGAATCCTCACAACGCGTCCGGAGGGTAGAAGGGGTGTGGGAAGGCCGAAACTGCGATGGATGGATGGAGTCGAGAAGGACCTTCAGATAGCTGGTGTGCGGAATTGGAGAGAAAAGGCCATGGATAGGGTGCAATGGAGACGATTCCTTGAGGAGGCCAAGGCCCATCCTGGGCTGTGGAGCCACTGATGATGAATGGAAGTAGTTTCCACTATATGACAACAAATTCACCGCTTGCACAGAAAAAAGAAGCTTGCATTAAAAGTATTATAAATTTTCATTGTTATTAATCGAAATGACAGCACTCTATGAGACACTTCGTTCTTCAAACCTCGACAGTACACACACATACACACAACATCACATTACGAATTCCCGATGGCAAATTGTGTTGTTTATCGACACAAATTAAACGAAATGAACTTAGTAATTTTCGATTAAATTAACAGAGGTCGGTCCGCTCAAATTTGTCGGACCCGGTCGCCATGTTGGAAGCGCCTGTCGCACATACCCGCCGGCCCGCTATCTGATTGGACGCCGCTCGTTAGGCTAATCAAATTTCGAACTCTGCTTCATTCTAGAAATCGGATTTAAGTTAATTTATCCGATCGATTCAGTGGATTTTTCTAGAATATGTATATAGATAGATATACTTAGCGCAAAAGTACGAAACTTTTACCGCAAACGCTGTGTTTTTTACGCAGTGTCGCAAGATAAACCGGAGAAAACAGAATGGTATGAGTAGCTACCAGGACCGAATTTTGGATTTTTTTATACTAGTTTCGTTTAAGTGAGTGACTGCTGCGAACGTACCTATTTATTCAATTTGAATTTGCATCATCACTACAAAACGAATCATTTTGAAAAAAAATAAACTAGTTATTTTGGATATTAGTATAAAGAAAAATATACCTTACTAAATTATTTAATTATGTTCTGTATATTTTCTTGTAAGTAAATAATAAGCATACCCCGATTTTTGACATTTTTCTTAAATTTCTAAAAAATACATTAGCATTATATTTTTTATGAATTAAAGAAGATCAAAATATCTGGAAAAATACAATGTACCTAACGTTGCATTAATGCATCAGGTTAAGTTAATAATCCAAAAAAACTTTTATTTCGCAATGGCGCTGAATGGAAATGTTATTTTGGTTTATTTACTAAACCTGACGCATTAATGCAACGTCACATCATATTTTTCTAGATAGTTTTGCCTTTTTTAATTTAAAAAAAATATGTTGAACTACGCCTTATATTTTATTAAAAATATAAGATAAACGTTGAAAATCCCGGGTTATGCCATTATTTTTCTACAAGAATTTATACCCAAACTGTCTAAAATATCGAATATTTTTATTATTGCATATGCGCAAACATTGGATTTTTTTTCCCTGTCGGGAGTCAAAGATATTTTTTAACAGATTTTTAATTATCTCAATTAAGTCTGGCGCAATTCAGGGGTGACTTCTATGCGAAAAATGCATTGTCACCTCAGATATAAGAATTGTAGCTTTCATTATTTACAAAAAAAAAACAATTCTCTCAATAGATGGCGTTACAACAAAATAAATAATAAAAAAAATAATAAGATTGTTGTTCATAATTTCACACATAGATGGCTGTAGTAAAAATTCCTTGTTTTCAAGCGAAAAGAATTTCAGTATTACAATATATAGAACTTTCAAAATTGAACTGATAGGGATCTCATTAAAAAGGCATAATTGGTGAACGTTGCGCAAGCGCATAAAGTGATCACGTAAACCAGCCGATGACAGGTCGTAAGACCTGTAGGTGCTTTGATTTCCCGGTTCTCCTACAAAAAATATTCCATCTTCGTCTCTATTGAGATAATTAAAAAGCTGTTAAAAAATGTCTAAAATATTTGTTTTCAAAACGATTTGATAAGAAATAATGATGGTATATCAAATTGATAAATAGGTACGTTGGCAGCAGTCTCCCCTTAACACATGAGATCCGGCTGTCGATGGCGAAAATATGTATTTAGTGTAAGAAGCCGTAAAAATGTATGTTATAAATAAAAAAAAATAAACGGACCTAACTATAAAACCTTAAATCAAAATTATTGACTTTATTGACATACTTTTTAGCATCTCAATAGAGACGAAGTTGGAATATTAAAATATAATATAAAATTGTTTGATTATATTGATTTTTATATTGGATTTTTTTCACTTTCAACAGGGAAAAATATCCAATGTTTGCGTATATTATGCAATTAAAAAATATTCGATTTATTGAATAGGTATGTAAAATTGTCGATTTTGACATATAAATGTTTCAAACGAATGCAAGGACAGAAAGACTGACATGAATTTAGCCGTGCACACACATGTGCAAATCCAGAACGACAATCTTATGAGGTCTACTTTATTTATATGCAGATATATATTTATATGTTTTTTTTTATTTATTTTATTTTATTAATAATATGAAGAAGTTACAATTCAATTACATACTACAGGTTAAGTATATGTGTACATATATATGTGTGTATGAGGGTACAATGAACACCATACTAGGAAGTACTGTGCCGAGGTGTTCATTTGAACAGTTCTGGATATAAATAATACATTATGTATGTGTAAAGTTCTTGAATTAAATTGTTATTGAGAAAAAAAATGTGAAAGTTAATTATATTTGATTGGGTGTACCTAATTATGTTATTGATATGATTGTATTAAAATATTTTGTCTTTTTATAGAATAGGGCTGGGTAGTGTGGAGTTCAGTCCTTTTTTCCTACCCCGAATATGTAAACATCTTGATGGTATGTATGAGGAATAAATATCAAAATATTGAGAGTCCCCGAAGATATTGTGTATTCTGCCATACTAATTGTATGAAACGATGTCGTTACTATAAATTAATTTTTTACAAAATATATTAAAAACAGTTCTTTTCCAACTGTCAATTTATTCAAGAGAATTTATTTATCTTAACAGATATTTTGAATTTTCATTCCGGTCAAGGGTTATCAAAATTAGAATTTTTATTTCATTTTTCCATATATCTCAAAAACCATAAACATACGCTGAAACTTTATTTTATTTTTATTTTATTAATAATGCATACAATAAAGTACATTTTTTTACCAGCTCCTGCCTCACTAGGATTCCATCCCGTGATGAAGAGGGCACTTTACAAAAAATAATAGTAATACTTCCAACAAAAAAAAATAACAAATAAATTAAATAAATTTGGTCAAACAAATGGTTGAGTATTGGTGATTTGGACGCGGATTTAGAAGGTTTTATAATATCGATTCAGGATAGAGTAATAAAAACTAAAAATTATCAAAAATATATAATAAAAGACATAAATGTAGTTGATGACAGTTATAGGAAATGTTTGGCTTTTCCGGAAACAATCGAGCATATAATATCGGGCTGTTCTTTTCTCGCGCAATCAGAATATACATACATTTAGACATAACCAAGTAGCAAAAATAATCCATCAAAATTTAGCTATTAAATATAAATTAATTGACGCGATAAACATAAAACCATATTATGAATATGATCCGATTTCATTTTTAGAAAATAATAATATTTCGATTTATTACGATAAAACAATATTAACTGACCGGTCAATTCAACATAACAGACCTGATTTAATAATACATGATAAAATTAAAAAAAATAACATATATTTGCGACGTGGCTATTCCAAATTCTAGTAATATTATTAAAACTTTTGATGAAAAAATTAGAAAATACACCGCTTTAGGTAACGAGATTAAAAGACTTTGGCGTAAAATAATAATATTACCGTTCATTATTTCAGCCACTGGCATTATTCCAAAATCATTAATCCGTAATTTAGAAATTATAGATTTATCGAAAAATTTATAATAAAAATGCAAAAAACGGTAATTATGAATACATGTAGAATCGTTAAAGATTTTTTAAACGTTAATATTCGGGAATCAGTAGGGTTGTTAGGTAGTATAGAGACCTCCTCAGAGCCTAATCCTTTGATATGTTAAGTATCTGGATGGGTGAACTATTCCCAATTGAAAGCTTGATGATGCGTTTGTTGCATTTTATTTTGCTCTTTTAAATAATTTACAATTTACGCATTGATCTGCTAATTCTTTTGAGGAAGTGTATAATGGTAATAATAATAATTGAGTGTTATTATTCGTAGTGCTTAATTGTTATTAATATCATTAGTAAATCGGCCAGCGCCGTAAAAAAAATAAAAAATAACTTTGTAAGAATATAAACAATACTTTTATAATTTTTCTGTCAATACCTACTATATTTTTATTTTATTTTTTCAATATTTTGTGCAATTGATTATTTTTGTGTATTTGTATCATTCATTTTACATATAGTTTTTTTCTCTTGTTTTGCGTCCTGAATTGTGTGTGGATATAATGTCATCTTTTATATAACATGTGAAAATATGAAAATTACAGCTGAATAAAGATACTCAAAATAACAGTCCCAGAACAGGATTTTGCCTAGTGGGCGTTATTAGTCAGTATTAGGCGTTATTATATGCCATATTTGTTTTGTGTAAGAATAGTAAAAATAAAATAAAATAAATACAAAATCTCATAGTTGTTTTCATGAAAAAGTTCCAGCATTTCTCATATTGTTTTTATTAAGAGATATTTTTTTTTCATGGCAGATTTATGTGTTTAACTGCCTATCAATATTAAGTTATCTATATATTATATAATTTTGTACATTATAGGAGTACATCTCTATAAAACAATAAAAATGTACATTATAGGAGTAGGTACATCTCAATTTAGTAGCCGCTCCGGGGATGAATATTAGGGTTACAAGCTCAGAAACGTTCCGAATGGAGTGGGGTAGGAGACTGCAAAATGTTATCTATCTGTTGATTACTCTGATGGTTTTTGGCAGATTGTTTCACTGAGTCGGTGACAGCAAAAGTACGTTCGCCGAATTTAGTGAAGTGACACCGCTTTTTCTCAGACCGTCCAGCGGCAGTTGCTGCAGATCGAAGCCTTGTCCTCCGTTTTGATAGGAATTTCGCTGTCACATACCTCACTCAATTAGGAACGTTCTAGAATATAGAGCTTGTAGCTCTGTTCATCCCTTAGTACTCGTATGGCGATTAAAAAATGAGCCTTTGCCACATTTGGGGGACAAGTCTGGTCAACCAGCGAAATCAAAACCATCCATATTTACCCATATCATGGATATAATTGCAATTGCATGTGTTTGCATTTTTTCACTAGTTATATCGCCTTTTCATATTTTCGATAAAAACTTTTACATTTCCCACTAAGTGTTTTGTACCTTTTCAAGAAGAATAAAGAAGCTCTGGTCGAGAAAAGCGGAAGGCAACATCCGGTGCATCGCCGAGAACCTGGGTAAGTCGATCTCAGTTCCTGGTGATAAATTTCTCATGTCCTATCCCAACTCGACCAATTTCTTCAAAATATACCAACAGTCTACTTAAGCGAGTCGAGGAGTATCGTCCAGAGCCAATATTACCAATTTTCATTTCACCAGGGCCACAAAATTGTTTACATAAATAAATAAATAATTATCATATGAAGTTATATAATTTAGATATTATAGAACTTCATAAGATAAGTATATCCATGATATGGGTAAACATGGATGGTTTTGATTCGGCTAGTTGACCAGACTTGCCCCCCACCTAACGGATTGGCTTTAGGTACCACACCAGACATGAAGACTCTTTATATGAACCTTCGCCTCGTGTGACAAGCCACTGTCGAGCGAAGCATTTAGGCGTCTGCCCTGCTGTTCCATAGGTACATAAGATTAGAACGGGAAACCGACTTTTTGCCAAGAATCCTAGGATGGTGCTGCGGCCACCCCCGACTTTATTGGCTAGGCCCTATTGCCGCAACCTTGTCCTCCGGTTAATCAACTGCTGTGGTATACGTGACTCCGTTATGCATGATGGTGCTTTTCCATATGTCTACTCGTGACAGTCCATTTCCATATACCTGTGTATGTTATATGGTACAGTATATTACGTGTGTATGGAGAGTGCCTGTGCATGTATGTTAGGAAGTGAATGATCAATTGAGCTGAATTCACATTAAAATAATGTTGTTTAACTTACAAAACCAAAGACTGCACCCAATATAACACATATTGGGGAGCGAAAGCTCTAATTGACAGCAAAGCGCAAGAGTGTGTCAATGGCCTGGATGTGTATGTGTACCCTTCCACTGTCTTTGTCTTAAATATGTATATATTTTTACGTGGCGCTGGCCGATTTACTAATGATATTAATAACAATTAAGCACTACGAATAATAACACTCAATTATTATTATTACCATTATACACTTCCTCAAAAGAATTAGCAGATCAATGCGTAAATTGTAATTTATTTAAAAGAGCAAAATAAAATGCAACAAACGCATCATCAAGCTTTCAATTGGGGATAGTACAACCATCCAGATACTTAACATATCAAAGGATTAGGCTCTGAGAGGTCTCTATACTACCTAACAACCCTACTGATTCCCGAATATTAACGTTTAAAAAATCTTTAACAATTCTACATGTATTCATTATTACCGTTTTTTGCATTTTTATTATTAAGTTTTTCGATAAATCTATAATTTCTAAATTACGGATTAACGATTTGGGAATAATGCCAGTGGCTGAAATAATGAACGGTAATATTATTATTTTACGAGAATGCCAAAGTCTTTTAATCTCGTTATCTAAAGAGGTGTATTTTCTAATTTTTTCATCAAAAGTTTTTATAAAATTACTATAATTTGGAATAACCACGTCGCAAATATATGTAATATTTTTTTTTATATACCTACCTTTATTATTGTTGTCAAACCTCTTTATATAAAAAAAAACTACTAGTGATTGTTGTTTTTACACTATGGTACCGAGATTGCCAATCTATAGAGCTTCATTAGCTACTTTTCATTTTTTTATTGTTCTTAAGGGGCCGTTTGCAGTCCCCATGTGCAGAGTGGGTGGTGGTGGAAGTAGCGAAACATATACCTACTCAAACAGTAACATAAGCCCCTATCATTGAAGTAAAATATCTGCAACATGATGCTTTTATAAAATTAATTAAATGAAACATGAGATGATTTCAGCATCAATTAAGAGCGAGCATAATCAAGTCATTGTTGAGATTTGATGAAAATTTTTACAATTGGATCAAATCTGTATTGTTTATTGTTGTGTGTGCAAGAAAATAAAATATTAATAGGGATGTTGGTAATTATTATTAATTAATGACAATTAAGTTGAGTAACATGAGAACCTCGAGATAAAATTACTTGTACAATTGAAGTTTTAATTTATTTATTTGATTTTTTTCAGAGACAGGCTACGTTAATCTGTAGGTAATTTGTGGTATAAGGGGGCATAGACATTTAGACATCGTGTCAATTTAGCGATGGAAAAGAAATGATAGTGAAGGGGAGGTTTTTTTTATCCTGAGTTATATTTATTTATTTAAATTGATCAACAACGCCCCACTAGGTATTACCTGTTCTGGGGCTGCTGTTAGGTATATTACATTATTGTCAATTTGAATATATACCTACAGCAATATAATTTACATATCACAAATATAAACACAAAATACAAAACAAAGAAAACAACATAAAATAAATTTCTAGAGTGGTCTGCCACAGAAGTATTCACTCCAAAATCTGTAGTAATAGTTAAATTTGACAGTTATGATAGATGTCGCTTGTAATTTTTGTTCATGACTAACCGTTTGACGTATTTAGTAGTAGTGATATTGATTTAGATGTAAAAAACATATATAAAAACATTGACTATCAATACGGACAAATGTTACAAACTAACCTTTACCCGCAAATACTCATCCATAACTTTTTCATATAACATTAACAACTTTTCCGTAACACCTTGCAACACTATGAGAGACCTCGGTATATTCATGAATGAGAGACTTACATTCAAGAACCATATTGATAAAATGATAGAACTCTCGGATTCATATTTAGAAATTTAAAATCCATCAAAAATATAAATACGCTAAAATCCTTATACTATACCAGGGGTGGCGAACCTAGGGCACGCGTGCCCGAGGTGGCACGTTTGATAATTTGGATGGCACGCGCAGGATTTCTAAGTAAAAAGTTTAAAAAATGTAGTAAAAAGTTTAAAAAATTTAGTTTTTATTAAATAATTCGTGAATTATTAATTTATTCCGTTTTATTTATCATCAAATGTTTCCCAAGATAAACGACAATCGTTTATTTATTTTATCGTGACAACTTCTAACAATTTTTATATTGGCAACACTGCCGTTGACGTTTGTTTTCATTTGAGGTTATGTTAATTGTAATTTGTTGTTTATCGCCGTCGCAGGTGTCAGTGTATCAGTGAAGTATATGTACAATATACACCACATCACATATGTACAATATTCACAAGTGAAAAAGAACAATATCTCTTTGGAATAATGTTTTTCATCAAAAAATGATGTGATTAAATGAGCTGTGTTTTGTGTTTGTTTGAATTTTTGCTTAATGTGTATCATAAAGTGACAAAATATGAACCAGATATTAAGAAATTGTCATCGAATCTCATGTTTTCTTCTCATTGATAAATAACTAATGTGTACTTTTAGTGATTACGATTTTATTTATAAGAAAATCTATTGTAATTTTTAAGCTTGTTAATAAAATTCAGAAAAAAACCTTTTTTTTTCTATTTTGTTTATTTTTTACTGCTTTGGCACGCCAGAAAATCGAGACATAATATTTGAGGATTTTTGGCACGCGGACCCAAAAAGGTTCGCCACCCCTGTACTATACCATGGTTCGACCAATACTCAAATACCTATGCATCCCCAATCTGGTCCCCCAACATATACGATGTATAAACGACGCATTGAGAAGATACAAAAATCTCTTCTTCTTTGTCCTGGCCTTAGAAGAAGAGATTTTTGAGAAGATACAAAAATCTCTTCTTCTTTGTCCTGGCCTTAGAAGAAGAGATTTTTGAGAAGATACAAAAATCTCTTCTTCTTTGTCCTGGCCTTAGAAGAAGAGATTTTTGAGAAGATACAAAAATCTCTTCTTCTTTGTCCTGGCCTTAGAAGAAGAGATTTTTGAGAAGATACAAAAATCTCTTCTTCTTTGTCCTGGCCTTAGAAGAAGAGATTTTTGAGAAGATACAAAAATCTCTTCTTCTTTGTCCTGGCCTTAGAAGAAGAGATTTTTGAGAAGATACAAAAATCTCTTCTTCTTTGTCCTGGCCTTAGAAGAAGAGATTTTTGAGAAGATACAAAAATCTCTTCTTCTTTGTCCTGGCCTTAGAAGAAGAGATTTTTGAGAAGATACAAAAATCTCTTCTTCTTTGTCCTGGCCTTAGAAGAAGAGATTTTTGAGAAGATACAAAAATCTCTTCTTCTTTGTCCTGGCCTTAGAAGAAGAGATTTTTGAGAAGATACAAAAATCTCTTCTTCTTTGTCCTGGCCTTAGAAGAAGAGATTTTTGAGAAGATACAAAAATCTCTTCTTCTTTGTCCTGGCCTTAGAAGAAGAGATTTTTGAGAAGATACAAAAATCTCTTCTTCTTTGTCCTGGCCTTGGAAGAAGAGATTTTTGAGAAGATACAAAAATCTCTTCTTCTTTGTCCTGGCCTTAGAAGAAGAGATTTTTGAGAAGATACAAAAATCTCTTCTTCTTTGTCCTGGCCTTAGAAGAAGAGATTTTTGAGAAGATACAAAAATCTCTTCTTCTTTGTCCTGGCCTTAGAAGAAGAGATTTTTGAGAAGATACAAAAATCTCTTCTTCTTTGTCCTGGCCTTAGAAGAAGAGATTTTTGAGAAGATACAAAAATCTCTTCTTCTTTGTCCTGGCCTTAGAAGAAGAGATTTTTGAGAAGATACAAAAATCTCTTCTTCTTTGTCCTGGCCTTAGAAGAAGAGATTTTTGAGAAGATACAAAAATCTCTTCTTCTTTATCCTGGCCTTAGAAGAAGAGATTTTTGAGAAGATACAAAAATCTCTTCTTCTTTGTCCTGGCCTTAGAAGAAGAGATTTTTGAGAAGATACAAAAATACTTCATAAAATATTTAAACCGCAAAGCATATCTCGAGTTCCCCAGCTACGACTGCGCGAGAGCCCATCATAAAATCGACAGTCTCGAGAATAGACGCACAAAAAATGACATGATGCTTCTGTACAAAATTATAAATAACAATATCGACTGCCCCTCAATACTCAATATCATCTCATTTAATATTCCTACTCGCAGAACTAGACATACACATTTATTCAACCTTCTAACTCATGCGGCAGGATTCGAACTCGCGACCACTGGATTAGGAACTAACTTAGCGCGCTAACCGCTCAGCTACCACCCATCTAATATCAAATTATGATACTGATTTATAATTTTTTTGGTTAAGACAAGATAAGAACGAATTAAGGTTTGTCGTGATAAGCCGTACAGAATTCGATCATAATCTAATCTTAATCTTTATCTACATTCAATCATAATGTTTAGTATGAAATTGTCATTAATTTAAGTATTCATGAAAATTCCTCATTGAAAGATTGCAATATTTTTGAAGTCATTGCAAAAAAAACTATTTGTAAAAATTACTTACTTGTGAATTATATTTTTATGTATATTTAATAAACAACACAATATATTAAATAAATATTTTATTTAATTTTATTTTATTTAATTTAATTTAATTTAATTCAATTTTATTTTATTTTATTTTATTTTATTTTATTTTATTTTATTTTATTTTATTTTATTTTATTTTATTTTATTTTATTTTATTTTATTTTATTTTATTTTACTTTATTTTATTTTATTTTATTTTATTATATTTTTTTTTATTTTATTTTTATTTATTTAATTTTATTTTATTTTATTTTATTTTATTTTATTTTATTTTATTTTATTTTATTTTATTTTATTTTATTTTATTTTATTTTATTTTCTTTTATTTTATTTTATTTTATTATATTTTTTTTATTTTATTTTATTTTATTTTATTTTATTTTATTTTATTTTATTTTATTTTATTTTATTTTATTTTATTTTATTTTATTTTATTTTATTTTATTTTATTTTATTTTATTTTATTTTATTTTATTTTATTTTATTTTATTTTATTTTATTTTATTTTATTTTATTTTATTTTATTTTATTTTATTTTATTTTATTTTATTTTATTTTCTTTTATTTTATTTTATTATATTTTTTTTATTTTATTTTATTTTATTTTATTTTATTTTATTTTATTTTATTTTATTTTATTTTATTTTATTTTATTTTATTTTATTTTATTTTATTTTATTTTATTTTATTTTATTTTATTTTATTTTATTTTATTTTATTTTATTTTATTTTATTTTATTTTACTTTATTTTATTTTATTTTATTTTTTTTATTTTGTTTTTTTTTATTTTATTTTTTTTATTTTATTTTATTTTATCAAACAGGTACCTTCATGCCAAATATTAATATAACACACACCCAATAATAAGTTGCCACATTCTGGAGACGATATTAATCGTCTCACAATCGAACACACTGTCTCCACCGGGAATCAAACCCTTGGGTCAGCAGTCAGATACCTAACCAACTGAGCCACGAAGGCTGTTATTTATTTAGAAGACGCGTTACTTAACAGCGTTGTGTCCGGATCCTGCTTGTTCAAAATGAAAAAAACTTTCATTAGGTATATTCAGATCCGTTGGTAGGATGTAGCTTTGTAAGGATGCACATGTTAATCAAACAAAATTAGTGGTCGTTGTTTTATTTGGGGTCTTATTAAGTTGTTCTTAATTGGCCATTTCATAGCAGTCATCAAAAGTAAAGGGCTCCTGTGAAATTAAAGCGTCCATTTTGGATATCCAACTCGTTTTGTATTCATGCAAATGCGATATGCTTCGTTCTATTTAACCCCATCAAACCTTCATCGAAGTTTTGTAAATTTTCTCCACTGGAAAAATGCATGAAAATAGTGGAGCCTTTGTCTGTGTCAATGATGCGTTAACAACATGTTTCCCCATTAGTAAGGCTTCGTTTTATCCTCATGGCTGTTCAATATGTGTATTGATCACTGCGTTAGAACACTTACGAATGAAGATATAGGCCTGAAACTAAGTACTGCTAACATACATACGTGATTTTATGTATGCAGATAACATAATTGTGATTGCTGAATGTGCGGATGAGTTACAGTATTTATTGAATAAAGCGTATGATTGATGCCTGCAGAACGGATTGAAAATGAATGTGAGTAAATCTAAGATATTGATATTCGAAAAAAACGAAAGTACCTATCACCGTATGTTTGATAAAAGTAGAGAACGAATTGCTAGAATAACTAGAGAAATATTTATACGTAGAGAGTATTTTTGAACGGAATGGAAGACCTGATAAAGATATTGAAAAAAGAGTTAAGGCAGGTAATATAATAAACGGAGTATTCAAACCAGTAATGTCTGATCCAAGTATCTCGAAGGAAGCCAAAATTGCCGTAGATAAATAATGCAATTGTAGTGCCTACGTATGTCAGTGAAACATGGACGCAGCAAAAGACGTATGAAAGTCAAATAAATGCCGTAGAAATGAGATAAGATACGTTTTAAGATGAGGTGAATCGGCATTATGAAGGTCTAAAATGAAATTGTTAAATCACTATAATTCCACCCACACAGGTGGCAACGCTGTAAATGTTGTAGATTTGGATGATTTTTGTTTAAATTGGTTAGTTTAATTTTAGACCTTGATAATGCTAAGTCATCTCGGTGAAAACGTTCGATCATTGTCATCAAATTTTGTAGAAAAGTACTTTGGTATATTCTTTCATTGATTTTAAAATGGATTTCCAATCTGCTAACACAAACAATTTAGAATCATTATAAAATATGTAGGTATCTATAATTTTATCAAAATTCTGTCTTGTTTCGGATTAGATGTTAGCAGATACACGATAAAATGAAATGCTACTATCAATGTAGACATCGTATAAATATATTATTAGTATAAAGTACTAAAGAAAGACATAGTCAGGGATAGTGAAGGGAATTCTATAGTACAAGCATTTATGCTTAAGGAATGTTGAGGATGCATATGTACTTGTTTCAAAGACATATTCCTTATTTAAAAAAAAATCTTACAAGGGAAAGATTCACAACAGGTTGCAATACGTCCAATTCAGTAAATTTTTGAACTAAAATAGGAACGTTCTAAAATTATAGAAATAAGGTCATTTCGTATTCTGTAACAGACGATGTTCTGAAACTAAAATCTACAAAATTAGTGTAGGTATAGTAGATACCTAATTATTTGAACTGAAATTGTTTATAGCGCAAACTACGCATGCGTACTGCGCACTGTCCGTGCCATGTTTATTTATGTCATGTCGCCTAACCTAACATTTCAATTCATCTGCACTAATTTTCTTTACTTTTCTGATGCCCTATATATATGGATCTGAAGTCGCCGACAGTCCGCAGGTGTGAATTTCAATTCGCACTTGTTGGTTGTTTTTTTTTTTGCACCATGGTGCCGAGATTGATAATCTAGAGGGCTCCATGAGCTATACTATCTATACTCTTCGTGCCATGCATTGTTTTTTTTATCGTTCATTCTAGCCGTTGACATTCCCCATATGCGGAGCGGGTGGTGGTGGAAGTAGAAAAAAAAATTTCTTTAGTTTTTTTTTTATATAACGCAACACGTGTAAATTATCCATTCTATTTTTTCTAATGTTTTCAACATAACTAAAATATCCCGAACTGCTGTGAAAATAAGTAGTACATTCACATTAAATTAGGTGTGAACTAAAATTAGGAACGTTTTGACATTTGATTAGTCTAAAATGTGGTTATAAAATAGGGAATTGAACAAACGCATGACTTACTTGGAGTAATAACGATCCTTAACAGGAACGTTCCTATTTCAGCGCTATAGAATATCAACTTGGACTAAGTGGAATAATAAGACGTATTGTCAAAATAATTTGATTCAAATCTTACATACATATTATTACTTACTAGAAGCAAGGTAATACATGAAGCAAATTTGTAATTCAGAGTATTAATGCTGAGGGAAGTATTTGTTGCAAATAATACTATATTTCATAGAATATATGGGGTTAATTTGTTTTGGTGGGATTTATTGCATTAAATGCGGCTAATAAAACATTGCCAGAAAGAAAAACAAAAACATAAAAAAAAGAAAAGATTGTTTAGTAAACTGCTTTCGAAATTGAATTAAATCCCACTCGACGTCTATTCACATACAGAGTCAGACCTTAAGCGAAATAAAAATGCACTCTATTATAGTCTCTTTGTTACGTATCCACAAGAACCGATTTCGCATTGTACTCTCCGGTTTAAATATTCTATAGAACGTCTGTTCACATACAAAGTCGTAGCTTTTGCGAAATAAAAATGCACTCGATTTTAATCACATTGCGACGTGTTCATAGAGACTAATTTCCGATTGTACCGTCCGGTTATAATATTCAAAAATCGTTCTGTTCTCTTTTTGAAAGTGATCGTGATATTATTTTCGTTCCTTATTCAAATATGGACGCCACCTTTTGAGCCCGTCTATAGTCTTCGGCTGTCTATGGACGGAAGTGTACAATGCGGTTTTGTATGGCGCGCCGGAAGCTCTTAAATTTAATAAAGGCTAATTGAATAATAATATTATACTAGCGCCATTTTTTTTTCGACATATTGTGACGGCTGTAGAGATGCGAGCCACTTGAAGCTGTGTTGGCGTTTATTCGGATTTTTATTATTTACTTATTTATGAAAGAGTACGAAATGCATATTTGATAATACCTAATTAATAAAAATAACATAAGTAGGTACTTAGTATTTTTAGTGAATATGTCCTTATTGAACAATCACATAAACATCTTCCTACAGTCCCTAAATTAAGAATTAATGCTAGTGCTACAGGTGAACGAAATCGGACGAGATAACTAGGGAGGGATTCGAACTTTCCATCACTGGATTAATGACCCAGTGCGAAACCAGCTCTGCCACCGGCCCATCTTACACACATACCATCATGGCATATCCCACAATGTGTGGTTACCAGTGACAGGCTTACGGGTGCGCATTACTTTATAGAGGAAGCACATATTAATCTCGTCTCACCTAAGAAGGCAACATACAGAATATGTGTTGAACCTCATTGCTGAAGATGTTAATTTATTTTTATTTATTTATTTATTACCTTATCAAAAAGCTTAGTTGTGAGGCACCGGCTTAGAATAGTGCTTCCACTCTTTTCTCTTATTGTTTTCGAGTGTCCCGTAAGAGCCGGGTAATCGAAAATACAACAGGCAACAATAACATCTCACATAGTTCAGCAATGAGGTTCACCACCCATTCTGAATATAGTGCCTTTTTAGGTGAGACGAGACTGGTGTGTGGGTATACACTGTTGTGTTGTGCTCCCTTCTATAAGGCAATGCACACCCGCACACCTTTCGCTGGTTACCCCACATTGTGGGATATGCCGTGATGGTATGAATTAATGAACCTTATCAAAAAGATTAAAACTGTGTGCTTGATGAGGAAATCATTTGATATTAGATAATACAATAAATACATAGTTATACATCGGTGAAAATCAAAAAAAAAATACCTATACATAAAAAATAACAATGGAAAACGGGAAAATCGAAACAATTTTGGTCATATCAATACATAGTCATCTGCAATCTGTAAGACATAATAAGTCGTAATGGTTGCAGAAGGCTGGCGGAATACTTCTGAATCATGTTTATCGATTTTTTGGGTTTGGATTGCAGAAGGCCGGCGGAATACCTACTACTGTATCATGTTTATCTTTTTCATAAAAAATGTTACGCCACTGTCCAAATTTTTTGAGTAGAAATTTTCCCATCCCTATCCTTGACAATAGTCCTCTTTCATTCAATTGTAGATACCTATAGATCGCGTGCATAAATATTAATATGGAAAGGATATTTTTTGTTTTTTTTTCTGATTTTTAATAAAGTCTGAATCGGGGAGGACGCAGCAGTTTTGATTTAACTGAACTTTGTTTATATGAAGTGCTCTTGAGTTGAGCCTTTGACAAGCAAATGAAGTGGGTAGGTAGTTTATTTTTCAGACGTGCATCATGAAGATTAACAGGTAGGTACCTGCCGGAGTACTGCGAGATGAAAGATCAGGGTAATTCAGCCTAGAGTCCACTTATTCTAGGTCGGGTGATCGCGAAGATTGTAGCTCTTCGGATAGGAGAGAAAATTATTGAGTAGTTTAATTAAGAAAAAATGTATACCTAAATACAAGTTATAATTAAATACTGAGCGAACGGACGCGGGCACATCGCGACTAACTTGTCGCAACTTTGCGTTGCGATTTATACTTACGGCGGCGCGTCGCACGACCTTACTGCGACATCGGTGTGCTTTATCTATTCTGTGCCTTCAGAACCTTAATTCCCTTAATTCCGTGCAGTCCTTTCATTTCATTCAGTCTCTTCAGTTATTTTGTCTTATGTTTGATACAGAATTTTGATGTATAACTGTGGCAGTTCAAAATATTCAATGAAAAAAATATAAAAATAACTGAGGATACCATTTTCAAAGGTTTCTTCATATAATTTAATATAAAAAAATGTTTCATTCCTATTATTTATTTAAATTGTATTTTTTCTGATATTTTATTGTCTGTACCTATTAGATTTTGTTTGGTTTCATTAATATAAAAAAATAACTGATTCTTAATCGATTTTTCACTAGCATTCATTAAATTACTCAATCTTCTTCTTCTTCTTCCTGGCCTCATCCCAACTTATCGTCGATGAAGACTGTTGGGGTCAGCTCTCCTCGTCCTCAAGCTGTACACTCTTCGGTTCTGGGCCGCCTCCGATGTCAATTCTTGTTTCATCAATTGTGAACTCCTTTGCGCCATCCATGTATTTTTTGGTCTTCCCCTATTCGTTGATCGGGGGATATCTACGGCCATAGCCTGGTTCACAATGTGATCCTTGGGTCTTCTTAATATGTGACCATACCATCTCAATTGTCTTTCTTCTAATTTGTTGTTAATGCCTGTCACTCCTAAGCTTCCGCGAATGTATGAACTTTTTATTTTGTCTTTTAGAGACACCCCCGCTGACCATCTTAGCATACGCATCTCGGTGGTTTCCATTTGTCTATGGAAGGTGTTGTACATCGTCCAACATTCGGAGCCATACAGTAGCGCAGGTCTGACAATTGTCTGATATATTTTTCCTTTTAGTTTTATTGGCAATTTTGGGTCACACAAAACTCCTGTCATAGCCCTAAATTTCATCCATCCCACATTCATTCGGTGTGTTACATCCGTTGCACAGCCTCCGTCGCTATGGATCATCGACCCCAGGTACTTAAAGGAGTCACTATTTGGTAGAGCTTCTCCATCCATTTGCGTTACGGGAGTGGCAGCATTTGAATTTTCAAACGGTAAGTAGAGGTACTCTGTTTTCTTTCTACTAAGTCGTAATCCATTGTCTTCCAGAATTTTTCTCCATCTTTCCAGTCCATCTTGCAGGTCTTCGTGCTTGTCACTAATTAATACAATATCATCTGCAAATAAATTACTTAAATTACTCAATAAATATTTTTTATTGAGTAATTAGAGTAAGGTCCCATACTGCGATAATACTGCTTACGGGACCTCAACTTATTCTTACTACTGGCAGTAGGGGAGTGTGCATGGGGGGACACCGGATAGTTAAGAAGAAAACACCGTTAATTAGTTAGGTACTTTGTTATATATTTAGATAGTCATCATCAATTCTTAATAAGCATACATTTAGGCATAACTTTGGCAATAAATGATTTTAAATGAATCTTAATTATATGAATTAGAACAAATTTAATAAAAAAAAAATAATACGGATTCACCCCATACCTATGGGTAAAACCGGAGAGGCATTTATATTAAAGGGGTACATACTTACAAAATATTAAAATTATTCACTCATTCATTAGCACAGTCAAAAGAAATTCTACGAAAAACCATATAGTTCACAGGTGGCAGACGAAACTGTACTACCCAATTCTAGCCGTATTAGAATTGTGAATGTCGGCTCTGAAGATACTCCTAATATATCTGTGGAGGAGGTCAAATATGCTCTGAAACAAATGAAAAATTCCAAAGCTCCTGGCCCTGATAACAAAACAATTGAGGCCATTAAATACGGTGGAGACTTGTTACATAGGACTGTTGCCCACCTTTGGACAGATGTCTAGAAGAAGGGAATATACCACAAGAATGGAACAATGCCAATATAATATTATTACACAAAAAAGGTGATCAACGAAAACTTGAGAATTACCGCCCCATAAGCCTTCTGTCCCATTTGTATAAACTATTTACAAAAATAATCACAAATCGACTCACAAATAAATTAGATTCGTACCAGCCAGTTGAACAGGCAGGTTTAAGAAGAGGTTTTAGCACTAATGACCACCTCCACACATTAAAAAATGTAATCCAGAAACATACAGAATACAATCTTCCTATTGCACTGGCATTCATAGACTTCGAAAAAGTCTTTGATTCGGTAGAAATGTGGGCGGTAATAAGAAGTTTAAACAATTGTCGAGTAGACTACAGATACACCAAGCTTTTGGAAACCATCTATACAAATGCCACATCAACGATACAACTCCGCGAACCATCGGAGAAATTCCATATAAAGAGAGGTGTAAGACAGGGGGACACAATTTCTCCAAAACTTTTTACTCTGGCTCTCGAAGACGTGTTCAGAGCTCTTGATTGGAAGGACAAAGGTATCCTTATGAGCGGAGAGTATCTCAATAACTTAAGATTCGCAGATGATGTTGTCTTATTTGCTAAAGATGAGGAAGAACTAAGCATAATGCTAAATGAACTAAACGCAGCCTGTTTAAAGATTGGCCTCAAAATGAATGCTACCAAAAACAAAATAATGAGCAGCACGGCGCGTAACATTTTGGTAGATGGAAGGACCGTCGAAAGAGTCGATAGTAATGTCTATCTAGGGCATAATATGAAGCTTGGGAAAGAGAATCAAGAGGCCGAAGTAGAGAGAAGAAGTGGTCTTGCCTGGGCAGCTTTCAATAAACTCTCTTACATTTTGAAGTCCCCAAAGTACCCCAATTATCTCAAGAAAAAAATATTTGACTCATGCATCCAGCCTGTTCTCACATATGGTACAGAAACGCTTGTCCTAACGAAGCGAATTGTGCAAAAGTTGTTAGTTACGCAGAGAGAAAAAAATGCTGGGCATTTCATTGAGAGACCAGAAGGCAAACAAATGGATACGAAAGAAAACTAAAGTTGTGGACGTAGCTGAAAGGATGGCTACCCTGAAGTGGAGCTGGGCAGGTCATATTGCCAGATGTACTGACCAACGATGGACAAAAAAACTCCTAGAATGGCAACCTAGAACGGGAAGAAGGAGTGTGGGAAGACCACAGGCTAGATGGTCGGATGACACCAGAAAGACTGTGGGAGTAAATTGGATGCAATGTGCCCGGAATAGAGACATGTGGATGAGCAAGGGGGAGGCCTATATCCAACGATGGATTGAAAACGGCTGAGGAAGAAGAAGCACAGTCTACAAGTCATTAGTCGCTACTGGCAGTACACAAGTCTATGGATTATTTTACAAAAAACTTAGTCCGATCCGTCGTTTTATCTCAGTAGTTTGGGTTACATTTCAATAATTAACAATTTACATAAATCGAATTTGAAATTTGTCAGCACCACCATGAAATTCCTTTTCCATGTTAAAAAGAATTACTAGCACTCTGACGATTTCTAGATAAGATAAAGATATAACGCTTATCTGAATCCTGCTGTCAACTCAAAATCGCGAATCTTAGAGTTGTAACTCTATTCCAGTGGATGTGCGAAATAATCATCTAGTTTATTGAACTTTCACTGTTGAGATAAATGGAGATATTTTTGATATGAAGTCTTCATAATGATAATTATTATTATTATTGATACGGGATGGCACAGAATTACCGCCGGAGGAGGTCTCGTCCGTGGTACTCGAGATCTTACAGCATCACACACGAGATGAACAAGATTAAATAAAGCTGTCTGGACCGCTAATGATTGTAATTTTCGAGATGGGATGTTGTGCATAGGCTGGTATCAAGTCATTACATAGATTATTTTAGGTTGAATCATGAATTATGGCTAAATAAACAAAATGTATTTTTTCTTTGAATAGTTTTGTCGTTTTATCTTTTTACGTGTTGCAACCCGTGATATATTAACGGAAAAATTATAGAAATTTTAAATTTATATACTATTACAGTGTTTTATACCCGGCGCTGCTCGTGAAGATATATTTAGGTATACCTACTTCTTTAGAATTCATACTAGAAGGACTGAAGGACTTAACGACTTCTTCTTCTTTGGCTGGTCCTCTTCCCAGTTCATCTGGGGTCGGCCCTACTGATACGCAGAACATAACGACTAATCATACTTAAATTTTGGATGCACACTTGCTACTGATGGCAATTTATAAAAACGAGTAGTGTGGCCAACATTAATTTCTTTCCAACGCTTCTATTTAATTACATTTTAATCCTTGTTCTAATATCTTTCGATAATTAAATACACACTTGCTACTGATGACAATTTATAAAAACGAGTGGGTTGATGTCCGAGGGAATTTCTTTGGACCCATTGGACATGCGGACCTTGTAGCCACGAAGAGCAAATTAAGGGCTTTCAAGACTTTCTGTCTTAAATTCGGTGCACTCTTATCTTCACTATCAGTGAACAGTGAGCCAGTTGTTTCTACATGATTAGCTCTCATTGGCACATTAAGTGCAGTGTCTGCAAGGTTTTAGAGTTCTCCGGACTCTTCGTATGTTCTTTATGAGTAGAACGGGTGGTGGTGGAGGAAGAACAGTCCAATTTTCCTTAAATTTTGTATAACAACTTGCGTCCCGTGACGATTTAAAAAAACGAGTTGGCTGTGTCCAAAAAAAAACTCTTTTCAAGGCTTATATTCATTAGCATTCTAAATAATTTCCCCTGGTCCAATATTTCTGATTTTTTTTTGTACATACATACTTGCTTCCAATCAAAGCATATAACAAAATAAATGGGTTGTGGCCAATACTTAACTCTTCCCAACGCTTCTTCTTCTTGTCGTGTCGGTCAAAACATAACGCCCATCCGCTCCCAGAAGGACACAAACTCCTTTGCGTCGTCCTCTAGTTTCTTTCGACCAATCTTTCTGTTTTTTTATACACTTCCTTCCTAGCCTTGTCTCCGGTGACAGACTTACATACACTTCAGCTAATGAGGTTCCAACTGGACATCGTCCGCCTGGAAGATCACCTAAGAGATGGAAGGGGAGTTCTACTTCATTATCTCAGAAACCATAATATAGTTTCTGTATCACAGACCAATAGGTTTATCAAAAAGAAAACAAGAAGAGGTATATAAAGGATGCATATTTTTTGGTCTTGTTAGAAAAACAACATTGGGAACATTGGGATTAGAGGAGATCTCTTTAGGTGGTTTAATTCATATATAAGTAACAGGTCTCAGGCTGTGGCTTTGTACGGTCACAATTCTAACTATAAACCTATTTTTTTCGGGGTACCCCTGGGCTCTCATCTGGGGCCTCTGCTAATCTTAATTTACATTAACGATATCTTGTCTTAACATTCCAACATACTGTTGTTCGCAGATGATGCTAAAATATTTAAAGAAATTAAAAGCCCGTCAGATTGTTTGGAGCTCCAAGATGATTTATATAGTTTACAGCGTTATTGTGCGGAAAATCAATTGTTCTTAAATGTGGAAAAATGTAATTACATAACATACTCTCGTAACCGTAATAATATATAATTTAAATATAAAATCAATAATGAAGAACTGAACTATAAATCTGAAATCAGGGATTTAGGTATAATACTTGACGAAAATATTAATAGAGCTTGTACTGGGTACAATAGAAATTGTTTAAGCGACCCGGAATTGGATATGTTTGCTTCAAGTTTTTATGTATTAAAAAAAAAATTGTGAATTTGTCGGATGTTCAATCTGTGCTCTGTTTTATTGTTAACATATCTTTAACTTTTTAATTGTGCCCCTTTAACTTACTTTTAATTTATTATTATTCATACATTGAGACACGTGAGGTAAATCATAATATGAATTAGTATATTTTAACCACTATTTTAATATTTTAACCCCTTAAGTATATTTTAACCACTTGCCCACGGAGACTTCGATTAATAATTAGGTGTTTATTTGCGACAAGAAACGTGATTTGGTTTGTACTTCGTGGTACAGAGAGGTGGTGTAGCTCGTATATTTACTCTGCTTGTGCTCGGGTTCGTGCACAAAAAAGAACGTTGCATGAAATTATGTGAAGATAAAATATGACCAATGGAAGGTGGCCCCGGGGCGTATATACCCGAAACTTAACGAAGGCGCATTCGGACGGGCGGTCATTAAACACTTCCTGAATGATTACTTATTTACGGACCGCCCTGTAGCTTCAGTCGTCAACCGTTGGTACATGATCATATTTAATAATAAGAAAATAATAATTCCACAATTGCTTACATTTAAATTTCAAATTTAATACAAACTGTGGAAATGGAGACATTTTTCTGAATATTCAGGGGTATTTAAGCCATGTCTTGTAATAAACTTTTCTTCCTAATGTAGGTATGTACGTGTGTATGTATGCGTTTGAATGTATATATGTATGTTAATATGTAATATAATGATAATATGTAAATATTATGATAAAACATTATTATGATAAATCATAATAAGAACGGGCAAGAGAAGTGTTGGAAGGCCTCTAACCAGGTGGTCTGACGATATCAGAAGAGTAGCTGGAGGCGGATGGATGCGGTCTGCCCAGGATAGGGAGATGTGGAGGTCTCAGGGGGAGGCCTATGTCCATTATTGGACGAAAGGGGGTTGACGAAGAAGAAGAATGATAAATCAAAGTGTAATACATAATTCTCATCGTGGTGGCATGGAGTTATATTGTTAATCTTCCCTTTCAATCCTTTCCTAAATCCATTTGACTCAGATTCACCATCATTCATGTACATATGTTAATTAGTTTTGTTGCATTTTCTAAATTTTATGTGGGTAATCGATTGTCTTATTTGATGTGTTTTGTAATTGTGACTGTTTGTACACTGAAAAAAAAAATTTTGTTGATAGTAACATAATTTCATGTTACCAAATTATAGTGACCATCAAACATTTGGTTGATTTAACTAAATGATGTTTGGTTAACCTGTTTTAGCTGTCAACAATTAAAAAGGTTTATTAAATGATAACAAAATATAATTTGGCTATTCACTACTAAATATTTGTCAAACTATAACAAAATTCTTTGTTATGTATGTCAACCAAAAAACTTTGGTAGAAATTAGTCAAACATTCAATAACACGTAGTCAAATGTTTTGTTGAAAAGACCCACATAAACAAGCTGTTCGGTTAAAAACAACCTAAGTACTTAGACTCAAACAAAACAGTTGTGTAGCAGTTAGCCAAACCTTTAATAACAGGTAGATAAATGTTTTGTTGAAAATGACCTTATTTTGACTCAGGTAGACAAGCTGTTTGGTTGAAAATATTATAATCGTAAATAAATACATTAATAACTACATCAGGCATTAAGGTTCACGTATGACAATATTTGAATTTGAAAATAAATGCCCACAGGTGGTTTTTCCACACAGAAAGAATGAATGATGATTGTCTGATAAAAAAAGGATATAGGGCTGATAAAGGATATAGAAACGAAAAGTAGAGGTCGGCCAAGAAAAAATTGGCACGAGCACTTTAAAGGGATATTGAAGGATGGAGATGAAAGAAGTAAGAATAATGACGAGCGTTTATGAGACGATGAATGGACATGAACGAAGCGAAAAATGTATGATCAAGAGAGAGGATTCTTGCGTTGGATTTCTCTGCCAACACCAAATAGGAAAATGGCGTGATATGTGCATTCCATTGCACTTAATAACTGCATTTGTGTTGGTAAGCTTGCACAGTTGACAATCTGGCCAAACATTTTAAATATTTCGCTACTCTGAAAATTTGCTTTTTATACTTTGGGGGAATGTCAAAAAAACTCTTTAAATTATTTTTTCTTTGTGACGAACACTACAGAATAATTCATTTATCCAACTTAGCGTGATCTATATGCTGTCACATCTGAGTTTAGTTTAATCTTACCAATGCAAAGATATAAAAAAAGGATTTTTTTTTTTTTTTTTATTTGTAACATAAGAAATAATATACAAGGTACACATCAAAGTTAAACAATACAATATTTTTACAAAAAAAAAAAAGATCCTTTAGAACTAGATGCGGAATGTAAACTGCTTCACTAGGTTAAAAACCTGTTCTGAAGCAGCTTATAATTATATAGGTATATTGTTTAGGTGTGCGTGTGTGTCATTGTATGTTAACGTAGAGTTGTTTATTTATCACTGTCTTGTCTGTTTCTTTTACCCACTTCTTTAATCCACATTTAAAGCTGTTTATATTTGTAGTTTTCTTCAATTCAATTGGAAGCAAATTGAAAATTTTTACTCCAAGGAAATGAAAATTTCTTTGTAAATAAGTCGATTTGGTTCTCGGTATCTGTATATTTGCTTGTCTAGTCTGTCTAGTCTGACGTGTAGTTTGGGTCGATTGGAAGTCGTTAAGGTGTGAATAGATATAAGTGCAAATGTTTTTAGCATATAACTGTGAATTGTCAATTGAAACGGTCTATATTATTTATCTTCTTACTTTTGTTGTTTTTGTGATTTTACATTTAATAATGTTGTGTTTGCCTTTCTGTTATTTTTTTTTGTTAAAAATTTAATTGACCTACCACTACACTATTGATGGCCTAACGTTGCTTTGGTTGGTTGGAAGAAATTGCCTATTGGCAATAAACCCGACAGTACCCCCTATTCAGTAACTATTGTAACTAAAATAGGAACGTTCTAAAATTGTAGATTTTAGATTTACGGTCATATTTCACCGTTATAAAATATCAAACTGAACTAAATGGAATAAGAACGTACCTACCTATATTGGACGGAACGTTCTTAAAAAGTTACTGAATTAGACGTATTTTGAACAATTATTAAAATCATGAAAATTTCATAATGATTATTCATAATACGTCTGATTCAGTAACTTTTTAAGAACGTTCCGACCAAAATAGGTACGTTCCTATTCCAGTTAGTCCAATTTGATATTTTATAACGCTGAAATAAGACCGTCTGCAATTTTAGAACGTTCCTATTTTAGTTACAATAGTTACTGAATAGGTGGTAGTTTACACATTAATGTACATGATTTAAATAAATCAATATATGTAGTATGGATTTGGAACTACGTAAAATCCTTGCGGGGGGAAACGGCGAAACAGAAATATAATAGGATAAGAGAGCCATTAAAAGATGATGTTGATGTTGGTATAGCGTTCGACAGATCTAGACTGAAAACATAATTCGAAACTGTGTCTCCACCGGGAATCGAGCACTGGACCATTGGCTCGTGAGTCAAATAATGTCTATTTAACCGAGCCACGAGCGCGGACGAAGGGAATAATGCTCAAGATTTTTTCAAGACAATGTAGGTCAAACTCAGATTTGAGATAACGATCAATGAAAATCAACGAAAAAAATATTGTAAAACCGTGAATAGGTACCCCTGACATTAGGATCACGGGGGGTCGCGGTCGATGAAATTATTATTTATCTTATTTATATATTTATATTATATTGAACCAACAATCATCGCCCGTCCAAATTTAGGAGCCCTGCCTTCACCTACCTACAGGAGGGTTTAAATTTTTTAAATAATTGATTTTTTGCTGTGTTTTTTATTTTATTATTTATTTACCTTTTATCACACCATATTTATAATGACAACAATAAGTAGATTACTGCTGCTTAACTAGGAAATCCTGTTCTAGGGCTAGCAGTACATCATTTTTACTGACAATTATAGTATGCAATTGTGAACCAGGTGATTGTTCCCGTTCCACACTAAATATGAGGATGGGTGGATGGCAGAGCGGTTAGCGCGCTGGGTTAGTAATCCAGTGGTCGCGAGTTCGAATCCTGCCTCGACCGATCTCGTTCACCTATAGGACAAGCATTTATGCTTAGTTTAGGGAACGTAGGAAGATGTATATGTACTTGTTTAACAAGGACATATTCATTTTTTATGAAAAAAAAAAAAATATGTGCTTGTTACAAGGACATATATTATTCATTCGTACCATCACGGTATATCCCACAATGTGGGGTAACCAGCGACAGGTGTGCGGGTGTGCACTGCCTTAGAAAAGGAAGCGCGGTACATGCGTGTATTTCCATTTCCCATACACCAGTCTCGAATCACCCAAAAGGACACTACGTTCAGAATTGGTGGTGGACATGATTAATCATTTTATAAAAAAGAAAAATGAAGTATTCAGCAGCAAAGATTTTCTTTTATGAAGTTTTATTTTTGATTTTTTTTTTCATAAATAGGTATAGGTATATTTTTTCTAATCATCCTGTATTTCAATAGGTAGGTGTACCACCATCACGAATCATAATTGGGTTCTAGTTGAGTAAAATGATTAGTTATTTGATGTTTCAATTTTCGTTTTCTCTCCCATAGAGAAGTAAGTATCAGGGTAACATGACTGCGAGCGGGTCGGTTGAGGAGCGGAGGTAGGTGGGCAAAAGTAAAGGCTTCGAGTGGCGCGGGGGGGAGGGGCGACCACCCATGCTTTTTAAATATACATCTCTCTCTCTGTCGCACGTGTATCCGTATAGCGCCGTCTCGCTCCGGCAGACATGTGCTTTGTAAATTGACTGCTCACGAGCGCCTCGGACGGTGGTCCGAGAACGCGCGAAACGTAATCCGAACACACTACGAAAAGAACCAAAGAACAGATGTCTTCGTACTAAATTGACTTTTATAACAAAACGATATAGAGACCATTTTGGTTTAAACAGTTTTTAGTTTGTCCGTGTTCGCGGGAATCGATTCGAATTTAAAAAGTCGCTCGTCCGACCAAGGCGAAGTTCGAAATTCAAATTCGAACAATGCATGAATTATGAACGTCGGACGACTTCGGGTCGACTCGCCGGAGGTACGAAGCCATGACGAAGCTTTCAACAATAACGATAAACCCTTGCAAATGTCCGTCTGTAATGTATTGACACGATATTGTCACGATTGATTAGCACACAGCAGACAATCTCACTTTAGAGTATGACAGCGTAAGAAATGAGGGCACTAGGGAAGAAAGAAATATAAAGAAATACATATGCTTATGTATTTCTTTATATTTCTAAGAAATACATATTATACTTACATTGCTTACGACCTATCATCGGCTGGATTACGTGATCACTTTATGCGCTTGCGCAACGTTCACCAATTATGCCATGTTTTTGAGTTCCCTTATCAATGCTATTTTGAAAGATCTATAATATATTTTTTTTAATAATGAGAAACTAATCGTTTGAAAATAAGCCAAAAACACCATCGCCAGCTATGAAGTAACTAAGAAACCTTTTTGCATCTATTGAGAAATTGTTTTTTTTTTGTTTTTTGTAAGCAATGAAAGCAATAGTCCTCATACATGAGGTGTCAATTCTCTCTCACATATGTCACCCCTGAACTGCGCTAGAGATATTATTTCATTTTTGGCTTGTTTACCTACCTACTTGTACCAATGTTGCATAAATGCAAACATTAGATTTTTTCCTTGTCTACATATATTATGTCATAAGAAGTATGAAAGTGAGATGAAATCATACTTGGGTAAAATTAACGAAAACGCCTGACGAAGAAAATGTACACGAAAATGGAATAAGTGGACGGGGTCGTCCAATAGAAGAATGGCATGACCATGAATGCGCGCCCTTAGAATGATTTTGAATCATTAAGCGGCGCTATAGAAATCCCTATTATTATCGGTATTATATGAACGATATCCTGAAAGAGGAAAATGCTAAGAGTTTTAGGCAAAAGTTTGAAAGATAACGTGGGCTGCGTAGAGAGCAGATTTGGCTTTTTTACTTGGTTGGTATCTGCGCAAACGGTCTCTCTCTCTTTCGAAATATGTCAATATATTTGCCGATAAATTATAAGATTGAACAATGGATGTACAATGTAGGTATATATTATATAAGAATGGTAATGAGTCGTTGAATGCACGTCAAGATTGAAAAATGAGGCGTTTGGTTCTCTCTGTTTACCCAGCGATGGACAAGAATCAATAAAAATAATCCAATTTTTAACCGCCTTCAAATCAGGACGAAGTTATCAATTTGACACGATTTTTATGTATGTTCAGCGATAGGTCTTTCTTTACAACGTTATCCGTTTTCAATGTTGAGTTTTCATTAGAAAGGGACTATCTCATGAGTTGTCCCATTTAAATTTGGTCAAGATCTGAACATTAGTTCCATGAGAAAATCATGAAACTATTCAATTTGCAGTTCAGCGGATCATTCTTTACCACGTTGTGCAATTTCAAAGTTTATTTTCTTTGGGAAGGGGGTTATCTCATGAGTGGAGCAATTTAAATTAGGTCATGATCTGATCATTGGGTTCTGTGAGAATTTCTAGCCCTTATTTTTTACTACGTTGTCCGTTGTCGATGTTTATTTTCTATATTAGGAAGGGAGTTATTTCATGAGTGGACCAATTTAAATTAGGTCAAGATCTGATCATGAGTTCCATGAGAAAATCACGAAACTTCAATTTGCAGTTCAGCGGATCATTCTTTACCACGTTGTCCAATTTCAGTGTTTATTTTCTTTAGGGAGGGAGTGGACCAATTTAAATTAGGTCATGATCTGATCATGGGTTCCATGAGAATTTCTAGCTCTAGGGTGGTATGTATAAATTTAATATTTATTTGATAAACAATTATTGGGACAAAAAGACAGTTTAAATACATAGAAATAAGAATAATATTCAAGGGGACATAGATTTACAAAAGAATAACAGCATTTTCATCCATAAAAGACCATGATTAGCTATGTTGCGGGAGGACAACCCCCCAGCGTCTGATCAGCATCATATAAATATTTATTCAAAATAATAATATAATGATAGGATTGCAGATTATATTAGGCGAATATCGTAACGATTTTTCGAATTTGTTTATTTTTTATATAAGAGACTATTTTGTTATTTAATTCTGGACGACGAACGGATAAAATACTTACTTATAACAAAACTGTATGGTATTTAAAATATCTATGAATGTATATGAGTATAAATTTTATAATTTTTTAACTTCATAGCGGTACATGTCTGGGACATCCACGGCTCTGGATATATTGTACCTACCTACCGGCATTTAAGTTTAACATATTAGGTACCTACCCATCTATACCTATCTTGACTTAATATATATTGTCTTGGTTATATGGGATATTTTAATAGATTATCATAATTCAAACTATAAAGAGACGCGATTCTTAAGTATCTACCTATCTCATAAATATGGCGGCCTTCGCGGCTCAGATTGTATAACTGCCTACTGAGTAGCAGTTCCCGGGTTCGATTACAGATGGAAGGATATTTATTGTGTTCATTAATGTGTTTTTTTTTAAGTTATTCGCTGTTGTTATAAAATGCAACATGTTTAAGTAAACTATTGATTTGAATTTAATTGATGGTTGGTTTGGAAGAGTGTGCCTCATTACATATTTGTTTATATGCCCATGTTTTACTTCATTTTATTTAGGTATATAGTCATGTTATATTTCATTTTGTTTATATACCCATGTTTTACTTTATTTGGTTTTTACCTATACCCATGTTATAGTTTATCTTGTATATATACCCATGTATTATTTTATTTTGTTTATACACCCATGTTATAGTTTATTTTGTTTTTACATATACCCATGTTTTACTTTATTTTGTTTATATACCTACCCATGTTTTACTTTATTTTGTTTATACACACATGATATAATTTATTTTGTTTATATGCCCATGTTTTAATTTATTTTATTTATATACCCATGTTTTACTTTATTTTGTTTATACAACCATGTTATAGTTTATTTTGTTTTTACATATACCCATGTTTTACTTTATTTTGTTTATATACCGACTCATGGTTTACTTTATTTTGTTTATACACAAATGATATAATTTATTTTGTTTATATGCCCATGTTTTACTTTATTATGTTTATTTACCCATGTTTTACTTTACTTTGTTTATACACCCATGTTATAGTTTATTTTGTTTTTACATATACCCATGTTTTACTTTATTTTGTTTATATACCTACCCATGTTTTACTTTATTTTGTTTATACACACATGATATAATTTATTTTGTTTATATGCCCATGTTTTACTTTATTTTGTTTATATACCCATGTTTTACTTTATTTTGTTTATACAACCATGTTATAGTTTATTTTGTTTTTACATATACCCATGTTTTACTTTCTTTTGTTTATATACCTACCCATGTTTTACTTTATTTTGTTTATACACAAATGATATAATTTATTTTGTTTATATGCCCATGTTTTACTTTATTATGTTTATTTACCCATGTTTTATTTTTTTTGTTTATACACCCATGTTATAGTTTATTTTGTTTTTACATATCCCTACCTACCCATGTTTTACTTTATTTTGATTATATACCTACTTATGTTTTACTTTATTTTGTTTGTACACACATGTCATAGTTTATTTTGTTTATATGCCCATGATTTACTTTATTTTGTTTATATACCTAACCATGATTTTCTTTATTTTGTTCAATTACCCAAGTAGGTGCCTACTCAAAGGGATAATTCGAACACTAAAAAATGTAAAGTTTATTAAAATAAAAAAAATACCTACATAAAAATAATTGCATTACCTTATGAAAGAAAGTACCTACGACACATGGGTGTAAACCTACACACCATTCTCGTCTCAACATTCGGAATGGGTGCAGAACTTTGTGACATGTTATTTTACTTGCTGTAGATATTTTTGACTATCATCATAGCATAATGCAAATAGGTAGTAAAAATTCAATGGTCATTAAAATAAGCATATATGTATAGTGTTTTGCATAACATGGTTACTAATGACCCTCAAATTAGTTATAACGAATTGTTATGCGTCAGTGAACAATTATCATAAAGGAATATATAAATTAGTTACCTATAAGTTATAAGGAATCAATTACCACAATTGTGGTTTACAAAAGAATTGACCCTAAAATCCAGTGATATAAAAAGCAAGTTCTGAGGACCTAAAATACAGTAAAGTAGGTATATGAATTAGAAAAAAATTTATTTATTTACAATAAAGTAAACTTTAATTAGCTTTAGGTAAAAAAAAATAAAGATTCGCTGTGAATTAATCAAAGGCACAAACTGGTATCGGTATTTCGAAGACTATCACCCCAAGTATAGCATTTGCAATAGGTATGTTCAGTGTATCAAAGATAGAAGAAGCCACTTATTTTCTAAAAATGGGTGTTGAATTGAGCGCCACTATTTCGTTCCCAACTTAACCGTGACATGAGGTATATAATATGATTATAATCATAACCATCTGTTTGCTGGTCATTAACGATTTATAACGCCAATTTAGGTGGATAACCACACTATTCAATTTTTTCATCTATATCTTTACAGATATAATAATAAATATATTCGCCTATTACGGACTCACTTACCTCTGTGGTGGATATGTGAACACGGAGCGATAAGTTTTATGGAAAAAAACCTAAATATTACGTGATCAAATAACGAATTATGATTATCTTTAAGTAGAGCCCGTAGGTAGGTAGGTACCAATTGGAAAATTCTCATCTACCTGAATTCTGTACATAATTGGTTAAAATGTGTCAATGTCAATCATCATCAGCAATGGCGCTACAGCTCGGTGCGAGCCTTGGCCTCCTCAAGAAACTGCCTCCATCCCGCCCTGTCGACAGCAAGTCTCCTCCAATTTGTCTGTCCGGTCGCTCTTATATTGCTCTCGATGTCATCCAGCCATCTCATCCTAGGTCTCCCTCTGCTTCTTCTTCCTTCAGGACAGGTGTCCAATACTTTCTTGTCAATAGTCACTTCTTCTTCTTTAGCCTTCCTCCCTCCACTGCTGGATGTAGGCCTCTTCCATTCTTTTCCATTCGTCTCTGTCTCTCCCCCTTCGCATCCGGGTCCTTCCAGCTTGCTGAACTATTTCATCGGACCACCTATCGGGGGGTCTTCCGACACTTCGAATTCGGACAGTAAAGTAACATTGTCAATTGTTACAATATGTATTTTTTTATTTTTAATCACACGATATTTACAATATAATACGGATTGAAGTTTCTAAGACCAATCACTGGAAAAACTCTTCGAGATCGTGTTCGCAATGGACAGAGATAGACTTGCGTGTATATAATTTCTCAACAGGTATCATGAAGAAAGTGCATACTATGAGTTTCGTGACAAAGTTTCTGTGTGATTGGTGTAGGTATTGAGAACACTTTTGCCCTCTGGGAATCATATATTTGTGTATAGAAATGTACCTACTTATATACTTACTCAGCTTCTTCTTGAGCCCAGTATTGGACAAAGGCCTCCCGATTGGACTTCCACTGGTCTCTATCCTGTGCCATTCTGAACCTACCACTTTTTTGATGCCATCGGACCATCTGGTCTGGGGCCTTCCCACTTCTCCAGTCTATCACAACTTTTTTCCATCGGTCGTCCAACATCCGAGATATATGGCCCGCCTAACTCCACTAAACTCCGCTATTCTTTTGGCCACATCCGCTACTCCTGTGTTCTTCCTAATAGATTCATTAGTTTTGTTGTCCCTTAGTGAGATATTCAACATTCTTCTTTCCATCGCTGTAGAAATGTACTTCATAAAAATGAATTTAGATTCTCAACCTTTCACAAGAAGAAAAAATGAACCCCTACTATGGTGTGGAGAGTTTAGTGTTGGCAACAAGCCACTCGTTTTTAACATGGCTACGTAGGGGACACCAGCTGTTAGGATTTGTGTCCATTATACTCTTCCGAAGAAGCGCACTACGTAGCGTTGGGGAGGGTTTGCTTTCTGCTCAGGAAAATATTAATTCGGATTTTAAAAAGACCCAGGTTTTTACGAAAAATAAAACAACAAAAAGATATAAAGTAAAATAAAATATGGATACAAAAAAAAATATATTAAGAAATTGATTAAAAAAATATGCTTAATAGTATTTTTTTATCAATTGAGAGGCCGAATAAGAAACGAGGAAATAAGACGCCGGTCAAAGGTCACAGATATTGCAGAAAGAGTGGGAAGGATAAAATGGCAATGGGCAGGTCATGTGGCAAGACAGAGAGACCCTATCATAATAGAAAAAGTGTAGGGAGACCACAGAGGAGATGGACTGACGATATTGTCCAACTGGTGGGACATGGGTGGAAGTAGAGTGCCCAGGATAGAGAGAAATGGAAAACCCAGGAAGAGGCCTATATCCAGCAGTGGAGTGAAAGGGGCTGAAAATAAGAAGACGAAGAATAATTGTGAGATCATAATTCTCAACTTTGACATGTCGAGTTGTTGGGAGTAAAAAAGCAATCTACGCGTTGCAGACACATCCAGCTAGTTATCAAATAAACCCTTGTATTATTTACATCACAACATAATAACAATTGAAGGCAACATATAATTAACAAACCTACAAATTTGTGGTGGTATTGAATAGAAAATTGCCATTGTCAACGAAAGGGCACCTCTCCTAAACCACAATAGAAGAGACGATCAAAGATAAGTATTTCTGGTCTACGGTCCTATTGTCTGTCGCGGTCCGCCCCGGAGGCAGCTTGTGAGACCGTCTAAACACCGCGACATCTGGCGGCTCTGACAGGAAATCATTTTCGTATCTATTCAATGCTCGAGCTTCCGTTAACGAGGATACCTAATTCGAAATTATCGGCTGCACGAAACATGAATATGTATGTCTAGGACATGAAAATTATAAGTGTTGGATTCTTGTATTTATAGAACGATATTTATTTATTAAATTTAAAAACAAACAAATGTGAGATGGTATGGTCACATATTAAGAAGACCCGAGGATCACATTGTGAACCAGGCTATGGCCATAGACATCCCTCGACCAACGAATAGGGGAAGACCAAAAAATACATGGATGGCGCAAAGGAGTTCCCAATTGATGAGACAAGAATTGACAACGGAGGCGGCCCAGAACCGAAGAGTGTACCTACAGCCTGAGGACGAGGAGAGCTGACCCCAACAGTCTTCACAGACGATAAGTTGGGAAGAGGCCAGGAAGAAGAGGAAGAAGAGCAATGTTGTTATAAAGGAAATGTATAATTTCTTTTGTTTAAGAAATTTATTTTATTGATTTGTTATACATATGTTCTATTCATTTTTATGAACTTTGTTATTTTTTGTGTACCTATTTTTCATTTAGTAAATTTCAAAGCCAGAATGAACTTGGCTAGAACTGGAAAATATTTAATATACCTACTTTAAACAGCAATGTTATAAGTGACCCGTCTCAGAACAGGTTTTCCTAGTGAGACGGGGAACGAAAAATATATTGTAATTCATGTATTTTTGTATAATAAACGTCGGGTTGCCGGCACTGAAACTGAACTGAATCTCTTCCAATCAACTCATGATGTTATGTGAAGTTATTCATTTAAAGTTGTTACACTGAGATTTTTTTAAATGGATAATTCAGATATCCATTTCGATAATCGATATCAGTATTATTTAGAATAAATTCTGCAGGGCTACTTAGGAAGTTGATTAAGATTAGATTCATTATTATAGAAATCTTTTAGACAAAAATTAACTAGAGTCTGTTTCTGGAAATTATGACCAGTTACTAGCGCTAGTCTCACACATTACACTGATGACATATCCCCACTTTACAACCAGTGTGTGTATTTTTGTGTACATCCGTATACCTACCTGCAGGGTATAAATGATAGTGAACACTTTCTTGCAACCTGCGCAAGTGGCGAGTTTATTGCCGCATGGATATTTCTACCAACTAACCAGTGTTTCCAGCCCAGAGAAGCAATATTTGCGTGAGAAATAAATTTCTCCTCTGCTGGGAATCGAACCCAGAACGCCCGCACAGAAACCGAACGGCTTACCAACTGTGCCACGGCGGCGGTCGGGTATACAAGGGTCTTAAGACAAGATAATAACGTATTAAGATTGTGTCAAGCGTAGTCCTGCTTTTGACAAATCAATATTTAGATATTTTTCAGTGCATAATAGTAGGTATGGCATCGAAACCAGAGCCGACACCACGAGAACAAAGAGTCTCTTGCGAACCACCGAGATGAAAACTCTCCGTCTCAGCGCAGGTTTAACCATCCGAGACAGAGTACGAAACTCTGAAGTTCGGAGGATCTGCAATGCCGAGGATGTCGTGCGATGGGGTAAAAACAGAAGACGTTACTGGAGAGATCACGTCGAAAGAGCGGATTCAGTGAGAGTGGTGAAAATAGCGGCAGACGAGATACCGTCAACCAGCAGACCCCCTGGACGACCGCCAAAGAGATGGAAGGACAGCTGGACATCCGCGTCCCAGGAGTGAATCCGAGAATAAACAGTACCCAGTACTAGAACAAGCAGAAGAAGAAGAAGAGACATGTAAAATGTAAGTGTGCCGGTGAGTGGAGAAGCTGTTCTCTCAAGTAATTTCTTACGTCAAGGGGACGTTCCAATAATCCACACATTTTTTATCATACCATCGCAGTATAACCCACAATGTGGGCTAACCAGCGACATGTGTGCGTGTGTGCATTAGCTTATAAAAGGAAGCACGACATTAGCGTGTATCCTCACACCAGTCTCGTCTCACAAACTTGCTTTTTGGATAAGTTTGTTTTTTAAAAAAACTGTTTTTTTTTTTAAATATGGAAGCGCGAAAAAAATAAAACTGTAGATACTTATGTTACAAAGCAAGATAATAGTGTGTCGTGTTTGGATTTAGACATACATATACGCGCCATTTTGACAGGAATTGTGAGAACTTTGAGGAATTCGTTATCAGGGCCGTGGTAAGAATTAAAAGTGAATAATCTTATTAAATAAATTGGATGCTTATAATAAATGTACCTATAGTAAATATAAGAAAGTAATAATATTTACAAGTTGCATGTAACACATGAGATCCAACAATCGATGGCGATATTACGGGAGTTATTTAAGAAATATGTAAGAAAAAGGTAAGGTCCCGTACTGCGAGAATACTGCTCACAAAACCTCAAGTTTTTCTTATATTTTTCTCAAATAAATTCTATATATTTATTTATTTGTTTATTTATTTGGAGGACAACATATATCGAATAATAAATTATATAAAATAAAGATGATTTGAGAAATATTAAAGCCACTTACTTACTTAGTATGAATGAATGAATGGTGATCAAGTATCAAACTATGAGTCCCCGTAGATATTGTGTATTCTGCTGTACAATTTGTATAAAACGATGTCGTCACTCAATTAAATTTATACAAAAATTGATTAGAAAAGTTTGAGATGTACCTAATGATATAATTTATAAATTTAGAAGGCAATTAAATAATCTTGTTGGGAGTTTCGGTGTTTTTAGATAATGTAATGAAATTTGGAAATATAGACATAAACACACATAATGACTAAAAAAGACTTAAAAACAATATATTACTGGTTCTCCTTTGACAGTCGACCCCGGCAGATGGAAGCCGCGCAACAAACAAGAAATTCAAGCTTATTTCATGGCTGCTGCTTTCTCATTGAGTAAAATACCACTACTCGAAGACATGAAATCAGATGACAGCATTCTGAACATCGACATCACATACAGCAAAATAATAGAAACACTCCGTAGCTCCGCGATTAATGCCTTTCGTGGTGGGGGTCCACGTCCTATTGCTGGCAAAGTGGTTCCAGGATGGAGTGATCTTGTGTCGCGTCATTATATCGCCTCAAGAAATGCACACTTGGAGTGGCTGCGACATGGTAAACCAAGACAGGGTTTACTTGCTGAACAGAGATCACGATTAAGGAAAATATTCAAAAGAGAATTAAAAAAGTGTCAACGAGCAGCAGATCAAATCAAAATGGATCACATTGCCAGTGCATTCCGGGAAAAGAACTTTGTGGCATTCTGGAAGAGGACAAACGCTAGTATGAAAACTCAAAGCACTACTCCAAGCCACGTCGACGGTGTGACATGCAAGAAAGGGATCGCCGAAGTATTCAGAAAAAATCTCTCAGGAGAAGGAAGCCTGCGAATGCACAATCCTGAATGTATATCCAACATTCCAGATATGTCAGTTAAAGTGACGACCGACATAGTTCAGACTGTGATAAATGATATGGCAGGCGGTAAGTCTCCCGGACATGATGGCCTTTCGATCGAGCATATTAAGAATGCGGGGCATTACCTTATAGAGCTACTATCGTCACTCTTCACAGCAATGCTAGCGCTGGGTCACCTACCCGCAGAGCTGACAAAAACGGTCATAGTCCCCATAGTGAAAAATAAACAGTTGGACCCTTCTTCATCTGTAAATTATAGACCCATATCTCTGGCTACTATTATAGCCAGAATATTTGAAAAAGTAATTCATGTCTATATACAAGGCAAACTTGTAACCCAAGATAATCAAATGGGGTTTAAGTCTGGATGTTCCACAGATACCGCAATCTTCAGCGTCAAGCAGACCATCGAATATTATAAGAATAGAAGAACGACCGTCTATGCCTGTTTTCTGGACCTGAGTAAGGCATTTGATAGAGTGGTGCATAGTACCCTTTGGTTAAAGCTGCATGCCAGAGGAGTTCCTGCCCCTTTCATCAGAATTCTGGAAACCTGGTACAGACAACAAGATAACGTGGTGAAATGGAATGGAGAAAGCTCCGAGCCATTCGCGCTGACTAGCGGCGTGAGACAGGGAGGATCTATGTCTCCAGTTCTTTTTAATGTATATATGGATAAGTTGAGTGAGACCCTGCTTAGTTGTCAAGTTGGCTGTCGGATGGCCGGAATCTGTGTCAACCACGTAAGTTACGCGGACGACATGGTGTTGCTGGCCCCCTCCATCAAAGCTTTGCGTAAATTGCTGAAGATTTGCGAAGACTATGCAGGTAAGCATAATCTTTTATACAATGCCAAGAAATCAGCGCTCATGATTTTTCGCGGGGACTCACCTCCTGACAATGTCCTCCCAGTAACATTGAACGGTCAAATTTTAGAGGCCAGTAGTAGCATCAAATATCTTGGGCATGTTATGTGTGACGACTTAAATGATAATAAAGACATTGAAAGGCAGAGGAGGGCCATTAGTGTAAGGTCTAATATGCTTGCCAGGAAGTTCACTAGATGCAGTGACAATGTAAAGAAATATCTATTTATCACATACTGTACTAATCTGTATACAAGTGAGCTGTGGTGTAGACACACATGTCAGTCCTATAATTCTATGAGAGTACAATATAATAATGCCTTTCGGATAATGTTCGGGTTACCCAGATTCAGCAGTGCATCTCAAATGTTTGTAGAGCGCGGGGTCCATGACTTTGCCACTCTCCAAAGACGCAAGATAGCTGCTGCAAGAATGAGGATGTGGAGATCTAGCAATTCTATTGTTCGAGAGGCTAGTATGTGGCTTGATTCTCCAATTCACAGAAGATGGGCATCAATTTTGCAGTGACTGAAGTGATTTCAATGGATGTTTTTTTTTTTTTTTTTTTTTTTTTTTATTTTTTTTTTTTTTTATACGGTGATATTGTTTTTGCTTCCGGTTATATTATTTAATGTTTGTGTTAATATATATTGATATGTACTTATACCTTATTATTATTATTATTATTATTTTTTTTTTTTATTATTATTTTTAAATGTTGTATATATTATATGGTTTGTGTTGCATTGCACCCCCCTGCTCACGAACTGAAATAAAATTAAATTTATTTATTTATTTTATTATTACGCGTTAGCTCAATCGATTATAACACACGGAATGATTGGTTGGGGTGGCGCTGCTAAAATTAATATGGATCCTCTTATTAAAGCACAAAAAGCTTTAATTAAGGTTATAATAAAAAAACCATTTACATATCCAACAGTTCAATTATTTAATGATTTTCCAGTTTTCAACATTCCACAGTTATATATCAAAATTATTTCTATACATTTTCATAAAGATAAAACAATTCACATTACACCGCAACACAATTACGAGACGACACGCAGGAATTTTCTCATGACTCCAAAGACAAACACGACTCCAAAAATTTTTAATAAGATAAAAAGTGAAATAACGGACATACAGTTGATGAATAATTTGAAACACAAGAAAACAATAGAAACATGGATTAGAAACAAGGGCATTATATACTGCGGAAACATGATCAAGCTACAATAGTTTTTATTATATTTTTATAATAGGTATATTTTATAACAAGTTTTAGTTAAATACAAGTTTAATATTTTTCTGTCAGATATGTATAACGCAAAAAAAAAAAAAAAATCTGCCACCTCGGTACAGGCTCAGCCTAGTGAGGTGGTATATACCAAATAATCCTATAAAAAAATGTTTCATATAACTTATTTAAATTGTACTTTTTTGTAATATTTTTATTGTTTGTATATTGTTATATTTTGTTTGGTTTCAATAATAATAAAAAAAAAAACCCAAGTTTGTCTAAAAAAATGTTTTTCTCAACAATAAAGTATGAAAGATTTTTTAAACATATATTTTTTAAATATAGCCGCGTGCCGTGGCACAGTTGGTTAGCAGTTTGGCTTCAATGCGGGCGTCCTGGGTTCGATTCCCAGCAGAGGATAAATTTACTTAAATTCATTTCTCACGCAAATATATTGCAGCTCTGGGCTGGAAACACGTCGGGGTCACCAATTATAGGGAGATGGTTATTTTATAATTATATTGATCATGATTAATTAATTTTATAGAATATTTATTATAATGATTATTGCGTATAGTTAAACTCATCTCTCTATAATAGATACACTACTAACAATTGGGTGCACTGAAAAAATCTAAAGTTAGCAAAATACCTTTTTGGCTCGGTTAAAGTCATATTGGTTGTTATTAACCACTATATGATTAAAAATAACAAAGTTGCATTTGGCTATTATCTAACAATTGAATACTGTTGAATGTAAGTTGGTTACCAATAGCAATGTAAAAAGACATATTGGTAGTTATTAACCTATACATGATTAAAAATAGCAATGTTGCACTTGGTTATTATCTGACAATTTAATACTGTTAAAATTAAGTTGGTTGCCAATAGCAATGTACTTGTTTAAATTTAACAGAGTAACAGGTACCTTATACGGACATTTTGTATTCGACATCTGTCAAATTTGACATTTCCTACATAAAAATATTAATAGGTATTTCTCAAATTTGACACGATATATTTAAAAAAAATATTAAATAAAGTATAATTCTCGCCAAATATTATATGTCACATTAAAAAATGATTAAATAAAGTATAATACTCGTTAAATTAGACATATTTCACTGAAAGATGATTGAATTAAGTTGAATTAAGATGAGATGTTCGTCAAAGATTATCATTATTATTCACAAATATCGTGTGTTGATTTGCTAATATTTACATTTGAGATGTAGATAATGTAAAGATGTTTATACTATTTTGATGTTAAAGCTTGATTACCAATTAGTATTTTCCGTTTTTCAAAAGAAAGAATGAATAATAACAAAGCTACTGGGTTAAAATTAGCAGATTATTTACTTGGCAATTTTTAGCAACGAACTTTGCAGGTACTATAATAACAAAGTTGCTTGGTTATTATTAGCAGTAAATTATTTATTTTTAACAACTACATACATTTTTTGAGTGTGCAACTGATAATTCATGCAATATAAGATTGTACTCTGATATAAATTTATTATAATCGATGTATTGCATAGAATTTATTAAATTATTAGTTATATTTAATTAACACGTAATTAGAATGTGGAGTAGAGTACGCGATACGTCTAGGCTCGGCGACTGAAGAAATTCCGAATGATGTGAGTAGGAGGGGATCATTGTTTTTAAACTCGCCACTTGTGCAGGGTGCAAGGAAGTTTTTATTATTTGTTTATTTATTTATATTTTTAGGATATTTTTCATTGGGGCCGGTCCTGAATGAGGATACTTAATTTGCAGTTTTGCACTGTTGTAAAAATACACGTATTCCTACACTTAATAGAAAAAGATAGGGAAGCACATTCATCTATTGAGATGTTTATGTCTTTTGTATTACTATTTCTTATCCCACTTGAGATATATATTGAAACCTAGAAAAAAAAGACAGTCTACAAATGGTCCACATACTTATAAAATATATTTAGCAACATACAATACAATTTGGATTGAATTAGGAATGTTTACTTCGGACGATTGCATAAATCCCCTTTCAAAAATTCGCAATAGGGAATACAAAAAAATATATAATTGTTTACTATATCGAATCTATCTATGACTGTGCTATTTCGGTCGACAGATAAAACCACGTATGTAGGATTATAAATTAGAAATAAATTTCCTCTATCCCAAATGTTTGTCTGTGCCGACTGTGGGGTGTCAGCTCTCCTGTTCCTTAAGTTATAGGCCCTTCTGTCCTGTAGGTACTTACTATGTCACCTAGGCCATGTCTCTGCAGTTGGTTTCATCTTTGCACGATCCGAGAATTCTCTGGTTTCCTCTGGGTGTAAGTCGAGAAAGATCCGTGAAGATTGCTTGGTTTACCATGTGATCTGACAGTCTGCGTTTAACGTCACCGTACCATCTCAACTGTTTCTCCTCTATCTTCTTACTATTTGCAATTTGTGTTTAAGCTGATACTTATCCAGTTCTTTGTATGGCCGAAACTCACTTAGCATTGGATTAAACTCGTATTTTAAATAGTAAGTAATGCCCACAATGTATATCAGTAACGCCTAGGCTTCCACGATAGCTAAATTAGTTATCCTCAGGGAAGACCTGCCCTAAATGATCCTTGTGGGTAAAATGATATTTTGTGATTCCAATAAAACTGTTTATGCAATATTTCCAAAAACTATGCAAATTTTTTCATTTTCATAGATGCAACTATCTTTGCAACGTATAACAAAAGTTAAATATATGTATATCAAACAAGTTGGAACGTGCAAGCATTTAAAAATATAAAAAAATACATTACCGATCTAAAGTAAAACTTTTTTTTCGTTTGATTTTTTGCATTGTATGTAATTATTATGTAATAATGGCTATTTGTTGTTAGATTTTTCGTATATCACTAAACTTTATTTAGATGTAAAACAAATGTACTAACATCTAATTTAAACAAAAAAAACATAAAAAAATATTTTTAAACAAAAAGTTTGGACATTAAATTATAAAAACATCATATAAAACTATGGAGACCATTAATAGTTTTTAAATAATATGTATTCAGCACCTAGCCTAGGAGAGATGACAAGATTTGTGGTTTCTTTTATGTTTGGTGGTAAACTATTATACATTTTGAGACCTTTATGGTATTAACTATTTTGTGTACCTACATAGTTCATACAAGTATAAAATCCTGACATCCTCTCGTATGGTAACTGTGAACATTGGCAATGAATAATATATTTTTCTGCATATATTTTGGAAGCATATTATTTCTTAGTTTGTAAATCAAAGTTAATGTGTTGTATAATATAATGTATTGCTTTACTGTCATTGATTTTAGTTAATTGACATTAAGTTTATTCTTGTATATCTTATATTGCATTTTAAAATTGTTTTCACTCCCACATTTTGAATAATCTGTAATTTTCTATTTTGAGTTTCATTGCAGAGGAATAGGGCACTAGAACTACAATCAAATTATAAATTAATCTTGATATCTGAAAATCCAAGTTATTTCTTATTTTGGTAGATCTATGATTTGTTTCTACAGGTCCTGGGACGAGGATGTTCAGCTTTTGTTCTTTATTATTTATTATTATTGGAATTTCTTTAATTTTAATTTATTATTTTTCACATACGACGTTGTGCTTAAGGACCACCAAAAACCCAGGGACGATCTATGTAGGTATAAGTGAAAAAAAATCTTACTGCCCATTTTTGTCAAAAGTGTACCTAATTGCCGCTCCGGGCATATCGAGAACACCGCATCCAGTAGTACTTAGACTTTAATAGACTTAACATGGTTGACAATGCCTATTTGGGCGAGATACGGGATCACACGGTGGATATAAAGTGATCGATGCCAATACTTGGGGATAATATCAGACTCTCAGGGGAAGAATCGCATATACTTTTGTATAGAAAGGATTCTAATAGTAATAACACACAAGGATTGCCAGATCTTCTCAGAGATACAGTTCCAGAGGTTGACAACCATGATATAATATTAGATAGTAATATTTGTTAGATTGATTTAACGAAAACATGTGAAATACAGGACATCGTTCGATGGAGTATATCCAGAAGAAGACATTGGAGGGACCACGTAGCCAGGATGGACACTGATAGGCTTGCAAATATAGCAGCGAATGAAATTCCTTCTGGCCGCCGCCGCCTACCCGGTAGACCACCCAAGGATTGCTGGACTTCGTCATCCCAGGAGGCATAGTTTCTGAAGAACATACCAACTTGGTCTACTAAACGAAGAAGAAGAAGATTTAATGACAATCGCCATCTTATTTGGTTTAAATTTATTTATTTAATATTGCTTCTCGGGTAATTGACAGGTTCTATGTAAAATATCAACTAAACACGCACCCAATAACAAGTTGCCACATTCCGGAGACTTGCGATGTTAATAGTCTCGCAGATACAGACTGAAAATACAATTAAAAACTGTCACCACCGGGAATCGAACCTGCCCACCATGGCGAGACGAAACCCACCGCTTCTACTTCAGTACGAGAAGTGGGCGGGTAAATCCCTAAAAATTCTCAATGCCTGTGCGGCCTTAATCATAATCTACATTTAATCATCAAAAGTCGTTACGATTAAAGTTTTTTGGAAAATTGTCTCAAATTTTTGTATAAATCAATACAATTAATTAATTGATTTTAATCTAAATTAATTTCTTAAGTCTGAATTTAATCTTAATCCATAATCATGTGTAGGTAGTTACTTACTTACTTTTTACACAAACTTTTCCTATATTCTAATTCTTCTTCTTCTTTTATGTAGACCTTTGGGTGAGTTTTTATACAAATTATTTCCTTTAATCATATTCATTTTCTATCTATAGCACTGTTAGTTTTTATTTTAAAACTTTATTTTAAGTTAACAAAGGTATTGAAAATAAATTATTTCATCATCATTAGCCATTATTCGTCCAGTGTTGGACAAAGGCCTCCCCTTTCAACCTCTATGCTTCCCTATCCCTCGCCACCCTGTGCCATTGACCTCCTGCCACTCGTTTTATGTCATCAGACCATCTTGTTTGCAGTCTGCCCGGGTTTCTGCGTCCAGTTCTCGGTCGCCACTCCAGGGTGCGTTTGGTCCATCGATCATCTGCTGTCCTTACTACATGGCCAGCCCAATTCCATTTTAAGGAAGCTACCTTGTATGCAACATCGGTAACTTTTGTCCTTTCTCTGATCCATTCGTTGCGTTTTCGATCTCGAAGACTAATGTTTAGCATTCTCCTCTCCATTGCTCGTTGCGTTATTCGGAGTTTCTGTAATGGTTTTTTAAAAATAACAGTTTCAAAACCATATGTCAGTACTGGGAGGATGCACATATCAAATATTTTTTTCTTCAAGTGATTTGCAAATCGTTTGCAAATATTTGATTTACTTAAAATGGCAAACACTTCAAACCTCATTTTATCAAAACGAAAAAGGTTTCAGTCTCCTGACAAAGATTTTTTCGGCATTTGAGTGCAGGTTGAGATTTAGTTGCGTCTTCGCGGTCTCAAAGAGACATTTTCCAATGACAATGGTATGGATAATTGTCGATAATTGCGGATTGTGTCAATGCACAACTGGACAGGATAAGGTAAGGATTAACGAAGGAAAGGAACTACTGATCTGGATGTATTCGGCATACATCTAAGTGTCTCAGAAAAAGAATTTAAAAATATACCAGTTCAATTTCACTGACCATTTTGTAAAAAGCCGAATATCAAAAGATTGTGGCGTATGCTGTATATATTTTATTTTGCCGATGTATTCGTTCCCCAATGATTTTTTATTTTTTTTAAGATGTTTATTTTTTAATAAAAAGTAATACATATTTATTTTCCCGCCAAACTGCAAAGCAGTTTTTTTTCTCCAGCGAAAATCTTGCAAGTCTGCTCTAGGATACACTTACAGAGGCTATAAGGATTTGGTTATTATTATTAAAAAAAAATTAAAAACAACATTTCACTAGACCTTAGAATGCACCACAGATATTTTTTTTACCAAGGTCGGATGAACTGTCAAAGTTGACATTAAAAGCGAAAATTTTCAACACAAAAATAATACGTACTACTAATAACAGAAATTTATTTGAAAAATATGATCAAATAAATGCGAATACATAATTAACTTATACCTGACCTCAAATGAAAATAAAGGTGTTGATAACTTTTTCCTCCAACCAACTTCCGTTAATTATATAAAGCAACTCGCTCACGCGAGTCGCTATTATTATTACAGGCTAACTGAACTTAAGCAAAACATTAAGGGGAATGGAGGTTTTCGTACACATCATACTATTATTTCTTTGTCGTATTTTATTGCATCCCATATAATTTTCGGTTAGGTTTAGTTTATGGTAATAGCGAGTTGCTTTATAAATTGAATAAAAATTGGTTGCAAGAAAAAAATTTATCAAAACCTTTGTCATTTGAGGTTAGGAATAAGATTATTATGTATTCGCATTTGATCACATTAATGATTTTAAGGTTTTTTTACTAAACCTGAACCAGTAATACATAATATTTAATGTGTGTGTTATTTTTGTGATAGATATTTTTGTGTTCTTGAATTAAAAAAAAATACTCATTGTTCTGCGGCTTATATTTTATTAGAAATATGAGATAAATTTCAAAACTCGGGTTACGCTAATTATTTTTCTACAAAAATATATACGGAACATAATGAAAAAGTTAAGAAATATTTTTCATCATTAATATTCAAACTATCTAAGTTAATTTTTTTCAAAATGATTTGAGTAGTATATAGGTAGAAATGTTGGAATATTGAATCGAAAATATGTAGGTACCCTGGCAGCAGGCGCCATTTAATTATGATCTGTAACAAAACGACCATGTATATTATCTGTTTTAAACAATGAAATTTAGCCAGTTTTAATCTTTTTTATGGCTTATCGAAAACATCGGCTTCGGCCGAAATCTCGGCTCGTTTTCAGCCGAAATTGATGCCGAAGGTGCTTCTTATTTACTGTTGTGTCGGACATAATATATACAATGCATAACTCAATCTTTATATTTCTGCCTTCTCCAACAGATATGTACATTATAATGTACCTAATGATGGTATAATATTAACAAAATCACGATTGTTTGTCTTACAATGGATTAAAATTATCGCGACATATAACTATCAACATAGTATATCAGAGTGTTTATTCTCTGGTATTACAAGAGGGCTCTAGTAGGATCTAGGCGCCCCCTGTCTGTAAAGGTATAGATTACAGATCCCGCAACACTGTGGGGGTATATTGGGACCAAAACGGATTTGCAAACATACCCCATTGTGCGATATTTGCAAAGGGGACGTTAGGTTACCATGGACCACTTGTGTAAATGGGGATAATCCTCTCCCAAGTATAATTGTATTATTATTTATATTAAGGGAATGAAATACACGTTTTTATTTGTATTCTATTCCACCCACTCTACTCTGTATTTATTTTTAAATATTATAACTATTTAATAATAATATTATATTTCTCGAGTTGAATTTGTGATAAATTTTAAGCACTTAGTTAATTTTAATTTTTCACATTGTTTGATGATTTTTTGTACCTACTTTATGACTGGTTTAGAAGAGACCAGCCCCCCTGGACAACGTGTCATTTAACTCAAGAAAAGATAAATCAATGTATGGCCCGTTGCCTGTCACATGACAACTGTCACTTCCATACATTGAGTTATCTTTTCTTGTTTCTTTTCTTGAGTTAAATGACACGTTGTTTAGGGGGGCAGAACACAGATTATACAGATTTTTCTGTTCTTTTATACCATTGCGGTATATACCACTATGTGGGGTAACCGCCGCAGGTGTGCAGAACTTTATAAAGGAAAGCACGAGACATGCGTGTATCTCAGTCTCGTCTGACCTCAACAGGTAGGTACTGTATTCAGAAATGGTTGTGAACCTCATTGCTGAATAATGTGAGATGTTATTGTTGCCTGTTGAATTTTCGATTACCCGATGACACAATTAAGCGACGAAAAATATCATATTTGGGTCACGTTCACAATAGAGGGACATCTCAGAATAGGAAGACGTCAGATGTCATGGCTCCGCGACATTTGTCAGTGGACCGGCATCAGAGACGTCGTTGAATTGTTAGAAATGCCTTCTCAGCAGTGACTGCCGACGTCGGGCGGACCTGATTTGGCACGAAGAAGAAGAAGAAATATAAAATGTTATTGACGAATGAAAGAAAAATTTTCCAAGCTAGCATGATGGCACAAGTCATACAGAAAAGAGGATAGGTATTATTTCAAAGAAATAGAAAAATTGAGGCATGAGGCTTCCTTAATCCACATATTTGTCTATGCATAAGGGTGTTAAAATTTAATAATCCATCGATCAGTGTAAAGAGAGCGATTGAGACTAAATGATAATAATAGAGTGAACGATCCATTAAGAACAATAATTGCCGACCCAATTATCTCAAGGGCCACAAAGCTCGCTGTGCACAATGCAACAGTTGTACCAACAATAATGTATGCAAGTGAGACGTGGACATGGCAGAAGACGTATGAAAGTAAAATTAACGCTGTGGAAATGAGGACCCTAAGACGAATGTGTGGTAGAAAGATCTATGATAGAAAAAGGAATGTGGACATCAGACGAGAATGTAAGATTGAAAGAGATATTGTGAGTAGATTGAAAATAAATGCTCTGCGATGGTTTGAACATGTAGAGAGCTTACGAAAAAAAAATAAACGCTTGACAAAAAAAGTATACAAGGTTGAATAAAGTGGAATGAGATGTAGAGACTGGTCGAGAAAGATCATATAAATGAGAGCATGATCATATAAATGAGAGCATGTATGACGCGATGCATGAATGAAAATGAAGCAAAATATGTATGTCAAGAATGAGGAGTCTGGCGTTCGGTTCTCTCTGCCTACCTCAAGTAGGGATACGGTGTGATGGTGTGTGTGTGATAATAATAATTTACTGGGAATCGAATCCAAGACGCCAGGACAGTAGTCAAATGTCACCACTATACTACGGCGGTCGGCATATAGACATGTGACAAGTAAGGATGAAGCTTGATTTTATTTCATTTTAGACGTCATTTTGTATGACATAGTCAAGGTATCCTTTATCTAATCATTAAATCGGTCTTTGTAAGCGGACGATTGTTTTACAACAGTGCGCGCATATTATCATACTGTCTTTTGATTCATCAATTCCAAATCGAAACTGGTTTGGGCGCGCGGTACGTCTGGATTGCTCAAAGTCCCCGGTAACAAAACCGCGGGGGGAGTTTGAATATATTAACTCCCATTTGATTTGTATAATTATGTTTTAATGACTGTGTGTGACATTTGTGTGCTTTAAAGAAACTTTCCTTTTTTCTGATTTCATTGAAAAATCGCCGGCTTGTTTTATAATGAAATCATTGATAATTTGCATAAATTAATGATATGAAAGTTCATTCATACAATTACGACATTTCCCGCAACCAGCGATAGGTGTGTGGGGTGCATTAATTTATAAAAATAAAGAACGAAACATGCGTGTATCAATACCCACACACCAGTCTCGTCTCACCTAAAAAGGCACTACATTCAGGATGGCCAGTGATCTTCATTGATGAATTATGTGAGATGTAATTTTCTTGTTGTATTCCCGATTACGGGACACCAGAAAACGATGAAGCATAAGTGCATAAGCATATTTCAACGAAACGGACGACTCGATAAAGAGATCGAAAGAAGAGTTATGGCAGGAAACAGAGTGAATGGAGCACTAAGACCAATTATGACAAGCATAAGCATATTTCAACGGAACGGACGACTCGATAAAGAGATCGAAAGAAGAGTTATGGCAGGAAACAGAGTGAATGGAGCGCTAAGACCAATTATGACAAGCATAAGCATATTTCAACGGAACGGACGACTCGATAAAGAGATCGAAAGAAGAGTTATGGCAGGAAACAGAGTGAATGGAGCGCTAAGACCAATTATGACAAGCATAAGCATATTTCAACGAAACGGACGACTCGATAAAGAGATCGAAAGAAGAGTTATGGCAGGAAACAGAGTGAATGGAGCACTAAGACCAATTATGACAAGCATAAGCATATTTCAACGGAACGGACGACTCGATAAAGAGATCGAAAGAAGAGTTATGTGGCAGGAAACAGAGTGAATGGAGCACTAAGACCAATTATGAATCAAAGGATGCCAAAGTTGCCATTCATAACGCCATCGTAGTGCCAACCTTGACGTATGCAAGTGAAACCTGGACATGGCAGAAGACGCATGAAAGTAGAATAAATGCAGTTGAAATGAGATCGTTAAGAAGGATTTGTAATAGAACGATGTATGACCGGGTAAGAAATGAGGACATAAGGAAAGAATGTAAGATGAAGAAAGATGTCATTACTAGAATGAAAGTGAACACATTTAGATGGTTTGGTCACATGAGGAGAATGAATGAGGAGCGCCTGACGAAGAAAATATACAGAGCGGAAAGGAATGGAATGAGAGGTCGAGGACGCCCAAGAAAGGGATGGCACGACCATGTAAACGAAATTTTGAAAGACGGAAATGTTAGAAGTGTGAGCAATAGACGAACATGTATGAGACAATGCATGAATGTGGACGAGGCGAGGGATGCGTGCCAGGATAAAAAAATGTGGCGTTCGGTACTCTCTGCCTACCCCGCAAGGGACATGGCGTGATAGTATGTATGTATGTATGTATAGAAAATGATGGTAATAGAAAATAATGGAAGCATCATTCTAAGCCGGTGGTTCGCAGCAAACTGATAAAAGTTAAAAGGTATTTATTAAATTATCGATTGAATTCAAAATACGTAACTATATCGTCGACCGAAGCAGTAGCATATTTTAAGAGGAAATTAATTTAAGAGGTCATACAAACCTTATTTTGAAATCAAATGTAGGTAATTTCAAAAATATGTTAAATAGCGTGTTTCCAAAAATACTAAACTATAAAAAAAATAATACATAAGTCCTTGTTAAACAAGTACATATACATCTTTCTACGTTCCCTAAAATAAGCATAAATGCTTGTGCTATAGGTGAACGAAATCGGTCGAGGCAGGATTCGAACTCGCGACCACTGTCCACTGGATTATTAACCCAGCGCGCTAACCGCTCTAACATCGACCCATCGACCCAATTATTTTCAACATTTCTCTGGTGAATATTTGTCACACTAATTTAAATTCAGCATATTTTTCCCTTAAAAATTATCCTCCTAACCACCATCCATTTCTGCTTATGGGGACTAATAACGGCCCCTTGAAAAACTCTGAAAGAACACACGAAGAACATTAGAAGAGCCCGGAGAACTCTAAAACCTTGCAGACATTGCACTTCAAGTGCTAATGAGAGCTAATTATGAGGAAGCAGCTGGCTCATCGTTCATTGAAAGCGAAAATAAGAGTAAACCGTGTTTTTGACAAAAAGTCTTAAAAGCTATGAAGTTGATCTGAAGCCACGAAGAAATTCTCTCGGACATCGTTGTAGAGTTATCGTCTGAAAGTTGACACGGAGAAGTTTGTTTATTCCCATTTGATATGCTGAGGATCTTATCAGGGTTAGGTATCACAAAACTCTTGTCAGCTTTGTGATAAGCCTTAAAAAATATTAAAATACACTTTTTTATAATGACTCCATAACTATGACGAAGATAAATAAATCATTGATGTGCTTAAAGAGTGCATAAAATCAAAGTGAATCACCGATATTTTTTTTTTCAATTCAAGTCAGGTCTGATCTTAAAATGCAAAGAAATCAATATTTTGGGTTTCCGATAGTTTCCGGTAGTCACGTATAAACCCTTTTTATCGCAAGCGATAGTTACTATTAGTAACATGTAGCTTAATAGTGCATTAGGCGGTTTTCCAACTGTCGATTTGTTCAGGAGAACTTTGTTCTCTTAACATATCGACAATGTATCAAGCCAGAATACGCGAGAATTGTATGGAGAGGTCTACTTTTTTCACGGCTTTTCCAACTTTGAAGTCAAAAAACACCAACTTAGAGTCTTCGCAGCATATATGTTCCATACACGGATTTACTCAGAATTCGGAGTAGAACATTTCGTGTGTCTATGTGTGTGTCTGTGTGTATGTGTGTGTGTGTCCCCCTTATAACTTTTGATCCGCTCAATTTACAGAGCCTAAAATTTCAGAATATATAAACAGTTACAGGCCTACAAAACTTTTATACTCGGAATTTTGAATTTTTGTTTCAGTCAGGGGTTATCAACTTTTGAATTTTTATTTTATTTTTCCCTATATCTCAGAAACCATAAAAGCTAGAACGCTGAAAATTGGTATAAACATAGACAAATACAAAATCTCAAATAAGTTTTTTCAAAAAAATTCCAGGGTTTCTCAAACATTTTTTATAAAGAAAAGTATTTTTTTTATGATAAATTTATGAGTTTAACTGCCTATATTTCCATTTATTTTTAAAATATCGAAAAAAACCGAAACACCCCAACTAGATATTTTAATTTTATATAAACTAGTTGCATGTAACACATGAGATCCAACTGTCGATAGCGATAGTATGTATAGTTGAAGAATAAGAATCAAACTATAAACCCATAAATCCAAATTATTGAAAATTTTAACACATGTTGGTATGTTTGTCAAGATAGGACAGTATGGAGGTCAGTCCTGTTTTCCTACCCGGAATATGAAAACAGCATGATGGTTCTGTATGTATGTTTGGAGATTAAGTACCTATCAAACTATTAAGTCTTCTTACATATTGTGTATAGGCGACTGCCCTACAAATTGTATGAAGCAATGTCGTCACTACATTCAATTTTTATAAAAATTGTTAAAAAAAGTTTGAGATGTGCTAATACAATGTTTATATTTTTTATAGAAAATTGAATTATCTAGTTGGGGTGTTTCGGCTTTTTTCGATATTTTTGAAAAATTTAGAAATATATGCAGTTAAACTCATAAATTTATCATAAAAAAAATATTTTTCTTAATAAAAAATGTTTGAGAAACCCTGGAATTTTTTTGAAAAAACTAATTTGAGATTTTGTATTTGTCTATGTTTGTACCAATTTTCAGCGTTCTACCGTTTATGGTTTCTGAGATATATGGAAAAATAAAATAAAAATTCAAAAGTTGATAACCCCTGACTGAAACAAAAATTCAAAATTCCGAGTATAAAAGTTTTGTAGGCCTGTAACTGTTTATATATTCTGAAATTTTAGGCTCTGTAAATTGAGCGGATCAAAAGTTATAAGGGGGGGACGGACACACAGACACACACACAGACACACACACACACAGACACACACACAGACACACACACACACAGACACACGAAATGTTCTACTCCGAATTCTGAGTAAATCCGTGTATGGAACATATATGCTGCGAAGCCTCTAAGTTGGTGTTTTTTGACTTCAAAGTTGGAAAATCCATGAAAAAAGTAGACCTCTCCATACAATTCTCGCGTATTCTGGCTTGATACATTGTCGATATGTTAAGAGAACAAAGTTCTCCTGAACAAATCGACAGTTGGATTACTAGTTGCATGTAACACATGAGATCCAACTGTCGACAGCGATAGTATGTATAGTTGAAGAATAAGTACCAAACCCATAAATACAAATTATTTATTATTTTATGATATTTAGTTTTCTATACAACACATGTACCTAGGTAGTCAAGATAGGATAGTATGGAGGTCAGTCTTTTTTTCCTACCCGGAATATGAAAACAGCATGATGGTATATGTATATTGTATGTTTAGAGATGAAGTATCAAACTATTAAGTCTTCTTTGATATTGTGTATAGGTGACTACCATACAAATTGTATGAAGCGATGTCGTCACTAAATTCAATTTTTATAAAAATTGTTAAAAAAAATTTGAGATGTACTGCTACAATGTTAATATTTTTTATATAAAATTAAATTATCTAGTTGGGGTGTTTCGGCTTTTTTCGATATTTTAAAAATAAATGGAAATATAGGCAGTTAAACTCATAAATTTATCATAAAAAAAATACTTTTCTTAATAAAAAATGTTTGAGAAACCCTGGAATTTTTTTGAAAAAACTAATTTGAGATTTTGTATTTGTCTATGTTTATACCAATTTTGAGCGTTCTAGCTTTTATGATTTCTGAGATATAGGGAAAAATAAAATAAAAATTCAAAAGTTGATAACCCCTGACTGAAACAAAAATTCAAAATTCCGAGTATAAAAGTTTTGTAGGCCTGTAACTGTTTATATATTCTGAAATTTTAGGCTCTGTAAATTGAGCGGATCAAAAGTTATAAGGGGGGGACGGACACACACACACACACACAGACACACAGACACACAGACACACACACACACACACAGACACACGAAATGTTTTACTCCGAATTCTGAGTAAATCCGTGTATGGAACATATATGCTGCGAAGCCTCTAAGTTGGTGTTTTTTGACTTCAAAGTTGGAAAAGCCGTGAAAAAAGTAGACCTCTCCATACAATTCTCGCGTATTCTGGCTTGATACATTGTCGATATGTTAAGAGAACAAAGTTCTCCTGAACAAATCGACAGTTGGAAAATACTAGTTGCATGTAACACATGAGATCCAACTGTCGATAGCGATAGTATGTATAGTTGAAGAATATGTACCAAACTATAAACCCATAGATACAAATTATTGAATATTTTCAGATATTTTGTTTTCTATACAACATATGTAGGTATGTATGTCAAGATAGGATAGTATGGAAGAAGATCCTTTTTCCTACCCAGAATATGCAAATTGCATGATGGTATGTATGTATGTTTGGAGATGAAGTAACAAACTATTAAGTCTTCTTACATATTGTGTATAGGCGACTGCCATACAAAATGTATGAAGCGATGTCGTCACTAAATTCAATTTTTAAAAAAATTGTTAAAAAAAAATTGAGATCTTCTACTACCATGTTAATATTTTTTATAGAAAATTAAATTATCTAGTTGGGGTGTTTCGGCTTTTTTCGATAATTGTAAAAGTTTTGGAAATATAGGCAGTTAAACTCATAAATTTATCATAAAAAAAATATTTTTCTTAATAAAAAATGTTTGAGAAACCCTGGAATTTTTTTGAAAAAATTAATTTGAGATTTTGTATTTGTCTATGTTTGTACCAATTTTCAGCGTTCTACCGTTTATGGTTTCTGAGATATATGGAAAAATAAAATAAAAATTCAAAAGTTGATAACCCCTGACTGAAACAAAAATTCAAAATTCCGAGTATAAAAGTTTTGTAGGCCTGTAACTGTTTATATATTCTGAAATTTTAGGCTCTGTAAATTGAGCGGATCAAAAGTTATAAGGGGGGGACGGACACACAGACACACACACACACAGACACACACACACACACACAGACACACACACACACAGACACACGAAATGTTCTACTCCGAATTCTGAGTAAATCCGTGTATGGAACATATATGCTGCGAAGCCTCTAAGTTGGTGTTTTTTGACTTCAAAGTTGGAAAATCCATGAAAAAAGTAGACCTCTCCATACAATTCTCGCGTATTCTGGCTTGATACATTGTCGATATGTTAAGAGAACAAAGTTCTCCTGAACAAATCGACAGTTGGATAAACATTGTAGCAGTACATCTCAAATTTTTTTTAACTAGTTGCATGTAACACATGAGATCCAACTGTCGATAGCGATAGTATGTATAGTTGAAGAATATGTACCAAACTATAAACCCATAGATACATATTATTATTGAATATTTTCAGATATTTTGTTTTCTATACAACATATGTAGGTATGTATGTCAAGATAGGATAGTATGGAGGAAGATCCTTTTTCCTACCCAGAATATGCAAATAGCATGATGGTATGTATGTATGTTTGGAGATGACGTATCAAACTATTAAGTCTTCTTACATATTGTGTATAGGCGACTGCCATACAAAATGTATGAAGCGATGTCGTCACTAAATTCAATTTTTAAAAAAATTGTTAAAAAAAAATTGAGATCTTCTACTACAATGTTAATATTTTTTATAGAAAATTAAATTATCTAGTTGGGGTGTTTCGGCTTTTTTCGATAATTGTAAAAGTTTTGGAAATATAGGCAGTTAAACTCATAAATTTATCATAAAAAAAATATTTTTCTTAATAAAAAATGTTTGAGAAACCCTTGAATTTTTTTGAAAAAACTAATTTGAGATTTTGTATTTTCCTATGTTTGTACCAATTTTCAGCGTTCTAGCGTTTATGGTTTCTGAGATATATGGAAAAATAAAATAAAAATTCAAAAGTTGATAACCCCTGACTGAAACAAAAATTCAAAATTCCGAGTATAAAAGTTTTGTAGGCCTGTAACTGTTTATATATTCTGAAATTTTAGGCTCTGTAAGTTGAGCGGATCAAAAGTTATAAGGGGGGGACGGACACACAGACACACACACACACAGACACACAGACACACACACAGACACACAGACACACACACACACAGACACACGAAATGTTCTACTCCGAATTCTGAGTAAATCCGTGTATGGAACATATATGCTGCGAAGCCTCTAAGTTGGTGTTTTTTGACTTCAAAGTTGGAAAAGCCGTGAAAAAAGTAGACCTCTCCATACAATTCTCGCGAATTCTGGCTTGATACATTGTCGATATGTTAAGAGAACAAAGTTCTCCTGAACAAATCGACAGTTGGACAATTTTTATAAAAATTGAATTTAGTGACGACATCGCTTCATACAATTTGTATGGTAGTCACCTATACACAATATCAAAGAAGACTTAATAGTTTGATACTTCATCTCTAAACATACAATATACATATACCATCATGCTGTTTTCATATTCCGGGTAGGAAAAAAAGACTGACCTCCATACTATCCTATCTTGACTACCTAGGTACATGTGTTGTATAGAAAACTAAATATCATAAAATAATCCAACTGTCGATTTGTTCAGGAGAACTTTGTTCTCTTAACATATCGACAATGTATCAAGCCAGAATACGCGAGAATTGTATGGAGAGGTCTACTTTTTTCACGGCTTTTCCAACTTTGAAGTCAAAAAACACCAACTTAGAGGCTTCGCAGCATATATGTTCCATACACGGATTTACTCAGAATTCGGAGTAGAACATTTCGTGTGTCTGTGTGTGTGTGTGTCTGTGTGTGTGTGTGTGTGTGTATGTCTGTGTGTGTGTCCGTCCCCCCCTTATAACTTTTGATCCGCTCAATTTACAGAGCCTAAAATTTCAGAATATATAAACAATTACAGGCCTACAAAACTTTTATACTCGGAATTTTGAATTTTTGTTTCAGTCAGGGGTTATCAACTTTTGAATTTTTATTTTATTTTTCCCTATATCTCAGAAACCATAAAAGCTAGAACGCTGAAAATTGGTATGAACATAGACAAATACAAAATCTCAAATTACTTTTTTCCAAAAAATTTCAGGGTTTCTCAAACATTTTTTATTAAGAAAAGTATTTTTTTTATGATAAATTTATGAGTTTAACTGCCTATATTTCCATTTATTTTTAAAATATCGAAAAAAGCCGAAACACCCCAACTAGATATTTTAATTTTATATAAAAAATATAAACATTGTAGCAGTACATCTCAAATTTTTTTTAACAATTTTTATAAAAATTGAATTTAGTGACGACATCGCTTCATACAATTTGTATGGTAGTCACCTATACACAATATCAAAGAAGACTTAATAGTTTGATACTTCATCTCTAAACATACAATATACATATACCATCATGCTGTTTTCATATTCCGGGTAGGAAAAAAAGACTGACCTCCATACTATCCTATCTTGACTACCTAGGTACATGTGTTGTATAGAAAACTAAATATCATAAAATAATAAATAATTTGTATTTATGGGTTTGGTACTTATTCTTCAACTATACATACTATCGCTGTCGACAGTTGGATCTCATGTGTTACATGCAACTAGTGTGGTATCTTAATATTTATTCTCATGCAAATCTTGCTCTTCTGGCCTGTGTAAACTGGTTAGTTAGAAGAAATTGCTAATTGGCAATGAACCACGATGTTAGGAATTTTTTATCAGTTGATAAAATACTGTATTCCTGAGCGAATGGAACCGAGTTTTTCTCTATGTTTCCACTAATTGTTCAACTGTAATTATGGGTGCGTGTTAAATAATTATGGACATGGATGCTAACGGATATATAATTTCATCCAACGAAGAAATAAAGAACAGATGGAAAGAACACTTTGGCCAGTTGCTAAATCCAAACAGATGTTAGAGAGAATGCCACCTATATCCCCCAGGAGTCAGGTAATGAAGATCAGATATCGGTCGCACCACCAACGATTGTCGAAATAACGGCAGCTTTAAAAATACTTAAAAATAATAAGGCACCAGGGATTGATAATATACCAGCAGAGTTGTTTAAATATGGAAATGCACACTTAATAACCTTATTGTGCAACCTGATATCAAAAGTGTGGACCCTAGAAAAGATCCCAGAAGAATGGCAAACAAGCATTATATGCCCTATTTACAAGAAAGGTGACAGGTTAAAGTGCGAAAACTTTAGGGGGATATCACTATTATGTACTGCCTACAAACTACTCACCATAATATTAAAAAGAAGACTTGAGCCATATGCTGAGAACATTCTGTGGGAATACCAGGCAGGCTTTAGAGCGGGTAGATCCACAACGGACCAACTATTCACTGTCCGTCAAATTTTGGCAAAATGTTGGGAGTTCGATATAGATATCTACCAGTTGTTTATTGACTTCAAGCAAGCATACGACTCAATAGATAGAGAAAAATTGTATGATATCCTCTTACAATTCCAAATTCCACCTAAATTAGTAAGACTCGTGAATATGACAATGACCAACTCCCAATGTAGAGTTAAGGTGCAGGGTGATTTAACAGAGACTTTTGCAATCACACAAGGATTGAAGCAAGGAGATAGTCTGGCTCCTACTCTTTTCAACCTCGCCCTGGAATACGTTATCCGCAGAACACCAGTTGACAATGGCTCTAATATATGTTTCAAAAGCAGTCAGATAGTGGGATATGCGGATGACCTAAATATACTTGGAAGAACCCAAACAGCCATTAAGGAAGTTCTCCACCCCCTGGTATCTGCAGCACATGAGGTGGGCTTAAAGATTAATAACGAAAAGACAAAGTTTATGATACAAAGCCGAAACGCACCTAATAGAACAAGAGGAAACGTGCAGCTAGCAGAGAATCACACATTCGAATCAGTCAATCAATTCACATACTTGGGATCTCATCTCACGGAATGCAATGAGGAAGCGGAGGAAATAAAGAAAAGAATCTCATCAGGTAACAGGACATACTTCTCCTTGGTACCAGTGTTTAAATCTCGAAACGTCCATAGAAAAACCAAAATTATTCTATACAAGACAATTATAAGGACTGTGGTTACATATGGGTGCGAGGCATTGACACTCACAATAAAATCTGCTGAAGCTTTGGATGTATTTGAGAGGAAAGTTCTCCGCCGCATATGTGGACCAGTGAAGGATGGGGAAGAGTGGCGTATAAGGCAAAACGATGAACTGTCCAGAATATATGAAACACCCAGTATCTCAACATATATAAGACTATCGAGATTGAGATGGGCTGGACATGTTCAGAGAATGCCAAATATGCGAATTCCCAAGAGAATTATGACTGATCATCCAGGAGGAAAAAGGAAGATAGGAAGACCCAGGTTGCGATGGCAGGACGAGGTGAGGAGGGATGCGGTACAGCTCCTAAGCATTACAAACTGGAGGACGGCAGCTCAGGACAGACGGGGTTGGAGGCAGAAGTTGAAGGAGGCCAAGGCTCGACTTGGGCTGTAGCGCCATCGAAGAAGAAGAAGAAGTTAAATAATTATTGATATAATACCTGCCTGATATTTGCTCGAGAAGCAAACGGAATTGAACGGAAAAAAATAAATAAAATAAAAAAAACTGTTGACACTCTTTCGAAATCGATCTAATAACGCCTGAATATTATGCAACTTGTATAGCAATCAAAATTTAAGTTACATAATATAAAATCGTTCAATTTCATAAAAATATCAGATGAATCAGCTGGAAACAGTTTAAACATGACGTATTGTTACCGGGAACACAAAAATTTTCAGTTTCAGATCTCTAACTGGTCAGGAATTTTGATGAAAGTTTCTAGCATAACTCCAGTACAGACAGACAAGTGAGGTTAAAGAACAGGGTGTAAAAAAAATGCCACTTGAGCGGAATGCACGGAAGGGTTTAGTTATATATCATTACAAAGCTAAGTGTCTCACTGGATTGGGGCATTCTGTACATGGGCATGTACAGGTATATATTTATGTATGTAATAAAAATCTAATGCATCAATCTAACATTGTCTATGGTTACATAAGGATGTTCTTATGTACCTAATAATACATAATTTGTCTTGGTATTTAAACACGTCTACTGTGGAATAATTCACATGATGTGAAATCTTCCGTTAGGCATGGGCAAGACAAGACTGATATTACGAGAGTCTTTTTAAGATTTTTTATATTTAGTCTAAGGAGCTATAAAGGATTCACGAAGAATTATGGCTCGTAAGATTGTCAACTAACCTAACCTATTTTATTTTTACCTGCTTCTCGGGTAACTAACAGGTACTTTTTGAAATATTAATTTACCACGCACCCAAAAACTAGTTGCCACAGTCTGGAGACTTCTGATATTAATCGTCTCACAGATGCAGACTGAAATCACAAACTGTGTCTCCACCTTTGGATCAACAGTCACATACCTAACCAACTGAGCCACTAAGGCCGACATTCGGGGCAAGTTCCATCACTTTATCAACTGGACACCGACACAAATTTCAAGACATTTAATAGCCAATCTCTTTGCTTCGATATGGATTAAAAATGTATTAATATTATTTTGTGACAAATTTTAACAATTCTCAATACAGACGAAGATGGAACATCAAAAGAGAACCAGGAATTCAAGACACCTACAGTGCATAAGACCTTTCATCGGCTGGTTTACGTGATAACTTTACATATGTGTGAAATAAAGGAGTTTATGTACAAATTTTATCTCTTTATATAAAGGATTCTCCATTCTTTACTTTAGATTTACATGTCGTAAAGAGAGAAACATTATTCAAGAAAACTAAACACTTAAAAATAAAATTTGATAATTTGTGAAGAAAAAATGTTCATATTCAGATATTGACCAGGTTAAAACAATAAGTGATATCGCTTTTCAAAACTATAAGGATCATTTTATTTCTTTATACTTTTTACATATGTCCACGATTTTGTGCCTTTGGGGATCAAAGGGGGTGGGGAGGGGTGGGGGGAATTGAAAATTTATCTACCAAACTATCATATTCCGATAAAAAGAGTAACTCCAAATTTTCCTTAAATTGCAATCATAAAAGAGTCGTTATGTGTCAATGTTAATCCGCACCACAAATACGTCTTATTCGCACATCTTCAAATATCACCTTTACCAAAAAGACTGAATATCAATCTCACATCGTTCTTGTGATCTTGCCCATCACTACATATTTCGTGCGATTGGCCACATAGTATATGATTGCAGGAATTGTATTACATAGGTATCCAATTCATACGCCATTAAGACAACAATAAACAATAATTATGGACGATTAAGATTTTGGACCAAATTAATTGCTGCCTAAATTGTTGGCAAAACATGAATGGGGTGAGGAAATAACGAGATTGGAATCAAACAGACAGTAGACAGGGCCAGCTATAGGATTGTGAGGAGTTTTGAAATAACACCACATACATGTCGGCCTTCATGGCTCAGTGGGTTGGGTATCTGACTCCTGAGCGAAAGGTCCCGGGTTCGATTCCCGGTGGAGACACAGTTTTTAATTGTGTTTTCAGTCTGGATCTGCGAGACGATAAATAATATTATAAGTCTCCAGAATGCGGCAACTTGTTATTTGGTGGATGTTAATTTTAAATTTGACATAGTACCTGTTAGTTTCCCGAGAAGCAATATTAAATAAATAAATAAATAAATAAATATTTGACGTCCACATTTTCTTTTCAAATAACTTCTTCCGGTACCGTATCAGGTTCCCCCAACATCGGCTATCACTTTATTCAACGCCTCCGGGTCCATTCGTGGATGTTCCTCAGCCACGACATAATTTGTTTATAAAATTTTCCTCTTCTTCCCTCAATCTTGCTTTTGATGATCAATTGTTGTACACCGTATCTCGGTCCTCGGAGTACATGCTCAAAATAAGATAGTTTACGTTGCTTTCTGATGTACATCAATTGTCTTTCAGCTCTTGTGAGACGTCGATGTTAGTTACTCTATCTAACAATGTGACTGCAGTTACATACGGAGCACCCATTTCACTCTGTTTTATACAAAACATAATAGTTTATATCACTACAAACAAATTTCACTACCTCCTTTTATTTTTACTATGTATGACTGTTTTTTATGCTCGATTGATACTCGCACGGGGATACGTTCGCGTGACGACTTGTTTCTACTGTTCCACTAAGCTAAACCCCCCCCCGAAATTATTTTCTGGCTACGGCCTTGTGTCCAAGGTATTCGCAACATTATCCTGTGAAGCCACATCTCAAACGCCTCCAGACGGTAAATGCTGCTGGTTCTAAGCACCCATGTTTCTACATCATATAATAGTATGGACTATACATAGCACTTAACCATTCTCAGTCGTAGTTTTAGATTATGGTGGCGATTGCAGAACACATTCAAATTAAACTATGTATACAGAAAAATGAGTCAGTTCTGGAATGAATTCTCCAATATATCTACTTTGTCTTTTTTTCTCTTTAGGGGTTAGGTACTAATTTCTTTGCGAATGCGGTCTTATTGTGTTTCTTTGCACATTTGTTCTTTGCATGTGTTGTGTTATATTAATTTAAATTATTAAATGAAGACCAAAAGCGTACCTATCACAATATTTACCGACGAAACCTTTCATATTTTGCATTGATATTCTTCCTGACATTGACAGTTCTGCATGCTGGAACATGTAAATGTTCAGGTCGACGAACGTTCTTCTAGAAACATGGATTCCTACTAGTTTGACAAATTCATGCTAGTTGATGGCAGTGATAGGTCCTGCAAGACTTATGTTTAAATTATTTCCAGGCTTCTTTTTTATACACCTAATCTACAAATATTTATAAGCGGTTTGGTTAAGTTATAAAATATTTTTTTCTTCGGAACCTACTTATGTTAAAATAAAAAAAAGTGTCAAGGTCCCATGTTTTGTGGTTAGGTACCTATAGATCAGACACGAATATTTGTGACAACAATTATTATCTCTACACTGAATCTCGGGTATCGGTCATTATATTTGGACTGTCACCTCTTTTGCCGTGACAGAAGGGGAGCCGAGGGGAAAATATTTGAAGAATGCTGGAATTTCAATCAAAACAACGCTTTTAAAACTTTTGATTAATCAAATTTGCGCATTTCATTCTTGATTTTTAGCGTATGAGTTGGTTGTCCTTTGTTTTTTTTTTCAAAAAAATAGTTACCTACCTATACACGTACTCTATTGAAGTAGGCAGACAGAATTGAGCGCCATATCTGCACTTCTATACTTGCAAATAAAACCAAAAAACAGAAGTAAAATATTTCTTTAAGATACTACTTAATTGAAAAATTGTATTTATTCATGCCAATTTTTTAAACAAAACGTACATATATACTGTATAAATATCAAAGTCGTAAGACGTGCCTCTTTTATGCATCATGGTGTCGAGGTCGCTAATCTAAAGTGCTTCATTGGTTATACTTGCTGTGATTTTTTGTTGTTATTCATTTTAGATTTCTACGAATGGGTCGATTACATTACATACATGCGGAGAGGGTGGTGGTAGTGCAGCGATCAAATGAGTTACATAATAAGTGGTTTGTCAGAAAGATGGTTGAAAATATAAAAATCATTTTTTTTTGTGAAAACATTGAACTACCTATAGGAATGAAAATCAATGAAACGTATCATACAATCGTGCCATATCCCTATTTGAGGTATGTACATAGTATGTAGAGAAAACCGTAGGTACGTTTAACTCTTTTCTGTTGATGTTTATTAATTTTTTTCTTCATTCACGTCCATACATCGCGTCTACACGCTCTTTAATTATTCTACTTCTTACCTTTCCATTCCTTAAGATCTCGTCTATATGGTCGTGCCAACTTTTTATTTATTTATTTATTTTCTCTCAGAAAGCTACAGCTATAATTTATATATTTTACATTACATTTATTGTATAAAAGTTGAGCCAAAAGTGCTTTCTTCAATTTAAATTAATGATTATACAGTAATTGATATCATTGATTACATACGAAAATACAATACAAAAGAAAAAATAAATTTTAAAAAGATAATTAAAAAAAAACAAAGATATGCACATATACAGCAAACAAGTATGTTTTAGGGTGATGAGGAGGGATCGTTAGTGAATGAGGAGGGGATTATTGGATTGTGTATTAGAGTTTAAGAACATCTTTATCTGTTTTTGGTAATGTTGTAAAGTGTCATGAAAAATATCTGTATGTTTGAAATGTGTATTATAACTTTTTCTTGGCCGACCTTGAATTCTCGTAATATAAAAATGGCATGATCACGTGATCATGAAAAAAAGACTGCGCGAGTGCAGGAAATTTAGGCTATGTTTATTTTTCAAATAATAAACATATTATAAATATTGTGGCGTTAGATTCTCTTCACTATTCCGTGAGCAATATTACATAGTAAAATATATTTTTTTAAGAATGAATATATCCTTGTGAACAGTACATATAAACCCTCGTACATTCCCTAAATTGAGCATAAATACTTGTACTATAGGCGAACGAAATCGGTCGAGGCAGCTTAGGGTAGGGTTTGAACTCGACATCACTGAATTACTAAGCCAGTGCGATGCCAAATTTATCCCGAAGTCTAATTCATCCAAAAGTTATCTTTCAAAAATGGTTTTTAAATCGAATAATTTTTCGATATTTTTTTCCAAACATCGAACTCTTCAAATAAGTCCGTCTAATTTGATATGTCACACGTGTTATCTGAACCCGTGGCTCAACCGATTAAAACCACTAAGCCACGGTACACCAAACGAATCAGCCGAACGTCGTTAACAAGTTGGTGATCTGTATCAGAGCCGTGTTTAACATAGCGTTTGACACTTGTTATAAGGGACCGTAAGCTTTATATCAGATAGCGGTCAAACGATGGCGCCAACCGATCTTTAAAAAATGTCCCGACTTTAAAAATGGAACGCCGAAGGGGCGGCATCGAACAGCAAAATGCCGCTAAAAATTTGGGACATCTTTTCGACCCGACCGTAGCGTGAGCACCTTTCGACGAAGCGCCCGTACGCAGCCGCGGGAAATGCATCCAGCAGTACGAATCTATTAGACGATTTATTCAAACAAAAAGATTGTTATTTTAATGATTTCCTCAAAAAGTTTATTATAGTGATATCGAATCCAAATTCTACCATTTATTTTGATTCTGTTTCTTTTCATCAATGTGCTGTTTTGCTCATTTTTTTTGGAAGATTGGTCTTTTATTAATTTCAAAGGTTATTTTGAATGTCTTCGGATCGAAGTCGGATTTTTTTTTGTTCCGATTCTTCGGCAGATGGTAGATAAGTTGTGGTTGAGATGTTTGAACGATCAACATGGATGGGAGGTTTGTTTTAATGTAGATCATTTATACGGGGTACGGCCTTGTCTAGAAAGTATAACAATGGAAATCATAAATTCACTCAATGATGAAACCCGAAATTGGGCACTGATATATGAGTCCATTTTTTGTTCTGTTTTGATATAGTTTCGTTTTTTGGGTGGTATCGATTTAATATTTTTGATATGAAATAAAATAAGGATAACACAATCTTCAGTGGAATTGATCTCAAAATGAAAATTTACTAAATTCATGATGGAAATTTGTATGATTGGTTTTCTCTCTACCAATCCCATTGTAGTATTTGATTTACGTACAAAAAATACTTATATACCTAACTTATTTAACTTTTCTACGGAAAATTCTTGGTAGAACTCCATTGCAAATTATATGAATTTGCTATGGTGAAATAAAACTACAGTTTTAAGTTCTACTAGTTATTTAATGACACTGACTAGTTTCAGTCATCCAGTGACCATTTTCAAAGTGTGCTAAACAAGAGGTGGTTGGTGTTTATACTATGTCAGGTTAAGGGGTTTGCATCCTTTTTTATTCGTCAGTTCAATTAGTATTGCTAGAAGAACTGACAAAGAAAACTAGCAAACAATTGTACAAATAAAAAGAAAGATAAATAAATTACATAGAAAAATCACAAAATAGTATAGAAAGTTGAAAAATATTCGAGTGAAATGAATGGTTTAAATTATCTTCGGTTTTCTTCATAATTTGAGACACGGCATGATGGTATCTGTATCTATTATTGAGCTTGTATGACCAATGGTTGATAACAGCAATCTAGGGATTAACTGTGTACCTGTATCAAAAGATATTGGGGCAGTAAACAGTAGTTTTGCACACTTTGAAAATGGTCACTGGATGACCGAAACTAGTCAGTGTCATTAAATAACTAGTAGAACGTAAAACTGTAGATTTTATATCAACATAACAAATTAATATTATTTACCTATATACCTACTTGCATTAAGGCGGGTTTATTGACATAATTGGCAAACTCTTCCAACTTATAAGATGACATATAACGCTAAATCTAGTCATTAAAAACATGATATATTAAAACCTCCTAAAGCACTATGAAGTTACGCGTTAGTAAGGGTAACTATCGCCTGCGTTAAAAAGGTTTATACTTGATTTAAATTATCGGAAACCCAAAATTTGTTGTTTTTTTTGCAATTTAAGAACAAACCTTACTAGAAATGAAAAAAACTTTATCGGACATTCGCTTTAATTTTATGGACTCTTTTAGTAGGTATATTTTTTTTTAATGAATATGTCCTTCTTATACAAGTACATATACATCTTATTACATTCCCTAAAATAAGCATAAATGCTTATTTTAGGTGAACGAAATCGGTCGAGGCAGGATTCAAACTCGCGACCACTGGATTACTAACCCAGCGCGCTAACCGCTCTGCCATCGACAATACAAGATTAATTAATAATCGTATAACTATAATTAATAATCGTATATACAAGATTAATTTTTCTACGACACATAGTTTTCGAGTAATTAAAAAAAATGCTGTAGAATAGGATATTTTTAATATTTTTTAGGAGAATTCAGCCTGAATTTAAAAAAAAATGCTGTAGAATAGGATATTTTTAATATTTTTTAGGAGAATTCAGCCTGAATTTTAAAATAAATGCTGTAGAATAGGATATTTTTAATATTTTTTAGGGGAATTCAGCCTGAATTTTAAAATTGTGTGACGAACATTAACTAGTGAAATGTTGAATACATTTATGCTATTTTTTCTAGAAACACACTGTTAAACATATTTGAGGAATTTGATATGAAATTGGGGTGTTTAGGTTTATATGCCCCCTTAAGTGAATTTGGTATTTTTTACAATTTGGTAAAAGTTAGCGTGATTTTTTTCTATCCTATGTACGCGGTAATAAATTTGTAATTAAAAAAACAGCCTGAAAGTGTTGTGTTTGAAATTTATCATTAAAATTAAGCGCTGTCGTGTTGAATCGACTCACCTGATTAATGTATGTATTTAAGGCACATGTCTCAGTGCTTTACAGCAGAAAGTTAATAGAACTTATACCAAGAACTGTAAAAATTATACAAAATTGCATCATAGATACGCCATATGCCATATTCAAAAAACCATCAGGATATGAAACCCATTGCATACCTGCACTCTCAACATAACACGCGTTGATAAATTGACGCAAAAAATGTGTTTAAAATTGTGAAAACATAGCTCTCCACTGGTAAACATGTTAGTGAGGAGAAAAAAAAATTAAATGCATATAAATTGCCCCATATCATTTCATTCCTCAAAAGGGTCTCAAAAATGAGGATTTCAAGTCCTTTTTTTACGCGTCAGACCCAAATAAGTTAATTTGTTTTTTTTGTGTGTTTTCTTATTCAACTCATTTCTGTTTTTGCTCTCAATGCTCGTCAGCTCGGAATTGAATCATCAATTTGACACATGCACGTTCTTTATCGCCCCCCGCTGACACAAACGTGAAATGCGCAAATTAAAGAAACAACAAAAAATAACAATAAACAACAGCGAATAAACAAACATAGGGTATTTAAAACAATCATACCAGAATACAATGGCGCTTTAGGAATTCGTCTTTGACCAATCGATCGTTTTGGGATAAAACTCATAGTGTGTGTGTGTGTGTTTTTTTTGTCTCGTGCGGGTGGGCGCTGCATCTTTTTGAATTTAGAATGTTGAACGTTGAATGCCTTGAGAATTCAACGTTTTGACATATTTATTTTCATCTCGTTAGAACTTTGATATGATAGCCTGAAAAAAACATATAACTCTTTATTTTTGAAATAATAAGGAATTGTTGAATGATGAATGTTAAAAAAAGTAGTTGGAGGCATAAGTAGAATGAGACCAAGGTTCGATAAGGACTATAGCGCCGTAGAAGAAGAAGAAAAGGGTTGAATAACAAGTGCGGTGGATTCACTCATTCATTCATACTATCACGGCATAATCCGCAAGGTGGGGAAACGAGCGACTGGTGTTCGGGTATATCATTATCTTATAAAAATAAGCATGACACATGCGTGTATTCCCACACACCAAAAAGTTACAACATTCAGAGTGGGTGGAGAACCTCATTGCTTAACTACATAGGGATAGGTGAAGGAAAATAGCTGAATATGGTTTGTGGGATCTTCTGTATCGTTCTGTTGTGATTATCGATAAATGTCATTAGCGCCTTTGTGGCTCAGTTGGTTGGTTGGGATATGTTGGGTATTTTTATTTTTTTTTTATTTTTGGAAACAAAACAGTTATTAATAAAAAAATAGTAATAAATAAAGTAAGTTATTGCATTGTTCCACAGATTAATATATCAAAGACAATTCAAGGGAAAAAAGCAAAGAAAAATATTTGTGATTAGTTTTGTAAGTGTACAATTGTGATGTGTGTGTGTGTGTGTATTTTATGAAGCGAGGGTGGGACATGGAGAAGGGTAGGTGAGGAGGAAAGGGTGAGTTGTCATATTAATATAGTATTGGACATACCAAAAATTATGCAATTTGGTACATAATGTATTTACTATAATAAGTTGTTTTTAATGATTGTAGGCTATTGTTAAAAATATCTGGTTTAATGTAAAATAATAATAAAAAAATATAAAATAAATAAATATACATTCCTTTAAAACTAAAATAAAGGAATGGTTATTAGTAAAAGGCAGACACTATGCAGAGGAGAGTATTCACCCATAGCCTTCGACCCCTAATATGTCTTACTACATTTATTATATTTGGTTGTTTTTTTTTAATTTTTATTTTTTGTCTGAGTTCATAATATGAATCTTTTTAAATAATTATGTTGCTTTTTTTTAATTATGTTGTACTTTTAAATTATGTTGTTTTCTTTGTTTTGTGTTTGTATTTATGGTATGTAAATTATATTGTTGGATATATTCAAATTGACGATAGTGTAATAAACCTAACAGCAGCCCCAGAACAGGTAATACCTAGTGGGGCGTTGTTGATCAATTCAGCATGTATTGAGAGAAAGAAATAAAAAAAATACGTCCTAATACATTTCCTAAATCAAGCATAAATGCTTGTTTATATAGGTGAACGAAATCGGTCCAGGCAGGATTCGAACTCTCGACCACTGGATTACTAACCCAGCGCGCTAACCTCTCTGCCACCACCTGTATTTAAAACAATATGTAGTTCTATATCGTGGGCAGATATCCATCTGCGTTTGGTTATGTTCAATATAACATACATATATGAATCAGGTAGGTCCAGTCCCAAGTCTGTTGGAACTGTCTGGCTTACTGAAGAATGTCAGGAATCCACCTGGCGGCCGATCGTGGAAGATGTGGGTATATCATCCTAGGCGCCACTCACAGATACACTGTTACCAACCGAATAAACATACTACATCAGACACCATTGGTCGTAAATCGAATATTATTACTCCTCACTAACCCAAAGGGATATAGTGGGGAGTTATGATTTCGCATTTTTTAAGGCTATTTTTTTATTGCAGATTATCAACTAGTATCATGGTGAGATTGTATTCTGAAAGTTTCATCACAATGTATCTGTGTGTGTGCTATGTACGACGTATTTAATTTACTTTATCGATTATAGACTAAAGTATAGGTATTACTTATTCGATTCTTTCAAAATTTGTAAATATGTAGGTACCTATATCTAATACTCACTTAGACCCCATTAGATTTTGAAGGATATCTGAATAGTGCTTCTCAATTTTTCTCTATCTCTTTCATAAAATGGCATATTTTTATGTACTTTTATGATTTTGAACACTGTTTGTTATTTTTCATGTTTCTCCTGAAATTCAGCAATGAGGTTCATCACCCATTCTGAATGTTGATTTTAGTTGAGACGAGACTAGCGTTTGAGCATACACGCATGTGTCGTGCTTCATTTTTGCATAACCGCACACCTGTCGCTGGATACCCCTCATTTTAGAATATGCCGTGATATAATGAATCTTTATACCTATGTAAGTTCAGATTACTGGATAGGAAATTTGAATGCTTGAGTAAAAGAGCTTCAGTATAAGAAGTTTTTTTAAGTACAGCTTGAATGTGCGCACTTCTCAATCTTTTGATTGCGACGGCTTCTAATTTGTAGAACTCCATCATGAAAACGAAAAATATGAACACATTTATTTCTATTCCACAATCGATTTATTTCACTCCCGACGACCGTTTCGGCGTACAAGGCCATCAAATTTATTTAATACAAAGTCACATTTCTTTTATACATGTTTTAACCTTTGTTTAACTTTGTATAAAAGAAATGTGAACTGTGTACCTGTGTAGGTACTCAACACCAGTTGATTATGGCGTTGTAAGCCGAAACGGTCGTCAGGAGTGAAACAAATCGATTGTAGAATTATATGTGTTCATTTTTTTCATTTTTACTACTCGAATGATATAACGAAAATGAGCTTGAATAGCATAGTTATGAGCTTGAATCACACGAATGAGGAGCTTTTAGGATATAAACTTGTATGAAAATGTACAAAATTAGAATGTGTGTAGGTACCTACCTAAGTACTTTTGATAACAGTGTAAGAAATCAAAATTTGCATTACCTATTAATAAAAATGGAAAGATTTTTTTAAATCGTGAAATCACACGAAGCTCTACCATCGTGAAAAGAAAAGGGAAAAAATATCTCGGTTCTGATATTATATTAGTGTAATGAAATTAATATTAATCAATAAATTAATCGATATTATTATGGGTAATCCCCGTTGGTACGATGGGTTTTTGAGCTGTTATTGAATGTTTTAGTATTTGATTAACAAATTGTCAAATAAAAAATATTACCCACAAAAAGTTAGTATGGTATAAATGTCTGTCGGTGATATAATTTATTGTCTGTTTAATAATTCCAATATTTTGTCGCTGTTTCGTCCTCTTTGATGAAACACCGCTTGTCGACTCTTAATTATCTCTCTTAGTTATGTAGTAAAGGCATATATACATTCAAACATATATCTACACATATATATCTTTTAGTTGGTACCCATTATAAATTCTTTTCATGGTAACAATCTAAGGGTTGGTTTGCACCAAGAACTTCATATCTGTGGCGATGCTACACCACAATCAATATATATTCGTCCTTTTCCTCATGACTGAGGATAGTGGCTGTAGTCCGTCGCCACACGTATGGCCCGCCTCCATGCCAATCTGTTTTCAGCTGAACGCAGAGCACCAGTCACCGAAAACCCCATTGTGGACTTAACCAAATCGCTTCATCTGGTCGGTGAGCGACCACGAGATCTCCGTCCTTCCACGCTGCCCATCACAACAAGCTTCTCGAGGCAGTCTGGTTCCCTTCTGGTAATGTGTCCAAAGAATTGAAGGATACGTCTGTAACATATCGCCGATAGACGATCCTCGATCTTCAGCTCGTCTAGAATTGACACTTTCGTTCTTCTGGCTACCCATGGGATGCGCAACATACGCCTCCAGCACCACATTTCGAAAGCATCATCGAGGGATATCGCGATCCACTTCCACGCCGGCGACGCTATAGAGCCCATTGGCCCTGTTCGCCACCGGACGCAGCCGCAACATCGGACAAACACAAAATATCCACCATCCATCGGGTTCAACCACTGCCCCCGAGAATCCAACCACACACGTCAGGGCCTCCGATTGGTCTCGAAATCGGCCGCTAAAAAAACACTCCGTTTCAAGTCGGAGGGGCTTGTACCCCGACCCCTCGGTCCTCGTGTTGGCGTCCGAAGGTTCCGCGGGCTAACACCGGGGGCATCCGACGCAATCATCACCTGTCAGATTTGACGTCTAGTTGTCAACACAGGATGTCTGACCCGACGTCTGCGCCGGCGGTGTGCTCGAACCACACAAAAAATTTCGCCACAGTTTGACGAGTAACTGCCGAGCGAGACTAGAGGCGTCCGTCCTGCTCTTCTCTAAGTACAGAATTGACGAGGGCACAACAGCGTCGGCCGCCCACCCCCGCCTTTACTGCCTAGGCCCTTAGAGCCGCAACCTAGGCCCAATCGAAAGCATCAATCCTCTTTCGCTCTGACTCCCTAAGTGTCCATGTTTCCACACCATACAGGAACATCGAGAATATCAGAGCCCTGATGAGTCTAGCCTTCGTGTATATAGTGATGGTCCTGTCCTTCAATACTCTTGTGAGCTTTCCCAGTGCTACCTTTGCCGTGTTGCAATCAATATACGTCAATGAATACGTCATTTGTCGGATGGTCTCGCATCTGATTCATATTAACGAAGATGGCTGAAGGACATCAGTTCCTGAACCGAATGAACAGCGTGGTTTCCCATTCGCATATCAACCGGCAAGACGAGTACCTACAGTATTAACTCTTTAGTAATAATCATAAAATTAATATCGACCCAAACATCGCAAACATCTGTAAATTTATCTATCAAGTATAATAATGTAACCTATTTAAACCGAAAATTATATTTTATTTTGAAACCCTTCATCACTCAATTACTATTTCTGACTGATTAACTGATTATCAAATTGCAATATCTTATTTAGTGATGTATGTTATTGGGAAGTAATTTGAACACGCACTTAAAATCGCAACCTTCTGATATATCTTCTGATATTTTTTTTTTCTCCAAAAGAGATTGTTTTTTTTACGCCATCATTCATCCTTATTACACATTGTCCTCTTACACATGTAAACACACCCTCACCCTCTTAAAAACACTTGTTTTTTTGTTCTTTATATATATTTTTATTACTTTTTTAATGTTATACTTTCATTTTATACTACAAAAAATTATGAAACAAAAACGTATGTCATTATTATGAGAATTTTTTTTAGAGATTTTTTTTTAAATGAATATGTTCCTGTTAAACAAGTACATATACATCTTCCTTCGTTCCCTAAAATAAGCAAATAAATGCTTGTGCTTAGGTGAACGAAATCGGTCGAGGCAGGATTGCGCGCTAATCGCTCTGCCACCGACCCATCTTTACATACTTTTACACCATTATTGTTAGTATTATCTCAGAACAGGCTTTACCTAGTGAGGTAATAAATTCCATTGTAATATTTATTTTTTGTCATATTGAAATTATTGTACTACCTATATTATTATTTATTTATTTATTTATTTGTCACACCATTTAAATAATCTTTATTAAAAATAGATAACTGCTTCCCAACTAGGTATACTTGTTCTAGGGCTAGCAGTGTACCTACAAATTATTATATTTCACAGGAGTAACTATTTGCATTTTTTTTAAATGAATCTAAACAATATAAACTTAACTATTTAAAAAGAATCTAAACAATATAAATTTAACTATAACACAGAAAAAAAAATTATGGAAATAAATAAATAAATAAAAAAATATTATATTCTCAATTAAGTAACAACCCCAATAGTATCTATACTAAATATCTCTGCTGTCAGCCAGCCTCTTTATCTCTTGTTAGCTGCTACAGAGTAGGTACATATCTGATCATCTGGTTCATGTACGTAATTGTCTCCAGCACGACCACTACAGTTTCTACCATTTTTGTATCTTCTTCTCCTTCTTCTTCAGCCCTCTGTCATCCACTGCTGGATATAGGCCTCTTCCATACCCTTCCATTTCTTTCTGTCCGTTGCTGCTTTCAGCCAATTTTTACCCCCCACCGCGGCTATGTCGTCGGACCATCTTTTTCAAGGTCTCCATATTAATATTTTAGGGGTCCATCTTGTGGGGTCTTGTCTTGTCTTGTTGGTCTTGTTTAATTTCCTCATTTCTTGTTAGACTAAGAAATGAGGAAATAAGGAAGAGAACCAGATTAGCGAATGTCGTGGATCGCGTAGCAAGATTGAAGTAGAATTTTTGTATAGGTACCTATATAAAAATAACAATAAACACTTCCTTGAATCCTGCGCAAGTGGCAAGTTTATCACCTTACGGCAATTTCTTCAAATTAAAAGTTAATACAAAACATAAGATGAAATAAAAAAAAAAAAAATTTTCAAAAATTTTACCTAAATTCTAAAATAACATCTTGCATAGCTCGGGAACGAGGTTCACCACCTATTCTGAATGAAGTACCTCTTCAGGTGAGACGAGACTGGTGTGCGGGAATACACGCATGCGTCTTGTTTAATTTTATAAGGCAATTACCATCCGCACACCTGTCGCTGGTAACCCCACACTGTGGGGGTATGCCGTGATCGTATGAATTAACGAATGAGTTGTATAATATTCTTTATTTTTTATTTATTATTAACAGCTATACGATATTTTATGTTTAATTATAAATATGTATATAAAAAATAAGCCAATTGATTTATTTCAAATATAAATTGTTATAGCTATTTATTTACTATCCCTATCGCATAAGGAAAAGAATAGAAATTCAATTATTCGTTGAGATTTTATTTTGTTTTATCATGTTTTATTGTGTTTTGTTATATTTATTTTATTACGAATATAACAAAACAAAATTGCGTCAGAGATTGGATTTATGACAGGTATTATGGCGGACATTGGGACCTGGTTGATCTGTTTTGTGTGAGCCAATATGTTTGTTGATTGTGAGGTAATGATTGTGAGTGCAGAAAGTTGAGATTGTGTACATATTTAGTGTGGAACGGGAACAATCACCTGCTTCATAATTGCATATAATTGTCATTAAAAATTGTAAACTGCTAATCCCTAGAACATGATTTCCTAGTTGGGCAGCAGTAATCCACTTATTGTTGTCATCATAAATATGATGTGATAAAAGGTAAATAAACAATAAGATTTTTTGTTTATTATTGTTTTTAATGTGTGTTTTTTATGTATGTTTGTTAAGGGCAATATATGCCGTAAATAAATAAATATTGCTTTCACCGGTATCACTTTACGACGAGCATCGTCAGAAATGGACACCGATTTGATGTACTCAATTATATAATTATTGTGTTTTTTTTTATCGAACCCTGGACGCCAATGGCTCTGTTGTTAGATATCTCAATAACTGAACGAATGAGCCACAAAAGACGACAAACAGAAAAACATGGAAAAGATCAAATACATGGTGATTTATTTCATAAAAATTAATAATTAGCCTCTTCCAACAAAGTGAGGTAATCACTTGCGGAAGCTTTTAGGATGATGGTGAAAGCAACCCTCGAATACTGACCATTTGAACAGCCCCAATAGCCTACGAGCCACATAAGCGTCCTACAATATACAAAGGAAAATGACCTGCGTACCTACTTGAGATGTGATTCATGAAAAAAGGGAAGGTTTTCTATAATATTAGGTAGGTATATACATATTTTTTACCCACCCTACATAGAGTAGTTTAATCAGTACTGTGTATGAAACAAATTTAATTGCTCAACAATATGAACCAATATTAAATTAACTGGTCAAAAATATGAACCAATATTTATTTATTAATTAATTTATTTATTTGTTTATTTATTTATTTATTTATTTATTTATTTATTTATTTATTTATTTATTTATTTATTTATTTATTTATTTATTTATTTATTTATTTATTTATTTATTTATTTATTTATTTATTTATTTATTTATTTATTTATTTATTTATTTATTTATTTATTTATTTATTTATTTATTTATTTATTTATTTATTTATTTATTTATTTATTTAATTATTTATTTATTTATAAACGGCATAAAATGCCTTTTACATACATAGATAAAAACACATATTGATGATAATAATAGATAGAATAAAAAAAACAATTAGGTATAGGTACACTTGGCAAAAAAAAACTTAAATCTAAACAGTAAGACAAAAATAAAAAAATAAATGTAAGCAAACATAAAAAAAAGATATAAGTACATAAGGATCCAAAAAAAAAACAAAACGGTAAATTCAAAAATAAACAACATTAAATTCAAAAATCAAAAAATCAATATACGTATGCAAACATAAAAAACGATGTAGGTACATATGGACTCAAAATCAACCAAAACATAAAAAAGTATTATTAATAGAAAAAAAATATCAGTGTCATGTAAATTATAAATAAACAAAAAATATATGCAAAAAAAACAAACATTTAACAATCGCAAATATACAAATCCGTACTGAAATATCACAGGTTGTTTCTCTCATAAAAAAATGTACATATCGTTTAATTTGTCAACAATATGAACCAATATTAATTAAATTGGTCAACAATATGAACAAATATTAATTAAATTGGTTAACAATATGAACATAATGAACCAATTTCAATTAAATTGGTCATCAATATGAACAATATGAACCAATATTAATTTTATTGGTCAACAATATTATTTTTTTTATATAAACATAATGAATATGTCCTTGTTAAACAAATACATCTCCCTAAATTCCCTAAATTAAGCATTAAATGCTTGTGTTATATAGGTGAACGAAGTCGGTCTAACCGTTCTGCCATCGACCCATCTAAATATATGAACAATATCAACCAACGTCAATTACATTGGTCAACAATATGAACCAATGTTAATTTAATTGGTCAACAATATGAACAATATCAACCAATATTAATTGAATTGGTCGACAATATGAACCAATGTTAATTTAATTGGTCAACAATATGAACCAATATTAATTTAATTGACCAACAACAATACGACTGACATTAAATGCACAAAAATCGTCTCTATTGCCTTTCGCAATTCATGACAGGAGTGTATCCAATGAATTGAATATTAAAATCAACTGACATGACTGTGGTGCATTTGAGTCATGTTCGGATCCTTAATGTAGGTACCACACAAAATATCAGCAAGAAATGGAAAATTTATATAATATGTTATAACAGAAGGAGAAGGATCATATTCTGCTGACTTGAATTTATTACACGATTCAAAGAAAAACTATGAAGTCTAAATCAAGATTTTTTCAAATTCTTTGTTTTTAAATCAATTTATGTATATTATTTATTATGTATAATTTATGTATACATTTATATATGCAATTTCACACATCATTCACACAATATCTCACCATAATATGTAACCATTCCTAATATATCTTAATATACTACAATAACTTCAGCGACCACCTGTAATTGGCTTTATTCTTAATCAAATTATCTTTATGTTTTATAATTTATTATATGCTGTATGTTGTCCTTTTAAATAAATAAAATAAATAAAATTCTTAAAATCAATTAAATCTATTTATGTATGATGAATATTTCTTAAATAAGTCTGAGATTCTAGGGTACTTTACTTTTTACTTATAAGTCATCAATTAATAAAATTCATTGGTTGGGCAATGATTATGGTTATCTGACTGATGTATTCTTCCATTCTATTAAGGACTATAAGGACACTTTATTGAACATTTATAAAAAACACACCCTCCAATTAAATGTGTTATTTTCTGGTTTGCATATTTATATGTATACAATTTGAAGGAAAGGATAGAAGATAGAAATTCCATTATGTTATTTTTTTTTACAATGCAAAAAGGTTTTTTTTTGTGTAAGTTAATGTTTGTATTATTTTCTGTGATTTTGTTTTCGATGTGCATTTCTTCATGTAATAAAAATAATATAAATGATATTTATTATGATCATTCCAAGGGCTTATGTTGCTCTATGAAACAAAGCTGTTTTCAGTCCTTTAAAAAAGTGCTCTTGCTTTGTGCACTGCGGACAACTGGAGGCAATCCCACTTTATAAGACCACTCACACTTAAGCATCGATCTTAGTAAGCCGCTTTGTTGGCTCTGTCCAACTCCTTTGGGGAGTTGTCACTCTGTGATCCAGAAGACCCGAGTGTGAGATGCCTCCAAGATAGCTCTTTTCTCTGACACAGCTCTGTATTTATATAAAGGGCAATATACGCCGTAAATGATTAAATAAAAATATATATTATTATGAGGGTAAAATTTATATTTAGATAGGTAGGTTTGAATAAGAAATTTTGAAATCGTGGTTTTTCTGTGTTTGTCTACAGTCAGTCAAAAACGATTTATCATTCAATAAAAAAATGAAATAATAATCAAAATAGTCGGCCCTAGACCCCCACTGTGATATGTCTGCAAGTTTCTGTGTGATTTGGGGAATATGTTGGATCATACCTTAGACGGTAGACGAGTGACTATAAAACACTATGGAGTCTTTTGTTTGATATTAATTAACATAAAATTATCTTTGAACCATTGCAGACATTTTTATGTCGTAAATGAAGAAAATATCACTTATTAAGTTGTTGACATAGTGGCAAATGCATTGAACTCATAATCTGGTGAACGTGGGTTCGAATGCATCCATAAACTATTTGATTAATTTATAATTAAAAAAAATATTTACAATAACTTTGTATTTACCACGAATTTTTGAGTATTTTCGATCGAACTTTTTCGAAGCTAACCGCTTCTATCTCCGGATAAACTTATACTTAATCAGAATGTGTACACGTGCTAAACAATAGCCAAGGACAAACTTATACTAAATCAGAATGTGTGCACGCGCTAACTAATAGCCAAGGACAAACTTATACTAAATCAGAATGTGTAGGTACACGTGCTAAAGAATAGCCAAGGACAAACTCATACTAAATCAGAATGTGTGCACGCGCTAGCTAATAGCCAAGGACAAACATATACTAAATCAGAATGTGTGCACGCGCTAACCAATAGTCAAGGACACACTTATTTTTTATTTATTTGAATCTTCTTGTACATATAATTAGTACACTGGCGGGCTTAAATTCAACACGTATTAGCAGGAACAGCTTGCGTTGTTAAAACGTGAGCATTTGGATGACACGTGCCTTAAATTCAACACGAGTTTTTAAGTGCATTAGCGCAACGAACTAGTGCCTAATTCGAGGCAGTACTTGCCTCCTAATCAAGACGTAATGGTAAATACGCCTTCGGGTACTTAAATATACCTTTGATACTCAAAGCAAAACCTTTTGTAGTGAATTTTGCTATGAGGCACCGGCTTTGAATAATGCTTCCATTCTTTTCTATGATCATCGTTAGGCGGGTAATTGAATATACCCAATTGAATGCAGTGCCTTTTTAGATGAGACGAGACTGGCGTATGGGGATACACGCATGTATCGTGCTTATTTTTTATAAGGTGATGTACACCCGCACACCTGTCGTTGGTTAGCCCATATTGTGGGATATACCGTGATGGTATGAATAAATGAACGAATGAATATTCAATTTGTACAAAACATTTGGATGTTTCTATTTGAAAAATGATGTTTAAATATCATAATAGGGCGTAACATTGGATTCGTCTCGGGCGCCCGTGTTATTGTGGGGCCCCGAAGGCCTCGTTGAGCATGATTGATTAGGGTCCCTGGTCAATACGGGAGCCCGATGGCCGTTTGGTCGTTTTTGTACCTGTTTCATAATAGATTTGTTAATTATTGGTTTGATAGCATTGTTGATGATTTAGTAAATGGAGGATGGTGAAGATACGACAGCTTGTAGGATTAAAATTGAGAATGAATGATAGAAAATTCGGCAAGCATTTTACAAATAAATGAAAGACCATTTAATGGGATATAAATCAGCAGAACTATATTATATATATATGACACTATTTAACACTGAATCAAAGAATGATGCTGAAGGATGTTCGTCAAATCACGGTCTGCCTCTTCGATCTGCTGATCGTACCACACTAGCTATTTTTATTAATTCTAAAGAATTTCTCAGTTCTTCTTTTGAAGTAGGTATCTGGATATATACTTTTTCCATCTGGATATACTCTTCTTTCATCTGGATATATAATTCTTTCATCTGGATATATGATTCTTCCATAGGGATATGCTCTTCTTTCATCTGGATAAATGCTTCATTCATATGAATATATGCTTCGTTCATCTGAATATATGCTTCTTTTATTTAGATATATGTTTCATTCATCTGGTTATATGCTTCTTACATCTACATATATGCTTCTTACATCTAGATGTATGCTTCTTTCATCTGGATATATGCTTTTTTCATCTGGATGTATGCTTCTTTCATATGAATATATGCTTCGTTCATCTGAATATATGCTTCTTTTATTTAGATATATGTTTCATTCATCTGGTTATATGCTTCTTACATCTAGATATATGCTTCTTACATCTGGATGTATGCTTCTTTCATCTGGATACATGCTTTTTTCATCTGGATGTATGCTTCTTTCATATAAATATATGCTTCGTTCATCTGAATATATGCTTCTTTTATATAGATATATGTTTCATTCATCTGGATGTATGCTTTTTTCATCTGGATACATGCTTTTTTCATCTAGATGTATGGTTCTTTCATTTGGATATATGCTTCTTTCATCTGGATGTATGTTTCTTTCATCTGGATGTATGCTTCTTTCATCTAGATATATGCCTCTTTCATATCCTTCCATTCGTTTTTATCGTTTCTCCTTTGTTGTATTTTGGTTATAAATTGATAAATAAAGGGACACAATGAAAGGCATTATCGGTGAGTGTTGCGTAAGTGCATAAAGTGATCACGCAGACAATAGGAGGTTGATATGTTTTTCTCAATTTATTCTTTTAAAATATTCACTTCGTCATTATTGACGTAGGTACTTACTAATTACCTATTTGTTTAGTAGATACTAAACAAACAATTTTAATATAGGTAGTTATGTAAAAATTAGTTGGGCTCGGTAACGGGATAGGGTTATGCTTACGACTCACGGTTAATTCTTCCTTATATAGATATAATTGAAAAGAGTTACGAAAGACATGATCAAATTATCAAAAGATAATTATTATTAAATGACAAATAAAATTAAATGGCGATTTTTTTAAATTGCGTTAGTTGGCAATTAAAATTATATTATTAATGATGCCATATTACCGCCGGCAAAGAGAATGAGACAGACATATTTTGACAGTAAATAATTGCTTTATAAAAAGTCAATTAATATTAAAACGACGTTAAAAATATGTAGGTAGGTATCTACTTTTTTATTTTTGAAGTAGCATTTTGATAATTTTCAGCTGTCATGTTTAAAGAAGCCCTGAGATTATTGTGGTCAGATAATGAATAAAGATGATAGTCCCCCCCCCCTATGCTCCCTGTTGGAAGATCAACAATAGTTTTGATAATATGTGGTGTCACTAAATTGCGAGTCAACTCGGACTTGACAATAAATGAGTCCACTTCTTACCATTTTAATACATCAAGATCTCAAAAAGTTTTTCTGAGTAAAACTAACTATATGCTAAATTCTTATATTAATAGAGCTTGTACTGGGTACAATAGAAATTGTTTGAGGAATCCGGAGTTGGATATGTTTGCTTCAAGTTTTTATGTATTCAAAAAAAATGTAAATTTGTTGGATATTTAATCTGTGCTGTTTTTTTGTGCACATCTTTAACTTTTTAATTATGCCCCTTTAACTTAATTTTAATTTATTATTGTTAATACATTGAGACACGTGAGGTAAATCATAATATGAGTTTCTAGTGGTCGATGCTTCCCCCCTACTCCCCTCCCTACCTCTCTCCTTTCCCACCCTGTTTTCATATTTGTTAATAAATGTATACATATTATGTACGTAATATATTTCTAAATACTATAATAAATTGGCAACATAAAAATTATCTCTGTATATTTGTATGTATAAATCTTAATTGTATTGCTGTTGTATTCTATAAAATAAAATAATAAAATAAATAAACAAACTAATAATCGAATATTTTTATTATTGCATATGCGCAAACATTGGATTTTTTTCCTGTCGGGAGTCAAAGATATTTTTTAACAGATTTTTAATTATCTCAATAGAGACGAAGTTGGAATATTTATTGTAGGAGATCCGGGAAATCAAGGCACCTACAGGGGTTACGTAAGCCCTGTAGGTGCCTTGATTTCCCGGTTCTCCTACAATAAATATTCCAACTACGTCTCTATTGAGATAATTAAAAATCTGTTAAAAAACTAACAATTAACTTAAGGGATTTTAGATTTTAACCATGCGTTGAACCCTTATTTATAGAGAAAAAAAACATGCCTTATAATTAATTAGTACCTATTTACATAATATGTTTTTTACTCCTCACTAACTGAAGGGGATATATGGGGGGGATATGAATTCGATATTTAAGGTTATTTTTTGTTGCTGATTATCAACTAGTACCTATCATGCTGAGATTGTATTCTGAAAGTTTCATCACAATGTATCTGTGTGTGTGTGCTGTGTACCTTCTATGTGCTATGTACAGAGAGTTTATTCAACTTTACCGATTATAGACTAAAGTACACATTTGATTATTTGTAAATTTTGCATTTGATTTTGAAAGATATCTGAATAGTTCTTCTCAATTTTTTTAACAGACAAATATTTCAAAGTGACCCCAAGCTCAGGAAACTTAGATTGGATATTATTATTTTCAAATTTATAAAAAGGCATAATACCACTTTCATAAAATGACATTGAAGAATTATCAAGTTTTCATAATAAAATATTTAAATAAAAAAAATAATAAACTCATCTCATATTTTCCATACATAATTTGAATACTTTATAGAATGATGGCTTGTTAGTGAGAAGTGTGACGTTGGCCACAACCCACTCATTTTTTTTAACGTTTTTGTTAGAACAAAAACTAGTTTTTCCGAGGTTACAAATATTATTTTTGGGAAAGTTACTGGTAAGTAGTTATGATGATTTCACTGCCGTAGCACAGTTGGTAAAACGTTCGGTTTCTGTGCGGGCGTTGTGGGTTCGATTCCCAGCAGAGGAGAAATTTATTTAAAATTCATTTCTCACGCAAATATTGTTTTTCTGGGCTGGAAACACTGGTTAGTTGTAAGAAATTGCCATGCGGCAATAAACTCCCCGCTTGCGCAGGGTGCAAGGAAGTGTTCATTACATATTATTATTATTATTATTTCACAAAGATCCAATAACAAGTTGCCACTTTTTAATTTTAAAAAATTTGATGGTTTTACATATCTTCTGTTGGAAATCGAACTTGAGACACCAAAACCAAAGTTAAATGATTTATCACTATGTCTCGCGGATTGACGTCTGTTAGAAGGACAACTAATCAAACATTATAAATGATGGAATCATTGCGCAGAAAACGAGTACCTACCTATTGCTGTTTTTTTATTAGATGGTAGGTATATGCGCAAACCTCCCCTGCCGCTCTACAACGAAAATTGTCAATATGTTTGTATATAATCTATTCGAAGTAATGGAATATTAAATTTGGAGTGGTATGTTTGAGTTGTCCCAGCACTACGACCACTTTTGATCTATTGCGCTCAAGTAATGGAGTAAATATCTTGGAGCTAGTCCAACCGAGTGGACATAATTTTGGAAAGTTGGTTAATGAGTGATTCGGAGAGGGATAGAAGAGTCAGAGAGAGAATTGACGTATGTTCTAAGATAATATTTCTACTCAGAAAGAGATCTTTCATTACTCCCTCATACATCCTTTATTACCTACACATATCCCAACATCGTCCTCTTACACATGCAAACATACCGTCATCCTCACAAATACACTTAAAAAATTTACTCTTTTATATGTTTATGCTTGTGCATGCTATAATATTCCTAAAACGGTATTAGACACCTGTCCCGAAGGCAGAAGAAGAAGAGGCAGATGTAGGTTGAGATGGCTGGACGACGTGCTGTACGATATAAGAGAAATGGACCTGATAAATTGGAGAATACTGGCGGTCGATAGGGAGGGATGTAGACGTTTTCTGGAGGAGGCCAGGGTCCGTAGCGGACTGTAATGCCAATGATGACGATGATGATGCATGCTATAATGTATGCTAGTGAGACATGAGCATGGCAGAAGACGTATTATATTAGAATTAACGCGGTTGAAATGAGGTCACTAAGACGAATGTGTGGTAAAACAATGTACCTATAATAGAATAAGAAATGAGGATATTAGACGAGAATGTATGATTGAAAGAGATATCGTAAGTAAGATGAAAATAAACGTCCCTAGGTGGCTTGGCCACATAGAAAGAATGAGTGTGACCGAATATTTTTATTATTGCATATGCGCAAACATTGGATTTTTTTCCCTGTCGGGAGTCAAAGATATTTTTTAACAGATTTTTAATTATCTCAATAGAGACGAAGTTGGAATATTTATTGTAGGAGAACCGGGAAATCAAGGCACCTACAGGGCTTACGACCTGTCATCGGCTGGTTTACGTGATCACTTTATGCGCTTGCGCAACGTTCACCAATTATGCCTTTTAATGAGATCCCTATCAATTCAATTTTGAAAGTTCTATATATTGTAATACTGAAATTCTTTTCGCTTGAAAATAAGGAATTTTTACTACAGCCATCTATTTACAAAAAAAAAAAACAATTCTCTCAATAGATGGCGTTCCAACAAAATAAATAAAAATAATAAGATTATTGTTCATAATTTCACCCATAGATGGCTGTAGTAAAAATTCCTTATTTTCAAGCGAAAAGAATTTCAGTATTACAATATATAGAACTTTCAAAATTGAATTGATAGGGATCTCATTAAAAGGCATAATTGGTGAACGTTGCGCAAGCGCATAAAGTGATCACGTAAACCAGCCGATGACAGGTCGTAAGCCCTGTAGGTGCCTTGATTTCCCGGTTCTCCTACAATAAATATTCCAACTTCGTCTCTATTGAGGTAATTAAAAATCTGTTAAAAAATGAGTGTGACCGTCTGACAAAAAATTACAGATATAAGGCTGATAAAAGAGGAACGAAAAGTAGAGGTCGGCCAAGGAAAAGTTAAAGCATAAATAGAATTTTGAAAGATGTAGACGATAGAAGTAAGAACAGAAGAGGAGCGTGTGTGAGACGATGCATGGACGTGAACGAAGCGAGGAATGTATGTCAAGAAAGAGGAGTCTGGCGTTCGATTCTCTCTGCCTACCCCAAATAGGGAATGGGCGTGATAGGACGGTGGTTACTTTTATACCTTGAAGTAGGTAAATTGAGAATTTATGTAGCAAAAATGCAGTTGAAATGAGATCGCTAAGAAGAATCTGTAATAGAACGATGTATGACAGGGTCAGAAATGAGGACATAAGGAAATAATGTAGGATAAAGAAAGACGTTATTAATAGAATGAAAGTGAACACATTGAGATGGTTTGGCCACATGGGGAGAATGAATGAGGAACGCCTGACGAAGAAAATATACATTGCGGACAGGAATGGAATGAGAGGTCGGAGCCGCCCATCAAGGAATCGATGGTACGTCCATGTGAATGGTATTTTGAAAGACGGAAATGTTAGAAGCGTGAACAAAAGACGATCATGTATAAGACGATGTATGAATGTTGACGAGGCGATGAATGTATGTCAAGATAGAAGTAAGTGACGTTCGGTTCTCTCTGCCTACCCCGTGAGGGATATGGCGTGATGGTATAGATGTATGTAAAAATGTAAAGCGTAAATATTGTCCAACTGTCGATTTGTTCAGGAGAACTTTGTTCTCTTAACATATCGACAATGTATCAAGCCAGAATACGCGAGAATTGTATGGAGAGGTCTACTTTTTTCACGGCTTTTCCAACTTTGAAGTCAAAAAACACCAACTTAGAGGCTTCGCAGCATATATGTTCCATACACGGATTTACTCAGAATTCGGAGTAGAACATTTCGTGTGTCTGTGTGTGTGTGTGTGTCTGTGTGTCTGTGTGTCTGTGTGTCTGTGTGTGTGTGTGTCCGTCCCCCCCTTATAACTTTTGATCCGCTCAATTTACAGAGCCTAAAATTTCAGAATATATAAACAGTTACAGGCCTACAAAACTTTTATACTCGGAATTTTGAATTTTTGTTTCAGTCAGGGGTTATCAACTTTTGAATTTTTATTTTATTTTTCCATATATCTCAGAAACCATAAACGCTAGAACGCTGAAAATTGGTACAAACATAGACAAATACAAAATCTCAAATTAGTTTTTTCAAAAAAATTCCAGGGTTTCTCAAACATTTTTAATTAAGAAAAATATTTTTTTTATGATAAATTTATGAGTTTAACTGCCTATATTTCCAAAACTTTTACAATTATCGAAAAAAGCCGAAACACCCCAACTAGATAATTTAATTTTCTATAAAAAATATTAACATTGTAGTAGAAGATCTCAATTTTTTTTTAACAATTTTTTTAAAAATTGAATTTAGTGACGACATCGCTTCATACATTTTGTATGGCAGTCGCCTATACACAATATGTAAGAAGACTTAATAGTTTGATACGTCATCTCCAAACATACATACATACCATCATGCTATTTGCATATTCTGGGTAGGAAAAAGGATCTTCCTCCATACTATCCTATCTTGACATACATACCTACATATGTTGTATAGAAAACAAAATATCTGAAAATATTCAATAATTTGTATCTATGGGTTTATAGTTTGGTACATATTCTTCAACTATACATACTATCGCTATCGACAGTTGGATCTCATGTGTTACATGCAACTAGTTGGTATTACCTGACAACAGGCTTCGCTTAGCGAGGTAATGAATTCCATTGTAATCCAACTGTCGATTTGTTCAGGAGAACTTTGTTCTCTTAACATATCGACAATGTATCAAGCCAGAATACGCGAGAATTGTATGGAGAGGTCTACTTTTTTCACGGCTTTTCCATCTTTGAAGTCAAAAAACACCAACTTAGAGGCTTCGCAGCATATATGTTCCATACACGGATTTACTCAGAATTCGGAGTAGAACATTTCGTGTGTCTGTGTGTGTGTGTGTGTCTGTGTGTGTGTGTGTGTGTGTGTCCGTCCCCCCCTTATAACTTTTGATCCGCTCAATTTACAGAGCCCAAAATTTCAGAATATATAAACAGTTATAGGCTTACAAAACTTTTATACTCAGAATTTTTTTTTGAGTCAGGGGTTATCAACTTTTGAATTTTTACTTTATTTTTCCATATATCTCAGAAACCATAAAAGCTAGAACGCTGAAAATTGGTACAAATATAGACAAATACAAAATCTCAAATTCTTTTATTCAAAAAAATTCCAGGGTTTCTCAAACATTTTTTATTTAGAAAAATATTTGTTTTATGATAAATTTATGAGTTTAACTTCCTATATTTCCAAAACTTATACACTTATCGAAAAAAGCCGAAACACCCCAACTAGACAATTTAATTTTCTATAAAAAATATTAACATTGTAGTAGAAGATCTCAATTTTGTTTTTAACAATTTTTTTAAAAATTGAATTTAGTGACGACATCGCTTCATACATTTTGTATGGCAGTCGCCTATACACAATATGTAAGAAGACTTAATAGTTTGATACTTCATCTCCAAACATACATACCATCATGCTATTTTCATATTCTGGGTAGGAAAAAAGGAACTTCCTCCATACTATCCTATCTTGACATATGTACATACCTACATATATTATGTTGTATAGAAAACAAAATATCTGAAAATATTCAATAATTTGTATTTATGGGTTTATAGTTTGGTACATATTCTTCAACTATACATACTATCGCTATCGACAGTTGGATCTCATGTGTTACATGCAACTAGTATTTAAGTTAAGTTATATTGTATTAATTTGTTGTAAGTATTATGGAAATAAATAAATGAAAAAATTAAAATATGGGTGATAATTATAAATTAGCCTATCGTTTCCTCCTCATTCCACAGCCCGGAGTTGGGCTTGCGAATTCTCCGACTATAGGCTAAATAATTGTTCCGGGAGAGGCCACGGTATGTTCACTTGTCCCGACCATGGGTCTGTAGTCTGTAGAGTGATCCATGGATCCTCTGGGCACCGATCCATGGATCATGATCTACGGAGACAGAACTATACACGTGGTTTGGTGCCTTTGAGACGCCGCCCGCTGATCTACAAAGGAGACGCCGACCGATCAGAGGGTGACCAAACTTTTTTTATATGTACGGTTCTTACAAATAGGCATGCATTTCGTAATTCATACTATAAAATATTTTCTACCTATTCATTCATAACATTGGGGCATATCCAACAATGTAGGTAACCAGTTAAGGGTGACCGGGTGTGCATATCCATAACATATCAATAATGATTTGCCAGATTGTTATCATGATATGCCGAATTGTTATAATGATTTGCCTGATTCTTATAATGATTTGCCTGAATCTTATAATGGTTTGTCAGATTGTTATAATGATTTGCCTAATTCTTATAATGATTTGCCTAATTCTTATAATGGTTTGTCAGATTGTTATAATGATTTGCCCAATTCTTATAATGGTTTGTCAGATTGTTATAATGATTTGCCTGAATCTTATAATGGTTTGTCAGATTGTTATAATGATTTGCCTAATTCTTATAATGATTTGCCTAATTCTTATAATGGTTTGTCAGATTGTTATAATGATTTGCCCAATTCTTATAATGGTTTGTCAGATTGTTATAATAATTTGTATGATTCTTATAATGATTTGTTATATTGTTATAATGATTTGCCTGATTCTTATACTGGTTTGTCATATTGTTATAATGATTTGCCTGATTCTTATAATGGTTTGTCAGATTATTATAATGATTTGTAAGATTCTAATATTGATTTGTTAGATTGTTATAATGATTTGCCTGATTCTTATAATGGTTTGTCAGATTGTTATAATGATTTATTTTATAAGATTCTTTTAATGATTTGCCATATTCATGTCCTAATGATTTGTCGCCTAGGTGCTGAATACATTAAATTTATTTTATTATATTAAGTTTTTCCTGATGTTTTTTTTTAGCGTGATCTTATTCGATAAGAACCTACTGGAAGAAAGAAATTAGGTATTTGAAGATGATTTTTCAAAAAAAATAATATTTTGTTGTATGTAGGTATCTACCTACGCTCCATTTAGATTGTAATGCTTAGATATTAGATATTGATATTGTATTGTTGATTAAAAAATAACACATAATTCAACACATTCGGGTGCTTTTAATTTTCATGATCAACAAAAAATTTTCAGTTGTTAGTGCAGACATGGTCACCCTACACCGATGACAAGGCGCACGATCTCTCGTTCTATGCATCAAACAGGACAGTAGGGTGCGCATACCTTTCACTCGAGCGCCGGAATAGTATTTCTGATGCTGTGGTAATCACCCGCCCGCACAGCGGCAAACCAACGTTCGAATGAAAATTCAAATTCTTCATTTGTCCCTCTCCGACCGGCGCCAATCATACAAGAGGGAGCGAGACAGACATATAGGTTCGTGACCAATCGCCGACGACAAACGCTACAATTGAAAGGATAAATTATTCCGAGGTAATATTTCTTCGGTGCCAAAGAGAATTAGCTAATGGCAATTTGTAAAAAGTAAAAAATACTCATTCGTATCAAAAATGTTTGTTTAGATTGAAAACAAAACTTTTCTACAAAATCAAATCAATGAATTTTCAGATGAAGTGTATTTTTATAAAATAAATTATTCAGTATTCATTCATTTGTTGTGAGGCGCCGCCTTCGAATAGTACTTTCACTCTATTATATAATCATTGTTTTCGGATGTCCCGTAATAAGCGCCCTTGAGGTGAGGTTATCACAAAAACGGCGCTATAAAAATCACCCCAATTTATTATTATTATTGATAATAATGAGCTGAAAAACGAAAATACTACTAGAAAAATAACATTTCACAAGAATTAGCAATGAGGTTCATTCTGAATGTAGTACCTTTTAAGGTGAGACGTGACTGGTGTGTGCGGATACACGCAGATGTCGTGCTTTCTTTTATAAGGTAATAATGCTCACCCGATTATTGAATTAGGTATGTACCTACAGTATTTAACTAACTAGATTTATTGACTATGCTATAGGGAACTGATCCTCCACCCATCTAATCCCGGTCTGTTTCCTGATCTTATGCAACCAAGTCATCTCCTTCAGGCCAACTCATCTTCGTCCCACTATATTATATATTTTCTTTGAAATAAATAAATAAATAAATATTTTTAGTCTATTTTCTACATACTATGCCCTATTCTGATTCATTTCAGAGTATGAAAACGTCTGAAACCAACGGGCGATCATGGATAAAAGGATTTTATACGCGCTGTGTCAAGTAATGATTCCCGTATATGTAAATGCAAGCAACTTTTTTACATTTCTCATATACTAAAATTCAGACGGATATATTTTAGTATATGAGAAATGTCAAAAAGTTGACTGCATTTATACGGGACTCATTACGTCACACCGCGCGGATTTTCGTACTGTGAAACGAATCTGGGGGGCAAGTCTGGTCCAATCGGCGTAATCAAAACCATCGTGATTACTCATATCATGGATATAATTATCATATAGAGTTCTATGACATTTAAAGATATTTTAAGATATTATTATTACTTGAATTGGACATAATATTATGTCCTATTCTGATTCGTTTAAATTTATCCGTCTGATTTTTAGTATATGAGAAATGTCAAAAAGTTGACTGCATTTATACGGGACTCATTACGTCACACTGCGCGGATAAAATCATTTTATCCACGGTCACCCGTGGGTATAGACGTTTTCGTACTCTGAAAACGAATCAAAATAGGACATACTATGTATTTTAATTATGGATAATTTTAATTCCCTCATTAGCTGTGAATTAGTATGACGAAGGAACGTTCAGTACCGAAACCTGTCGCCTAAATCTACAACTAATGTGATGAATACAAAGCTTCAAAAACGTTTCGTAAAAAAATGATTCGAAATCGTCGAAATCAATATTTTCCCGCGTTCCAAATTCAATTTGTACAAAATAACCCCGCCATATTAAAAAAATATTTGTTTTTAGAACGCACGTTTTCGTCTTTGTCTATGGTCGAGTTGGCTGGCGCATGGCGCCGCCGGCGGGAAACCTCGTTTGAAAAGAGAACAGACTGTGTCCTGTCTGCCTTGTCTATGGTCGCGGCTAATTAATGGACGACCATTTTCTACTTGTGTGTCTCTCTCTTGTAAATTCGGTGTAACGGCGCGCATCCATAATGGCGGCATTATATCAAATAATACTTATTATATTCCGTAGTATTTATTATTGTTCTGTTTTGTCTGTGGATGCAGCTCATCAAATGGGAGATGGAATATATTATAACTGTTTTGATAGTATGTATAATTTGTCTATGGCAGGGATTTTGTTGAAGACAAGTTGTATCTTACCAAATCACTCCTCAAAGTAATCAAATCTTTTACCTATGGAAATTTTCAGCATTTTCATTACCTAAGTTTGTTAAATTATTTTTGATTTATTTATTTCATTATGAAAACTTGATAATTGTTCAATGTCATTACATAAAAGTGGTGTGTCTTTTTGCAATTTGAAAAATTAAAATATCTAATTTTATGTTTTCCTAGCTTGGGGTCACATTGAAATATTTATTTATTTATTTACGGTAAAAAAACACTTACACAAGAAAAGTATCTACAAATACAAAGATACATCATCTTAAGTTAAAAAATTTAAAGAAAAAAATATGCATAGTTACACATATTATGAATATATAAGTGAAAATGAAAATAGTTTTACCTTTTATATGAATAAGAATATATACTTATTCAAATACAAATTATATAAAAATCAAAAAAACAAAGAAAGTAACAATAATACAAATACCTACATAAGTATAAAAATCAAGAAAAAGATATAAAGAATATAAGAAACATATAAAATAAAATTAAAAATGAAAAAATAGAAAAAACACAATTGAAAATGTTACGAAAACAATACCGATCTCAGTTCGATGTTCAAGTTGTATAAGCTTACATTGAAAATGTCAGCAACAAAGGCATATTATTATGAGAGACAGTTAAAAAAATTAAGAAGCACTGATCAGAAATTCTTCAAAATCTAATGAGGTTTAAGCGAGTATTAGAAATACAAATTTGATAAATTTGAAAAGATCGAATGGGTAATTAAGTCTATAATCGATAAAGAAAAATAAACACGCCGTACACAGTTATTACATAGTACGTACCTGCACAGCTCACACACATACAGATACATTGTGATGAAACTTTCAGAATACAATCTCAGCATGATACTAGTTGATAATATGCAATAAAACAAAAAATGCGAATTCATAACTCCCCACTGTGTCCCCTAAGGGTAGTGAGGAGTAAAAACAATTTTTGTTTAATTATTTGTAATTTTGTGGCGTCATAATGAATCTTAAACAATATCAAAATTTCTCATAAGTGGTGTATACAAAATAATTAATAATTAAAAAAAAATATTTTACAATAAATAAAATATTGCGAAATTCGAAAAGACTCAAATGAGTACCTACTTTAGTCTAAAATCGATAAAGTAGAATAAACACGGCGTACATAGCACATAGTATACAGCACACATATCCAATATGTCTCAAAACTCTAACCAACATCTTTCCAATATCCCTCAAAAAATTATATTCAATATCTATGTATAAAATATGCCTCAACACTCTATCCAATATGTCTCAAAACTCTATCCAATATCTATCCAACATGTCTCAAAACATCCAACATCTTTCCAATATGCCTCAAAAAATTATATTCAATATCTATCAAATATGTCTCAAAACTCTATCCAACATCTTTCCAATATGCCTCAAAAAATTATATTCAATATCTATCAAATATGTCTCAAAACTTTATCCAATATCTATCCAATATGTCTCAATACTCCATCCAATATCTTTCCAATATTCTATTCATTCAAAATATTCTAAATAATATTCTATTATCTATCAAAAATGTCTCAAAACTCTATCCAATATCAATCCAATATCTTTACAATATGCCTTAAGATATTTTATTCAATATTTATCAAATATGCCTCAAAACTCTATCCAATATCTATCCAATATGCCTCAAAACTCAATTTTAGTTTATCGATTTCCAAATTCTGTTTGATAAATTATGACAGGCACAAATTATACTTCTTAGGGCGTGTTGCCAAGATGTTTAAAAAAATCCTCTATCTGAAATTGTTTTGATAATATAATTTTGTCTATGGCAAGTAGACGACAATAATGACGAAGATGAAAGAAAGTAATTAATATCGAATGTGGCGACATCTTTGGATGTCGGAAGTGCACCAGTTAATTTTTTCTTTGCCGTTGTGTTAAATTGTCTATGGCAGTTTAATTGAGGCTGTTTTTTTTATTATTAGTGAGTGAATGATTGTCCTCTGTCATAAGTTTCAAAGGGAGTTTTTTTTTTGACGTTTCAATTTGGTTTTTAATAAGACGTTAAGAAATTCATCATTTTTATGTCATGGCTTTGAAATATACGCTCAAGTCTGGACTGTTTTATGAATTTAATTCATTCTTGTTATATTTGTGTGCATAATAGGACAGGTACAGTGAGAAAAAATGAAATAATTCCGTATAAAAAATCGAAAATTAAGATTTTCTTAAAATATAAGTATTTCTTGGTGTATTTTTTTTTTTCAAACTGACAATTTTAATAGGAAAATTAGTTTTTTTATTAAAATTAAAACAAACGATTTGTATTTTTTACTTCATGTTTATCTAACGTGTTGTGGCTCTTGTAAACGCCTATGACCTTGGGCATACGCGATGCATACATACCATCATGCCATGTTACGGGGCTATCGGAGAGAACCGAGCGCCATACTCCTCTATTTTCAAAATATTTCCTTTTTTCACATGGTCATGCCATCCATTTCTGGGGCGGCCCTTGCTATTCACTCCATATCTTACACCCGTGAATATTTTTGGTCGACCTTTCATCGTTCATTCTTTCAATACCCCGAATTCAGTAATTATTGTAACTAAAATAGGAACATACTACTTTCATTCATTCATACCTTCACGGAATATCCCACAATGTGGGGTAACCAGCGAAAGGTGTGCGGGTGTGCATTGCCTTATAAAAGGTAGCACAACATATCTGTGTATACCCACACACCAGTCTCGTCTCACCTAAAAAGGCACTATATTCAGAATGGGTGGTGAACCTCATTGCTGAACTATGTGAGATGTTATTGTTGCCTGTTGTATTTTCGATTACCCGGCTCTTACGGGACACTCGAAAACAATAATAGAAAAGAGTGGAAGCACTATTCTAAGCCGGTGCCTCACAAGTAAAGGAACATACTAAAATTGTAGATTTTTGATTAACGGTCTTATTTCAGCGTTATAAAATATAAACTTGGATTAAATGAAATAGGAACGTACCTATATTGGCCGGAACGTTCTTAAAAAGTCACAGAATCAGATGAAAATTATTTTGAATAATTATGAAAATGATGAAAATTTCATAATTTTCAAAATTATTCATAATACGTCTGATTCAGTAACTTTTTAAGAGCGTTCACACATCATTCACACAATATCTCACCATAATATGTATTTCTGTGTATTTTCTGTGATTTTGTTTTCGATGTGCATTTCTTCATGTAATAAAAATAATATAAATGATATTTATTATGATCATTCCAAGGGCTTATGTTGCTCTATGAAACAAAGCTGTTTTCAGTCCTTTAAAAAAGTGCTCTTGCTTTGTGCACTGCGGACAACTGGAGGCAATCCCACTTTATAAGACCACTCACACTTAAGCATCGATCTTAGTAAGCCGCTTTGTTGGCTCTGTCCAACTCCTTTGGGGAGTTGTCACTCTGTGATCCAGAAGACCCGAGTGTGAGATGCCTCCAAGATAGCTCTTTTCTCTGACACAGCTCTGTATTTATATAAAGGGCAATATACGCCGTAAATGATTAAATAAAAATATATATTATTATGAGGGTAAAATTTATATTTAGATAGGTAGGTTTGAATAAGAAATTTTGAAATCGTGGTTTTTCTGTGTTTGTCTACAGTCAGTCAAAAACGATTTATCATTCAATAAAAAAATGAAATAATAATCAAAATAGTCGGCCCTAGACCCCCACTGTGATATGTCTGCAAGTTTCTGTGTGATTTGGGGAATATGTTGGATCATACCTTAGACGGTAGACGAGTGACTATAAAACACTATGGAGTCTTTTGTTTGATATTAATTAACATAAAATTATCTTTGAACCATTGCAGACATTTTTATGTCGTAAATGAAGAAAATATCACTTATTAAGTTGTTGACATAGTGGCAAATGCATTGAACTCATAATCTGGTGAACGTGGGTTCGAATGCATCCATAAACTATTTGATTAATTTATAATTAAAAAAAATATTTACAATAACTTTGTATTTACCACGAATTTTTGAGTATTTTCGATCGAACTTTTTCGAAGCTAACCGCTTCTATCTCCGGATAAACTTATACTTAATCAGAATGTGTACACGTGCTAAACAATAGCCAAGGACAAACTTATACTAAATCAGAATGTGTGCACGCGCTAACTAATAGCCAAGGACAAACTTATACTAAATCAGAATGTGTAGGTACACGTGCTAAAGAATAGCCAAGGACAAACTTGGGTGCAACTGATAATTCATGCAATATAAGATTGTACTCACTCTGATTTATGATTATTTATAACAATGTTTTACATAGTATTTATTTGTTTATTAAATTATTATATTTAATTAACACGTAATTAGAATGTGGAGGAGAGTCCGCGATACCGTCTAGCCACGGCGGCTGGAGAAATACCGAATGGTGCGAGTAGGAGGAGATCATTTTTATAAGTTTCGCTTGCGTTGGCAGCCATGCTATGAAGTAATGGATTGGTGGACATCACAAGGATGTTCCGCTACAGCTACAATAGAGGGACAACGAGGAATAGGAAGACGTCAGATGTCATGGCTCCGCAACATTCGTGAGTGGACCGGCATCAGAGACGTCAGCGAATTGTTAGAGATGCCTTCTCAGCAGTGAACGCCGGAAACTGATATGGCACGAAGAAGAAGAAGAAGAAACATAAAATAATTACTGACGAATGAAAGAATAATGCCAAACGAAGAAAATTTACAAACTGGCATGATGGCATGAGGTATCCTGAAAAGAGGAACAGAAGAAGATTCAATAATAGACGAATTAATAGATGATGCATGATTTTAGATGGGGCACTAGCAATTTTTTTTACCATCATCATTATCATCAACATTGGCCCTACAGCCCGTTGTGGGCCTTGGCCTCCTTCAGAATCCGTCGCCATTCCTCCCTGCACTCTGCGGCTCTCTTTCAGTTGATAAGGCCCAGCGCTCGTAAATCAATAGCAATTTTTTTAACTCGCTATTATTTCAAGGTGACCTCGGGCTCAGGAAACTCGAAATTTATTATTTTTATTTTAAAATTGGTAAAAAGGCACATCATTTTTTATAAAATGATCATGTTTTGGTAGTAAAATATTTAATTAAAAAATAATTTAACAAAACTCATTTCATGAAGTTACTGTAAATTTTACTTAAAAAATATAAATACTTTGTGGAGTGACTCGGTAGTGGGGAGTATATAGTTGGCTACAACCCACTCATTTTATCTTGAAGCAAGTCTAGCACCTCATCTATAATCATGCATCATCTATTTATTCGTCTATTCTTGAATCTTCTTTCGTCCCTTTATTCAGGATCTCTTACGCCATGGTAAAATAGTAAATCACTTTCATAAAACGGCATTGAAGTATTATCAAGTTTTCATAAAAAAATATTTAAATCAAAAATAATTTTACAAATTTATAACATGAAAATGCTGAAAATTTTCCATACAAAATTTGAATACTTGTGGAGTGACTTGTTAGTGACGGGTTTAGCGTTGGCCATAACCCATTCGTTTTTATATTGCTTCTCGGGCAACTAACAGGTACTATGTCAACTAATAATTTAACACGCATCCAATAACAAGTTGCCACATTCCGGAGACTTACGATATTAATCGTCACACAATGTTAAAACTGAGTCTCCGCCAGGAATCGAATCCGGGACCTTTGGATCAGCAATCAGATACCTAACCAACTGAGTCACGAAGGCCGACAATTTCTTTTATTTTGATAATTTTTTTGAGATTTTCTTTCTCTCTGACTTCCAGTGTCTTTATAAATGACCGGAAGAAGTGACATTGTTAAATACTGTACTCAATCAAGAAGTGACATTGTTAAATCAATCACCGATGCCCTTCGCTCTTTCCAAGACAGTCCTTGTATTTTTAATAATAAATGGATAATTTATAATGCGACATTTTTGCGTTTTCACCTTAAGGGTTCTTGACAATAATACCTGGAAAAAATAAAAAATAAAACTACGTAATAATCACTACCTGACTTTAAAAAAAAACAAAAAGTTTTTTAACGTTTTGAATAGGTACCTACATCGAATATTTTTTTTTAATTGCATATACGCAAACATTGGATTTTGTTCCCTATCGGGAGTCAAATGATACATTTACTGACAAACTTTTGATATCTCAATAGAGACGAAGTTGGGATATTTATTTATTTATTTTGAAAATTCTTGTACATATGATTAGTACACTGGCGGGCTTATTCCCTAATGGCAATTTCTTCCAACCAACCAGAGTATATGTTAAATATACAAAACAATGTGTACCTACTATGGCAATAAGTTAATCACATTACAAAATAAATAAAGATATCAGAAGAAAAGTATAAAAAAATAAACAAAGAAGATAGCATATAAGAACAAATCATAGCAATGATAGGAAAACTAAAGGATAAGGAAATAAAGAGGAGAGGAAGATGTAATCAGGTGTTTTCAGATAAATATTTTTGCTTTAGCCTTTTCTTGAAGATGTTTAGTGAGATAGACGACGTAAAAATAAATATTATTTTAGTGAGATAGAATCATTAAAATATGACAGACTCGACACTCTCGAGTGTAGAAGAGTCTTGCACGACCAATCGCTGCTGCATAAAATTCTGAACGGTGCCATCGACTCACCTGAGCTTGTTAACCTAGTGGGTATTCATGTTACAGGTAGAATGGTTCGCCGATCTGAACTTTTACATGTTCCGGTATGTAGAACAAATATCAGAAAGAATGCTACAATTCCACGCGTATGTGATTCTCATAACACGTTGTTCTCAGACGGGGCGGGGTGGACATCTTCAATGTGAAATATGATAAGTTTCGTCGCGAGATATTGAAGGTGATACGCTCCTAATTTTCCTCCCTCGTACCCTCCTATCCATCCCAAACAAATTGTATATGTGCATGTGTGTGTGTGTGTGTGTGTGCGTGTAACATGAGTTGTTTACAGTATTTTCTTGTTATTGTTGGAAAGCTTGTTATTGGCTCTGAATTCTATGTTAAAATTTGTATTATAAAAAATGTAAATGAGCTGTTGGCTTCCCAAATAAATAATTAATTAAATAAATAAATAAATAAATAAATAAATATCAGGACTTAGGCTATTCCATAGTCTAGCTGAATGTACTTCAAATGAAGAGCTAAAAAATTCAGAATTATGAATAGGGATAGATAGTAAAGTACGTTCAGCAGATCGAAGTGGACGCCCGTGGCTTGAAAGATAAGTGAATTTATCTTTGAGATACTGAGGTAAATTTGTATTAAAAAGGACATTGTCTAGTACCTAATGACAAGATATGTATATTACGTCGTTGTCGTATCTTGGGCCAATGAAGAAGATTACGATAGTAAGAAATGTGATCGAATTTTTTTAGTCCAAAGATAAAACGGATGCAAACATTTTGAAAGCGTTCAAGTTTGTTGAGATGTTCCTCGGATATTATAGAAGAACCAAGAATCTTGAGTTCCTGGTTCTGAATATTGTATAATGGGATAGAAATTATATTATACGACAGAGCTTGCACTGACAAACTGTCTATACAAATAATAATGCAAATTTAAATAAACAGAAAATACTTTGGCTAGGCCACAGAGTCCTTCACCTCAACAGTTAAAGGTCATAGTGCTATAATTTGTGGATCATAGTTTTGGCGCTTGTATAATCGTACGTATTGTATAATATTTTGTTAGCGCTGTTTTCTGTCCCTTACAAATGAATAAATAAAATCGACAGTTGGACAATCTAGAGGAGAGTTAATATAGTTTGGAAATTTCGAACTATAACTATCCACTCTTCTCTACAGTAGTCATAAAAACAAGTGTAGCTAATTTTGTCCAAATGATCATAATATATATCCCCAGAGATGGGCAGACCTTATCCATTGGACCGTATGATTGTTGGAAATAAGGATCTCCCATCAAAGGGACCAAAGAAAACAAAATTGTCTTTCATCTTATACACTCGTACAGCTTTATGTGTACATTTTTTTTATCTTTTCTTCGGTGTCTTGCTTATTTGTTTTGTGTGTTGCCAATAAGGAAAAAAAAGTGAAATTATTGGAGCGAATGAAGTAGGTCTCGATATTTGCTCTCCACTACAATGTAATAAGTTTGTAGAACTATCATTTTACAATTTAAAAGCTTTTTTTAATTATTTATTTATTTTATTTATATATTTAATTTAAGAGAAACATACAGAAATTTATGAACCATAAATAAAACAATAACAAATATCAGTCATTTGCCAAATAGTTCCCACAACATACGTAGGTAATATAAAAAAGATCATCATTTTCATCAGTTTGTCTACGAGTATCATGTAGAGAGTGCAAATTATGAGTTTCAGTATGTTATTTTTGTGTGTATAGTTGATGCACATTTATTTTAACTATTGTACCCTAAATATAGGTACTATTGTTTTTTTTTAATGAATATGACCTTTTTAAACAAGTACATATGCATCTTCCTACGTTCCCTAAAATAAGCATAAATGCTTATGCTATAGGTGAACGAAATCGGTCGAGGCATGATTCGAACTCGCGACCACTGGATTAAAGAAAATTGCCAGTGTTTGTTTGTATATACAAAATATATATCATAAATATCTTTGCTGATTTGATAAATCTTATTTACAAATTTAATATTTTTTTATTCCTGACATTTTTATTTTCAATTTTTATTAGTGACAAATAACATATACTTATTCGATATGTGAATGGATTCAAATCAAATTTTTGCTATCCAAAAATGAATAAGTCTTCATAAATTCCATAAATATTATTATACATACATAACATCACGCCATGTCTCTTACGGGGTAGGCAGAGAGAACCGAACGCCACTTATTATTATCTTGACACACATTCATACATCGTCATATACATACATGTTTGTCTGTTCACGCTTCTAACGCTTCCGTCTTTCAAAATACCGTTCTCATGGACGTGCCATCCCTTCCTTGGGCGGCCCCGACCTCTCATTCCATTCCTGTCCTCAATGTTTATTTTCTTCGTCAGGCTTTCCTCATTCATTCTCCCCAGGTGACCAAACCAACTCAATTTGTTCATTTTCATTCTATTAATGACATCATACTTTATTATTATAGTCTATTGTAGGTACCTAAATATCAAAACTTTAATAAATCTTCCATATACGAATATGTATATTCAAGATAGCTTCATTGTAATTTTGCTCTGAGGCACCGTTTAAGAATAGTGCTTCCATTATTTTCTATTATCATCCATTTTGGGTGTCCCTTATGAGCTGGGTATCGAAAATGCAAGCCATATAACAATTTACATAGTTCATCAATTAGGTTCACCTCCCACTGTAGTGTCTTTTTAGGTGAGATGAGAATGGTGTGTGTGGGGTAGGTAGTAGGTACACGCAAGTGTCGTGTTTCCTTTTACAAGCTAATGCACACCCGCACACCATTTGCTGGGATACGCAGTGAAATCTGTTATTTTGAAAATATTGATTTTACATCGATCATTTTGTCCTGGTTTTGATTCGATCCGGAGCCCGTTGGATGTGAGTCTAGTAGGTAGATACACTTAACACTTAGCCACCAACACATATTCTTAGCATCCCGCTTATATCGTAGTATTACCTACATAGTGTAGGTACAATCTAGAACCAATGTAACTCTATAATGGGCCATTTTAGTCTGTCATGTATGAGTGGTCAAAATGAAATGTTTAAATCCTTTTATATTTACCGCACCGCTTTACGCATGCGTGAACTATCCCAGGAGAAACATTTTGGGTAGGTAGACACATAGTACATTATTATTACATACTAACATGGCGCCTATGTTTATAATTATAGATCAACTCTTTGGTCTGTTTTATTTATTTTATCTCGGAAAAGTACAGCTTTAAGTTTTGTATTTCATCATCATCATAAGCTAGACATCCCTGGGTGGGCCTTGGCTGAATCCAGGAGTCTCCTCCATTCCCGTCTATCCGTTGCCTTAGTTCTCCAGTTTCTAATATATATTGTGGAAACATCGGCATCGACACTGTCTATCCATCGAGTCCTTGGTCTTTCTGGTCTCCTTCGACCTTGTGGCACAGAGAATGTGAGGCGTTTTGTGGGGTTGTCGTCGTCCATTCGGATTATGTGACCAGCCCATCTTAAGGGCCCTATCTTGATGTAACTGATCACATCGGGCCCTTCATAGGTCTTCAAAGTTTTGTATTTAGCATTTAATTATTGTTCTTCTATTTAAATAAAGATTAAGTTGGTACACAGTAAAAAGTGAAATATAGTTGATTATCAAGCCATAAAATAGTACATGATGAAAAAAAATTAAAAATAATAGATAAAAATAATCTCTTTCTATGGTTCTGAAATAAAAATCGCGTCAGAGATTGGATTTCTGACAGGTAGTATAGCAGACCTGGTAAATCTATTTCGTAAATAACAACAACAAAATTACTTTGCATACACGACTTTATTTGACAACAGTCAACATGTTTCAAGAACGATGTTCTCTTCCTCAGGACACTTCGTATACTAGTTAACAGTGAGTACAAAAAAATCAATATAGGTAGGTACATATAATCGTGAACACTGCAAACAATAGGTATTAGCAGGAGGGGGAGAATGGAAGGGGTAAGGAGGGTTAGGGAAATAATATGCAAAGAACCATTATTTATACAAAAGAAATTAAACATAAATTTACAAAATATTATATCATAACGGAAATATGTTTATACGTGGGTTGTTTGTGAAATTAATTTGATTATTAATTATTAGCTTCTTTAAATTGATATTTTTCCAAGTTCTAAAATTTTTAAATCCTTAATGTTAAAATCTGATATCATTTATATGCTTATTACAAGCATTTATATGCTTATTTTAGGGAAGGTAGGAAGATGTATACATATGTACTTGTTTAACAAGGACATATTCATTTTTTTATTTATAAAAAAAAAATTAAAAAAATCGTCACCTATAGATGATGCGCAATGGTAAACGCAAACACTCTCAGGTGCCAGATTTTCATACCTATATTCAATAAGAAAGAAAATATCAAAAAAAACAGCCATTCAAAATGATTAATCGAAAACGTTGCTATCTCTCGGTCTATTTGTACAATGAAGATTTTTAAGTAGGAACCTATGGGTTCCATATCGGTGTACTGAATTATTCTAGATGATGATGAATATATGAATCGTATAGTATTTTTAGTGTATTGATGTTTTTAAATTGTTAACAATTATAAAATATATCATAGAGACAGCGTTTTATTTGTAGTGAAAAATGTTTGGTACGTTCAGCAAATTGAGGAGACCGCCCGCGACATGTAGAATGATTTTTTTTTACCTATAATTAAAAGCTCTTAAATATTCCTCAATTATATTTTGTTCCTTAATTTGTACATGATTTGTACTTATAATTTTACCTCTTCAATATTCCTTACTTATATTTTTGTTCCTTATATTATAATTTGTGTTAATTTGTTTGTTACTTATTAAGTTTTCAAATGAATGTATATACATACATTCATTTGAAAACCCATTAACTTTTTATTCTGAAATTATTGGAATTTTTTATTGTTATGTTTTTCTTTCTTTTTCTCAAACTGCTGCTCTTGTGTAAAAGTTCAATGATGTTATTTTTTTTTAATCTTAATTGGAAATTTTTAATCTTATAATGAATATGTAGATTGACTGCGACATTAATAATAAATATCCTTGTACTTGCCAAGTATTTTTGCTGTCGACTGCGGGTATAATATTATTTGGTAGGACCGCTGTCAGTCTGCTGTTTCATATAAGATACTTATCGATGTTTTGTATATAATATATGTTTTATATCTAAGTTGTCTTCTTTATATTTTTTGTACTTGTTTCATGCCTTAGCACTTTATAAATTTCTAATGTTATTAATAAAATAATTTTGACTATTTTTAAATTGGTATATCCACAGACAGGCTGTGCCTTGTGAGATTTTTGTGTGCACGGTTGATTTATTGTGATTGATATTATGTTTATGTATATTGTATGTTAACCGTGTACCAAATCTTAAATAAATAAATAAATATACATACAGACTAATCATAGCATTGAGGGAAGTTAATAGGGAATCCCATTTTCCTCAGAATTTATTCTGTTCTCATGTGTCTTTTTCAGACATTACGTCCATGTTTCACTTGCATAAGTACAGTGTGGTCAGTGAGGGTTCTGGCGATTTCGTGTGCCAACTGGAGCGAAATCTGTCAAAGAGGAGTCAGCGTAGGTACGGAGAGGGTAGCTCGAGGGTGGAAAGGAAAGTAAGAAAAGCAGTAAAGAAAGATGAATGATATGACCGTAACACGAATGGTGGTTAAACAAATGACCTACATGGGTGAACAATAATGCTACATAGGAACTATGTGTATGCGGGTGTGCAATGTGGGTGTCGGTGTGTATGTGCGAAGTAGTGAAGAGCAAATGCAAGACCAAGACTGGGGTGGTCTTGATCTTGCTTTGAAAGATGGGTCTTGGTCTAGCATAGGTACTCGATCGAGTCTTGGTCTTGAAAACCTTAAACTCGGTAGATACTTAATTACAATAATCTTCTTCTTCTTCTGGGTCACAATCCTAAGATTGGTCTGCACCAAACACTCGATCTTTCCACTTAACTCTATCGTCCGCCAGTCTCTTCATCTCTTTGTAGCTGCTACAGTAGTTTTTTTTAGCTCTTTGTAGTTTTTCTTGTCATATATTATTACAATAATATATGACAAAAAAACAATTCCTAGTATAAAGCATAATATAATACGTCTTTTTGCTACCTCCACCACCACCCACTCTGCATATGGGGACTGAAAACGGCCCCCTCACTGCATAGCACGAAAAGAAGCACATGGAGCCCTCTAGATTAGTAATCTCGACACCATAGTGCAAAAAGAATAATCGACGAATGTGAATGGAAGATTCACACTCGTGAACTGTCATTGACTTCAAATCTTTTTAAATTCGAAGCTTAAAAGGTGTGGCTAAGATCTCTAAAAAAAATAGACTTAATGGAAATCAACCTACGTATCATCAAAATAATACGTAGTTAATTATTAAGCTATTGTTTTATTATGAAATAATTTCACAAAGCGAGACTACAAGACATTTGCTTTTGCAGCGACACATGCGATCTTTCAACTCTTGCGGGACCAAGACCAAGGCTGCAATACTTTTGCTCTTCACTAGTGCAAATTAGGCCATAATGTCTGATTATGAAATGTGATAATTTAAATTGTAGATACTAAAAATAAATAAATAATTAGTAAATAAATAAATACACAAAAAATAATAATAAATAAATAAAAAAAATATAATTTAATTGATTAACAATTATATAAATTAATTATTAAAAAATAGATAAATAAATAAAAAATAAATTTAAATAAATAAATAAACAAAAAAACAACTAAAAAATAAATAAAGAAAGTATAAATAAATAATAAAATAAATACAAACATAAATAAATAAATGTATAAAAAATAAATAAACATTAAATAAATAAATAAACAAATAGATTAATAAATGAATACATAAAAAATAAAATAAAATAAATAAATACATAAGTGGATAAATTAAAAAAAAAAAACAAATAAATGTATATAAATATATATAGATTATATTTATAAATAAATAGCTGGCAGATAACACTGGTTATTCAGAGTAAATTATTGATTTTTTAAAATTTATTTAAAACAAACATAATCTTAAGAATTAGGTAGGTACATACAATATTAAATGTTATCAAAATAATTCATGTTTCCTTTAATAAAACACAGTTTTAAAATAAAAAACAACATAATATGAATAAAAAATATATAAATTTCAAATCAAGGAAAAACCTCCTTCAAAATTATGTACCTATGGATAAAAAAAAAATATATCACATATAAAAATAAAAATGAACCACAAACACATCAATTTCAGAGAATGGAATGAAATATTAGGTAGAGTGTTTCAAATACTTTGGAGTTTCTTTTTAAACAATAGTTCATAATTTGTCTCGTAATATGTGAAATAATTTTATGCCTTTATGTATATAGGTATATTTGTTATAAGATGCTGTGCTGAGTAGTAACGTAATTGGAGGAAAAATTATAAAATTATTATAAAATCATCTCTACTGTATTCTCTATTTATGTTCATCACACCGTCGTCGATTATTCTTTCAATATATATTCTTTAACCATATGTATATGTTTTTTCGTATGACAAATAAATTTCCGCGTCAATAGTCGCCTTAACTCCCAACAGTGGTCATTTTCTCAAACGTCAGACCAGAGTAGTGGCGTAGCAAAAAAAAAAAAAAATGTGCCGATACAAAAGCTAGGCTAGGGGTGAATGTGGTGGGGGGGGAGGGCTTAGTTCCTCTACTGACACACACATACACGTCCCCCCATCGCCCGCAACTCCTCGAACCTCCTTTCATCCCCTTCATAAATGATTTCCTCTATAGTTTGTACTAAGGCATCCGTAGTTTGGTATATATGTAAGTATATTAGTAGGTACAGGTATTACTCAGTCTAATATGCTATTTGGTATGAGAAAGAAAATTGCACAGAACGTACATACTATAAGTACATAGTATATATTTTATTTACTAAGAAAAATAATAATGTATAATGTATTACATTCATTTGACGGTTTTCGTAGCTCAGTTGTTAGATAATTTACTCATGAACTACATGATCCGAAGTAGATTCCCGATGAAGACACAGTTTTTATTTATTTTTTATTACATATACCAAAAATTACATTTTATATAAGAAACATAACAAATAAATTGGGTTGGTTTGGACCACCTCACTAGGCCAGGCCTGTTCACCTCACTAGGCCAGGCCTGTTCACCTCACTAGGCCAGGCCTGTTCACCTCACTAGGCCAGGCCTGTTCACCTCACTAGGCCAGGCCTGTTCACCTCACTAGGCCAGGCCTGTTCACCTCACTAGGCCAGGCCTGTTCACCTCACTAGGCCAGGCCTGTTCACCTCACTAGGCCAGGCCTGTTCACCTCACTAGGCCAGGCCTGTTCACCTCACTAGGCCAGGCCTGTTCACCTCACTAGGCCAGGCCTGTTCACCTCACTAGGCCAGGCCTGTTCACCTCACTAGGCCAGGCCTGTTCACCTCACTAGGCCAGGCCTGTTCACCTCACTAGGCCAGGCCTGTTCACCTCACTAGGCCAGGCCTGTTCACCTCACTAGGCCAGGCCTGTTCACCTCACTAGGCCAGGCCTGTTCCGAGATGGTAGAATTGTGTTTTCAGTTTGGATTTATGAGTATATTAATATTAATCTATTTGTTTATGTTTCTCAAAATCGAATATTTTTATAAATTTTTTCCGTAAATGGATTTTTTCTCTGTCAAAAAAAAACAAATCAAAATAGATGGCGTTACAAAATGGTTTCTTTGTTATTTCATAGAAGGCAATATATATGAAATATAAAAAAAATTAAAATTGCATCGATAAGGGAACTCAATAAGAAGACAAAATTGGTCAACATTACGCAAGCGCATAAAGTGAACTCTTAAACCAGCCGATGCAGGTCGTAAGCCCTGTAGATGCCTTGAATTCTTAGTTCTTCTATAATATTCCAACTTCGTCTCTATTGAGATGTTAAAAAATTGTCAAAAATTATATTTTTGTACATAATAAAAACAAATATATTGTACACTGGCGGGCTTATTGCCATTAGGCAATTTCTTCCAACCAACAAAAAAATTGTGTATGTACAATATGAAGGTACATCAACAAATGAATGAAAGCAAAAAAAATCAAAGAAAATATATATTACACTAAGATAACAATTAAAACATAAAAAAGAAAATACCTCATAGCAAAAAAAAGGACAAGGAGAGGAAATCGGGATCAGGTGTTCAGGAATAAATATTCCTTCTTTAGTATTTTCTTGAAAATTCAGGACTTAGGCATATAATATGTTTTAAATATGTGGCAATCTGGTCATTGGGTGCATGTACAATTAATATTTGTGTCTATACAAAATTCAACAAATATAACAGTAATAGAATCATAGTTATAGGAGAAACGGGAAATCAATTTCTAAATAGATGGCGTTACGAAAAAATTTCTTCGTCTTTTCATTGATGGCGATAGTGGTTCAGCTTATTTTCAAGCGAAAGGATTTTGATGTAAAACATATATAGAACCTTCAAAAATTGGCTTGATAGAGAACTCAATAAAAATGTATAACTGGTGAACGTTGCGCAAGTGCATAAAGTGATCATGTTAACCAGCAGATGACGGTTCTTTAGCCCTGTAAGTACCTTGAATTCCCAGTCCTCCTATAATATTCCAACTATTTCTATATTGAGATATTTAAAAACTGTCATAACAATATCATACATGTCAGGGAAAATAATCCAATGTATGCGTATATACAATTGTTCTTCCCCATCACCACTCATTTTGCTTATGGGGACTTATAACGGCCCCTTGCAAAACTCTGAAAGAACACATAAAGAACATACGAAGAGTCCGGAGAACTCTAAAACCTTGCAGACACTGCACTTAATGTGCCAAAGAGAGCTAATCATATGGTAACAACTGGCTCACAGTTCACTGATAGTGAAGATAAGAGTGCACCGAATTTAAGACAGAAAATCTTGAAAGCCCTAAAGTTGCTCTTCGTGGCTACAAGGTCCGCATGTCCAATGGGTCAATGTCCAATGTCCAAGGAATTCCCTCGGACATCGAGTTCTCATAGAGTTCTCGTCGGAAAGTTGACACTGAGAAATTAGTGCATTTCCATAGGATATGCTCAGAAGGGTCATCAAAAATCTGACATGAGGATGAATCGGGTAAGTGAAAATGAAAAAGATAACTTTTGAAAATACATATAGTATACAACTATAAAAATATTTGATTTAAACTAAATGGTGTTATTTTTTCACGAGTCTTCCATGGCATTACATACCATAGATTATATATTTTCTACCAGTGGCGGCTCAGTGTGTACGCAACCATATGTGGGTGGTGTGGGCACCACTACAGTACGGGGGGGTAGTTAAAGGGTAGCTACAACCAACAACCCCTAAATATATGTATGTACATATATACAATACTATCACCCAAGACATACGCGTCTGCTTATTTTCCACGCAATTTCACCCGTCGGCCAGTTATGGGACGTGCAATAAAGTGAGAGAGATCTCCATTGTACTTTTCTGTACTGGATTCTGTACTCTGCCCAGATCTCTACCTACTACGTTCTGCTCACATTCAGATATAACAGTGATGATGCACCATCGTGAAAACTCGTCCAGTTTGCTACAAAAATAAATGAAAATATTTGCAATTCATTGATTCCTCTTTCTTTTATGGTGCTCTGTTAAGATCCGCCGACGATCGCAATCACCCTGGCTAATTCCTTCCACAGTTCTGAAGTTCGTCCATTTCAAAATGTTGCGAAGCCAGGATATCAGTCTTTTTCTTGCCTTTCAATATCAAGTGGAGCAATTGAAGCCCAGATATTCTTCTTCTTCGTTTAGTAGACCTGGTTGGTCTGTTATTCAGAAACTATGCTTCTTGAGATGACGGAGTCTAACTATCCTTCTGTGTATTGAGTGGTCTTCCGGGTAGACGGTGACCAGAGGGTAATACACTTGTTGTTCTATCACTTTCCATTCTGACTACGATCTACTCCACCGAACCAAGTCCTCTCCGATCCGATCCGAGATCCGGTCTTAACCGAGGGATGAATAAATCTTTAAATATGATTTAATTTTAATTTATTTATTATTTACATATTCTTTTTCTTCTTCTCAGCCTAATCCCGTCCACTCCTGGACGAAGGCCTCTTCCATCTCCTCCCACGCCACTCTATATTGTGCTCTGAGCAACCAATTGACACCAGCATGACGGCTTGACGGCTGATGTCATCTCTCTATCTCATTGGCGGTCTTCCAACACCTCTGACTGTCATTCTCGGTCTCCAAGCCAACACTATCCTTGGCCATCGGTCTTCGGGGTATCTAGCCACGTGGCCCGCCCATCTCCACTTCAGGGTAAGAATGCGGTGGACGACATCAACCATTTTTGTTCTTTCCCTGATTGTGTCGTTTCGCACCCTGTCTCACAGACTTAATCCTAACATATCTCTTTCCATGGCCCTTTGGGTGACTTTTAGTTTTTCAGCACTTTTCTGAGTCATTGTCATAGGTCCGAATGTCCTACCTAAGTACTAAATTCTAAATACTAACCATGTATTCATTGCACAGTCGCTCACTTAAGTTAGGAGATCACGTGGCTACCTAACTGGAGGATGCTGCGAAGTTTTTGTATGAGAATTGCTTTGCAGAGACATGTCTAAATACTTGGAGTTGGCGTCAACTAACATTTGCGAACTGTCAAAAATTAAGGTTGATCGCGAGGAACCTTACGAGTGGTTTAATACTAAAATATGAGATTTTTTCGGTGGTTGATGATTTTATCGGTTTCGTTGAATATGTATTTGGTAATTTTGTCAAATCAAATACTAAACAGAGTATTCAGCGGTCCATACAAGATGCTGAAAATTCACTGGAATTTCAGAAAAATCGCGACATCGAGTGTGATCTTGGTTACATGTGATATTGTTATGACAAAAAAACATTTTAAACGTCAGTCTTACACATAGAAAACTATCTATCCCTTTTTTTCATATACAATACTGTGCAATGCTACGCCATCGACCTTAAGTTTGGCGTAGTATTAAGTATTTATTTAGTGATGACTCTGCAACGCAATTGCTAACTTAAGAATACTAAATACTCCAGTGAGGTTAGGAGTTAGTATTTAGGTACCTAGGACTGTGCATTCGGGTCATATGTAGTCTTCAAGCCATAAGTATTATAATACTATTTTGTATTAAAATATGTATCTAATTTTCATTAAATAAAAAAATAATACCTGTTATTTGCCCGAGAAGCAATATAAAATAAAATAAATATATTATGCACTTATTCTCTGTAGCTTCGGTTCGAAAAAAGACAGATCACAGAGGCGTCTTTAGGAGTTTTCTCAAGGATGCTGTAATGGATATCCAAAATCGACACGATCTTCAGGAATGAAGAACTTAACCGATGATATTCACGCACACACATTTTTTAACCTATTAGCCGATTGTTTGCGACCACTGATGAACATTTCGAATCTAGGTACATAGGCGGTAGTCGTTAGGAAGAAACCCGTAACGTTTTATGTTATACATATAATTAGACAAACACTCAACAATTACTGCTCCGGTCTCAATTTGCTACAATATATACCTCTTCAAACCACTATCTTCCTAGAACCGCAGTTAAAGAAAACATAGGCGGAATGTGGTAGGCACTTGTCAATTATAGGGGCTGTACGAAATTAATGTTTCATTCGTTACAATTCACTTTGTTTTGAGCCAAGAGTTAGTTGTTGATACGACCGTCCTGAGGAAGATTCGGTACCTACCGGTCATCATTAAATAACACAGAGGTGGTTTAAAAAAATAACCACCTTTTTTGAACTGGCAAGAAAAGTAATTCACAAATTTCATAAAAAATTTAATAAATATTAAAAATAAAAAACATTTATAAATTAGGTAATTCCTCTACCTACTTGAAAATATGCGTCACACGAAACCGGTTGTTGATTGTAATCTAAATAAACAGTGGAATTAATTTAAAAACGTTTCATTTTTAATATTTATTAAAAAAATTGAGAATTTTTTTCATAAATTCCATCAAGAACTAGCGATCAACAAATTTTTTTTTAAATGAATATGTCCTTGTTAAACAAGTACATATACATCTTCCTACATTCCCAAAACTAAGCTTAAATGCTTGTGCTATATGTGAACGAGATCGGTCGAGGCAGGATTCGAACTCGCGACCACTGGATTACTAAACCCTGCGCGCTAACCGCTCTGCCATCGACCCATTTAACTAATATAACTAATTAATTCAAAAATATATATAAAACGTACTTAATGGGTTTTCATATTCTCTTTCGATAATCTTCTTTGGTAATAATAATAAACGCATAACTTATATAGGTACCTATCGCTATTTTTGTGTTTTCACCTCAAGGGCGCTTGTAGGCCTTATAATTTTTAAAGTTATTTACAATATACAATTAAAAAAAGATAAAATCAAATATTTTTTAATTGCATATACGCTAACATTGGATTTTTTTTCCCTGTCGGGAGTCAAATAGTATTTTTATTTACAAAATTTTAAACATCTCAATGGAGACGAAGTTAGGATATTATAGAAGAACCAGGAACTATTGAGTTCCCTTATGCAAAATTAAGGAATAAGGGATAAGGAAACTCAATCAGAAGGCATGATTGGTGTACGTTGCGAAAGCGCATAAAATGATCACGTAAACCAGCCGATGACAGGTCGTAAGCCCTGTAGGAGCTTTGGCTTCCTGGTTCTTCTATAATAAACCAACTTCGTCTCTATTGAGTTGTTAAAAAGTTTGCTAAAAAAAGGTTTTTTGTTAAAATTAATTTTACAAGAAGATTACCTACTTAAATTTCAAAAATAACTACTCAATAGAATAAAGATGTAAAAATAAACTGTTAGGTTGAGCATACTATAGGTACCTACTCATAAAACATTTTCATTCATTCATTCACACCATCACTGTAATCCATGGCATATTTGGGTTAACCAAAATGGATGTTTTTGTCCAGAGTAGATGTTTATGATGAATTTAAGTAATTCATATAGTAATAACCCATACCTATATTATATGATATTTTATAAACTTCAACGAATTGAAATGATTAGTATACCGAGTAATCTCAGAGAAAGTCCAAATAATTCTTGGATTGGGCAATGCAGAGACATGGCCTAGGTGACATTGTACAGGACAGGAGGGCCTATAATTTATGGACGAAGAAAGCTGATCCCAACAGTCTGCACAGTGGGATACAGTCAAAAAACAAGTTTATAAAAATATACTTACTACTTCTTCTTTCTTCTTTCTTCTTAGCGCTTTTGTCCCGTTTCTATCGGGGTACGCTTTGACCATAATCCTGGAATTGGTGAGTCTGATTATTACATTGAAGCGACTGCCATCTGACCTTCGTAACCCTTAGAAAGGGAAATCAGACAAATTGGATCATGGCTACACAATAAATATAGCTAGTGAAATGTATTCGCACATAGATTTTTTGAAAATCCAGAGGTGCGTGTCCCGCTCGGATTCGAACCGTCGACCTCACGCATGTAAGGCAACGACCTTACCGCTGGGCTATCACCGCTCTGTAAAAATATACTTAGTACGATTACGGAAAAATATACGATTACTGTTCAACTCCGGTAGAGCTTTAACCGCCTGAAAATGGATTTGTAAGTCTTCCTGTCAACAGCAATGGACTGCCAGGCATCACAAGCATTCAGCCAGATATTGTCCACAATATCTGCCTTGGTCTTCCCAGGGGTCTCCTGCCCGTAGGGTCATTTTGCAGGATTGGTTTTGTGGCTCTTTCTTCTCCGAGATCTGACGACATGTCCAATCCAAGCAAATTGTCTAGACTTGATCGCACTAGTGAAAATTTCCTCATTGCTTCTTGGAAATATCTAGTGTTATTTATCGATTTATAATTAACTGTCTTATTTATTCAAACTCAGCGCCTAATATTATACGTTGGTTTTGACATACTTGCCGGATGAATGATGACCGTATTCTTAAAAAAGGTATTAGACAGGTGTCCTGACGGGAGAAGAAGTAGAGACAGACCTTGGTTGAGATGGCAGGACGATGTACTGGGCGACATCAAGGAAATAGTCCTAATGAATTGATAAGAGGGATGGAGATGATTTCCGGAGGAGGCCAGGGTCCGGACTGTAGAGGTAGAGCCAGTGATGATGATAGTAAATAATTACTCCCTTTAAATTTTTAGTCGCTGTGTATTAGACATTTAATTTTGTCGGCCTTCGTGCTCAGTTGGTTAGATATGTGACTGCTGAGCTAAAGATCCCGTGTTCGATTCCCGGTGGAGACAATGTTTTCAATTGTCTTTTCAGTCTGGAATTGTTTGTTTCTTCGTCTTCATTGAGTATTATGTCATTTGACCTGTCTGTGAAGGCAGACTATCAATGGAGGAGGAAGTCCTACTGTCGTTCCTTCTCTTCGTAGGTCCTTAAATTTAGACGATTCAATGGTTTTCCATGCATTTGACATGGACTCTCCAGAAGCGTCTTCTGCTACGTCCCCATCTTGTTATGTCCTCGACACTGCATATAGATCTGATCGTCTCATTTCTGATGCGATCCCTGAGGGTTGTCCTGCATTTCAGCTACTCTGGAACTGTTAGACGTTAAATGGCTCGATTCTCAAGTATAGCTCTTTGACGAGCATCTTCAGAATCTCATCTGGTTCCACCAACGTTTAAATTTGTTATGACCAAAAAAATACAGAATCTCGCCTAGAAGTGAGATTTTAAAATAGGTAATTGTGAAAAAAAGAGTTGACAATAATTCTCATGATAAACTTTTTGCGTTGTTTTATCCGAGGACCGTAATTGAATATTTTAAGGACAGTGTGTGGTAGCAACGTCGCCATGGTAACGTAACAGAGTATATAATATATAAAATATGATATGTTTGTGTGTTTGTATGAAAGCAAGACGTGTATAAAATGGCGCCTGGTATATCGCCTACTTCCCTTAATACTATATGTACAGTCCGTTCAAGTGTCGATAATTCTTTTGCTTTATTTTTTTTTTTGCACACTTTTTCAAACTATTTCATGATATTTTTAAATAATAGGTCTCTTAAAATGAGACCGCTAGCAAAGACATGTATTTTGCTATATGCTACTTTTGATAACATATATTGTTAAATAAACACACGCGTTGAACATATACACAGTTTATTTATGAATACAGTAATTAAATATAATAAGAGTGAAGTACAATAATAGTATATAGATATGAACCACAACGTGAGAGCACTTTATCATCGATCAATACACTATCAATCCACTCCCGGCCTTATTCAATCTCCCTACTCCCGAAGAATGCCGATCACCTGTTCGTGTAATCTCGTAAAAAGCTATAAAGATTGCCTGTTGAAAGGCGCAACATCAATATATTACATGTATCAAGAAGATGTATGACAGGGTAAGAAATTAAGACACAAGTAAATAATGTAAGATGAAGAACGACGTAATCAATGGAATGAAAGTAAATACACTGAGAATGAAAGATGAAGAAAGACGTCATCAATGCAATAAAAGTAAACACATTGAGAATGCAAGATGAAGAAATACGTCATCAATGGAATTAAAGCAAACACAATGAGAATGTAAGATGAAGAAATACGTCATCAATGGAATGAGAGTAAACACATTGAGAATGTAAGATGAAGAAATACGTCATCAATGGAATTAAAGCAAACACAATGAGAATGTAAGATGAAGAAATACGTCATCAATGGAATGAGAGTAAACACATTGAGAATGTAAGATGTAGAAATACGTCATCAATGGAATGAAAGTAAACATGTTGAGAATGTAAGATGAGGAAATACGTCATCAATGGAATGAAAGTAAACACATTGAGAATGAAAGATGTCATCGATGGAATAAAAGTAAACACGTTGAGAATGTAAGATAAAGAAATACGTCATCAATGGAATTAAAGTAAACACATTGAGAATATTTGAATGAGTGAAGAACGCTTGCTGGAAAAAATATACATTGCGGACCGGAATGGAATGAGGGGCTGTCCAAGATAAGTAGTCTAAAAAGATCTTATTCTAAAAGACGGAAATGTAATGCTCGGTTTACACGACGATACCGGACACTTGAGCGTATAGATAAATTGAGTGTTCACGTACGTACACCGTTGCGACACTGAGTTGCAGATGTAGTATTGGCGTCGCTCAGTTTCTGTGTTGCTGCCGTGCAAATAGGATGCCTATAAGAACTTAATCTGGGAAATTAACTGTATATGTATGCCTATCCATGTCGAAACAAAAAAGTGTTTACTATGTGGACGCCATCGACACATTATCTTCCTCCTAGGTTCCTTGGCATCATGACTGAGTATGGCGAATACATGCACTTAATCATCCGTCGAATGGTCCGCCACCGTGTATGATGTTTTGGAATAGATCGAAGGATAAGAAAGGATCGGTCAGTGATAGAAGATCCTGCAACGGACTTAACGAGGACTTGGATCTCGACTACAGTACGATCTTCATCGACACTAGTGTCGACGTGCATCCCAACCATTAGAAGTTTGAAAAACGAAGAACATGTATAAGATGACTATGAATGTCGATGAGGCGATGGATGCATTCGGAGATAGAAAATGATAGCGTTCGATTCTCTCCATGTCTAGCCTATTGGGGACATGTATTTATATAAAAGAAATAGTTTATACGAATTGAGGAATGTGATTCTGTTGTGAGGATTGTACGATGGTTATAACCTCACGTTTATCGCCACCAAGACCATTGGACCGTTCTACCCCGGACCGTTTGTCACTGACAGATCTGGGAGGGGTGGTTTCAAGGGGGGTGGTGTTATGGGAGGTGGGGGGTGGTAGAGGGTTTCTTACACGCGTGGTGGGGAGGGGAAGCGTTTCGAGGCGAAACTAGCGCCGCCAGCGACACCGGGAAACCTATAAACTTACTGGACTACAAACAGGGTTGTTTTAGTTTTACTTAAAAATTATAGGAAATTTTATACGTCATATTTTTTGCGCCTTGATGAAACCATTTTGAAATGAGTCAAAAATATGTTTGATCAAATTCGCATTCAATCAGAGGCATTGCGGATATCTCACTGGTGTAGTAATCCAGTGTTGGCGAGTTCGAACCCCACCCAAACTACCTCGACTGACGTTTACCAATAGCACAAGCATTTATTCTTATTTTAGGTAATGCAGGAAGATGTATATATGTACTTGTTTAACAAGGATATACCTATTCATTTAGAGCTTAGGGCTATGTTCAGATTCAACATCGATATTGTGTTTGCGATGCTCTTTGAGTATTCATTCATTCATACCATCACGGCATATCCCACAATGTGGGGTAACCAGCGAAAGGTGTGCGGGTGTGCATTGCCTTATAAAAGGGAGCACAACATATCTATGTATACCCACACACCAGTCTCGTCTCACCTAAAAAGACACTATATTCAGAATGGGTGGTGAACCTCATTGCTGAACTATGTAAGATGTTATTGTTGCCTGTTGTATTTTCGATTACCCGGCTCTTACGGGACACTTGAAAACAATAATAGAAAAGAGTGGAAGCACTATTCTAAGCCGGTGCCTCACAGCTACTCTTTGAGTAACACAAAAATATTTGATTTGATTTGGGAACCATGTGATTCATATTAATTACACCAACATAGTTAACACTAGTCTCTTTCTATGGCTCTGAAATAAAAATCACGTCAGAGATTGTATTTATGACAGATATTATGACGGATATTTGGATCTGATTGATCTGTTTTGTGTGAGCCCATATGTTTGTTGAGGTAATGATTGTGATTGCAGAAAGTTGAGATTGTATACATTATTTTATTTTATTTTATACTATTTTAACAATCATTTTAGTCATCTTTTTAATATCTTATATTATTTTATTGTGTTAAAATGTGTATGTTTATATTGTAATCATAATTTTATACGAAAGAAATAGTCATCATGTTTTTGTCATTTTTCATTTTTTGTCATTTTTCATTTTTTTATGATTGTAAAAAAGCCATTATATTTATAGCATTTTAGTCAATTTTTTTAATATTTTTTATAATTGTATTATGTTAATATGTGTACGCTTATACTGTATTCATAATTTTATGTGAAAGAAATAGCCATCATGACACAGGCTTTGCCTAGTTTGATGGTGATTAAAACACCTTAATGACACTGCTTTCTGCATCACTGTATAATATACCTATGTATATGTTAATAATAATATGAAATATAAGTGTATCAATATTTGTCAGACATGAATAAATAAATAAATAAATAATATTTAGTGTGGAACGGGAAAAATCACCTGGTTCATGATTGCATATAATTGTCAATATAAATTGTAAACTGCTAGCCCTAGAACAGGATTTCCTAGTTGGGCAGCAGTGATCTACTTATTATTGTCATAAATATGGTGTGATAAATAAAATAAATAAATAAATGTACCTAAAGTTGCAGATTATGGCGTTTTTCCCACCAATATCACTGAACGCTTTCGAATAACGTTTTAATCTGGGGGGCAAGTCTGGTTCGATCGGCGAAATCAAAACCCCAGTGATTACCCATATCATGGATATAATTATCGTATGGAGTTCTGTGACATCTAAAGATATTGTAGAACTCCATATAATAATTATATCCATGATATGGGTAATCACGAGGGTTTTGATTTCGTCGATTGAACCAGACTTGCCCCCCTGAACGCTGCATTGGGCATTTTAAATGTCAAATGTCATTTATCATACATGTCTATTTTTAGAAGGTATATATTTTCATCTAAATACAACAATTGGGCAGTGGAGTAAATAACGATCTCTGATAATATAAAAAAAATTCACTAAAAAAAATAATGAGAGCAAAGTATGGGGTCTAAAGCTATGGGTGAAAAATCTCCTCTGCTTATTGTCTGCCTGATATGAAGAATAAGATACTTTAATTATTTTTATTTAAGATTAATTATTTTAAGATGATTGTATAATTTGTCAATACAGAAAATTCAATTATTTCAACCCTGTTTCTGGGCACTGCGTGGTAGCTCACGTACCCCGACACCCTGTTTTTTTCCAGAAAGAATTTCTTTTCTCTAGTTTCTCCCCTCCATTGTCCGTCTTCTGACCGAGTCCTGGCTACGGAGGACGGGTACCGTGTGGAGGCAGGATCGGGTGGGACAAGAATAAAGGAGCACCACAGAACGACTGACTATAAAGGATCCGCTGCTATTCAGACCAGAGAGAGGAATGTCTCTGGCATTCCTGGCTTCCTCATCCTCATTCTCAATACCCACCCCTTTTCTCTGACTTCCTCCCCCCCTCTCACATTATCATCCCTCTCGACCTGCTCCCACACGTCCCTCTCAAACGCCGGAGATATATCCTTATTCTGCTTCTTAGCACAGGGCATCTGGAATATATCTGTACTTTTAAGTTTTATACGTTTTTTTTATTTCAATAAATAAATAAATTTTGATTAATTTATTTGTCAAGGAAAAATATTGACCCGAATGCAAAGTCCTAGGTATCTAAATACTAACTCCTAACTTCACTGGCGTAGTATTTCGGATAGCCTAGTCTTCAAACAATTTTTTTTAAACCTAACCTACAAAAGTTTGGTAAAAATAGGTTGGTTAGGTTTGTTTGTAGTTATAATTGCGACTGGCGTGATCCAGTTGCATTATATATTAAAAAAGTAACTATAATATTAAAAAAAAATAACTAAGTTGGTATTTTTACCAAAGTATTGTAGGTAATGTTTAAATAAATGGTGTGAATACTAGGCTATCATAGAATTCCACATTATTGTGTATGAAGAAAAGAGTTATCTATGAGTTTATACTGACGTTTAAAATGATTTTTTCTCAATTCCAGCGAATTTTCGGGATCTCGTATAGATCGCTGAATACTCTGTGTGAGGTTTTATTTGACTACATTACCAAATACAACCAGCATCCATCAAAAACATCTCGTATTTTAGTATTTAGATATGTCTCTGCAATGCAATCCTCATACAAAAACTTGGTAGCATCCTCCAGTTAGGAAGCCACGTGATCTCCTAACTTAAGTGAGAGACTGTGCAATGAAAACATGATTAGTATTTACAATTTAGTATTTAGGTTGGACATTCGGACCTACGGCTTAGGTCATTTTTGTTACTAGCCCCCTTACTTGGCACAGTCTGTGCTGAGGTGAGATAGTTTTATGTTATTGTCTATTATGTTATACCTATGTATTAGTGTATTTAAAATGTTAAATTTTTAACATTTTATTTGGTAGAATTATTTCCTTCAGAATTTTTTCATCTATTTCATGAATCCATCTTTTCGTTAGTTTTTTTTAAATTCTTTAGAATTTATTCATTTTTATTTTTGTATAGATATATATTTAATTATTCATTTATCTAAATATATTGAACGGTTTCACGCCATCATACAAATACCTACATACACTAAAAAAATACTACATTACAAATCTCAAATATTTTTTTACCTTCAGTTGGTACACAAAATAATATTTACACAAATTACAAAATTGAATTCACAACAAGACAATAAAAACACATTTAAACTAGTCTTTAAATTTTAATCACAGTAACAATTTTAATTTATTTACTTTTGTAACTTTCCTCTTATAATAGAGGAAGGTTATGTTTTTTATATGTTTAGCAATATTTTTTTCATCAATTTACTAATGCTGGGTGCATTATATTCCCTTATATATTTTTATGAAGTAGGCATACATCTTCTTTATTTAAATAAAAAAATATCTCAATTTTCTTTAATGTAAGAACATTTAAATGTAAAAGTTGGGATATAAAAAGAATATCATGTTATGCCATACGGTATAATCCATACCTGCACAAATCCGCAGTACTTATTCATTACATTTACCTACATGATACTTACTTACTTACTTCAACTCCTGAGCTATAGCCTCCTGAACAATACCTTTCCAAACCTTCCTGTCAGCTGCAGTGGACTCCTAGTCATCACAAGCATTCAGCACGTTCAGATCTCGGGTAACATTGTCCATCAATCTCTGCCTTGGTCTTCCCAGGGGTCTCTTGCCCACAGGGTTATTTTGCAGGAAACGTTTTGTGGCTCTTTCTTCCCCTGATCTGACAACATGTATCATCTACATGATACCTGTTGAAAAATTGTTGAAAATAATACCTATACCTACACGTTTTTAAATATTTTTACTGTAAAATCAGAAAATTTCGTAATCACGCCCAAATATTATTTGAAAAACCAAAAAATTCTTCCTGTCCTTTGAAAAATCTTTTCGTTAACCATTTAAACGTTAGTGAAAGTATTGTGTTTTTTTTGTAATGATCCTGTAGTTTTCCCAAGTCACACATGAAACTAGCGGTCTTGGGATGTCTTTTCATGGTACATATCTTGTCCCTTTCTGATCCACTTCTCCTTCTTCTTCTTCTTCACGGCGGAATTCCTGGTGGTCCACCCCATTCATCTGACATCACCATCCTTTCCTCCCCTGTCTCCCAGCTTCACTCCCTTGGTCCTGCACGAATCACCATCTCCTACGTCCGTACATTCATCAAAATCACCCGGAGGTTTTCCGTGATTAATGGGACTTTGAAAAATTCCTCGACTCTCAAATTTGTCTGAATGTTCTTTTTATTTCATTTTTGCTAATTTTATTTTTGACGTGAATCAAACGGTATGAAATAAATGTGAAGGATGAATTTTTATGTAAAAATAACGATCGGAATTTTTATCTAGCGTTTTAGACCAACGTTTTAAACCATCATTTTATTTTTTTATTTTTTATTTCCGGAAAATTACACGTTACAAAATAAATTTAAACATTATAAATTTACCTAAACATTTGGTATTACATTATAAACAGTTTAATAAAGTTATATGGAATATATGTATCTCTTCACTAGACCTAGGTCTGTTCTGAGGTGATACTATTTTTTATTTACATATTTCTGTCATGGTGTATGTCATGGTGTAATGTATAATGTATGAAGTGAATGTAATAAGTGATAATATGCAAAGGAATGTGAATATCAAGTGTGTAAATGTAAGTTGTCTCATGTATATCGTCTAAAGCATTATCATTTTGTTATTTTGTGATGTATGTATTATATATGTATGATGTATGTAGTGAAGTAATAAGTAATAATATACAAAGGAATTTATTTATTTTATTTATTTAATTATATTTACGGCTTGAAAGCCTATTTACAGTACATAACACCATATTATTAACAGTACATAACACCAGTTATAAATACAACAATAACATAAGTACCTACAACACATTTAGTTCAGCAATACATTATATCAGTTAAGAAACATCAATAAAGATAACAATAACATATTGTAAATCAGAAAGAAATCAAATTTAAAATTCGGCGATAGATAATATCTGTTATGAAATATAATGTTAAAAATTGAACAGTACACAACACAGCTATAAATACAATAATAACATAAGTATAACACATTAAGTTCAGCAATACATTATATCAGTTAAGAAACATCAATAAAGACAAAATACAAAAACAAAATAAAACAAAATAAATCCCAAACATAACGATTACTATGATAAGTCATGAGTTAAGAGAAAGAAAATGTACTATTTTTGATTTGAAAGTAGAAAAATCGTCGGCAAAAACATCGGAGTGACTCCCCACAATGTTACCAAGTCTGTGTAGCCTTGGTATTGGGGAGTGGTAGACATAATTATTCAGAGAATGGCTCTCACGAAACATAACACACTGTCTAGTGGTTTTAGCCGGAACATTTAAGTTTATGAGTTTAAGGAGTTCGGGACAGTCTATTGCATAGTTCAATATTTTGTGTAAGAAGGAAAGGTCAAAAACCTTTCTTCTAACGTCAAGATTTAAAAGTTTAAATTCTAGCATTAGATCTGTGTAATTGATGTGTTCTATTGGTATCCCCTTTTTATAATTTACAAATCGCAAAAATTTTCTCTGGACCCTTTCAATATGATTTATGTGGACATTGTAGTAGGGGGACCAGATTACAGAATTATATTCCAATAATGGTCTGACTAGAGAAACAAATAGTAACCTGTATGATTCAGTTTTATTAAGATCAGCTGCCAGTCTCGTGATGAAGCCCAACACCCTCATAGCTTTACCGACGATCTCCTCTATATGTAAATTAAAGGTCAGATCCTCAGATAGTGTGACTCCCAAATCCCTCAAGTTTGTAACGCTGTCAAGAGTAACATTGTCAATTGTATAATTATAGGTAAATTGGGATCTTGTTCGATGAAAACGGATAACTTGACACTTTGAAGCATTTAAATTAAGTTTATTACGTTTACACCATTCGCTTAAAGATGACAGATTGTTTTGAATGGTTAAACAGTCTTCAATATTATTAATTGATTTGAAAATTTTCAAGTCATCCGCAAATAACACGACTTCAACACCTTTGAAGATCTGAACTATGTCATCCACAAATAAATTGAACAATATTGGTCCCAAGTGCGATCCCTGCGGAACACCACTAGATGCTTGTATTGGCTGAGATATGCAATTCCCAATCCTTACTCTAAGAGTACGATCACTCAAGTAACTTTTAAGCCAATGTAGGAAGATACCATCTACTCCGTATCCACGTAACTTATATAGTAGTAAGGAATGTGACACCTTGTCAAAAGCTTTTGAGAAGTCCGTGTACACGGAATCGACTTGACCTCTCCTAGAAACTATATTGGCTATGTAGTTATGATATACTGCTAGGTTAGTTAGTGTAGATTTCTTGGGAATAAAGCCATGTTGGGAAGCAGTAATAATATTGTTTATCGGTTGGCTTATTTTTTTAGCAATTATCGATTCAAAGAGCTTAGGAATTGCAGACAATATGCATATCGGTCTATAATTAGTCACAAGATTAAGTTCTCCTTTTTTATGTTTTGGGCTAATGAAGCCGGACTTCCAGATAATCGGAAAAATGCCTGTTTTTAAGGATTTATTAAATAAGTTAAGTAACAGATTAGACATAATTTCAATGCAATTCTTTATAAATATGTTCGGTATTCCATCAGGACCAGCCGATTTTGAGGTGTCTAAAGCAAGGATAGCACTTTTGATCTCGTCAAGTGTAATCGTTATGCCGGGTAAATCAATTATCTTAGGAATGTGAATATCAAGTGTGTAAGTGTAAGTTGTCTCATGTATATCGTCTAAAGCATTATCATTTTGTTATTTTGTGATGTATGTATTAGGTATATATGTATGATGTATGTAGTGAAGTAATAAGTAATAATATGCAAAGGAATGTGAATATCAAGTGTGTAAGTGTAAGTTGTCTCATGTATATCGTCTAAAGCATTATCATTTTGTTATTTTATGATGTAGGTCAAGTTTTTTTCTGATTCATTTCTTCCTTTATCAATGAGCCATGTATTTTTTTAATTGAAACATTTTGTACACATGTGCACAACGGCGGGCTTATTGACATATGGCAACATCTTCCAACCGACTCGTACTCGAATGACTCGTACCAATTTATGTGAATAAAATATATATCAAAACACATTAAACATGCAATAAGGGAGGCCTACGTTCAACATAAATGGCTGCATAAGTAATTAAGTAAACATTCGATTCTAAAAATAATATGAAATATTTTTCAAAATGTTTTATGTAGTTTTTTTTTTGTTTAAATCACGATTTAAAGAACTAGCTAAATAGATAGCTAATTGTTTGCTAAGATTTTTCAGCTTTAAACAAAATCGTGTATTATTATTATTGTTTTAAATTATAAATTCTGACGGTAGGTATTTATGATGTAGAACTACATTATCCAACTGTCGATTCGTTCAAGAGAGTTAAAATCCAAGACGCGTTTATGAAGGAACACGATTGTATGCAGGGTCTATATTTTTCACGGCTTTTCCAACTTTGAAGTCAAAAAACACCATCTTAGAGGCTTCGCAGCATATATGTTCCGTATACGGATTTACTCAGAATTTGGAATAAAACATTTTGTGTGTCTGTGTGTGTGTCCCGCTATTAACTTTTGATCCGCTCATTTTACAGAGCCCAAAATTTCAGAATATATAAACAATAATAGGCCTACAAAACTTTTATACTCAGAATTTTGAATTTTTGTTTCAGTCAGGGGTTATCAACTTTTGAATTTTTACTTTATTTTTCCATATATCTCAAAAACCATAAAAGCTAGAACGCTGAAAATTGGTACGAATATAGAAAAATACAAAATCTCAAATTATTTTTTTCGGAAAAATTCCAGAGTTTCTCAAACATTTTGTATTAAGAAAAAAAATTTTTAATGATAAATTTATGAGTTTAACTGCCTATATTTCCAAAGTTTTTAAAAATATCGAAAAAATCCGAAACACCCCAACTAGATAATTTAATTTTCTATAAAAAATATTGACATTGTAATAGTACATCTCAATTTTTTTTAACAATTTTTATAAAAATTGAATTTAGTGACGACATTGCTTCATACAATTTGTACGGCAGTCGCCTATACACTATATCTAAGAAGACTTAATAGTTTGATACTTAATATCTAAACATACATACATACCATCATGCTGTTTTTATATTCCGGGTAGGAAAAAAGGACTGACATCCATACTATCCTATCTTGACATAGATACCTACATGTGTTGTATAGAAAACAAAATATCTTAAAATATTCAATAATTTGGATTTATGGGCTTATAGTTTGGTACTTATTCTTCAACTATACATACTATCGCTATCAACAGTTGGATCTCATGTGTTACATGCTACTAGTATTAGATTTTTTTACAGACATACATACCATCACGGCGTATCCCACAATGAGTAGTAACCAGCGACAGGTGTGCATGTGTGAATCAACTTAAAAAAAGGGTATTTCCACACACCCGAAAGCGCTTATAATAGAAAGAGTGGAAGCATTATTCTAAGCCGGTACTTCACAGTATCAAGATTATGGTTCAATATATTTTTTTTCTGTACTACTACTACTGTTTCGGTTGACTGAGCTCTTACTAACTAGTAAACATGAATCATTTCAACAAGGGCATAATATACCGTGAAAACATGGTTTAATATTATTTAAAAAGAAAAATCTATAATATAATTACTGTACGCCATGTTTCCCAGGATTGCCAGTGAAAAAAATTTTCCTTAATCAATTTTCACGTTCGAAATTTTTATTTAAAAAAAAAAAAAATGATGCGAAAAAGTACAAATTCATCGTTTAAAATGTATTTTTGCATAAATTGACAGTATTACTTATTGTTTAAAAAGGAATTTTACACATTCAGAATAAATTTTAACCGTAATAATCTGCGGAATATTCATTTTGAATACTGACAACATTGCTTTCAATACGTCATAATAATACGATGACAGGTAATGTTTTCGTTTAATCGCTCGTTTCGTTTTCGTTTTCGTTTAATTAATTTTAAGTTAATTATTTAATTATATATGCATATGTATAATTTATCATTATTATTGTATTATTATAAAAATATATTCAGTCTTAACTGTTGTGTACTGTTCTAAATGATATATCGAATGTACATTCAAATTATCAATGTTTGTAATTTCAAACGTACGCATTTCATATAACGCATTTCTTTCAAAACATTGTCGAAAATGTTATTTTTATAATTTCCGCGTTTTTACTATAAAAATACAGTTTTATTTCTTGATTTTAACGTTTTCGCGTAAAGATATTTAATTTTTAAATGTTGTGTTATGTCTTAAATGGTATATTTGACGATATTTAGTTTTATAAGGTTATTTCGCAACTGCCGCGTAGCGACTGTTGGGGGTAGGGCCGCGATAGCGGCAATGGGCAGAGCCCGTAGTATATTATAAATGTGATATGCTTTTTTTTTCGGTGGGATATACCTACCTACCTAATGCAAATAAATTTTCTGCCACCTCAGAACAGGCTCAGCCTAGTGAGGTGGTTTATAAAATATTAAATATAAAAAAATGAAAAAAAGAATATATTTTTATATATGAATATAATATATGTGTACCTATATTGTTATAATTTTGCATTTATTTTTTGGTGTTTGTATTGTCATAATGTACCAATTTTGGTTTTTAATAAAAAAATACGTCTATTATTTTCCTGGAGCAGGCCTGACTTTGCATAAATAATTTATTATGTAATATTTAATGTAATTTGGTTATGTAAATATTATTGTGTTAACTTTTTTAACCGAATTTTCTTTTATTTATGTAACTCTTACTTGTGTAACTTACGTGTGTGATTGAATATGAGCTCATGAGATTTTGAGTACATCCATAATTGGACGTCCAGCAATCATAATAATAACCAATATTATTTTCTTTTTATGAAAATTGTAAGCTGGATGTCTGTCGATGTACCCTTTTAATAAAATAAAATAAAATAAAATAAAAAAATGTAATATTGCGATTGTAATTTTGTTATGTTATATTTTCTATAAAATACAAAACGCATTTTGATTTGACTATGGATAAAATTAGGTCACATTGAACTGAGCACCTCTTTAAATATTTTCTTTGTCATAATCGCTGTTAATGTCGTTCAGTGTATCTTTATGTACCCTGCAATATCAAATCTAATTCCTATATTTGTATTGTTTCTATATCAACTGTTTTCCCTCCAAAATAATGCCAAACGACGGATATTTCTGATATTTTTGATGGTCCAACCGTATCTATATAGGGGAAAGTTCTTATACCGTAACGTTATGCAATAAAATCATAGAAATTTTTCAGGGGATATGGTGAATTTCCCCAATAAAATATATGGTTGAACTTGCAGTATCATTTATTATTTATAGTGTCCTTACGATAAGCGAAGATAACAAAATATCTCGTGCAAATGTTGATAATTAAGGGGCGCCTTCTGCCAACGTATCTATTTTTTCAATTTGATATCGCATTATTACTAGGTACATAATGAACTATTTAAAACAAAAATTGAGATAGTTTGGATGTCAATAAAGAAAAATATTCCTTACCTTTTTAATTGTGTTCTGTATACATTCTTGTATTAAAATAATAAACATACTTATATTTCTAAAAAAAATTACATTTAAGGCGTAGAACAATATATATGTGTTTTTTTTAATTGAAGAAGACTAAAATATCGGAAAAAATATATTATGATATATTACTGCTTCTGCTTGGCAAGTCTGTTCAAGCAGTGAAATCAAAACCCTTTTGATTACCCATATCACACTGAAAAAAAATGACACTGAAATGGCTACCTGCATTTTAGCCAAACCTTTGTTATCAGTAATAAAGGTTTAAGTATCTATTTATGACTGTACTGTTTGGCTGTATGTAAAAAAACATTTAGTTGCACAAAACCAAATGTTTTGTAGTAACTATAGTTCGGTTAGTTTTTACATGAAATTTTGTTACTATTAACAAAAAAAATCCAGTTAGAAATTGAGTTAATTTTATTTTGTATAGATTCTCAGGTAACTAACAGTTAGGTAGGTACCTACTGTTAATCAGAAAACTGTCAGAAAACATACTACCCCCTATTCAGTAACTATTGTAACTAAAATAGGAACGTACTAAAATTGTAGATTTTAGATTTACGGTCTTATTTCAGCGTTACAAAATATCAAATTGGACTAAATGGAATAGGAACGTACCTATATTGGCCGGAACGTTCTTAAAAAGTTACTGAATTAGACGTATTTTGAATAATCATGAAAATTATGAAATTTTCATCATTTTCATAATTATTCAAAATACGTCTAATTCGGTAATTTTTTTAACAACGTTCCGGGTAATATACATAGATATGTTTCTATTCCATCTAGTCCAAGTTGATATTTTATAACGCTGAAATAAGACCGTAAATCTAAAATCTACAATTTAGTACGTTCCTATTTTAGTTACAATAGTTACTGAATAGGGGGTAATGTCTCCATTGTAAATGCAAGTAGTCCATGCTCCACATGATGATACCCATTGATAGTTTTTATTTAAAAATCACAGACCCTAAGTACCTACCTATATCACACTCAAGCATTGTAGGTAAAAAAAACTATGAAGTGTCGCACCAAGCCGCCATTTTGAATCACGTGGCCATATTATTTGACACTCCATATTGTCACCTGATAGGCCGATGACGATAGTTTGACGAGGAACGTATAAGAGGGATAAGGTAACCGCGGTGTAATTGCTCTGTCACCTGTGAACGCCACTGACTATGTCACCCCTTTTTCATACATCTCTCTATACAGTAGATGTACCTACAGCTCACAAACCCCTTCATATTTAAGCGAAGGGTGCGCGTATTCTTGTTAAATATAGGTAGGTACCTACCTACATATGTAGATACCTACCAGCTGGTATTTTTTTGTACCTAAGTCATGTTAAAGAATTTCATTAATTTAGTGATTTTGTTTTTAAATTATTAATTTATGTAAGAATTCCACTGATTCTCAAAATGATCTTAAGAGGTTATAGTAGGCTATATAGTACCTATATTTTGAAAATAATTTCCCCAGTACCCTCAAAAGATACGTATTTGAAATAAATAACAGTTTTTATGTACATCTTTATTCTGTTGCGTGAGTTTTTTGAAGTTTGAATTTGTTTAATTATTTTCTTGTAAAATTAGTTTTAGTAAAACCCTTTTTTATTTTTTTATTGTAAGTAATCTAAAACTACAAGGCCCATAATGATACTTTAACTTCAATCGAAAGAGATGAGTTTTTAAATATTATAATATTTTAATTAAGTACTATTCATGTTATGTAAAAAAAACTCTAAATTTTACCTTTTCTTCACGATAAATGTTGTGTATCACATATTAGGTGATATAGAATATTTTTTCGTGTTTCATACATGAGAAGGTAATTTAGCATGCATTTTTGTGTACCTAGGTACCTACATACATCCGTGTACAAGGGCCTTAAAGTAGGCTGGTATTACAAGTTTTGGGTAAGAAATACATAAGGAGTCAAATCGATATATAACGTTCGTTATCGCCAAGCGCTATTTTATGTTGTATGGGATTTAGGGTCGTATTACAAGAGTTATTTGAGAAAAATATAAGGAAAAGGTAAGGTACTGCAATAACACTGCTTACGGAACCTCAACTTTTCTTACATAATTCTCAAATAACTCCTGCAATACGACCACTTTAACGTTTGATGTCCGTTGTTGTAGAAAAACTTTCTACAACAAACGTTGAATCTCATAAAAAAAAATAGCGCTTGGCGATAACGAAGAGCGTTTTCAATTTGACTTAGGAGCAAAGTATTTAAGTATAAGAGATAGCAACGTCAAAAAACAAATAATTTTTAATAGCTGGTTTTTTGACATTTCCTTCCATGTTGAATATAGGCATGAAAAAGTTAAGTCTGGATCCTGGGAGTGGTGGCGTTTACCAGTACGCATCCTTTTTAAAGGTAGGTGAAACTTATTTTTAAATTTATTATTATTTATTTATTATATAATTATTTAATTTTATTTTCGTCTCGCTTTTTTTGTTTAATTAATTTGATGTTATTCCCTCTATCAATTTAGTTTTGTTTATATTATTTGTTAATAATTTTTGTACCAAGCATTAAATATGTAATATTTCACGTGTAGGTAAATTCGTAATTGGAATACATTTATATTTAAAGGATTATGTAGACATTGTTATTTATTTATTTATTTATAAACGGTGTAAATTGCCTTTTACTTACATACATAAAAAAACACATATTGATGATTAAAATATATAGAATAAGAAAAAAAAATTAATCAAACACTTGCAAAAAAAAATATGTATCTACACAGTTAAACAATAAATTCAAGGATAAAAAAAATAATAAATAAAATTAAAAAAAAGATATACATATGGACTCAAAATAAACCAAAACATTAAATTTAAAAGTAATAGGTAGGTAGTTATAATTACAAAAAATAACAGTAGAAAGAGTGTCATGGAAATCTGTTTATTTATTTATTTATTTATTTATTTGTTTATTTATTTATTTATTTATTTATTTATTTAATTATTTATTTATTTATTTATTTATTTATTTATTTATTTATTTATTTATTTATTTATTTATTTATTTATTTATTTATTTATTTATTTATTTATTTATTTATTTATTTATTTATTTATTATTTCCATCAACGGCTAAATAGCCTTTTACAAGTAGGTACATACAAAATAAAATAGTATAAACACGTTTAATACATACATACAATAATATTATAAAATAAAACAAAAAGAGATGTATAAATGTACGAAATATCTACCAGAACATTTTTTGCATATTATATCTAAACATTTTTTAAAGAAACAAATATCAAAAACAAAAAGAAACAAAAATAAATAGCATATATAAATTATATACCTAGGTATAAAGTAAATTTAAAAGTGTCATTAAAAAAGAATGAAAAATAAAAACAGTTGAAAAAATAAGCCATGAAACAAAATATAAAAAAGAGATGCCTCAAGCCCTAAAAATATAAAGTAGACCTCGATATTAATAAACAAAAAGATATACAAAAAAATAAACATTTTACAATCGAAAATATACAAATCCGCACTGTAAATATCACAAGTTGTTTCTCTCATAAAAAAATGTGTATATCGTCCGTTTATATTTATGTTTGGACAGCATAGTACATGCCTCCTAAGTGAGAGTGAATTCACCAACAAATTAAAAGCAAATAAAATAATAGTTGATGGTAAGAATTAAAAATAAAAAAATAAATTAATCCACACTTTGAAAAGCCCTGATAGTTCCGTAAAATTCAGCGTTAATAAGACCACCACAACATCGGTATAATATATTATATCGTTATAAACGTATTTCATAATAATAAAAAAACATAATCGCTCTGTAGTCGAACCTCGAGTATTGGTTTTATGGACATTATTATAATCATTAAACTATCGGGCCGAGGAAATCGTAATTATATCGCTACTGACAATCGCCTTGTTTACATTATTTATATAATAGAAAAAAAATCATAGAGGAATTTTAATTAAGTTCGTAATAAAATGTTGTTGAAATAAATTGCCAATATGTAATAAATCCGACACTTGAATTTGATACAGAATTTGATGGGTGATGGCAGAGTGGTAATGGCACTTGGTTAGTAATCAAGTGGTCGCGATTTATAATCCTGCCACGACCGATTTCGTTCAACTATAGCTCAAGCATTAATGCTTGAGCTATAGTTGTCGCAATATTACGGGAGTTATTTAAAGTCCCGTACTAAGAGAATACCTACTGCTTACAAAACCTCAAGTTTTTCTTATAATTTTCTCAATAACCTTAGGAAATGTGTGAGGATGTACCTACATATATTTATTTATTTAAAAAAACGAGTGGGTTGTGGCCAACACTAAACTCCACACCATAGTAAGCGTTCATTTTTCTTCTTGAATTCATCTCTAAAAGCATTTTTATGAAGTACATTTCTATTATAGATTCTTAAACAAATATAAGATTCCCAGAGGACAAAAGTTTTCACAATACACCATACCTACACACAAAAAAATTGTCACGAAACTCATAGTAGGTATGTTTTTTCTACATGATACCTGTTGAGAAATTTTAAGTAAAATTGCATCACTAGCAAGATGAGCATGTATGGGACAGTGTATCAATGTTGATGAGGCGATGTATGTGTCAAGATAGAAGAATGCGGTGTTCGGTTCTCACAGCCTACCCCTTGAGGAAGATAGAAGTGGAGAGTAAAAAATACACTTTTCTATAGAGACACATACAATATCATTATGAAGTTGATCACTCAATTTTATTTTACACTCAAGCTATTTTACTTCTGTTATAGGTATACATTTTTCATACAAATATGAAATTCATTTCATATTGATATGGCAAACGGTAGATTTTTTTCTTTAAATTTTGACAATCCTTGAATGCATTTTTGATGAGTGTATTTTTGTTGCATTGAAATTTCAAACATTACCTATACATAAAACTCGATTTTCCAGACCGTGAGAGCATTTTGATAATTTGGACAGATGAAATCATAGAGAAGAAATTAACGGATATCTATGGAAAACTAATCAGCATATGATGTAAATATGAAGTCGATCGGACATATAGTTTGGGCTGTAGAGAGGATATAAAAAAGATAATACCATACGCCGTACGCCATACATACAAACACATAACGACGAAACTCACAGTGTGCACTCTCTACATGATACCCGTTGAGAAATTGATGTAAAAAAATACGTTTAAAAATTGTGAAATCATGACTCTCCACTATTCCATAGTGTGGAGAGTAAAAAAATAATTCCTCTACTTTCAACACCTACGCATGTGCTTCAAATACGAGTCTCTTACTATGGTCCTTATGTCACGTGGGTATATTTTCATTATGAAAAATCAATAAATATTTCCAAAGCAATTTGTCAAATACTGGTTTATCAAAATGACTCAATTATATTTTATGCGGAACCTACCTATTTAGATTTTGATAATCGTTTAATATTTTTTGATAAATATCTTTATAGAAAAAGAAGAATATCTTTGTATGCCCTGTTTCTTGAACGGAAATTTTATTGCAGTAAAAAAAATAATAAAAAAACTGCGTTAATATTGAGCTGATTTATTTTCCATAGACGATGGTTCAATATTTATTTTCTATGATCTCAACTTTTAAAAATTGTACATTGTTCTCGGTGCTACTAATTTTACTTTTTTTATGTTTCAACATTATTTATTATTATTAAACATTTTAAAGTACCTACACAATAAATTCTATATATTTCTTGTTTTTTCCGTTACCAATATCATATTAAATACCTATGCCCAATTCCAAAAAGGATTAGGTACTTACCTACATAATTTCATAATATATATACAATGAAAATATTAAAGAGGGCATAAAGGATCAAACTCGTCACTTGCTAAGGGTGCAAGAAGGTGCTTATTAATATTATTTTAGCAGCTAAGTACCGAAATGTAATTATTATGGTTGGTTGGAAGATAAATAAAATAGATAATAATACAAAAATAAAATAAAATATAAATATATACGAAAACATTTAAACAGGAAAAAAAGAATAGAATTGAAAAAAAAATAAAAGAAAAAAAAATAAACAAAGAACTCATTAATACTTGTAGGTATTATTAGTTAATTTTGTGTACTTAAGAGCCATTCACTGAAATGCTTTAGGTCTGACAATAAGATAATATACCTACCTAATAAATTAATTCGAATCCTGCCTCGACCGATTTAGTTCACCTATAGCACAAGCATTTATTTGCTTATTTTAGGGAACGTAGGAAGATGTATAGGTATGTACTTGTTTAACAAGGACATACTTATTCATTTTTTTAAAAAAAAATGTAAAAATAATTGTTAAGACATTGCCATTTGGCAAAAAGCACGCCAATAAATAAATAAAAAAAGTTATACACTAAGTTTAGTTTGTCGATCGACAATTCTTGATAGAAATCCATTGTACGTTGATATGTTATAAAAATATAAAAATACTTGGTAATAGTTCTATTGTATTTATTAGATTATTGACGCGTTTCGTGCAAAGCACATCGTCAGAATAATTACAAACTAACTTTTTTTTTAATTCATAACTATGGTGATTTAGTGATTATTACCTATTTATTATTTTTATCCAGGTAAGTATTATTGTAAGGCATTCTTGAGGTGAAAACATAAAAATGGCGATAGATATATAAATTATCCATTTATTATCTATTATAATGATTGAGAATAAGGACGACTGTTTCGGCTTACTAGGCCTTTATTAACTGGAGCAGTTATTAGAAAAATATATATGTAGAACCAAGATATTTTTTCACCCTGAAAAAAAAGTTATGTTAAAATTAACCGAATTATAGTGACTACAAACCAATTAATTTTGTGCTACTAAATATTTTGTATGTTTAACCAAACAATACAATCATAAACAGATAAACTTTTATTACTTATAACAAAGGTTTGCCTAAAAACGCAGGTAGTCAGTTCGGTGGTCACAATTATTTTTTTCAGTGCATTAAAAATTATAAAAACAGATAAGCTGCAGACATACAGACCGACAGCCATATCTGAAACATCATTTTATTCTTCATTTTTTGTCAATTTACGACCTTAGGAATTATTCAAATATATATTGTCTATATACTGACGTTATTAAACGAATAAATTGAATGTCTTGTGAGGTGACTACCTACATACGATTTTTTTACACATTCAACACCTGTTTCGAAAAATTACTTCATCAGTCATATCGAATGATAGATGTCGGTTATTAGACTTTAAGCTATTGAGTTAATTACGATTAGCTTATCCTTGAATATTAAGTTTCAAAACGTATGCGGTTCTCAACCTGTGGTGCGGGATGACAACATGACACAATATAATCGCGTTTACTCTCCACTATTATGGAATGATTTAACAATTTATATATAACTAACGATATGATTCACTGAATGGTTCTTTATAATTCTTGAACCCTGCGCAATTGGCTTGTATACTGCAAACTAACCATTGTTTATTGATTTATTTATTTATTTATTTAATATACAGAGACACCAACAGAACACTAAACAACACAAAAAAAAACATGAAACAAAAACATAGAATCTCCAGTGCTCCAATAACAGGTATCTCCCGCATGGCTATTGTGCATAGTTAGGTAGGTACAATCGTCTCCTGACCATTCAAATTATAAAAAAATACATTACTTTGCACAGTTAAAAAGAAAATTTAGAATACACATACACATATATGTAGGAAAACAAAAAGAAAACAAAAGTTGAACTACCTAAAAAGATAAAACAAAAAAAAAGTAGGAATAATTGAACCGAGACAAAAACGAGTGGGTTGTAGCCAACACTAAACTCTCCACTACACAATGAAGCTTCCCTGCTAATATTACACTCTAATATCAATATGAAATCAAATATGTAACTAAACATTGCTAAACATAAAAATTCTCCTATATATTTTTCATACAAAATATCGATTAATAGAAACATAATTATTGAAAGGATATATATTTTTCTTTAAAGGTTGGCAAACTCTGAATGCAGTTTTGTGAAAATTCTTTTTTTTGCATAAATAATTCAAATAAAATGAAAATATCTCAAATTTCCAGGTTGTGAGAGCATTTTTAAAGTTTTAACAGATGAAATCATAGAGAAATAATTAACTGTTGTCTATGGAAAACTAATCAGCTCTAAGTTTATGTACTTCACACATATGGTATCAATATGAAGTTCATCAGTCATTTGGTTTGGGCTGTACAGAGGACACAAATTTTCAAATTTCAAATTTTCAAATATTTTGCAGGTTGAGAAACCTATGAATTAATCATTTTTGTAGCCCGCATGCATAGATGGGTACCCACTGGTCGTAATAAAACTTAACAAGGACTCATTTTTGATGATGATGATCAGCATCAAGTCCACAAATATTATAGGGTCCACCAATGGAGGCGGCGGCGTCAAGAAGCCTTGTTCGAACATGGACGAACACGGGCTCAGATCAGTGGAGATCATCTGACGAGACCCCAATATGAAATTTGATATTTTCATGTCAAAATTGACAGATCAGTCAGCTGCTCGGAGACACCACGATGATGTGAACAATGCTAAACTTTGATCAATAATTTGATTTAATTAAACTATCGAGTAAGTAGGTAGGTACCTATAATTAACCTAACCTAACCCGTACAAACAAGAACTTTTTTTTCTCATTACAAATTTACCAACCTGTAATATTTTTATTTATAAAATAGAAGTTTTTATTTTAATAATTAAATAACACAAAAAAAATCCTAAAAAAAACTCACTGTGGATCAAAACTGTGTTATTTCATTATTAAAATGAAACCTTCTATTTTATAATTATGAACTTCCACTGTGTTAAATAAAAGTCATTAAAATTATTATATTTTTATTTATTTAACCAATCTATTCTATCAAAAAGTTTGGTTAGAATTGGTTGTTTCGGTTTGTATGTAGCTATTATTACGACTCACGTGAGCGACTTGCATTATATGTATGTTGTGATATAGCGCCGTCTGTCAGTTTTTTTAATAGGTAGAATAAGTTGCGACCAAGTGGACTCCCACTCAAGTGTACGTCGCGACTGAGTGAACTCGCAACCAAGAGTCCCGCACCTAAATGTCCCAATACCTACCAAGTGACCCGCACCCAAGTGTCCCTCACCCAAGTGTCCCGCACCCAAGTGTACCATACCCAAGTGCCCCAGACCACGTACAAACTAAATGATGGACCAAATATAAAAATATTTTTATATACAAAATTTCACATTTTTTTATTTTTTTTACAAACATAACAAAATAATCACCTTTATAATAATAGGTATATGTAGGTACTTTATATAAAAAGTGCATTACTTAGAGGTGATAAAAATTATGTTTTTCATATACCAATCATTTATATGATTTTATCTGACAAAACTTTCAGAAAGGTCACTTTCTAAAAAATTGAAAAAAAAATCTTTTTTTTTTTACGTCGCTATAATTCATTTACCCTCTCCTATCCCCATCCCTCTTATTTCACTAAGTAGGTACCTAATTTATTTAAAAAAAATATGGTTTTGTAAAAAGATTTTTTTATATAAAAAAAAATACAGAATACCTAGTTGGGATCTCACTGGCCTAAGGCTATCAGCGAGTGTCCCATACAAATATATCAAGTTGGTACAAATATGTTCCTTAAGAGGCTATATAGTATATTTTGAAAATAATCTCCCCAGTACCCTCAAAAGATAGATACGTATTTGAAATAAAGAACATTTTGTATTAATATCTTTATCATATCTTTATTCTATTGCATGAATGTTTTGAAATTTGAATTTGATTAATACTTTTCTAGTAAAATTAGTTTTAATAAAACCATTTTTTTTTGTAAGTAATCTTAAACTACAAGGCCTACGAATTAGAATTTAAAAAGACAATATGAAAATCAACCGGCTGAGTTATATAATATTATAGATAACATTTTTATTACTATTATTGTTATTTTAAAAAAAAACTTCTAAATTTTACCCTCTCTACAGAAAAAAAATGTTGTATATCACATATATGGTGATATACAATATTTTTTCGTGTTTCATACATTAGAAGATAATTCAGTGTGCATTTTTGTGTACATAGGTATACTTAGGGTACCTATACAAGAGCCTTTAGTTACTTTTCAACATTATAAAATTTAAGTTGAGTTATTGGATAGTTATTATTATTACTTATAGTGTTGTTAAAATGATATCTTGATAAATATATTTTGTTGATTAACGAGTCTGTATACATTATTGAAATCAAAGAATGTCACATTATATGTCTGTCAAATTTATAAGATAATATAAATAAACAACATTTTAGATTTTTATCGAAGAGTTCAGTAATTTCTCATATTAATTAGTAATAAAATGGTTTTCTATATAATATATGTATATATGTACATACGTCAAAGCTCTTTTCGTCATAAAATTATTAAAAGTAGAAATATCTCATTTTTTGGTTTGTAATAAATGAAACTAAAAATCGTAATATGAGTTTTCAGTGGTCGATGCTTCCCTCCACTCCCCTCCCTATCTTTCTCCCTTACCATCCTGTTTTTGAAATTGACAAAATGTTTTCAAAATTGTTAATGTTTGTTATACATGTATTTTAGAATTGGCAATAAAAGAATTATCATTGTATTTTTGTATATTTTTTCTTGTTTGCTGTTGTATTCTGTAAAATAAATCAAATAAAAAAAAATAAAAATACCTTAATATAATAACTACCTATAGTACCTACCTACCTTATTTACTCCTCATTCCCCCAAGGTTATATAGTGGGAAGTTATGAATTCGCAATATTTAAAGTTTTTTTATTGCAGACTAATCAAATCAAATCTTTTTTTTTCAATATAAATGGACTTTGCACACATGTTGCAAGTCAGAAAGCACACAAAAAAAAATTTCCAAAGATATACCTAGACTGGTACAAGATTAAACAATTAATAGGTCAAACAGACCAGGATTAACACCACGCATCTCTGCCATTTTTGTACATATCCTGTCTATAATATGCCTTTCTAATAAAAGTTTCTTTGATATTAGATTTAAATTTTCTGTCTTTTAAGTTTTTTCTCGCCACTTGCACAGGGTGCAAGGAAGTGTTTACTCTGAAAAAAAAATATTATGATAACAGGATTAACACCACGCATCTCTGCCATTTTTGTACTTATCCTGTCTATAATAGGTATGCCTTTCTAATAAAAGTTTCTTTGATATTAGATTTAAATTTTCTGTCTTTTAAGTTTTTTATATTCTGTGGAATCTTAATCTAATACATTGCCCCAAAATTAATTGTTTACCTTAGATAATCTATATTTAGGTTTATCAACTAGTATCATACTGAGATTGTATTCTAATGTGCTATGTACTATGTACGAGTGTTTATTCTACTTTATCGATTATAGACTAAAATACTCATTCGATTCTTTTCAATTTTTTCAAATATATTTTTGGATTTTCGAAGGATATTTGATTAGTTATTCTCAATATTTTTAACTGTGAAATATTTCGGAGGGAACGCAAAAAGCTCAGAAAACTTTACTTATATTTTTATTTTCAAATTGATAATAAAGAACATCACTTTGATAAAATGGCATTGACGAATCAAACTCATTTAATGAAAATGCTGAAAATTTTAATAATTTGTGTAGCGACATGGTAGTGAAAAGTATAGAGTTAGCCACAGCCCACTCGATTTTACATTAGAGCATTGGTTTTTCACGTTCAAACTGTCAAGCACATATTGTCTGTGGTACGAGGCTATTGAATATAAATTCTTCTTCTTGATCACAACCTAGGATTGGTTTGCATCAAACACTCCATCTCTCCACATATGTATCTCTGTTGTTGGTCAACAGAGAATATAAATACGGGTAAATTTAATATAAATTAAGGTAAATGTAATAAAAATAAAGGTAAGTTTAATATAAATACAGGTAAATTAAATATAAATTAAGGTAAATTTAGTATAATTAAAGGTTAATTTAATATAAATAAAGGTTAATTGAATATAAAAAAGGTAAATATATTATAAATTAAGGTAAATTTAATATAAATTAAGGTAAATGTAATAAAAATAAAGGTACTTAAGTTAAATATAAAAACAGGTAAATTTAATATAAATTAAGGTAAAATTAATATAAATAAAGGTTAATTTAATATAAATAAAGGTTAATTGAATATAAATAAAGGTTAATATATTATATATTAAGGTAAATTTAAATACAGAACACATAAAAGAAAAATAAATATCTAGGGTGAAATAATGTTATAAATGGTAGGTACCTACCTACTTAAACAAATATATAATTCATATAATTAATTTAAAATTCGTGAAGAGAAAACTCTGTACCGATCATTTGAGATATATGGAAAAAAACTCGCCACTTGCGCAGGGTGCAAGGAAAAAATTTTTATGATAACCCAACTGGCTACCTATATTTTTGTCAAACCTTTATTATCAGTAGGTTATAAATGTTCATCTATTTATGACTGTACTATTTGGCTGTGTGCACAAAACATTTAGTTGCATAAAACCATTTGTTTTGTATTCACTATACTTTGGTTAATATTAACACAAAATTTTGTTACTATTAACAAAAAAAAACAGTATTATTATAGTCAAGATTGTCAAGAACTAAGTAGGTACCTACGTACCTAGAATGAATGTGTTTTTATTTGAATTACAGTTGTATAGGTAGGTGCCCAGTGCTGTACGTAAGAAGGTTCAAAAAGCAATTCGAAAAGAGTCACTAAGCAATCGCATTTTCCTAAGTCTCCGAATCGGACGCTCGAATTATGCCAAGAGATGCCGAAAATCGTTTATCGAACCTCTTGGGAATATGGACCCAAAGACAATTGTCATCAAATGCTATCTTCCCCTGCCGTCTGATGTCTGATCGTGGTCATTTGTAGCTTCGAATGTTGAACACAGAGATCATTGGTGTATGGCGCGGGAGATAAGGAGATGGTAAACGGCCACCCTACTGAAATAAAAACCAAATAGGTATTATGTTTGCAACACACGCCCTTCCCGAATACAAAATTTGCCGAATTAAATCACAGAAAACATAAGAACCAATTTTGTTAGATTTTTTAAGAGGGTACAAAGTATTGGATCGCTATTTCCCCCACCATTCGCTCTGCATATGCAATGGGGACTGTTAAACGGACCCTTCGCAAAACGCTTAGTGAGTGACAAAAAAAAAATTGCACTCTAAATTAAAAGAACATTCGACGAATGTAAATAGAAGATTCACACTCGTGGACTGTCATTAACTTCAGATCTTATCAAATGAGAAACATCATCAGGGGTATGACCAATAACCAATATCTCTGTAAAAAATAACATAGATACTGGGAATCTAACAATAGTAATTGAATAATATTAGTGAGTGAACGATAAATACTAGTGAATGCAATGCAGTAAGAAAAAAAGGTTTTTTAAATTTATTGTTATTCGATCGTTTCGGCCGATTAGACTCTCGTTAATTGACGAATTATTAATCGAAACGGTTTTGGTGTCAAAAGGATAAAATCTTCTAAGTCAAACCAAAGATGGAGTCATGTATTACATTGATAGTAAAAAACTCCAAAATTGATAATAAAGATTTAGTTACTCCCTCCCCCATACGTTTATCAACAGCAAACAACAATAATTAACACATGTACAATAGTCAGGATTAAATTGAATTATATCAAGCACAACCTTATCTCGAAGATGATTTAATTATATATTCAGGAATCTACAGGATCGATAGGAAGATATCAATTTTTTTTATTTATTTATTTATTTCAAGGACAACATACAGCATATAATAAATTATAAAACATAAAGATAATTTGATTAAGAATAAAGCCAATTACAGGTTGTCGCTGAAGTTATTGTAGTATATTAAGATATATTAGGAATGGTTACATATTATGGTGAGATATTGTGTGAATGATGTGTGAAATTGCATATATAAATGTGTCAGTATAATTAAGTGTTAAATTTGATTATGACGATGAAATTTTAAGTTTGATATATTTTTTAAATGTGGGGGCGCTAAGTAAGAATATGTCAATCTCTTGGAAATGCCTATTATATGTATTACAGATTCTGTACATTGTTGCATGTTGAGCATAGTTGGTGTGTTGAGTGGTAAGACGGAAAAGAGAAGTGTGTCTAGTTCTACGGGTAGGGATGTTGAAAGATATATAGTTTAAGAGAGCAGGAGAATCAATTTTATTATTAATAATATTGTGGAGAAGCATCATATCAGATAGAGTACGTCTGTTTTCGAGTGAATCAATGCCATGGTAAATCCTTGCCTCACGATACGATGGGAAATCAAGAAATGCTTTTCGATTTAGGTGTTTAATAAATATATTTTGTATCCTTTCGATACGGTTTATGTGTGTTGCATAATGGGGAGACCAGACAGGAGATACGTATTCCAGGATAGGGCGAACCAGGGAAAAATAAAGAAGTTTGAGCGTTATCAAGTTTGTGAATGGTTTGCTGGTTCTGAATAAAAATCCAAGTATTCTGTAAGCCTTATCTATAATGCAGTCGATGTGTAAGTTAAACCTAAGTTTGGTGTCCATAATAACACCAAGGTCTCTAACGTTATCACTAGAAGATGATTTAATTTTAGATTTTATCGAAGATGATTTAATTTTATATTCAGGAATCTAGAACGTTGATAGGTTATATGTATAGGGACATCTTCAGGGCTTAATCCTTTGATTTGTTACGTATATGGATTGATCTGATTGTTTTTGAGGATATGTGTAAAAAGGCAAACACATTGTAAGAAAAATATAAAAGGATTCATTTTGAAATTTATTTTTATTGACAAACTTTTTAACATCTCAATAGAGATGAAGTTGGGATGTTAAGGAAGAACCAGGAACTCAAGGCACTTGCAGGGCTTACATCCTGCCACCGGCTGGTTTACGTGATCACTTTATGCGCTTGCGCAACGTTCACCAATTATGCCTTCTTATTGAGTTCCCTTTTCAATGTAATTTATGAAAGTTCTATATATTTGAATAATGTGTAACAATTCACCTAAAAATCAGGAATTATACTATTGTCATCTATGAAGTAACGAAGAACCCTTTTTTGTAACGCCATCTATTGAGAAATGAGTTTATTAAAATACAATGTTTGCGTATATGCAATTAAAAAAAATATTCGATTTAAATTTATTATTTTTTTAAATTATTTATTTCCATAATACATTAAATTAATACAATATAACTAAACATAAATATTACAATGGATTTTATAACAAGAGATGTACCTAATTTCGGTCAATTTTTTTTTAAAGGATTGCTCAATAAATTACATATTTGACTTGAAATTGTTGAGTATCAGTTTGCGCTTTGTATAATGCCGAAGGTGGCTTCGCACACGGGCAGTGGGAAGACGGGACCGCCTTGGTAGTTTGGCGCAGGGATCTTTCCCACAAGATATCATCTGAAAGAGGCGCCTCCAGTACCTTCAATATACATACACGCCACGTCCAGACCCCAGACTCCAAACATCCCAGAGGAAATAATACCTATAGCTTAGAGAAGGTATACTATAGTGTCTTACAATAGCATACCTATTCGTCCTGATCGGAACTATCAATACTGCTCGATAGATGGCTCTACCATACATGTAAGTAATAGTCTTGTGATTATGCTAATATGCGGTTTACAATTTATTGAAGGATTTATAGATATTTATGTAACTAGTTGCATGTAACACATGAGATCCAACTGTCGATAGCGATAGTATGTATAGTTGAAGAATATGTACCAAACTATAAACCCATAAATACAAATTATTGAATATTTTCAGATATTTTGTTTTCTATACAACATATATATTATGTAGGTATGTATGTCAAGATAGGATAGTATGGAGGAAGTTCCTTTTTTCCTACCCAGAATATGAAAATAGCATGATGGTATGTATGTTTGGAGATGAAGTATCAAACTATTAAGTCTTCTTACATATTGTGTATAGGCGACTGCCATACAAAATGTATGAAGCGATGTCGTCACTAAATTCAATTTTTAAAAAAATTGTTTAAAAAAATTGAGATCTTCTACTACAATGTGAATATTTTTTATAGAAAATTAAATTATCTAGGTGGGGTGTTTCGGCTTTTTTCGATAATTGTATAAGTTTTGGAAATATAGGCAGTTAAACTCATAAATTTATCATACAAAAAATATTTTTCTTAATAAAAAATGTTTGAGAAACCCTGGAATTTTTTTGAATAAATGAATTTGAGATTTTGTATTTCTCTATATTGGTACCAATTTTCAGCGTTCTAGCTTTTATGGTTTCTGAGATATATGGAAAAATAAAGTAAAAATTTAAAAGTTGATAACCCGTGACAAAAAGAAAAATTCGAAATTCTGAGTATAAAAGTTTTGTAAGCCTATAACTGTTTATATACTCTGAAATTTTGGGCTCTGTAAATTGAGCGGATCAAAAGTTATAAGGGGGGGACGGACACACACACACACACACACACACACACACACATACACACACACAGACACACACACACACAGACACACGAAATGTTCTACTCCGAATTCTGAGTAAATCCGTGTATGGAACATATATGCTGCGAAGCCTCTAAGTTGGTGTTTTTTGACTTCAAAGTTGGAAAAGCCGTGAAAAAAGTAGACCTCTCCATACAATTCTCGCGTATTCTGGCTTGATACATTGTCGATATGTTAAGAGAACAAAGTTCTCCTGAACAAATCGACAGTTGGACTAGTTGCATGTAACACATGAGATCCAACTGTCGATAGCTATAGTATGTATGTATAGTTGAAGAATAAGTAGGTACCAAACTATAAACCCATAAATGCAAATTATTGAATATTTTAAGATATTTTGTTTTCTATAGGTAAAACACAAGTAGGTAGGTATGTATGTCAAGATAGGATAGTATGGAGGTCAGTCCTTTTTCCTACCCAGAATATGAAAACAGCATGATGGTAGGTATGTATGTTTGGAGATTAAAGTTGTGATGGTATGAACTTTTAAGTCTTGACTTCAAATTTGTATGAATATAGATAAATGCAAAATCTCAAATTTATTTTTTCAAAAAATTTCAGTTTCTCAAACATTTTTTACCAAGAAAAATATTTTTTTATGTTAAATTTATGTATTTAACTGCCTATATTTCCAAATTTGTAAAAAATATCGAAAAAAGCCGAAACACCCAATATCTTGTTGTAGGTATGGTTGCGATAAAACAATAAAAAATAATTAGGATATTTTCACCTTTGATTTCATATTTTTTTGTGTATTTATTTTCATTTTATATTTATAGGCAAGCCAGGGTTTTCGCTTCAATAAGCTATTCCGCTACTTATGTAGCTAGGTACCTACATAAAATAATTACGTATACAAATAAAATCATATTATTTTGTTTCAATATATATATGAACTATTTAAGGAAAAATTTCGAGTAAAATAAAAGTAATAAAACTTTAAGCAAACATACCTACCATACCTGATATGAGGTTATATAAATATAATTAAATAAACTATTAACACGCCCATTGGGCGTTGTATTAGGTATATACCTAATACGCCTCTGCTTACTGACATTGTAGATTATTGTTTAAACTAGGTACCTTCATAATTTTGTAGTTTAGGTTGGTAACAATAAAAAGTAATTGGTAGATGACGTGGGTAGGTTTAAATTATTATTTTTAATACTTGGGCGGGACAATATGTCCATGCCTACACCATGCGGAGGCGCCAGATATTAAATATTTAAATACGATTTTTTGTCTTCTTTTTCCTCCGTGAGACTGAAGTTGGCTTCCATGTTGGATGGTCTTTAAATGTTTGAATACAATTTTTGTCTTCTTTTTCCTCCGTTAGTCTGAGGTTGGCTTCCATGCTGGATGGTCTTGGACATGCCGAAAGGCTTCAGTAATTGAAGATATCGTGACGGACCTAATAAGCTCACTACATTGCGTCATTTAAAAAGAGAGATTGGTGCTTTCGAGATGTAGGTGTGGGCGAATAATGTTAAGGAAGATGCGACACACGATGAGCTTTGTGCGGGGTGCATCAGTTGAGGATTACGACCCTCAGTTATGAAGAAATAACAAGAGAGAGAGAGGAAGAATTAATTATTGACGAGTATTATATTGAAATAAAATTTATACCTACTAACCTATACCTACTGTTTAAATCATCTACACTGAAAAAATAACTGTGACGACCGAACTGGCTACCTGCGTTTTTAGCCAAACTTTTGTTATCAGTAGGTTATAAAAGTTAATCTATTTATGAAGATATTTAGTTGCACTAAACGAATTGAGGGAGATCGCGATCCACTTCCACGCCGGCGACGCTATAGAGCTCATTGGCCCTGTTCACCACCGGACGCAGCCGCAACATCGGACAAACACAAAATATCCACCATCCATCGGGTTCAACCACTGCCCCCGAGAATCCAACCACACACGTCAGGGCCTCCGATTGGTCTCGAAATCGGCCGCTAAGTACACTCCGTTTCAAGTCGGAGGGGCTTGTACCCCGACCCCTCGGTCCTCGTGTTGGCGTCCGAAGGTTCCGCGGGCTAACACCGGGGGCATCCGACGCAATCATCACCTGTCAGATTTGACGTCTCGTTGTCAACACAGGATGTCTGACCCGACGTCTGCGCCGGCGGTGTGCCCGAACCACACAACAACATTCGCCACAGTTGACGAGTAACTGCCGAGCGAGACTAGAGGCGTCCGTCCTGCTCTTCTCTAAGTATAGAATGACGAGGGCACAACAGCGTCGGCCGCCCACCCCCGCCTTTACTGCCTGGGCCCTTAGAGCCGCAACCTAGGCTTATATCCCGACGCATCGGTCCTCGTGTTGGCGTCCGAAGGTTCCGCGGGCTAACACCGGGGGCATCCGACGCAATCATCACCTGTCAGATTTGACGTCTCGTTGTCAACACAGGATGTCTGACCCGACGTCTGCGCCGGCGGTGTGCCCGAACCACACAACAACATTCGCCACAGTTGACGAGTCACTGCCGAGCGAGACTAAAGGCGTTCGTCCTGCTCTTCTCTAAGTACAGAATTGACGAGGGCGCAACAGCGTCGGCCGCCCACCCCCGCCTTTACTGCCTAGGCCCTTAGAGCCGCAACCTAGGCCAACTAAACGAATTGTTTTCTAGTCACTATAGTTCGATTAATTTTAACATGATATTTTTTCAATGCCTGCTGGATTGAAAACGCTACTAGATTGCAATCGCCAACTGTACGGTATTAATAAATTTTCGATTCAAAACCGAGCTAAATCATCCGCGCCCAACAACGAATGCTTTGGGTTCAAGAATTGTAAACAACAGTAGGTATCTCTACTATGTAGCTATACTAGGAAATCATACATAGCATAGCTTTCATCTCATATTTTTTTCCGTTTCTTCGCTCAATATATTTAGGTATGTGAAGCTCTGGCGCCATGTACAAAAAACAATCCTAAAAATATTTGGTAGATACCTAACAACTCTTTGATACATAAAATAAAACAAATAGGTATATATATTTGAAACAAAGGGTAGTTTGTCATAGTCTGCAACTCTAATGGTTTGATTCCTGATTCCAGTCAAAGATTCCAGCTATACAGCATTACGGGTCACTTCTGCTATAAGAAGAGTGGATTTTTTTATTCAAAGGCAATTTATGGGAATTATAATAGGTAGGTACATACATTTTTTACTCCTCACTAACCCAAGGAGATATAATGGGGAGTTATGATTTCGCAATTTTCAAAGCTATTTTTTTTCTTGCAGATTATCAACTAGTATCATGCTGAGATTGTATTCTGAAAGTTTCATCAAAATGTATCTGTGTACCTACCTATGTGTTATGTGCTGTGTGCTATGTACGGCGTGTTTATTTTACTTTATCGATTATAGAATAAAGTACTCATTCGATTCTTTTCAAATTTTGCAAGTATGTACCTATATCTAATACTCGCTTAGACCCCATTAAATTTTAAAGGATATCTGAATAGTACCTACTCTTCAATTTTTTTAACTGTCAAATATTTTAAAGTGACCCCAAGCTCAGGAAACTTACAATTTGATTTTTTTCTATTCAAATTGATAAAAAGGCACACCACTTTCATAAAATGGCATTGAAGAATTATCAAGTTTCCATAAAAAAATATTTAAATAAAAAAAATTAACAAATTAATGCTGAATATTTTCCATATATATTATGGAGTGACTTGCCACAACCCACTCGTTTTTAATGAATAGGTATGTCCTTGTCAAACAAGTAGGTACATATACATCTTCCTACATTCCCTAAAATAAGCATAAATGCTTGTGCTATAGGCGAACGAAATCGGTCGACGTTGACGACCACCATAGAGAAAGCATTCCTGTCCTGTTTAGTGCGAAGCAGCTCCTCCTCACTTCTCATACCGATCCGTTCCCGAATGATACGAAACCAGGAATGTTTCTTGTTGCCCTTTTCCAACCCCTCTATGACCCTCAATCTTCCCCTTCATGAAAAGCTTAAGGATGGTATATTTTTCTCCTCTCAGAATTTGGCCGAAGTACGACACTTTACAGAGCTTTACATTGGTGAATAATTATTATTCTGCTGTTGGTGTTGGCTCTACGTAGTACCTCAGTGTTACTGACCACTGACCATGTCAGTCCACATGGTATTCTCAGCATTCTGCGGTGGATCCATATTTCAAATGCTTCAAGGCGGTTTATAATATTGACTTTGAGAGTCCACGCCTCCACCCCATAAAGCAGAACTGACCACACATAACATTAATCATTCTTTGTCTCAGCTTTAAGTTGATGATATTGTCGTCGAGGAGGAGATTTTTCATTTTGTAAAATGCCGATCGGGTCGCTTCTATTCTGCATTTTATTTCAGTGTCAGGGTCTAAATTCTCTGCAGTAATTATACTGCCTAGTACTTAAATTGTTTTACCCTTTCGATATTAACACCCTGAAGTTGGAGAAGTTGGAATGTTGGATATACTGAATTAACTAACCCTTAATAGCCACTTTCATTTCACGTCTGGACTTAGGCCTCTATTTCGGACTGTTGGCTGTCATCCACGAATCGCATGTATTACACTGCCATCTGCCGACCGTTTTAGTGGTCTTTCTAAGCCTCTTTTGTTGATGGACCTCTTCATACTTCGACGTGGCCATCTGTGGCTATTAGGTAGGTACTTAACTGATATTTTACAATTTTTATAACATCTCAATAAATACGAAGTTGGAATATTAGGTAGGTATAGGAGAACCAGGAACTCAAGGCACCTACAGGGCTTACGACCTATCATCGGCTAGTTTATGTGATCACTATATGCACTTGCGCAACGTTTTTAACCAATTATGCATTCTTTTTGAGTTTCAATATATTTAATAATGAGAAACTGATCGTTTGAAAATAACTTGTTATTACCATCGCCACCTATGAAGTAACGAAGAAACCTTTTTGTAACGCCATAAATTTTATTAAGAAATTGTTTTTTTTTTGTAAACAATGAAAGCAGCAGTCCTCTCACACAGATGTCACCCCTGAAATGCGCCTGATTTTTTTTTGCGTGTTTGACCTACTTGTAGGTACCTACCAATATGTGGGTAGGCAAATCGAATAAGTAGTTTTATTTTTTAAAAGTTTCATATAGGTACGCAAACATTGGATTTTTTTCCCTGTCGGGAGTCAAATGATTTATTTATGATATTTTTTTAATTTCGATATTATTTTTTTTCTAATTTAGGTACGTTTACAACTGTAGGTATTGTGTATTGTGTAATATGCGAATCTAGAGCTTTGCCTTAATAATTGCTAAGGCGTATTAATTTCAACCTCACGTAGGTACTTAATATTAGAATGTAAAAGGGAAAAGTAATGATTTTTTTATGGGTATTTTATGGTATGTTCTTAACTCTCAATTTCGTGAGTGAGTGTTCAAAAAAAAATACAGGCATATGATTCAATTTTTTTACAGTGATAACTACATTAGCCAAAAAATATATAGGAATCAATATATTCCTACACTATACACACATATGGTGCACACGAATTAGGTAAATTTTTATAACTATTATATTTATTAAGTTGTATTAAGATAGATACAGTATAGAAATGACTAGGTATGATAATGGCTTTCGTGCAAAGCATCTATACCTATATCAACTTCTACATACATCCAATATGCAAGTGCCGTCCCTGTTTTATATTGAAAGTATCCAGAACCTAAAATTAAATGTTTCAAAGATGGTACAATAAGATATGTTCTTACTTTCGCTACCATAGACGTATCCCACAATTTCGATAGTATACAAACGTTTCTTTCTCTCCTCAATTGTTTATGATTACATATCTAACAAAGTTGTTAAAAAAGATATTGCATACTTTTTGAAATATGTTTATTGTGTGAATCGATTGTACCTATATGTGTCTTCACAATCTATTTCTAAATTTAGGAGACGAAATTCTCTTTTGAAATCAATTCGTTTGAATATTTTTATTTATGAAAATGCGTGATTATTAAGAGTCTTAAATACATATTTGTGTCAACTGCCGCGAATGCCTTTTCCAAAATACCAGTGTTTCAAGCCCAAATATACAATTTGTTAAAACTTTCAAATCAAGTAAAAGGTAAGCATTGTCAGATTATATGTGTAGGCACCTATCTGACATTGCCTGCTTTAATGATGGTTTTTCCAAAGTGGTGAAAATCGGTTTCTCATAATAAGAAAGCTCTTAGGGTTTTAGATAGTTATTTTATTCATAGATATTCAAAACAAAATTCACGCTAGGAAATATCTTAACAGAGTCTATGTATATTAGGCTTCATACCTTAGTATATTTTGAAAATCTTTTCCCCAGAATCTTCAAAAGATATGTCTTTGAAATAAAGAACAGTTTACTTTTACATCTTTATCCTATTGCTTGAGTTCTTTGAAATTTGAATCTGTTAAATGTAAATTTGTTATTGTGAAATAAGTTTTAGTAAAACCATTTTTTATTTTTTTACTTTTAATGTCTGAAAAAAAAACTAACAGGGCCTATGAACTAGATTTGAACTAATAAAAGATTTTTTTTACTATTTTTATAAATCCTCTATATTTTACATTTTCTTCGCGAAAAAATATTGTGTCACAGATTTGGTGACATAGGTATAGTATTTGTTCGTGTTTCATATATTAGAAGGTAATACGTGTACATACTTGTGTACATCCCATATGTCCAAGGTCATAGGCGTTAACAGGGGTCTTAAGGAGCGTTGGTGAAAATCTGTAGTAAACGCTAAATAGCATAGGTCATACCATTACCCCTGCGGTACTCCAACATTTGTTAGTTATGCCAGCGTCTTCGGAGAGATTTTACATCGAACAATACGAAAATTTATCTAACCTACTGTCGATTTTCGCATTATACGAGGTTTTACACTTGCAATGACGATGTTTCATGAAGAACCAAGTATTCCTAGTGCATGAATGACATAAGCATATAATTAGATTATACCAACATAGGTAATAGGTAGATAGGTACACACATTCGATACATGACTGTGGTGAGTGATGGTCATTACACCATATTAGTAATTTGTTAATTATCATAATTTATAGGCAATCAGATGCGCCACTCGTCACAAGGGGACAATAAGTGGCTGTCAGTTGATGTACGTATCTTTAGCGGCTATATCGACACAGATGGGCGGTCATGCGATAAATATAAATACATATTTAGCAGTACCTATATCTATGTGTAAATATGTGTTTCACTTTGTTATTATATAACAGGCTATTACATAAGCAGTTAATGTGAAGACTGGATCCTTTTATTGGACAAAGATCATCGCTGGGCCCTGGATTCCTTTAAATTAATATACCTAATAATGAAATAGTGAGAGGTATGCCGACTTAGCTACGTCCACCTCCACCTGCTCCGCATATGAGAACTGAAAATGGCCCCTTCACAGAACGCCTATAGTAAGAAGAATGAAAAAGAATGCATGGCACGAAGAGTTGCTCTAGAAGCTCCTCTAGGCTCGTGGACTCGGCACAATAGTGCAAAAATGATAATGAATGTCGGCGAAAATAATATTCACAGACATGGATTGTCGTGAAATTACTTCAAGCCTGTGACTGTGTAAAATGGGCATCAGAGAGTTGACCAAGGACACTTGAATTTGTAATTTGTAATCTTCATACTCAGCAGAGTCAGAGAAACGAGACAGCTCCTAAAGAGGGTTGCTCAACAACGAAATAAAATTCATAACATCAGGCATCCGGGTCTGATTGTTACTTATCGTCGAAGGATTGATGAAGGGCAGAAAATATAGAGGTCGTCCTAGAGACATTCATTTGAAGCAGCTGATTATAGTGATGTGCGCTTTAGCAGCTACATATAGGTAAGTACCTACATACATTTTATCTGTATGTACTAATACCTTATTTTTAAATGTTGTATATATCATATGGTTTGTGTTGCATTGCACCCTATAAAATCTCATTATTATTATTATTATTATACCTAGAGATGAAGAGACTGGCGGTCAACAGAGATATGTCGAGAGCGTGTCCGGACAATTGACCGTAGCCGATTGACCGCAGACAATTGACCGTAGGTACGTCCTTTTGCCGAATGGCCAATTGACTAATTGAATGGCTAATTAGAAGGCGTAGATTTCGAAATAATTGAAACTTCGTTGTTTATTTTTTTTTGAAAATATGAGAAATCAATCAGCAGTTCAGGACACCTATGCTATGATGAGCATACTTCGCAACTCCATCCAACCACCGAAGCTTCGGCTTTCCAGCTCTTCTTCTTGTGCTCCGTTCTAAAATCGCTTTTGAGATGTAAGTAAGGCTGACGAGAAAACTCTCGCTTCACTTCTACTTTTTTTTTGTTAATAAGGACGACCATTTGTATATTTTAACGACAGCATCCACCCATTTGGGAGACCATAAGTTTGAGATGGAAGGACGACACACTACAGCAACTGAGGAAAGAAGTATTTGGAGGTAAAAATTAAAGGAGGCCAAGGCTCGACTTGGGCAGTATTTAGAGCCATTTTAGAAAATGATGATTTATTTATTTATTGTTAATACTCAAACATTTGTACATATTTAGGTTAAGTAACGCCCCACTAGACTAAACCTGTTCTGGGGCTGTTACTTTTATACAATAGTGTATACAAATTAGTTTAAACATAGAGGATACGTAATATACATAGGTAAGTATAAGGTACACAGATATTAAATGTTACATTCAAGTAGTTTAAAAAAAAGATTACAAAAGTTTATTTTTAATTATTTATTATAAAACTTATTTATTTATTTATTATAAACAATACAATACAACACAATGTTGAAGTTACAAAAACAATTACATACTAGAGTTAGAAGTTACATATGTTTGTGTGTGTGTGTGTGTGTGTGTGTGTGTGTGTGTGTGTGTGTGTGTGTGTGTGTGTGTGTGTGTGTATGTGTGTTTATGTCTGTGTGCGTGTGCGTGTGTGTGTATGTATATGTATTATTTAATGATAAGTGTTGTAAATGATAGAATACGATGAACACCTCACTAGGAAGTCCTGTGTCGAGGTGTTCATTACAACAGTTGTGTGACATAGATAATACATTGTGTATATAGTTTTCGAATCAAATTATACATTAAATTGTTATTGAGAAAATAAATTGTGAAGGTTAATTATATTTGATTGGGTGTGATTATATTATTGATTTGTTCTGAACCGGTGCTGTATATCTATGCTGTCATGTATGTGTTTTTTGTATTTTTAGTTAAGAAGTAGTTTTAGATTAAATATAAGAAATTAAATAAAACAAAATGAAGAATAGGAAATAGGCGTCGACCTTTCTGGCACAGTTGGTTAGGTATCTGACTACTGATCCAAGGGTCCCGGGTTCGATTACCGGTGGAGACACAGTTTTTAATTGTGTTTTCAGTCTGGATCTGTGACACGATAAATATCGTAAGTCTCCAGAATGTGGCAACTTGTTATTGGGTGCGTGTTAAATATTTATTTGACATAGACCTGTTATAGTTGACCGAGAAGCTACATAAAATAATTATAAATAAAAGTTCATAGGTCAGATGTTAAGGTTGGACAACCTCCTCAGCATAGAGCCTGCCCGAAGCAAATAACCATTTTTTTGTAAGAATTTTAAAGGAATTGTGATGTGGTGTTTTCTTTATTTTATTGTTTAGTTTACTAAGGGGCTGTTTCACCAAACTCCGAATAAGTCTCGAATAACTATTCGGCAAATAGTGCTATTCGCCGGTTAAAATGTTTCGAATAAAATTTGCGTTTCACCATCGTTGGATAAGTTCCGAATAGTAAATTGACGAATAACGATGGCAACGTCGCATTTTCATAGAAAAATACATAGAAATGTACTAGTTTTCAAATTCTTCTATGGACAACCGCCAAATGCGTTTCATTTTGACGTTTAAGTTTTTGGTAAGTTAAGATCGAATCTTTTGAATTTAAATAACAATAAACAATATTCTATGTATTTAAATTACCTAATACTTAATTTTACATTTGTAACAAATGCATATAATAAAGTAATGTTTTATATATCAAAGTATGTATTTACTTCATTGTATTTGCCGTAATTCGATATTTTATCAAAGTCATATATCATTGATACTGTTTAAGCATTGACAAGCGAAGTTTTCTTTTAAAATCAACTTCATAGAATTTGACGAAGTAGTCTTTTCATGGTCTAATATTTTATCTATTTGTGTAGGAAACATTTCCGCATCAAAAACATCGTCTATTGCCTCGAATAAAATCATATTTAAAAGAAAATAACAATGAAACACGTGATACCGGCAATGAAATGCAACTGTCAAAGTGACAAATAAAGTTCCGAATAACTTTACTGTGTAGGTAAAGACCCCTATAAGTTACTTGTCACTTTATCTGACGATTAGCGCTATTCGGGAGTGGTGAAATGCAATTTTTACTTTACTTGAGACATAACCGCTGAATAGGCATAATCGAGAGATATTCGGGACCTGGTGAAACAGCCCCTAAATATAGATACTTGGGGCATTAATTTAAACTGTCTTTGTCCTAATAAGGACTCCATAATTGGTACAGTATAGATAATGTTATTTTTTTTTTTTTTAACAAAAATGAATATGTCCTTGTTAAACAAGTACATATACATCTTCCTACGTTCCCTAAACTAAGCATAAATGCTTGTCCTATAGGTGAACGAGATCGGTCGAGGCAGGATTCGAACTCGCGACCACTGGATTACTAACCCAGCGCGCTAACCGCTCTGCCATCCACCCATCCATATTTGCATGTAGGTATAGTGGTTCGTGTTTGTTGGGATCTGTTGTGTAAAGTTATGTTTTTATGGAAATGTACTAGTGCAGTTTTGAGGTCTCTACAGTTGTCTCGGGTCAAGTAGGTAGGTACGTCAAACATTCTGAACAAATCATCTGAAGGAAATGATCTCGCTCTTTTGATACGTAGGTATTAAAAATTTTTGGGCTTTTTTAAGCGGATCCATAATTGATTTAAAACTTCCTATAATTCCAAATGATAAAATTGATTGTGTAGTGAAAAATACACAGTTTTCATGGTTGATCTGTCCAAAATATCTACCTATTCTTTCTAATTTTATGTTTTATTTATTTATTTATTTATTTAGAGGACAACATACAGCAACATACAAAGACGATTTGATTAATAATGAAGCCAATTACAGGTTGTCGCTGAAGTTATTGTAGTAGGTATATTAAGATAAATTAGGAATGGTTACATATTATGGTGAGATATTGTGTGAATGATGTGTGAAATTGCATATATAAGTGTGTCAGTATATTAAGTGTTAAATTTGATTATGAGGATTATATTTAAAATGAATGAACAAATAGGTAGGTATACCAAAATACTTTTCCAAAAAAATCTTGCTAATATAATAGTTACCTACTTCATCATAATCATCATCATAAGCTCGACATCCCTGAGTGGACCTTGGCAGAATCCACCAGTCTCCTTCATTCCTGTCTATTCGTTGTCTTCGTTCTGCAGTTTCTAATATGTAATATCTACTGTTTATAATATGCCCCCTTTAAATGTGTTTTTTTAAACCGATGAAGGTAGCCATATCTAATTTAGGGGTAACAATAAATAGGTAATCTTCCTCAAAATATAGGTAGGTAGGTAGGTATGTATCTAAATCGCTGTGTAGTGTAGGTATTCATCCTGACACGACACGACACGACATTTGTTCGCTCGCACTGTTTTGTACATCACAGTGGAACAAATGACACTTCCGTCGGTTGATTTGTATATACCTAATACAATAACCGGTAGGTAGGCTGTTTATTACCGGTTATTAAATTAAAGATACATTATTACGACGTGTATAATTTATGTGGTCGGTGTTCTTTTTTTTTCGTTGATGATTTGTGCACCCGTGTGACCAATTCGCATTTGATATTTTAATAATTCTTCTTCTTCAGAAGTAGAATTTTTTTTTTTTTTTTAATTTTCCAGAAAATTTACAAATTATCACATATAAATTTTAACATTATATATATAACAAATTGGTATAAGATTATAAACACTTAAAAGTTACATGGAATATATCACCTCACTAGACCTAGGTCTGTTCTGAGGTGATACTATTTTTTATTAATTTTTGTCATGATGTATGTAGTGAATATAGTAATAATATACAAGGAATGTGAAAATCAAGTATGTATGTAAGTGTAATTTGTCTCATGTATATCGTATAAAGCATTGTCATTTTGTTATTTTATGATGTAGGTCAAGTCTTTTTCTGATTCATTTCTTCCTCTATCAATTATTAAAATTATTAAAATATTAGAGAGCAGGGGCGAACCAAGAACCTTCGGAATAGGCAAACCCTGAACGAAAATTGGGAAATGGTGAAAATTTAATGTTTTTTCGCATCGTTGTTAAATATATTTTTTACAACGATGGTACATATGTGATTTTAAAATATAAAAATATTTTAAAATCACATACCAAAATAATATTAACATTTGTGGCCCTGTCAAACATCGTCTACATACGGTTTTTGATCTTATAGTATGGTTTCAATAAAACATTCAATTAGTTCTTGAATTTCTTAACATAATATTCATAAGCAAGCCAAGATTTTCGGCTTCTATAAGCAATTCCGCTACTGGTGGAGAGTAGTAGGTACCTAGAAGATTAAGGAGTTAGAAGTAAGCGTTTAAGGCGAGATTTGAAGGTTAAAAGTGATAGGGCATATGATGATTTATCCGTCTCACAGATCCAAAATGAGAGCACAATTTTATAGATACTGTGTCTCCGCGGGAATCGAGCCCAATAACCTACAATAATTTAAATGTCAAATAGGTACTTAAGGGGGGGGACTGCTGCCAACGTACCTTTTTTTCAATTTGATATACCATCATTATTTCTTATCAAATCGTTTTGAAAAAAATAATTTAGATAGTTTGGATATTAATAAACAAAAATATACCTTAACTATTTGATAATGTTCTGTATAAATTCTTGTAGAAAAATAATGGCATACCCCGATTTTCAACGTTTATCATATATTTATAATAAACTATAAGGCGTAGAGTAATATATTTTTTTTTAATTAAAGAAGACAAAAATATCTAGAAAAATATGATGTGACGTTGTATTAATGCTTCAGGTTTAGTAAATAAACCTAAAAACATTTATTTTCCATTTAGCGCCATTGCGTAATAAAAGTTTTTTTGGTTTATTTACTTAACCTGATGCGTTAATGCAACGTCATATCATATTTTTCCAGGTATTTTGTTCTCCTTTAATTTATAAAAAAAATATTGTTCTATACCTTATATTTTTTTAGAAATTTAAGATAAATGTCTAAAATCGGGGTATGCTTATTATTTTCCTTCAAGAATATAAATATATACTCACCTCAAAGCATGAGAAAACTCTTTTTGAAGTTGAGTCATAAAAAAAAGCAAAATTATAATGTATCTTTTTAAAAATTGTATATATTGTTGTATTGTGTATTTTTCTTTGTTATTTTTAATAATAAATAAATAAATAAATAAATATAATATACAGAACATAATCAAAAAGTTTAGGTATATTTCTCTTTATTAATATCCAAACTAACTAGGTTATTTTTTTTCAAAATGATTCGTTTAGTTATAATGATGGTATATCAAATTGAAAAAATAGGTACGTCGGCAGCAGTCACCCTCTTAATATTAGTTAGAGGCATTACCTATTCCGAATTTTAGCTAAAATATCAAAGTACCTATCTAGTGTTTTTACCGAAATTCGTAAATAAGTCTTTGTGATGGGTTATTAAAGTTAGTAACTAATAGATGTCACTTTTACGTGTCATAGGTATCAAATAAAAATGTTTCACGCGAATTTCGACAGATGTCACATTAGGTAGGTAGTTAAACATAATTTTATTTAACGAATTTTTTAAGTGATTTTTCGTGGGTAGCCATTAGAATTGTTAACCACAAAATTACGCACTCATTTTTTTATTAAATATGAAGGTCGGTTTTTTATTTAGCCATATGGTTTTTTTTACTATTTTTTTTTTTTTTATTTCGGGAAAACAAACAAGATACAATGGTAAAAGAATATACAATAGTTATAATAAATATGGATGATACATTGCATCTCAATTAAATGTTTTCACATATAATAGGTAATATATATTTAATCATATTTTTACAGAATAAAATAGTAAAAAAAAATTAGGGTGAAATTTATAATAAATTGTTACAGAAAAAATAATAATAAATTAAATTAAAGGGTGAAAGTGTATGTAAGTGTAAGCGAGACAAATTATTTATTTTATTTTTTTTATTTTATTTTACAAAGGACAGCACACAGTACATGCATACAATTATTAAAATTAAATAAATAAAAATACAGAAATAACATGTACCTCTTACGTACTATACCTAATATCAAAATAATACATCAAAAAAGTGTGAATTAGTGGGGTGCGCGTATGAGAGAAGAGTAATACATGTGTGTGTGAAAGAGATATCTAGAAAGAGTGTGAGTGTGTGGGTGCGTATGTGTGTGTGAGAGAGAGGGTGTGCATGTGTATACATGATAGACGAACATATATTGACAGATTCATGAGTTGAGAAGAATAAGAAAATATATTGCTGAGGGTGGTTGGGAAAAATAAATTAATCTGTAAATAATTGTTATAATGTCACGACGTTAGATATAAGTTTATTTTTGAAGGTTATATGTGAATCAAAAAATATGTCTAAGTCGGCATGCTTTTCATAAGAGTTAAATAAGTTTATCATTCTGTTAATCGGAGCGTTTTTGGAAGCATTTGTTTTACAAATATTGGAGAAGAAAAGTGACGTATGTCTTGTCCGGCGAGTAGAAGTATTAAATTTGATATTGGTAAGAATTTCATGGCATTCTATGTTTCCATTTAGTATACTGTGAAGGAACATAAGGTCTGAAATTGTGCGTCGCGTGGTCAAAGAAGTTAGTATAGTAGGTTGGTAAGTATTGTTACAACGGTAGTTTGAATATTTAATGAATTTATTCTGAATTTGATCCAACGAGTGAATGTAAACCTTGTACTGGGGATTCCATATAGTTGATGCGTACTCAAGTTGACCTCTGACAAGAGAGCAATATAATTGTTTTAATGTATTGGGGTTTTTAAAGTATTTACTGATTCTAAATATAAAGCCTAACATTTTATAAGATTTGTTTACTATAATTTCAATATGTTTGTCGAAGAGAAGTTTTGAATCAAGGTGTACGCCAAGATCTTTGCAGTCTGTTTTCGTCGGTAAAACTACATTGTTCAGTTTATAATTGTATTTTACAACTTTTATCTTCCTAGTGAAAGATATAGAAAAACACTTAGATATATTTAAGGAAAGATAATTTTCATTGCAATAAACGGATAAACGTTCCAAATCCTTCTGTAGATCGGCACAATCAGAGCAATTTGAGATTGTTTTGAAAATTTTCATGTCATCGGCAAATAATAATACTTGACTACTGTAAAAGCATTTTCCGATGTCATTTATATAAATATTAAAGAGAAGGGGACCTAAATGAGATCCCTGGGGGACTCCAGATGTCACGCTAATACATTTAGAAGAATGTCCGTTAACCGAGGTTATTTGGTGTCTATTATCAATATATGATTTAAGCCACCTAAATAGGTCACCATGTATACCTATCAATGACAATTTTTGCAAGAGAGTTGGGTGATTTACGCGGTCAAATGCTTTGGCATAGTCAGTATATATAGCATCTATTTGCAGTCTCTGATCCATTTTATCATGAAGATAACTAGTAAATTGGGCTAAATTAGTGGTGGTAGAACGTTTTCTCATAAAACCGTGTTGATCAGTGGTGATATATGAAGATATTTTACTATAAACCTGATCATACACTATTTTTTCAAACACTTTGCTGATAATTGGGAGTTTGGAGATGGGCCTATAGTTAGTGACATCGTGTTTATCACCGTTTTTCAGTATGGGATGAACAAGAGCGGTTTTCCATATTTCAGGGAATGTGCCGTTAATAAGTGACAATTTGAATATATAACACAACGGGTGTGCCAGGACCCGAGCGCATTTTTTCAAAAAAACTCCAGGAATATTATCGTTTCCTGCACCCTTTGATATATCTATGTTAAGAAGATATTTTAGCGTACTGTTATAGTCGATGGAGATGGAATTAATAAGATAAGGGTTATCGATGCTGTTGTTTTCGTTAGTGACACTATTAGGTGTGATGTACACTGAGCTGAAGAAGTCGGAAAAAAGATTGGCTATGCCTACTCCATTAGATGAGGTGGCATTGCCGAAGAACATGGTCTCAGGAATGTCTGGTGTCTTTTTGAATGATTTTACATAATTCCATAAAGTTTTTACGTTTTGTCGTATTCCGTTTTCAATCAAGTTAATGTAATTTTTGAAGATGAGATCAGCAGTTTTCTTTTGTCTTTTTCGCAGAAGAGAGAACGTCTGATAATCAAGAGGGTTTCTGTCACGTTTCCATTTGTTGTGGTAGTATATTTTTTCTTTAATAATTTTTTTCAGTGGTAAGGTATACCACACTGGGTATTTGTCAGACTTCTTTGTTCTTTTTGGTACATGGGTTTCTATAGTGTTTGTCAGTATACAATAAAAATTGTCAAGTGCTGTGTTAATGTCAGAAGTGTTTATTACTGAAGACCAATTAGTTTTTGTCATGAAGTCGTTGATAATGTCGTAGTTGGCTTTATGGAATAAGCGTATAGTCTGAGGATTTTTCAAAGCGGTCTTGGGAAAAGGGATTTGGAAATCTATTAAGAGGGAAGGATGATGCAGGTCTTCAATTACCAAAGAATGACAAGATTTGGAAACGGTAAGGGGTAAATTTGACAACACTATATCAAGAACTCGTCCATTATGATTGGTAATATTGTTATATTGAGTTAGATTCGACAACGATATAGAGTTACAGAACAAGGAAGAACACTGATCATTATTATTTGGTTGTGGGGACACGTATAAGGAAGAATTCCAGGTTATGCTAGGCATATTATAATCTCCTAATACGATAAAAATATCGTCTGGGAATAGTGTAGTCATTTTACAAATATTATCAGTATGGTTTGCGACGAGTGCCAATCTATCTGAAGCCGATAGTTTCGGTCCAACTCCCGGTATATAGGTGCAACATAAATGAATTGAAAAATTTCGCTTTTTTGAGAGATGTAGTTTAAGACTTATCCAAATATCCTCGGCATTAGAAAGCCACGTTTTTTCAAGTTTTGCGGTGTATTTTCTATCGACTGCTATAGCAACTCCTCCTCCGGTTAATTTGCCATTATTATTGTGATTACAACTATTATTAAGGGTAATGTTTCGGTCTCGTCTGTACACATTGTAACGTTTGTCAAATATCTCGTCGTCGGTAATACTTTCTATCAACCATGACTCTGTAATACAAATTATGTCATAATCATTTAGTAGTACACTTTGTAGAAAATCATGAGTTTTAGTTCGCAGGCCTCGGACATTTTGATAATAAATACTAATTGTTTCAGTCATTTTTGAACGTAAATATAAATATATGTATCGAAATAAATTTAAAAAGAATAACATAAATGAAAACGCTTGTCAGAGGTCCACCTTCAGCACGCCTAATCAAATTCAACATAAGTTCGCCTGTGTAAGTATGGGTTGTGGTGTTGATGTTGTAATGTGTGTATATATGTAATGTATTTGATATTACGTTTATGTGATTAATATGTTCATAGAAATTAAAATTTGGCAGCGATAAGATAATACAATATAATAGCAACAGATATACATAGATTTGAAAAATAAGAAAATAGAAGTAATCAAACAGAAATAAAAAATAAGCAATATCATTCAAGTAAGATTCGATTTATGATGAAAGTAAGTAATAAATTTAGGTATACCTACATAGGCACCTACTATTTACTGAATAATTGTAAAATGTATGATTTGAAGTCTGCTTGTGATTTATGTAGGTATTATATCGAATTGTTTAAAGTATGCATTGTAATTGGAGCAACTCCGCCTAATATAATTGATTTGTGAATAATTTGTGAAACGACGGTCGACATACATAGAACAAAAACTGAGATCTGAAATTGCGTGATGGGCAATAAAAATTTAATTTAGATAGTACATAGGTAAGGTGAGTCTACACGGTTGTGGATAATTTTATGCAAGTAAATCATGTCTATAATTGTTCGTCTATTTTCTAAGTTACAAATATTATGATGTATAGCAGATTGGCAGTAGTTGGGGAAATTAAGTTCATCACGATAATCCAAATGTTTGAGGAATTTATTCTGTACTCCTTCAATTCTATTGATGTATGTAATAAGAAAAGGATTCCATACTACTGATGAATTACATTGAGTAGGTATAATTGCATAGAATGTAGGTATGCCCATTTACCTAAAAATTACATACCTACCAATAGGTGGGTAGGAAGGTAGGTATCTACCTACATATGAAATAAAAAAATATATATTATTAATTCATACCATCACGGTGAATCCCACAATGCGGGGTAACCAGCAACAGGTGTGCGCGTGTTAGTAATCTTATGACAGGATACGTGACACGTGCGTGCATCCCACACACCAATCTCGTCTAACCCAAAAAGGCGCTACATTCAGAAAGGGCGGTTGAACCTCATCGCTGAACTATGTGAGATGTTAGGTATTGTTGCCTGTTGTATTTTCTATTACCCGGCTCTTACGGGACACCCGAAACACTACATTCAGAATGTGTGATGGTGAACCTCATTGCTGAACTATGTGAGATGTTATTGTTGCCTGTTGTATTTTCTATTACCCGGCTCTTACGGGACACCCGAAACACTACATTCAGAATGTGTGATGGTGAACCTCATTTCTGAACTATGTGAGATGTTATTGTTGCCTGTTGTATTTTCTATTACCCAGCTCTTACGGGACACTCGAAACACTACATTCAGAATGTGTGATGGTGAACCTCATTTCTGAACTATGTGAGATGTTATTGTTGCCTGTTGTATTTTCTATTACCCAGCTCTTACGGGACACTCGAAACACTACATTCAGAATGTGTGATGGTGAACCTCATTTCTGAACTATGTGAGATGTTATTGTTGCCTGTTGTATTTTCTATTACCCAGCTCTTACGGGACACTCGAAACACTACATTCAGAATGTGTGATGGTGAACCTCATTTCTGAACTATGTGAGATGTTATTGTTGCCTGTTGTATTTTCTATTACCCGGCTCTTACGGGACACTCGAAACACTACATTCAGAATGTGTGATGGTGAACCTCATTTCTGAACTATGTGAGATGTTAATGTTGCCTGTTGTATTTTCTATTACCCAGCTCTTACGGGATACCCGAAAACGATGATGATAAAAGAAACGAGTGGAAGCACGATTTTAAGCCGGTGCCTCGCAGCGGTTAATTACTCTAACCTAGCTTAGTGTCACTTGCGTGAAAAGTAATTTGAAATAAACTTCACCTTTACCGGGAATCAAACCCGGTACGTCGGGACAGAAGCCAAATTGCTCAGAAATGTAACGGTCGACCATTAGGTACCTACAGCAATATATACCTACCATTGAAATGGAACCATTGATAGCTATGCTGGATATAACCTATTATTTGTCCTATTGTTCCAAAGTGTAGGTTCGCGGTTCGACGAAGCCAGCGAATGTCAACAAAAGAGGTAATTCGATATTCTCTAATGAGGGTGTTCCTACATACATCCTATCATTTATATGTAGGTATGTAGGTATCACTTTTTTGTTGAAATGCATTCGATAATAGGAAATAACTATTGGGTTGTTGCCAAAGCTATACTCCTCATTACCAAGTCACCCCACAAAGCATTCAAATTTTGTATGCGAAATTTTCAGCATTTTCATAAATTTGTGTTAAATTGTACATATTTTATTGTTATTCCCCCACCACCACCAGTTCTGCTTATGGGGACTAATAACGGCCCCTTGCAAAACTCTGAAAGAACACATAAAGAACATACGAAGAGTCCGTAGAACTCTAAAACCTTGCAGACACTGCACTTAATTTGCCAAAGAGAGCTAATCATGTGGAAACAACTGGCTCACTGTTTAATGATAGTGAAGATAAGAGCGCACCGAATTTAAGACAAAGTCTTGTAAGCCACAAAGTTGCTCTTCGTGGCTACAAGGTCCGCATGTCCAATGGGTCCAAAGAAATTCCCTCGGACATCGTCGTAGAGTTCTCGTCGGAAAGTTGACACGGAGAAGTTAGTGCATTCCCATAGGATATGCTCAGAAGTCTGTTCAGGGTTATCAAAAAGCTGACATGAGGACGAATCGGATAAGTGAAAACGAAAGAGATAACTTTTGAAACTGCCGTATCCAGTAAGGAATTGCGTGGTCCAATAATCGGGAACAATCCACGAGGAAGAAATTCGAGTCCTCACATCGGGAAGAAATAAAAATGTCAGTCTGCACACGGAAGAAGAAGACCAGCGACGTTGCCAAGCATCTAAAAGAGAACTCTAGGCCAAGTTCTCAAAATCTCTCCACGAACTGTGGGTAAATTTACAGGTGGGAGAGAAACATCACCCAAAATTGAGCTTCGACCTCTATACAGGTTGTGAATTGAAGCTCTTTACATATTTTATTATAAAATCTTGGTAATTCTTCTATGCTATTTTATCAGAGTGATGTGCCTTTTTAGCAATTTCAAAATAAAAATATCAAATTTGAAACATCCTGAACTTGGGGTCACTTCGAAATATTTGACAGCTAGAAAAATTGAGAAGCACTGATCAGACATCGTTCAAAATTAAATGGGGTCTCGAGGGAGATCGCGATCCACTTCCACGCCGGCGACGCTATAGAGCCCATTGGCCCTGTTCACCACCGGACGCAGCCGCAACATCGGACAAACACAAATATCCACCATCCATCGGGTTCAACCACTGCCCCCGAGAATCCAACCACACACGTCAGGGCCTCCGATTGGTCTCGAAATCGGCCGCTAAGAACACTCCGTTTCAAGTCGGAGGGGCTTGTATCTCGGGCTCGGTCCTCGTATTGGCGTCCGAAGGTTCCGCGGGCTAACACCGGGGGCATCCGACGCAATCATCACCTGTCAGATTTGACGTCTAGTTGTCAACACAGGATGTCTGACCCGACGTCTGCGCCGGCGGTGTGCCCGAACCACACAACAACATTCGCCACAGTTGACGAGTAACTGCCGAGCGAGACTAGAGGCGTCCGTCCTGCTCTTCTCTAAGTACAGAATGACGAGGGCACAACAGCGTCGGCCGCCCACCCCCGCCTTTACTGCCTGGGCCCTTAGAGCCGCAACCTAGGCTTATATCCCGACGCATCGGTCCTCGTGTTGGCGTCCGAAGGTTCCGCGGGCTAACAACGGGGGCATCCGACGCAATCATCACCTGTCAGATTTGACGTCTAGTTGTCAACACAGGATGTCTGACCCGACGTCTGCGCCGGCGGTGTGCCCGAACCACACAACAACATTCGCCACAGTTGACGAGTCACTGCCGAGCGAGACTAAAGGCGTTCGTCCAGCTCTTCTCTAAGTACAGAATTGACGAGGGCACAACAGCGTCGGCCGCCCACCCCCGCCTTTACTGCCTAGGCCCTTAGAGCCGCAACCTAGGCCTAAAAAATTAAATGGGGTCTAGGCGAGTATTAGATAACTATACAAATATACAAAATTTGAAAAGAATCAAATGAGTACTTTAGTCGATACCTAATAAATAAACACGCCGTACATAGCACATAGTACCTACACAGCACACATACCTACAGATACAACATATACCTATCTTCTTTTTGATATTAGTGTTCATTAGGTACCTACCTACTGTTTCTATTTTCATTCCGAGCCTTCCTGAAAATTTTTGGAGGCATAATAGCCACGCGGTGTGTAGGTACTAAGAAACTTTGCTTATGTCATGTCTATAGATTATTGGTCTGTGGTTCGAGCCCATTTTTTTTATTAAGAGGACATATAACGCTAAATCTAGTGACTAAAAACATGATATATTAAAACCGCCTTAATGCACTATGAAGTTAGATACGTGTTAGTAAGGGTAACTATCGCGTGCATCAAAAAAGGTTTATACGTGATTTAAATTATCGGAAACCCAGAAATTGTTGATTTTTTTGCATTTTAAGAACAAACCTTACTTGAAATGAATAATCTTTATCGGTCATTCACTTTGATTTTATGCATTCTTTAAGTACATAGAATATTTATTTCTCTACGACACATAATTATGGAGTAGGTAATTTCAAAAAAATGATGTAAAAAATATATTTTTAATATTTGTTTTAAGGGAATTAAGACTGAATTTTGAAATTGTGTGACGAACATTCACTAGAGAAATGTTGATAATAGGTACTTATGGTATTTTTCTAGAAACACACATACATATCGTTGCAGAGGAATTTGATTTTAAATTGGGGTGTTTAGGTTTATATGGCCCCTTAATATAGGTGAGTGAAATGAGAATCTATCGAATTCCAATCTATGCCATACACTTATAACGGCAAAATAATTGTTTTTATTCATTTGACTGGTCTGTTGCCATGATGCAGTCTAATGATGCAGTGAGGAAAGAAACAAATAAAAAAAAATAAAGACACCCTTTGAAAAGTTTTCTTCGCGTTGAAATGATGAACAAATGAAGTTATAGAAAACTGAAATCCATCTTAAAGCAGTATGAATAACGCCTGAATATTATGCAACATGTATAGCAGTCATAATTCAAGTTCAGAAATACAAAATTGTTCAGTTTCTATCAAACTGGAAACATCATCGAAATACAAGTTTCAGAGCTCTAACTAATCGGAAAGTTAGGTTAAAATCGATATTAAATTTCAATTTTTTACTTCCGCAAATTTACACATTACAAAATAAATTTGAACATTATAAAAATAAACATTTGGTATTACATTATAAACAGTTTAATAAAGTTATATGGAATATATCTCCTCACTAGACCTAGGTCTGTTCTGAAGTTAGTGAGGATTCTATTTTTTATTATTTTTTGTAATGATGTATGTATGATGTACAAATGTATGATGTACCTATGTAATGAATTTAAGAAGTAGGTAATAATATGTAAAGGAATGTTAATGTCAAGTGTGTAAGTGTAATTGAAGTTAAATAGGGAATTGAAGGAATATAAGTTGTCGCGTCAGAGCCGGGTATTTATTCAAACACTTTCTGACACCCTGTGCAAGTAGCAAATCAATTGCCACGTGGCAATTTTTTCCATTCAACCTCGTTTCCAATCCAGAGAAACAAGACTTGCGTGAGAGAATATTCTAAATTAATTTGGCCTCTACTGGGAATCGAACCCAGGACACCGTTTTTGATACCAAAACTTTTCATTTTATAATAGGTACAATACTTTCTTGTTACATTTGATTACACTTTTTGCAATTTTTCTTTAAAGACCCACCACTGGGCGTTGATTGATAAAATAAATGAATAAATTTTATTCTGAATTCTAAAATATTGCTAAATGTTCAAAGAAGGTCCTACTCACTCAAATGAATACCATAGAATCTATCGTGAATTGGGACAGATCGTTTTCATCATCAGGTATAAGTATTTATTTGAAATCCAACAACTTCTGTTTTTCTATCAAAATAAGGGAGCACATCGTTTAGATGGTTGTCAGGGATTAGGGCGATATAAATTAAAGTGTTCATTTGATTTTTCGCTCAAATGCTTCTAGACCGATATTTCTAACATGAGGTGTAGTCAACAATGGATAATAGTGTAGGTAGCGATATAGAAAGCTGTTTCTATATATGTGAACCTCTCTCTATTTAGGTGCATATATTGTACATACTAACGTGCGTGTATCTGATTGTACACAAAAAATCTATTGAATTCAGTTCTACAATACATTTAGTTGGATATTAATTCCAAAGAACATCTGTGTCAGAGATCGACAAATGCTGGCTTGGCCAAAAATAATAAGAAAATCCAAAAATACGCTTGAATGCGCTTAAGCGAAATAGAATTAGGTAGGTATACCTACATATTTTTGTTACATATTTCTTCTGCAAACTTCAATTCCTTCATCCTCATAGATAGAGAGTGAAGGATCTCACAGATAGAGAGAAAAATGGAAAAGCTCGGTTGTCAAAGTCGGAAAAACAACAATAACGAAAACAAAAGGAGAGGATGAGGAGCAATCAAAAGGGATAGTGTGTAGGATGGGATTGGAGGATTGAGGAGTTGGCGGACAGATCCAGAATGAGAGCACAATTTAAAACTGTGTTTTCGTAGTTTCTATGTTGTTTTGAATAGTAAGTAGGTACCTACCTAATATGTAGGTACTAAATTATCGGATTTAGATACCTAATCTTAAAAATAATTAATCTTAATATAAATAATACATTTAAATAGATAAAAATTTAAATAATCTTAATCTTAAATCTGGTTGGTTGGAAGAAATTGCCTATTGGCAATATGCCCCCTTCTCTTTGTCTATCCACCTATGTATTACCTACCTAATGTAACAATTACTATTTAAATGTTATTTGAAAGTAGTAGGTACCTACCTACCCGTCCCTGAATATTTTTTAGCGAAACTCTCATACGCCGATGGTTCATGATGGCTTGATAGTTCACACAAAAGATCTATAGACTACCTTTTGAATGCATTCATCCCCCCTACCCCTCGAGTGGGGTAGGTCCCCCCCTTCTACCGCTGCAGCCAACACTGCACCACCTACCACAACCAACACATATGTACACACACACCCCCGTACGTCCGTGTTAAAACACGCCACTTCATTGTGGCCTCATAATAGACAAGATTTGAAAATTTGAATATCCAACATGGCCGTCGTATGTTCCACAACGGGGTTGTTTTCCCGCGTATTTTCACCTCGAACCCCCCCTCCAACACCGTGCCGAGGTAATCTGTTATTTAAATTGAATTTGGAGTATTTTTTATCGGGGACACGTTTGTGAGCCTTGGGGAACGTTTTTTTGGGTGAGGCGCGAACAACACTGATGCTATTGATAAACGTATTAAATGGAAACGTTTGGTATGAACAACAATAGGAGAATACAAGTATTAAGTTGGAGTAGCTGATTATTCGTCAGCCGACGTTTCTTCTGAACCACATCGGGCATTCAGAGACCCTATTTAGTAAATTTTCATCTCTAGAGATTGAGCAAAAATATTCGTTTGAAAGCTATATATGTTAGCTTTCGATTCCGGTGTACTTAAATGTTGTCGCGAAAATAAATTGGTTTATATGTAGATATGGAGTAAAGACAGTCTAAATTAGCTGAGATAAATACATTGGACACATCTCTTATAGGTAGTGATGATTGTGATGAACGAATGCCAATCCACTATCAAATCCAGGGTAGTATTGGTCTGTGTCTTGCACATCCAGTTATGGTCTTGCAGTCTCTTGCAGTTTTCACAAAAAAATATGTTAAAAACTATTATAATTTTAAATTCATAATAAGGTAGGCCAATGATTGCCATATCTTAGGTTCATAATATTGTATTTTCTTTTAATTTTAAATATGTGATTTTAATTATCAATTTGAATAATCAACATTCAAACTAAGTGAATACCTACTTACCTATCTATTTTTCTAAAAATACATCAATTTAAAATAAACTTTCACATTAAGTAGGTAGGTAGGTAGGTACCTACTTAGTTGCATTCCTACACACTTATTATAAAAAATAATACCTACATACCTATGGATCTATAAAAAAAATTCCCTACCTTTCACTTGCATTTAAGTATTAATGAAACTCTTTTTGAAGGTTAGTCTTAATCTTGGTCTTACAGTGTCGCGCGCATACAGCATGCAATCTTCGTTCGTCTTGCAATACTTTGCCTTAAGTAGGTACCTACTTATTATGTATGAATTAAAAATAATATATACCTACTTAAATATTTTAGTAATAATTCTAGTGCTAGAGTAAGTTATAGCCTAGCTCTATACTCTCTTGCCATCATAAGCGAAACCCTCTGACTATCATAAGCAATCAGGAAAATAAATAATAATGCAAAAGTGACTGTTTTGTGTGGTTAGCCGTCCAAGCAGGTTCAAGAGCGATGTGTAATAATTAATCACGATTGCAAAAAAAGGAACAACGAAGTGATGTGGTTTAAGTTGCCATAAGGATAAATTAATCAAGTTGTAGGTATATTTAATTTGCTCAGATCCGGATTGTTTTCGGTATATTATAGTTGTACTTAGGTACCCAACTGCAGATAAAACGGAGCGGCACAATGATTAAAAAAAATGTAAAAGAATACATAAAATCAAAGTTAATTGCGATACTTTTTAAATATATTTACATATACCTATATTTTTAGCTCTAATTATTATATTCACAAAAACGACTCCCCGTCACCGGATTCGTTCTTTAATGAGCATCGTCAGAATGGATGCTCAAGAAGTCTCACCTAAGTAATCTTACCTACAATACGACATTTTGTCAATCGACTCCATTATGGATTTAATTAATGCATAAAGATTAGTTTAAGTTAAGTAGGTAGGTAGGTACCTACTTATATTAGTTATATATAAGTAGATAAATACACTTAATTATAAAAATATGAAATATGAGTTGATTGAATTTATAGATTGGCTGTAATGAGAATTCAAAATTACATATTTATATCTCAAAAAAAAATATCACGACGAAACTTAGGTTTAGTAGGTAGGTATGCAGTGCATCCACATAAAATTCGCATGAAAATTGTGAAATTATAACTCCCATTATTACTTTTGATTCTGGTAGGAAATCAGAATTAGGTAGGTACATTTTCTTGCTAAAGGAGTGAAAAGATAGCATTCTCTTTTGACAGAAACGTTAATTATCAACTTTGCCTAGGCCATTGAGCGAGACGGGCGCATTGCATCTCAGATCCGTTCCTGTTTCTTGTAAATCTATAGCACAAGTAGGTAGGTACCTACCTGTAATCAACTACTTGCGCATTTTTTTTTATTCGGACCTCACCGGGCGTCCTGCCATTATCGAGAGCCCTGGGGTACACCTGATTATGGTCACACATAGTGTTACCAGCATCGCCTCTCGTTAACTACCAACCATCTTTACTTACTGGAACTCGACAATAGGTAATTATTGCTTTAATTTTTTTTTGCTCATTGCAACATCCATCTGGTTGTACGGGAACGAACATGGTTTAAAAATGTGAGCGTTATTGCCGATGAACTTGTGATGTGTATAAGATAATATTGCACGCGTCTCAGTTCAAGAAATTATTGTTAGATAGGTAGGTATCTATTCTGTGGAAACAAATCAGCTCTAAGTTAATTCATTGTAGGTAGGTAGGTACCTAGGTACCTACCTACATACTGTTGGACTACCAATATTTTAACCAAACCTTTGTAACCAGTAATCAAAGTTTAGCTATTTTAACTTTGTGGTTTGGCTGTGTGCACAAAACAAGTTTTTATCTATATTTTTACCTACTATTGTACCATGTTTTTTTGTATAAATTGTTTTTTATTGCCTGAATGTGTTGTAATCTTAATTGTCATCATCATCATCATCATCATCATCATCATCATCATCATCATCATCATCATCATCATCATCATCATCATCATCTGTAGCTCCACAACCCAGGTCGGGTCTTAGCTTCGCCATTACCACTCCGTCCAGCCATCGAATCTTCGGCCTTCCAACTTTTCTTCGTCTCCCCGGTGCACCATTCATGATTCGTCTTTGGCATGTCCTCCTCGCTCATTCTTTAGACGTGTCCAGCCCATCTGAGTCTTCCTATTCTTATTTCTGTCAGATATGGTAGGCTCTTTGAACAGATCATACAATTCGTGGTTGTGCCTGATACGCCACTCTCCATTGTCAAAAGTCGAGCCGTCATCGATCCTTCTCAGCACCTTCCTCTCAAATATTTCCAGAGCTCTTTCATCAGATTTAGCGATTGCCCAACATTCTGATCCATATGAGAGTACCTACTGGCCGAATAAGAGTCTTATAGAGGAGGACTTTAGTTTTTGTGGTGAGGTGACGAGACTTCATGTGCCTCTGAACTATTCAATTGATTATTTCTTTTTTCTCTATTTCATATGAAGAATAATATTTCTCTGTGTAGGTATGTAGGTAGGTACCTTTTGTTTATTTAAGATGAAGTTGTCAACTTTAGATTATTTCAAAAGAATTAAATTTATTTCTCCTAACATATCGACGTATTATGTTATGTAGTTCAGAACCAAGATATGTATGGCCAGGTCTACATTTTTTATGTTTTTTTTAACTTTGAAGTCCAAAAAACAATAATTTAAAAGCATCTGTTTTGTTTTTTTTTATAACTTTTTTTTGCTTAACTTATGTAGGTACTTACCTAACTATTTTTTTCTTTTTTTTTTACTTGACTTTTGTAACCTAATTTTCTCTTATTTGTGTAACTCTTACTTGTGTAACTTTTTTTCATTCATTCATTCATACCATCACGGCATATCCCACAATGTGGGGTAACCAGCGAAAGGTGTGCGGGTGTGCATTGCCTTATAAAAGGGAGCACAACATATCTGTGTATACCCACACACCAGTCTCGTCTCACCTAAAAAGGCACTATATTCAGAATGGGTGGTGAACCTCATTGCTACGTGTGTGATTGAATATGAGCTCATGTAATTTTGTGTGCATCCATAATTGGACGTTATCATAATAATAACCAATATTATTTTCTTTTTATGAAAATTGTAATCTGGATGTCTGTCGATGTACCTAGCCTTTTTAGTAAAATAAATAAATAAAATAAAATATAAATATGGATTAACTCAGAATTCTAAGTAGGTAGGCAGGTACCTACTTAGAACATTTAGTGTGTCTGTGTGTGTACATATAGGTTTGTGTGTGTATATAAGTGTGTTCGTTCCCCCTTATAACTTTTGATCCGATTGAATCACAGAGCCTAAAATTTCATAAATTATAGAAATTGTTTAGGTCCATAAAACTTTATAGTTACTCAGAATTTTTATTCAAATCAGGAGCTATTAACATTTGATCTTTTATTTTATATTACCACGTACCTAAATTTGACTGTAATAATAATGTAAAAATAATATCAATATATTTAGTGATGTATAATCTGTCTCGCGGATCGTCATTTTTCTCCGATATTATTATTTAGGTAAATTCGTTTTGTTTCCCAACGACTCGACCCACCCGTGTCCCCTCAGATGTCACGATAAATCGATTATATCGATCGACATTCGATATATATCTATACAGTATCGTCATCGGACAAAAGGAGCAACAGACGTAGGGATGGGCCTGTCACGAATATCGGTGGGCTTCGTTGCTTGTGTCCGCTTTGGGGCGTCGCCGATGCGGATGCATAGTGTTTTTTTTATTTTCGATTATCACAAATTTGACATGTCCGAATATCGTGATCTGTAAAATATTAGATTTCTAATGGACGTTTCATAATGCCTATATAAAATGCAGTAAATCTAACTATATAACTATTAGGTTAATATACATACCTATACGTGAAGCAAAAACTGCGTGCACGAAGTAGTGTGAGATTTGCTATAGTTAAAGTTTAGGTATATGGAGAAGAACTGCAAAATGCTACAATTTATACATATGTTATATGTGCTTCAAATACTTTAAATGAAATAAAAAAAGATTTCACATCAAACCATTGATTGTTTTCATAAGCACATATTATGAAAGAGAGGGTAAGCGATAACTTCAATACTTACACCAGGGGGGCTACTCATCATGATAAGTTCTTAATACGTTCTTAGCTTGCCTTAATATTAAATATATATAAATCGGTATTAGAACATAATCCAAACTTAATATTTATCTGCATTTAATTATGAAAATTTGTTAATATCAACGTTTAGTATGAAATTATCATTAATTGTTGTATGAATTAATATTATTTTTCAAGTAATTTAACCTCAAAGATTGCTAAAATCTTAAGCTGATCTTAATTTTACCTACGTAGTACCTATAAGCTAAGTACTGTGGCCAAAATGCAAAAAAATATGGCATACCTACCAACAGTCACACTGCAGTAGGTAAGTACCTACCTAGGTAGTCATATGTAGTTACGTATCCATGTTACACACTATTCAACTTCATAGATGACAATAGTATAATTCCTGATTTTTAGGTGAATTGTTACACATTATTCAAATATATAGAACTTTCATAAATTACATTGAAAAGGGAACTCAATAAGAAGGGATAATTGGTGAACGTTAATAAAGTGATCACGTAAACCAGCCGATGACAGGTCGTAAGCCCTGTAGGTGCCTCGAGTTCCTGGTTCTTCTACAATATCCCAACTTCGTCTCTATTCAGATGTTAAAAAAGTTTGCCAATAAAAATTAGTTAATGTTGGTTTCAATTTTAAAGACGAATTAAAATTTCAATTGACATTAGGTAGGTATAGAATATTTTCACCTGTGTTGAATACATAAACGTGATTTTGTGTAAATTGGAATATTTTCTTGTTTTTTTTTGTTGTTTTTATATAATTCATAATGACGTAAAATTGTTACCTATTGTAATTTTTTCAACTTGTTTATATACTTTTTGGTTGTAGGTACCTAATATAGATGTACCTACCTATTTATTTTTTACATCTAAATAAAATATATTTATAGGTAGGTACCTACATTCATGCATAGTTATTAAAAACTATGTGATTTCATCAGAACTGTCACTACACTGAAAAAAAAAATTGTGACCACCGAACTGACTACTTGTCTTTTTGGCCAAACATTTGTTATCAGTTATCAGTAATAAAATTTAATCCATTTATGACTGTACTGTTTGGTTAGGTAAGCGTACAAAATATTTAGTAGTACAAAACGATATGTTTTGTAGTCACTATAGTTCGGTTAATTAACATAATTTTTTTTCAGTTTAATAAGTTTAAAAAAACTTATAGTGTTTAATTCCTAGTTGTAATTGTAAAGCGCCCTTGAGGTGGACACACAAAAACGGCGCTATATAATTAAGCCAGTTTTATTATTATTATTGGTTATAGGTACCTTCCTAAGTTAATGATGCTATTTTGCCATTTTAATCTTACATAGATACTAAGCTTCCTTTATTATTATATCTTTTTATTTTTAAAAAGGACAGTTTCAATTAGGTAGATAAAATATATTTTATAAACCACATTATTTTTTATCTCAAGCTCCTCTTTTCCAATACAACCGGATGAATATACCAAATATTTGTAATGATCAACGTAAAATAGGAACTCAAATAATATACTTTTCTAGGAAAGTAAGTAGGTACCTACCCCTATAATAATTATGTTATAGGTACCAACCACTTAAATTCATATATTAGGTATAGGTACCTACCTACACTTTAATTTATTCAATCTTCGGAATAATAAACTATACCTACTTAAAATGAATATATTTGGCATTTTATTAGCATTTTAATGTATTTTCAGAATTGAACTTAAAATACAATACGACAAAAACCATTGAAAAAGAAAATCGTTGAAAATCGATGCTAAAAATGGCAAAATCATGGGATACAATGCACTAATACCTACAGTGATTTTTTAATTTTTTAATAGTAACAAAATTTCATGTTAAAATTAACCGAACTGCACTGAAAAAAAGTTATGTTAAAATTAACCGAACTAAAGTGACTACAAAATAATTCGTTTTGTGCTACTTAATATTTTGTGTGTTTAACCAAACAGTACAGTCATAAATAGATAAACTTTTATTAGTAATAACAAAGGTTTGGCTAAAAACGCAGGTAGCCAGTTCGGTGGTCACAATTATTTTCTTCAGTGTCTTTACTGAAAAAAATAATTAATAAAAATATATTATAATAAATAATAAAAAATAAGTGACTACAAAGCATTTGGTTTTGTGCAACGAAATGTTTGCACACACAGCAAAACTGTACAGTTATAAATAGATAAATCTTTATTACTGATAAAGGTTTGGCTAAAACGCAAGTAGCCAGTTTGGTTGTCATAATTTTTTTTTCAGTGTACAATGCAGTGGGACTAGTAAAAACTAGGTGGTTTTTCATGGATTTTAGACTTTATTAACCTTCGGTTGAACTCCCTGCATTACGTCGAGGTAATCCAACACTTCATTGAAGTATATTTTCCACGCAGAGAGGAGGCAGGGCGGTACGACTTGGGGTCCGCAACAATACGTCGGATCCTGGGATCCTGTGTGGGTCGCAAGGCCAATTAGGGTAATATGATATTGCTCTCGCAGTCAAATCAATTGGTTCGTTGGTACCTACCTAGGTACCTATATGCTACCTCCATACTGATGAGAACAATCCACCCCCCATTCATAAAAATATCATGGCTGAGTTGGTTAGGTACCTGATGGTCCTTGATTTTCTCAGAATTGTGAGTTCCAACAGTTTTGAAAAGTGAGCAAGGAAGTTGGTTATTTGCCTAGACTAAAAAAAATATATAGACAGCAGTTTTGCTTGTCATTGTACTATAAGGGAAAGCTGTCGATGAAATTTTAAGATAAACTGATTTTTTTGTAAATAGTGACAAAATTTCATGTTAAAAGTAACCAAATTAACGTGACAAGATACCTACCTACTACACATTTCGTCACTCTAACCAAAAGTTTTATGCACACATTCAAACAACAGGTACCTACCTACCTACAATTGTTAAAATTAAACTTGAGTAAGATACTGATAACAAAAGTTTGGTTTAATTATCGGTAGCTTACCTATAGGTATCTTATTTTTCGTTTTCATAGTGTGATGATTTGTGTGTGAATCTATTTGTAAATTAGTATCAACTATTCTGTAGATTGATACTTAGGTAGGTACCTACCTAACAACGATTTTAGATGTAGGTAAGTACCTACCTATTTTTTTTTTTTATTTTCTAACCAAATTTTCTACATAGGCATAAGTTGACGTGGAGTAGTACCTAACATAAAAAAAATTGAGATTGGATTGGCTGAGTGCGGAGATGACACAGGACCAATGGACTATGAAGATGAACAAGATTCAAAAAGTTAGCAAGGAAACTATTAACACAATAAGCTTTTTTATATCTAGGTAGGTAGGGGGAGGTGGGGTATGATGGGGCATTTAAGATAAGACATCAATAATACATACATATTTCTTTCTTTTAATTCTTAAAAAAATGGTTTTGGCTTTCGTTGTGGGGCCCCATCTTGCCTCCCTACCCCGTCATGTCCCATCTTCCCCTACTTCTAATCAATATGAAAATTATTGGATTTTTGAATTATTTTTTAAATTATTGGTTCTTTATGGGAGCAAAGACTTAAAAATTATGGGTTGTTTATTGGAAGAAATATGTGTAGGTAGGTATATAGCTAAAAATGATGAGTTATTTGTACATTTTTACTCCTCACTAACCCAAGGGGATATAGTGGGGAGTTATGATTTCGCAATTTTTTGGGTATTTTTTTGCAGATTATCAACTAGTATCATGCTGAGATTGTATTCTGAAAGTTTCATCACAATGTACCAATCTGTGTGTGTGCTATGTGCTGTGTGCTGTGTGTTATGTGCTATGTACCTACCTACGACGTGTTTATTTTACTTTATCAATTATAGAATAAAGTAGGTAGGTACCTACTCATTAGATTCCTTTAGTTATCAAGTTTTCATAATAAAATATTTAAATAAAAAATAATTTAACAAACTCATTTCATGAAAATGCTGACTATTTTCCATACAAAATTTGAATACTTTGTAGAATGACTTGTTAGTGAGGAGTTTAGCGTTGGCCACAACCCACTCGTTTTTAAATGCATTAGGTATGTTTGCTTATATGATAATAAGTAATAGGTAAGTAATATGCATGAATACTTCTTGTGTAGGAATCTAGCTACCTAGATAGGTAGAATTCTGATAAAGGATATTTTTTTATTTTAACATAGGTATACCTAATACCTAGATATGTTTCATTGGTATTTGAAGTTATCTTAATAATAGGTACCTATATTATGAAGGTACCTAAGGAAGAGGCGTGGTAGGCAGTTGGTTGTTTCCTATAGTTACTTACATTGTTACCCAATGTTTGTTTAACCGCAGTTTTGGGTTCGTGGTTCCTCTAAATAACAGTTATTATTGAAGATTTTATTACATTGGTACCCAAAAATTCACTATCATTACCTAATCTATATCTTTCTATTGTTCTGCATAATATATTATATAGTTAACTATCTACCCTAGTATCAATTTGAAAATGACATCTGGCAGATTAATGCCTAGATAATCATGGTAGGTAACAGTAGCGAATATATTACTAGGTATAGAAAACAAAAAGCCGGGCGTTCCTGGTTCCTGTACAAGTATATAGTAAAGATGTAGGTACGTAATAAAATAAATAAATCAGATAAAAATTACAGTATTGATAACAGAAGTATCACGCGCACCTGTTCAAGAAACCTATTATGTAGATGTTACCTACATACCTACCTATCTACCATTCGTGGATTAGCGCGCGTCTGTTCGAATTAAAGATTTGATACCACAGAGTATTTGATACCCTTTGAAGCATAACGTCGTCACTACCTATTAGTTGCTTATATGATTTCAGGGTTAGTACATCATGATTTCTATATCATAGGTACCGTGTTCGGTTACAAATAGCGAATATTTATTTGAACGAATGCTGACTGTAAAGCTGGCTAACAACTTTGAGGAAAATAAACAGGGAATATAGTGCGTTCATAGAAATTTTTTATTTAAAATAAGATAGGTAGGTACCTAATTGACTTTCTCATATTAAGTACCTACCTATCTTATTTTCACGTGGGTAAGTAAATCGCATGCTCCAGATCTCCTGGACAGCACATCGAACAAATATCTCCATTCTACAGGAACTTGAGATATAGGATAGATTGTCGGCTGTCTGTCTTGGCCATATCCTCCGTTTCTTTGGACACATCGCAAGACGTGGTCAGGACTGCTTAGAAAAGCTGGTCGTGACCGGAAGTGTGGAGGAGAGTAGAGGTAGAGGAAGATCCCCGACTAGATGGATTGACCAAAGCGGTTAGGTAGGTACTGGCCTAACAGTAGTAGGTAGGTGCATTGCGAACTGCGGAGTGCTGATGGCGAAGAGATGAGAGGATCACGACCCTCAGTGATGAGGAAAGCGACTCAGAAGAAGAAGTAGGTAAAATTAATTAGGTAGTTAGGAATCTATCTATAAGACTAATAAACTTTAGTGATGTGGTTACAACGTCTCAATCTATAGAAAGGTAGGTAGGAACCTACGTAGGTACCTACCTATCTACATATAACAAAACGAGTGGGTTGTGGCAAACGCTAATTTCCTCACAAACAAGCCACTCCACAAAGTAGGTACCTACCTAGGTATTCAAATTTTGTATCGAAAATTAACAGCATTTTCACGAAATGAGTTTGTTTAGTAAATTATTTTTCATTTAAATATTTTATTAGTTACGAAAACTAGATAATCCTTCAATGCCATTTTATAAAAGTGTTGTGCCTTTTTACCAAATTGAAAATATAAATATTTAATTTCGAGTTTCCTGAGCTTGGGGTCACTTTAAAATATTTGACAGTTAAAAAAACTGAGAAGCACTAACCAGATATTCTTCAAATTTCTAATAGTCTAGGTATATATGCGAGTATTAAGTAGATATAGGTAAGTAGCAGTAGCGGAATTGCTTATAGAAATCGAAAATCTTGGCTTGCCTATGGATATTAGGTATTCATATTCAAGTGACCGCGCATGGTTAAACGAATCAACGCCAATGACGCCAGTGCATACCGCTACAACTGTTCCCCCGCCCTCTGCCCTCCCGCACCTAGCTGTACGGCGATCGACACGCGCACATACCAGCGTGACGTCATACGACGAACGATATACAGCACGGTCACCGAGCTGCAGGGAAGACACCCTCACCACACCACCACTAACAACAGAGCGCGAATCGACGGTTACTCATGCTCACACCGCCACCCCTCCCACACGCCGCATCACACGCCAATACACCAACACGATACACAAATAGGAACGCGAAATGCAACGCGGTGTCAGTCGCACCGTGTCTACGTTTGCGAACCGACCAGCCTCGATAATGACCGATGATATTCGGTTGAAACGTCGGCAAAACCGTCCTTTTCAGGACGAAAACGAGCGGATAGCCCGGAAAAGTAGCTATACATATATCTCTACAATCCGCGAAAATTTATATTTAAACATATATATATATATATATATATATATATATATATATATATATATATATATATATATATATATATATATATATATATATATATATATATATATATATATATATATATATATATATATATATATATATATATATATATATATATATATATATATATATATATATATATATATATATATATATATATATATATATAATTTTGAACTAGGTAGGTAGGTACAATTGACAACAAAAAGGCTATTGCTCAGCTGCGCACTACCAAGTATTCCTGGAGTGCTGCTGGTTTTCAGCAAAGCCTAAGGACAACACAAAACATTGAGAACAGACCACATGTCATAACCTATAAATATAATGTAAATATTATTTTGAAATGTGATTTCAAAAATATTTTTCATGGCCACTGAAATGAACAAAGGTCATTAAATTTACGATATTTCCCAATTTTCTTTCAGGGATTGCCTAGTCCGAAGGTTTTAGGCTTGCCCCTGGTGAGTACCTAGTTACCTACATAAAACCTAATTTTTTTCAAAATAATGGAATGAGTAGGTAGGTAGGTATCTACCTACTTTAGTTTATAAATAACAAAATAGAATAAACACAGCACACACTCACAGATACATTGTGATGAAACTTTCAGAATATAATCTATCTACATTAAAATGCGAATTTATAACTAACCACTATTATATCCCCTTGGATTAGTAAGAAGTACCTACCTACCTACCTACCTACCTAATAAAATACATTTTAGAGATCCTCCCTACGCTACTTTATTTTTAAATAAAAAAATAGGTATCTAGTTAGGTAAATATTATATATTATCATTATAAGGTAGGTACCTACCTACTTATCTAATTAATCTACGACATTTAGATACCGTAGGTAGGTAGGTAGGTAGGTACTTACCTAACATAAAACCTAACCTGAAAATATTTTCATTCACAATAAATATTGTAATGCATGGCATGTATCGTATTACTTCATGTTCGTTTCGGCGTAGATCGCGCCTGCGAAGACGGCCGAGGCGTTTGGATCCTGCGCGGGCGCATCCCAGCCGAGGCGGCCACGCCCACCGCGGCCAATAGCGACCCGGCCACGCCCCCCAGTACATTTTTTTTTCGCTCGCCGTCGTGGATCTCTCATTCGATCGGCGGGTTTCGCGGAATCGACAGGTAGAGGCGAACGGCGGAGGATTTTTTTGTCGTTTTTCTACAGTGAATAAACAACAAACACGATAGTTGTGTTATTTTTAAGTGTTCCGAGATTGGTATGAACACGTTGGTATAGGTAGGTACCTGCCTACCTATTCATACATATTTATATAGTGGAGAGTTACCTTTAATTTATACCTATATAGCGCCGTTTAATGATTCAGGATTATATCAAGGGCGCTTATATTCTGTCTAGTGTTGCTCTACGAAATAAAGCTATTTTCAGTCCTTTAGAGAAAGTGCTCTTGCTTTGCACAGTGCGGACATCTGGAGGCAATCTGTTTCACTTTATAGGACCACTCACAATTAAGCATCGATCATAGTAAGCCGCTTTGTTGGCTCTGTCCAACTGATCCAGAAGACCTGAGATGCCTCCCAGATAGCTCTTTTCTCTGACACAGCTCTTGAATGTATTTGCATGGTGCCCGGTTATTCAAAGCATTAAACACTGTCAAACAAATTTTGAAGTCAACTCGCTCTGTACACATTGCCTAAGTAGGTATCTGGATAACTAAGTAGGTAGGTAGGTACCTACCTATCTAATATTTTTAAGCACAGATAGTTATTTAACTACCTGCCTACATCATGTTATCAACGGGTATCGTGTTTATAGTGTTCCAATAGGCTGTTGGAACTCATAGACCAAAGATTTAGGGAATGAGAAAGATTTTTTCTATCGGTAAGTATACCCACCTATAGAAAGGTAGGTAGGTAGGTAACAGGGACGAGCCTACAAACTTCGGACTAGACAAACCCTTAAGAAAATTTGAAAATGTCGAAAATTTAATGTTTTTTAGCATCGTTGTTCATTTCAGTGGCCATGGAAAATATTTTTAAAATCATATTTCAAAATAATATTTACATTTGTGGCCCCGTAAAGCATCGTAGGTATCTACATACCTACGGTTCAATTTTATCCCTACCTATGTAGGTATGGTTGTAATAAAATAAATTAAAAATATTGGTTCTTGAATTTCTTAAATATAACTAAGTAGGTATAATATTCATAGGCAAGCCAAGATTTTCGGCATCTATAAGTAATTCCGCTACTGTAAAGTAACCTACCCATAGAAAAATATACTTAACTAGGTATTTAGGTAGGTAGGTACCTGCCTACATACAGTTGAAGAATCAGTTGGTAGGTAGGTAGGTACCTACCTACCTACATCAAAAAGTAGGTTCATCTCAAAATTTTCTTTTGTTGTTGTCAAAAAAGTTGTTTATCGTCTTTTTAGATAAGTATTTAAAAAGGTACCAACTGCCTCCCTGACCAGCTGGATAGCCTAGGATTTTTTAAACCTAACCTACAAAAGTTTGGTAAAAATAAGTTGGTTAGGTTTGTTTGTAGTTATAATTGCGACTGGCGTGAGCCAGTTGCATTAGGTATGTATTAAAAAAAAGTAACTAAAATATTAAAATAATACCTATAACTAAATTGGTGTTGGTCAAATAATTTTTAACCAGCTGGCTGGTTAGGGAGGCAGTAGGTACCATTAAAAAATCCTAAGTAGGTACCTACTTATAGGTATTTAAACACATAGGTACCTACATAAGTTTGCGATAAAAAATGTTTTTGCTAAATAAAAAAAGTAGGTAGGTACCTATTAGAGACCCTGGAAATTTATAAAAACTATAAGGTATTGAATGTCTATATTTATACAAATTTGTGGTAATGGTTTCAGAGATGTGTGGAAAAATAAAGTACCTACCTACAAATTCAAAAGTTACCTAAAACTCCTGCCCCCCTAGACAACGTGTCATTTAGCTCAAGAAAAGAATCAAGAATAGATAACTCAAGGTATGGAAATGACAGGTGTCACGTGATAGACAACTGTCACTTCCATAGGTACCTACCTACATTTAGTTACCTATCATTTCTTGTTTTTTTCTTGAGCTGAATGACATGTTGTCTAGTGGGGCTGACTGGAACAAAAATTCAAAATTTTGAGTAGGTGTCTACCTAGGTAGGCTATAAAAGTTTTGTAGGATAAAAACTTTCTATATTTTCTGAAATTTTGGGCTCTGTGTAGGTACCTATACAGCGGTTCAAAAGTTATAAGGGGGAGACGGACACACACATCCTTAGCTATCTACCTACATAGGTATAGACTCAGTAAATGTTCTACCTACTCAAAATTCTGAGTAAATCTATGTACGTATGGAGCATATGCTGCGAAGCTTCTAAGTTGGTTTTTATTGACAACAAAGTTCAAAAAACATGAAAAAAAAACATGGCAATAGATAGGTAGGTACCTACCTACCTGCAAAACTTGCGGATCTTGACTTGAAAGTATGTGGATATGATAATAAAATTAATAATAATAAAAGAATTTTATTGATTTATACAACGTGGCGGACTTATTGCCCGCAGGCAATCTCTACCAGTCAACTACCAATAGGTATATGGATATGTTAAGAGAAATCAATTCTTTTGAACAAATTGACAGTTGGATAAGTAGGTATCTACCTTATTATCCACTAATAATAACTGCCTACTTACATATGTAGGTACAAAACACAAACCAACCTATTCTTATCAATAATTTTGGTTGGAATAGGTTGGTTTAACTAGAACCTATAAACCTACCATTCCTTCTACCTATGTACCTAAGTATCTAAATACCTACATTTTTTGGTGACAGGAAAATTATTCGAAAAACAATTATTCGAATGCTCAATTTTACGAAAATCAATTTTACGAATGGCAATTATTCGAATCACATTTTTTCGAAAAACAATTTTCCGAACACACAATTATCAGAATTTACAACTGTTCGAATTTTTATGACGTCATGTTGGTAGTATTGTGAGAGGAATAAACCATAGATTTTTATTATAATATACTAGATGTCGTAGTTAGCAAATTTTGTATGAATCGAAGTGAGGCATTTTTCCGGGGGATTTTTGACGTTGTAGTTTTAACGTACCTAATTGTTTTCGGATATATTTGTCGTAAAAACACTTTGTTAATTTAGATTTAGAAAAAAGTTATTTAAGATGTGTTGAAATGTAAGGAAAACTGAAATATGTTAATAACCAAAACGTCAAACGCGCGATATTCCATGACTCACTTTTACTACATCTACTTACATAGTATAATGTAGGTATTATAAAAATCTATGGAATAAACAACATGGCGATGCACCGCGCTGTCAAACATCAGTTATTAAAAATGTGCAAACATACGTAGGTACCCACTATAATACAAGTAATAATAGTCTTCATCGAATATATTTTACTGGCAACAAATATGTCAAAGGAGGCAACATAATGACACAAAAATATATTAAATTCGGTCAATTGGTTTTCCAACAAATGTTAGTTCGAATAATTTGCTTTCAGATAATTGTCATTCTGATAACTGATTTTCGAAAAATTGTTATTCGTACAATTGCGCATTCGAACAATTGTGTTTCGAAGAATTTTCATGTAATCACATTTTTTGAAAGGTACAAAATATACCTAATCCTATTATCAATAAAATAACTAGAAACAGTTTTACAACCAGTGTGTTGTTATAGTTACCTAATCTCAACAAGGTGACGAGTCCATGTATGGTTTCGGAACCACTCGACCATCGTCTATGCGATTTCGCACCGGTGGTCAAGTGAAGTCACATTAATGTACCTACTACGTCTACCTACACGTAACCACTAGGTAGTTACCCACCTTTAACTAAATAAAGATAGGTATATAGGTATCTATACATACCTAGATAGGTAGGTACCTACTTGTGGGAAGAAGGTAGGTAAATGAGAGGAGAGGGAGGTTTAGTGGCGCCACTATGGCAGGAAATTTAAACTGGATGGGTACCTACCTATTTGAAAAACCACGCTTATTTATATTTTGATAATTTATTAGGTAGGTAGGTAGGTACCTACTTACCTAATGATATTATTTGATTAGGTAATGATCAATGATTAGTGTAAGACTAGTTGCATGTAACACATGAGATCCAACTGTCGATAGCGATAGTACGTAGGTACCTATAGTTGAAGAATACCTAAGTACCAAACTATAAACCCATAAATCCAAATTATTGAATATTTTTGGATATTTTGTTTTCTATATAACACATGTAGGTATGTATGTCAAGAAAGGATAGTATGGAGGTCAGTCCTTTGATCCTACCCAGAATAAGAAAACAGCATGACGGTATGTAGGTAGGTAGGTATATGTAACTATGTTTGGAGATTAGTCTTCTTGAATATTGTGCGTAGGCTACTGCCATACAAATTGTATGAAGCAATGTCGTCACTAAATTCAATTTTTATAAAAATTGTTAAAAAAAATTGAGATGTGCTAATACTTACTATAGTAACTATATTTGTTAGTTATATAATACGTAATATTAAAGAATGGACGCGGGCTTCAGAAATGTGGAGCAGATACTCCGGGCAGCACATGACAGAGAGGGATTCTTCAACATCTGGGTTTCGTGACATGGCACCAGAAGAAGAAGAAGATATTATACCTACGTACCTAGCTACCTACTGTTTCATTTCCGTCCATCCACAACATACGTACCTACCTATTTATTTGTAAATTGATAGGAATCTGGAGTTAACGGTTGCCAAGGCAACTCATTGGAAGAAGATATGTAAGTATTCAGGAATGCCCCAAGTTTAGGAGCATTCGTCCATAATACACGAGGACACTTCAATTTCGGATTTTGATCGTGTAGGTACTTACCTATCTATCAGTCCACAAATGTTGAGAGATGGACAAGAATATCTATTGATTTTGGTCAAACAGAAAAAAAACGAGTGGGTTGTGGCCAACTAACGAGTCATTCTATAAATTATTCAAATTTTGTATGGAAAATATTCAGCATTTTCATGAAATGAGTTTGATGAATTGTTTTTTATTTAAATATTTTATTATGAAAACTTGATAATTCTTCAATGCCATTTTATAAAAGTGATGTGCCTTTTTATCAATTTCAAAATAAAAATTTCAAATTTAAAATTTCCTGAGCTTGGGGTCACTTTGAAATATTTGACCGTTAAAAAAATTGAGAAGCACTATTCAGATATCCTTCAAAATCTAATGGGGTCTATGTGAGTATTAGATATAGGTAGGTAGGTACCTACCTATAAATTTGAATAGAATCGAATGAGTACCTACCTATTTTAGTCTTAGCCAAACCTTTGTTATCAGTAATATTTTTTTTATCTATTTATGACTGTACTTTTGGCTGTGTGCACAAAAAATTTGGTTGAACAAAACCAAATGTTTTGTAGTCACTATAGTTCGGTTAATTTTAACATTAAATTTTGTTACTATTAACATTTTTTGTTACTAATTAGTGGAATTGATGATAATATAGCCGGGTAATTGAAAATACAATAGACAAAATAATATCTCACGTAGTTCAGCAATGAGGTTCACCATCCATTCTGGGAGGTACCTACTTAGAAAAATTGTTGGATAATATTAACCAAATTATAGTGACCACTAAACATTTGGTTACTTGTAACCAAATGTTTTTTTTTTGTTTTGCATACTGCACATCCAATACTTACGTTCAGTTAGGTATACTAACCATATCTACCATAGTTAGGTAGGTACCAGGGGCGTGCCTATAGAACCTACGGACTAGGCAATCCCTGAAAGATATTTGGGTAGGTAGGTACCTAATGTCGAATATTTAGCATCGTTGTTCATTTGTTAATTTGGGTAATGTCGAATATTTAGCATCGTTGTTCATTTGAGTGGCCAAGAAAATATTTTAAAATCACATGCCAAAATAATAGGTATTTACCTACGTTAGTAGCCCTGTCAATTTTTAAATCTTGTAGTTTAGTTTCAATAAAACAGACAAAAAATATTAGATCTTGAATTTTTTAACACAATAGGTATTCATAGTCAAGCCAGAATTTGCGGCTTCTATAAGCAATTCCGCTACTGGTAGGTACCTACCTACTACTAAAATGTACCTAGTTATATATTTTTTTATTGAAAATTAAATTATCTAGTTGGGATGTAACAGACACACTAAATGTTTATTCCGAATTCTAAGTTCTCTTGGCTTGATACTTTGTCGATTTGTTTAGAGAAATAAATTCTCTTGAACAAATCGACAGTTCGATAATGTGCATACAAAGTATTCTTTACCTACCTACCTAGGTAGGTAGGTAGGTAGGTACTGTTCAGTGAGTTTATTAATATTTATTTTTAGACAAAATTCCCTTAAAAACGTCAAGAAAAAGGAAAACCTATGAATAGTTAGTTAGATCCATGCATATTGGTATCACACCTCAAACATGACCATAAATACATAGGTAGGTACCGATTTTGGTCATAACCTTTTACATCTCTTTGTCTAAAATAGGTAGGTTATAGGTTGGTAGGTACATATCCATTGGTTCACCTATTAAAGAAGATACCTCTGGCCAATAAACAATAAAGAAATATCTTAAATTTTCTTCCATCAATAATTGCACATTCCTCTCATTGAGAAAAAATGTCTTTTATAGGAATTCTAAGAAATCTTATTGGGTTGGTAACTATAGGTAGGTAGTTATATTATTTAGGACACGTGTTCAAGAATCAAGCTCACTGCTTAAAAAATGGAGCATTTAAAAGAGGTAGGTACCTAGGTACCTACCTATATTTTGAGCTGAACGTAGGTATTCGCTAACAATGGAGTCTTCAATAGGCATTTCAAGAGAAATGTCATCAGTGTTTGTAGCTTCATCAGACGTAGGTAGGTATAGACCCTAATTACTTATTCTTTCTATGTGAACAAACCAACGTATAGCATTAAGTACCTACCTATTTTTATATAAAGTACCTACCCATCTTTCTCGCAATATGTTTTGTTCGTTTCAGACCCCCTAGACAACGCGTCATTTAGCTCAAGAAAAGAAACAAGAAAAGATAACACAATGTATGGAAGTGACAGTTGTCACGTGACTGGCAAGTCACTTCCATACATTGAATACTGATTACAAAACATTGGATTTAGATTACAAAAACCAAAATATATCGGCCATATTTTCAACATAACTATAGGTAGGTACCTACCTACCTACACTCAATATTGAATAGGTAAGTACATAGCTACTTAACTATAAGTAAGTTCGTGTCTCAGTTGGTCTGTTTTGGGCCATTAACAGTTGACATTATTTGTATGTAAGTAGGTAGGTACCTACCTCCACTATTTCTCAGAAAGTTCTCAGAAAGTTGTGTGGTTTTGACAGGTGAAAAAGAAAAATAAAAGAAAGTTCAAGTATAGAAGAGATTTTTTTTGTAAATAAGATTGGTTCTTACCTACACAATTCTCTCGTTTTGTGTCCATTATTTTATAGCCACGTATTAATCTTAGGCGATGTCCATTTTTAGGTAAGTAGGAACCTATTGGGTGACTTATATTTAGCGAAAATCCAGATGTAGGTAGGTACCTAGATACATACCTATCTGTACACTGAAAAAAATATTATGACAACCAAACTGGCTACCAGCGTTTTAGAAAAACCTTTAGGTATTATCAGTAATAAAGTTTATTTCTTTATGACTGTAGGTAACTACTCTTTGGCTGTGTGCACAAAACATTTAGTTACCTACACAAAACCAAATACTTTAGTCACTAAAACTTGGTAAATTTTAACATTAATTTTCGTTACTTTTAACAAACAAAAAATATCCAGTGTAGTCGTATCATCCAAATAAAAAGATAGATTTTTAAGATTAAGATTTAGTTTTATTCGATTTCACTTGATTGTGGTTAGTGATGGGCAAAGTTACAGTCCCGATCATGGTCTTTATCTTGCTAGTCTTGCGAGTCCTGCAACCTAAAATATATATTTTAAATAATAAGTCGGTACTTACCCAACATTTATTTGCCAATGAAACTGAAAAAAAAAATCAATTTTCAATATAATTTAGACGATCGGTAGTTACCTAATTAGGTTTTATTTGCATTTAATCATATGAGACTAAAGGTCGGCATTATGATACCAAGATCAGTTATGTAGATACCTAATAGATATTTTATAACATTACGATCAGACTATTATAATTTCATAACACTTGGATCATTCTCATTATGATACCTACCAAAGTCAGTTAGGTAGGTATGTAATATTTTATAACAATACGATCAGACAATTATAATTTCATAACATTGCACTTGGATCATTCTCATTATGATACCAAAGTCAGTTACCTATGTAATATTTTATAACAATGCGATGTGTCAGTTATAATTTTATAACACTTGAATCATTCTCATTATGATACCAAAAATAGTCATGTAATATTTTATAACAATACGATCTGTCAGTTATAATTTTATAACACTTGGATCATTTTTATTATGATACCAAGGTCAGTAATTCAATATTTTATAACAATGCGATCTATTAGTTATAATTTTATAACACTTGGATAATTCTCGGTGCTTACAAATATTTCATTATTGCGTGTTATTTGTTTTAATTCTCTGCAATACCTATGAAATTTATAATTTAATATAGATAGTGAATCCCCGGCAAACTTCGTATTGCTTGTATAATTAAATATGGTCCTTCATTACCACCCGTCACTTCAGATCCTTCAGTACCACACGTCCCTTCAGTACCACCCGTCCCTTAGGTGCCTCCCGTCCCTTCAGACCCTTCAGTACCACCCGTCCCTTCAGTACCTACCTCCCGTCCCTTCAGTACCACCCGTCCCTTCAGTACCTTCCGTCCCTTCAGACCCTTCGGTACCACCTGTCCCTTCGGTACCTCCCGTCCCTTCGGTACCTCCCGTCCCTTCGGTACCTCCCGTCCCTTCGGTACCTCCCGTCCCTTCGGTACCTCCCGTCCCTTCGGTACCTCCCGTCCCTTCGGTACCTCCCGTCCCTTCGGTACCTCCCGTCCCTTCGGTACCTCCCGTCCCTTCGGTACCTCCCGTCCCTTCGGTACCTCCCGTCCCTTCGGTACCTCCCGTCCCTTCGGTACCTCCCGTCCCTTCGGTACCTCCCGTCCCTTCGGTACCTCCCGTCCCTTCGGTACCTCCCGTCCCTTCGGTACCTCCCGTCCCTTCGGTACCTCCCGTCCCTTCGGTACCTCCCGTCCCTTCGGTACCTCCCGTCCCTTCGGTACCTCCCGTCCCTTCGGTACCTCCCGTCCCTTCGGTACCTCCCGTCCCTTCGGTACCTCCCGTCCCTTCGGTACCTCCCGTCCCTTCGGTACCTCCCGTCCCTTCGGTACCTCCCGTCCCTTCGGTACCTCCCGTCCCTTCAGGGAGATGGAAGCTGCGAAGAGATGGATGGAAAATTGAACATTCTCCCAGGATAGTCCACCTTTATAGGTAAAATGACCTATTACCCGATGAAGAAGAAGAAGAAAAATGTTTTAATCCAGAAACCATCCCGGGCATACCTACGCACGACAATTCACCAAAGTTTCACTGCAATCGGATGAATGGTTTCCAGTACTTATAGTCCACCTTCATAGGTAAAATGACTTAATATTCGATGAAGTAGAAGTAGAAGAAATTCTTTTTAATCTAGAAACCATCCCGGGCATACGCTCAACAATTCCTCAAAGTTTCATTGCAAGCGGATGACCGGTTCCCAGGATAGTCCACCTTTGTAGGTAAAATTACCTAATACCCGATGAAGAAGAAGAATTTTTTTTATTCAGAAACCATCCCTAGTATACTCTCAACAATTCAGCAAAGTTTCATAGCAATCGGATGAACGGTTTAGGAGCGTATTCAACACATGCATATATTGGGTAGGTAGGTTCATAGGTAGGTACATACAAACATTCAAATTTATACCTAACTAGTGAACACCCGGCAAACTTCGTATTGCCTGTATAATTAAAAATTGTCCTCCATAACCACCCGTCGCTTCAGACTCTTCAATACCTCCCATCCCTTCAGTACTTTTTTACAGTTACAGTTACTCCCGTCCCTTCAGTTACTCCCGTCCCTTCAGTTACTCCCGTCCCTTCGGTTACTCCCGTCCCTTCGGTTACTCCCGTCCCTTCGGTTACTCCCGTCCCTTCGGTTACTCCCGTCCCTTCGGTTACTCCCGTCCCTTCGGTTACTCCCGTCCCTTCGGTTACTCCCGTCCCTTCGGTTACTCCCGTCCCTTCGGTTACTCCCGTCCCTTCGGTTACTCCCGTCCCTTCGGTTACTCCCGTCCCTTCGGTTACTCCCGTCCCTTCGGTTACTCCCGTCCCTTCGGTTACTCCCGTCCCTTCGGTTACTCCCGTCCCTTCGGTTACTCCCGTCCCTTCGGTTACTCCCGTCCCTTCGGTTACTCCCGTCCCTTCGGTTACTCCCGTCCCTTCGGTTACTCCCGTCCCTTCGGTTACTCCCGTCCCTTCGGTTACTCCCGTCCCTTCGGTTACTCCCGTCCCTTCGGTTACTCCCGTCCCTTCGGTTACTCCCGTCCCTTCGGTTACTCCCGTCCCTTCGGTTACTCCCGTCCCTTCGGTTACTCCCGTCCCTTCGGTTACTCCCGTCCCTTCGGTTACTCCCGTCCCTTCGGTTACTCCCGTCCCTTCGGTTACTCCCGTCCCTTCGGTTACTCCCGTCCCTTCGGTTACTCCCGTCCCTTCGGTTACTCCCGTCCCTTCGGTTACTCCCGTCCCTTCGGTTACTCCCGTCCCTTCGGTTACTCCCGTCCCTTCGGTTACTCCCGTCCCTTCGGTTACTCCCGTCCCTTCGGTTACTCCCGTCCCTTCGGTTACTCCCGTCCCTTCGGTTACTCCCGTCCCTTCGGTTACTCCCGTCCCTTCGGTTACTCCCGTCCCTTCGGTTACTCCCGTCCCTTCGGGTACTCCCGTCCCTTCGGTTACTCCCGTCCCTTCGGTTACTCCCGTCCCTTCGGTTACTCCCGTCCCTTCGGTTACTCCCGTCCCTTCGGTTACTCCCGTCCCTTCGGTTACTCCCGTCCCTTCGGTTACTCCCGTCCCTTCGGTTACTCCCGTCCCTTCGGTTACTCCCGTCCCTTCATTACCTCCCGTCCCTTCATTACCTCCCGTCCCTTCATTACCTCCCGTCCCTTCATTACCTCCCGTCCCTTCATTACCTCCCGTCCCTTCATTACCTCCCGTCCCTTCATTACCTCCCGTCCCTTCAGTAGGTCCCGGTCATACGCTCGACAATTCATCAAAGTTTCATTGAAATTGATTGAACGGTTCCAAGGATAGTCCACCTTCATCGGTAAAATGACCTGATACCCGATGAAGAAGAAGAAGAAGAATTTTTTTTTAATCCAGAAACCATCCCGGGCATACACTCGACAATTCATCAAAGTTTCATTGAAATTGAATGAACGGTTCCCAGGATAGTCCACCTTCATAGGTAAAATGACCTGATACCCGATGAAGAAGAAGAAAAAATTTTTAATCCAGAAACTATCCCGGTCATACGCTCGACAATTCACCAAAGTTTCATTGCAATCGGATGAACGGTTCTCAGGTTAGTCCACCTTCATATGTAAAATGACCTGATACCCGATGAAGAAGAAGAAGAAGAAAATATTTTAAATTCAGAAATCATCCCGGGCATACGATCGACAATTCACCAAAGTTTAATTGCAATCGGATGAACGGTTCCCAGGATAGTCCACCTTCATAGGTAAAATGACCTAAAACTCGATGAAGAAGAAGAAGAAGTTAAAATTTTTTCAACACATACATAGATACATACATAGATACATACAAACATTCAAATTATAATATAGAAGATATGGAAGATATCATGTTTTCATCAAGGAACACAGTTTTCTCTTCATGTATTGCAAGTCAATTTTATAAATGAAATTATTGTGTAAGTACCTACCATTTATATTGTTTCACAGTAGGTAGGTATACAAATATGTATTTTCCTTTAAAATGTTCTTATATTTGAATTTAAACAACTGCGCATGCGCGGTAATTACAACAATGACATTTAAATGTGACCACAGAACAAGGAATAAAAAGAATGAATATTTCCTACCTACCTACTGTGTGTTATCGGAATATTTCTCATACTAAGCTGGTATATAAAATCGAATATTTTTATTATTGCATATGCGCAAACATTGGATTTTTTTCCCTGTCGGGAGTCAAAAAAATCGGGGAAAAAAATCCAATGTTTGCGCATATGCAATAATAAAAATATTCGATTACTTACACATTGGTACAAGTAGGTAAATAAGACAAAAATGACCTTATAAGTCTGGCGCAATTCAGGGGTGACTTCTATGCGAAAAATGCATTGTCACCTCAGATATAAGAATTGTAGCTTTCATTATTTACAAAAAACCAATTCTCTCAATAGATGGCGTTTCAACAAAATAAATAAAAATAATAAGATTGTTGTTCATAATTTCACCCATAGATGGCTGTAGTAAAAATTCCTTATTTTCAAGCGAAAAGAATTTCAGTATTACAATATATAGAACTTTCAAAATTGAATTGATAGGGATCTCATTGAAAAGGCATAATTGGTGAACGTTGCGCAAGCGCATAAAGTGATCACGTAAACCAGCCGATGACAGGTCGTAAGCCCTGTAGGTGCCTTGATTTCCCGGTTCTCCTACAATAAATATTCCAACTTCGTCTCTATTGAGATACCTAATTAAAAATCTGTTAAAAAATGGTATATAAAAATTACGTTTACCCTCTCTTCACCGTTCTATGGTACACAATATATGGTTTGATGTGAAATAAATGTAGGTAAATGTAAAATAAATGTACCTAAATTTTTTATTTGATTTAATTTATTTATAACGCATATTATGTATTAATATTATTTTTCTGCAATCCTTCTCCATATACCTAAACTTTAAGTACCTACCTATGCCAAATCTCAAACTCCTCCGTGCGCCCATTTATCCGGAAATTTAACTTAACGTTTTCGCTTCACGTACCTATTAATATAAAGATACCAAGATCAGTTATGTAATATTTTATAACAATACGATCAGTTATAATTTCATCACACTTGTAGGTAGGTAGGTACCTACTTAATTTTTTATAAAAATAGCAAAAAAATCAATCAAAACATATACCTACATAATTAGTCAGTGAAAATACATAATATTTAGGTACTTACGTTAATACCTACTTAGATCAGGGGGGCAAGTTCGGTCAAACGGTGAAATAAAAACTCTTAACTATGATTAGGTACCTACTCATATCATGTATATAATTATCATAAGTATGGCGTTTTATAATAGTTATATAGGTACCTAGGTAGGTACCTACCTATCTTAAGATAATATTGTCCATGATATGGGTACCTAATCATGAGGGTTTTGATTTCACCGTTTGACCGGACATGCCCCCCCAGTTTATCAAAACACATAAAAAATATATAGTTAGTTAGGTACCTACCTACCTAGATACCTAATACAGGCGAGATCCGCCTTAATTGACGAATGCTGATTTTTTCAGACAAAATCGATCATGTCAAATCTCAACAATCAAATGAAATTTCAAAATAAACATTTAACCAATCACGAATGTATTTAGGTAGGTACCTACGTATATATAGATACCTATGTACCTTCCTATCTACCTTAAAAAATCTTACCTATTAGCCAGACAAACGAGCAATCTCTTCTGTGAAGGTAGGTAGGTACCAATTATACCTACCTACCAACATTCATGCAATGATATCCATCTACAGGATGTTCTTTCTAGTAAGTATTTATTTTGGCGAAAATCTCTACCAAATATTATTATTGTCATCCTCCCCCACCCCTTATCACTCGAGCAGATTAGTGGGGAGTCCCCTTTCGCTAGCCTCCCCCCTCCAGACTTCGAGATAAGGAGTACCTAAATCTTTTGTCGATGGCAGCACCCCCTTTGAGGGCTGTTACCGGGTGTACCGCTTTCTTATATCAGGGTCGACACTACCTAAAGCTTGCGTCTGGAGCACTAGGTATAGTTAGGCACCTGAGTGTCCCAAATCGGCTTTCAAATTTTATGCGCACTATGACGCCGATTCTCAAATGGGGTAGGCACAGATAGCAATATGCCATACTTATTCATACCTATTGGAAAGCATCATAATAGGTATAATTAGTTGTACCTATCTAAATTCATTAACAATTTATCGGTCTAAGTAGGTACCTACCTACCTAGGTATTATAAATTATAATTTGGTTCCTTTTAACATGAACTTTCGTTCCCTAGGTAGGTAGGTAGGTACCTTCCTACCTACTACCTATTAGATAATAAAAAAAACAATATAACTAGGTGTTTAGGTCATTTTTTCTCTGTGATGGTATCTAGGCCTATTAGGTACAATTATTATAAAGCCATATCTGTCTATTTTCTATTTATACCTACCTATAAATACCTAGGCTGTACCTAAAAGGTAGGTAAGTCTATTAATAGTAGGTAGGTATGTAAATATATTTGTTTTATTTTATTGTTTATTTTTGAAAAAAAAAAACGGTGGGTGCTTAAATTGGCTGTAAGGGATTGCCTCGTGGCAATAATCTCGTAGGTACTAGGTATAAGGTAGGTTGATAGGTACCAACCAACCTACCAATCGATTTTAAAAACTCAAATATCTATCCTTGAAAAATATTTTTCGATTTTTTTAAATGAAATCTATCTATGCATGTAGATACCTACCTAACTACTAAAATACCTATTTAGAAATAATAAATAAATAAATAATTAGGTAAGTACCTATCTACCTACCTACCTAATTAATTAATAGATACCTACTTATCAATGAGGGGATAATATGACGCACGGTAATCTTTTCCTATCCTGATAGAGATACATCATTATTATTGTTGTATTTATGTATGAGCCTAAGTATATTTGATAGGTAGGTACTAGTTATGATTTCGCTAAATGAGCATATTGAATCTGGTCCATATTTCAACCGAATCGTTCATTCAATCAAAAAATATTTTTCACCAATCGTGGTATTTAAATTTATAGGTAATAGGTAGGTACCTACCTAGGTACGTGTTTTAAGTGGTTGAAAAAGCTCGCACGCCGTCTACCTATAGGTACCTACATAGGTAGGTTGGTAGGTACCTATATGTCGGTAAGTAGGTAGGTACCTACCAACATATTTGTCTATTTAGGTAAGTAGGTAGGTACCTACCAACATATTTGTTTATTTAGGTAAGTAGGTAGGTACCTACCAACATATTTGTCTATTTAGGTAAGTAGGTAGGTACCTACCAACATATTTGTCTATTTAGGTAAGTAGGTAGGTACCTACCAACATATTTGTCTATTTAGGTAAGTAGGTAGGTACCTACCAACATATTTGTCTATTTAGGTAAGTAGGTAGGTACCTACCAACATATTTGTCTATTTAGGTAAGTAGGTAGGTACCTACCAACATATTTGTCTATTTAGGTAAGTAGGTAGGTACCTACCAACATATTTGTCTATTTAGGTAAGTAGGTAGGTACCTACCAACATATTTGTCTATTTAGGTAAGTAGGTAGGTACCTGCCTTCATATTTGTCTATTTAGGTAAGTAGGTAGGTACCTAGGTACTAAATCCACGCAACAAATAATAATAACAATAATAACACTCCCGAAACTACGGGGGAGAGAAGAAAAAAATATGATAATACAAAAGTTGACCGCTAGAGTGAGAGAAAGAGACTCCTCTACCGCTAGGTACTCTATTTACGAAATGTAGCGAGTCCGAAAAATGTTTGGCAAACTCATTTTTATAGAGGTAGATTAGGTAGAAAAATGTTTGGTAAATTCATTTTAATATTCAAAAATGCTTAGCAAATTAATTTTCATGTACAAAAATGTTTGGTAAATTTATTTTAATATTCAAAAATGCTTAGCAAATTAATTTTCATGTACAAAAATGTTTGGTAAATTTATTTTAATATTCAAAAATGCTTAGCAAATTAATTTTCATGTACAAAAATGTTTGGTAAATTTATTTTAATATTCAAAAATGCTTAGCAAATTAATTTTCATGTACAAAAATGTTTGGCGAAGTCTTTTTAATATACAAAAATGTTTGGTAAACTCATTTTAACATACAAAAATGCTTGGCAAATTCATTTTAATGTACAAAAATGTTTGGTAAATTCATTTTAATGTACAAAAATGCTTGGCAAATTCATTTTGATATACAAAAATGTTTTGAAAATTGTTTTTACTATAGTTACACAAATGTTTGGCGAATTAATTTTAATATACGTAGATAAATGTTTGGCAAAGTCATTTTAATGTGGGTAGGTACAAAAATGTTTGGTAAATTCATTTTAATGTACAAAAATGCTTGGCAAATTCATTTTGATATACAAAAATGTTCGGAAAATTCATTCTATTATAGTTAGACAAATATTTGGCGAAATCATTTTAATAATTATCTATAACAAGATAAATTTTTGACTAAGTCTTTTTAATGTAGGTACAAAAATGTTTGGTAAATTCATTTTAATGTACAAAAATACTTGGCAAATTCATTTTGATATACAAAAATGTTTGTAAAATTCATTTTATTATAGTTAGGTACCTACACAAGTGTTTGGCGAATTCATTTTAATATAGATAAATGTTTGACAAAGTCTTTTTTATGTTGGTTCTTAGGTACGATAATGTTTGGTAAAGTCATTTGGTAAAAAAGTGTGATTCCTACTTACCTACCTAAACAAGGGTGAGTCTAGAACCTTCGGAATAGGCATACCCTGAAAGAAAATTGGGAAATGTAGAAAATTTTATGTTTTTTTAACAAAGTTTTGCATTCCAGTGGCCATGAAAAATATTTTTAAAATCACATTCCAAAATAATATTTACATTTGTGGCCCTGAAAAGCATCGTATTTAGGTACATACCTACGATTCAATTGTTAATCTTGAAGTATGGTTGCAATAAAACAAATAAATTAATATTAGTTCTTGAATTTCTTAACATAATATTTATAGGCAAGCCAAGATTTTCGGCTTCTATAAGCAATTTCGCTACTGAGATATTCGACTTTTGCGTAGATTTAAGCACCACGCTGTATCAAAATTTAATCAGCGTAGGTACCTACCTACCTACCTACTCTCATTTGTCAAACTCTAGGCAGGTATACCTACTTAGGTACCAGTTTAGTAAAAATACGAATATTTCAACTGAAAGAAATAATTAATAAATAATCTTTTATATATGGAAAGATACTAACGACATCTATCGAGGAGTTGCTAAATAACTAAAGATTATTATGGAGATCTTATCAATTTTTGATAAAACTTTTGTATAGTCAAAATGTAAGTAGGTAGGTAGGTACCAACCCATAGATTTAAAATCAATTTTTGACCACTTTCTGCTGACTACTGAGAAAAAAAATCAAGTGCGCACTTGTCATAAGTTCAAAAAACATGTTGATAGATAGGTTATATAGGTTATACCTACAATAAATATTGTCTCTAAATAATATTTTAATATTGGATTCAGAAGGTCTTTAAATATCTCATTTCGAATTCGGAACAGTCAAATTCGCTCATTATTTTCGTTATTTTTTTGGTACCTACCTACCTACTTATTACCTACTTAAATTTTAAAAATAGGTTGGAATATTAAAAAATATTTTTAATTCGGAACGGTTAAATTCACTAAATACCTGTCTTTTGTACTATTTATTCGATTTGAATTAAAAAAAGAATATTTTTAAAAATCTAGATTCGTTCCGTTGCCGAACTCAGCGCTTGCGGCGTGCGGTGGAGGGGGGAGGCGCGAGCGAGACGGATGTATCCGCCGCCGAGGTGAGGGCAGACGGGTTACGCCTTTTGTCATTGGCTGGTCGGGGCGAAGCCGCGTCGCTATTGGCCGGGGGGCGCCAATAGCGACGCGCCTCTCGCGGCTAGTGTTGACGCTTCGAGGTGTTACGCCGACGCCTACAACCGGCAGTTCGTTGCTTACAGCGTTGGGATTATAACCTGCGTGCCGTCGCGCCCAATCATAATTGACCGATTCGAATTTCGAACAATCGCTGCGATTTGAATAAAAAAAAAAACACGCGTTCCGTTTTCGAAATCGTTCCAAATTCAAAATATTTTTTTTTAATTTCGTTCGTCCGGATTATTATCAAAATAATAAATAGATTATAAACAATCCGCGCGTCCCGAACGACAGTTCCGATTTCGAAAAAAAAAACAAATCGCGCGTTTTGAATTTTAAATTTCGAGAGAACCGTCTTTCTCTCTACGTAATGTGAACGTTCGCTTGTTTTCGCGCGATAAAAAACCGAAAATAATGAGTGTTGTCGAAATGAAAAAATAAACAAATAAAAAAATCCAGTGTTTATATACAAAAAAATGTGTTGTTTATTGAAGTGATTTTTTTTGACATTGTACTTGAAAAAATATTTAACGATTCTGAGTGTGATTTTTGTGCAATTGTATGTTTTTTAAAAATGATTTTTTAAAACCTGTGTGCACCGTCGCAGAGCAAAACATTGCCCAATATATGCGAATTTTTCGACGCATTTTCGAGGTATCGAAACGGTTTTTTTTCGACTTTCTAAGGAAGAGTGTCGTCGCACGTGTCGCTCTGCTAATCGTCAAAAGTGCGAAAGTGTAATATCTGTGAAATTTCACAAGAAAACTTAATTTGGACTGTGCCCACCTGCCTTCCGCGGCGGTTGTGCAAATTTTCAAAACACAAGTGATATTTTATTGTGGTTTTGGCTCTAGAACGACTGTTGACAAAGTAGGGTTGTGTGATAGGTAGCTATAATTTTTTTCTCGTTAAAAAAAGAAATCGATTGAAAAAAATACGAGGTGGATAGGAAATTTCTTAGTTTTTAAGAGATAAAATCACTTTGAATGCTTTCTAATAGGTACATATCCTAGTTTACTGTGGTGAAATATCGGTTTCAAAATATTACTATTTATGTATGTAACAGCCTATTAACTAGTTTTATTTTTTTTTATATTTAGTTATTTATTTTATTGTAGTTCATACATAGGTGTTGATTAGTTAAGTAGATATTTTGTAAATAAATATCGACCTATCATAATAAATCTACTTAAGAATTTTTCATTTTAGGAACCAACTAAATCCGATACGTTTTATTAAATCGCAGTTAGGTACTTAATTTTTTAAGGGCTGTTTTTTTAAAATACACTTTATGGGGGTAGGTACCTACCTAACTAGATTTGATCATATCTTTTACAGCATTTTAAATAGATACCTAAGTACCTAGGTACTTACCTACTGGCTGTTTCAAATCATGTCAAGTTGATATTAAAACGCAAAAAAGTTGAAGAATTTTTTTTATATAGGTAGGTACCTACCTAATTAGTAATAGATTGCTAGATTTTGACGAGAATATTCTATTATTTTATTTAAGTGCAAAGAAAATACTAGGTAGATAGATAGGTAGGTACCTACCTATAACAAAATATTAGGTAAAAAAATGTAGGTAGGTAGTTACTAACCTTCACTCAGAAAAAATATAGGTAGTTATTGATTTCTAAACCAGAATCCTGAGATCCAGAGGTTTGCAGGTCACAATATATTCTCAACTAACCGATAGGTAAATAATAACCAGAACCGAAAAAATAATAAGAATTCCCATAGAATTATTAAACGGAATTTTAGTTTTTAAATCATTTTTTTCTAAGTGAAGGTTGGTAGGTAGGTATTTACCTATGCGAAATAAATTGACTCATATTTTTTAAAAATTTCTAGGGTAAAATAATCGACCGCAAAAAACAAACATTTAAACGAAAATCATTCACAAATTCCTCATGGATTCGCGGCATCAGAAATCGTCAGCGCCTAAAAGTCTGAAAGTTCACCAGCGGCGTAACGCTGTGTCCGTCGAGTGCTAAAGGGGCCCCGCGCGAAGTGGGGGCACGCCCGATGAGATTCGAGCAGGCAGACAGCGGCGCGGCCACGAGCGCCGCCCGCGAAGAGACCATGGCCTACCACCCGTTCCTCCAGATGCCGAGGCCGACCGACTTCTCCGTCTCGTCCCTGCTGACCGGCGCCCCCGCGGCGCCCAACTTCAACGCGGCCCTCGCCGCCCTATACCCGGGGGGGCTCCTGCCTAAGCTTCCTCCCCCGGGGCCCCTGCACCCGCACGCCTACGCCACTGCGGAGGACGTCGTGCTGGCCGTCGCCCACCACCACCCGCTGAGGCCGCTGAGGGCGCTGCAGCCCGAGGACGACGGGGTCCACGACGACCCCAAGGTCACGTTAGAGGGGAAGGACCTGTGGGAGAAGTTCCACAAGCTGGGGACCGAGATGGTCATTACGAAGAGCGGAAGGTCAGTCCCATTTTACTTCTTAATAAGTATTTCATAGGAATTACGAATCTACCTAAATTTAAAAATGACCGAAAATATTTTTTTTACAATTAGGTACCTAGGTAAAAGATCTGATTTGTTACAAATTAGGTAATCTAGTTGAAGCCTTAAACACAGGAAAAATAATTAAAATGAAAAACGTAGATTAGGTAACTATGTTCTAAAAATAATTCTACTTAGTACCTAGATCTTTAATCAAAATATTTATCTTAAGATATCTTGTATTTTATCTTTTTTATGTTAATGTCCTGCGTTAGCTTCCATCCAATGACGTGGATTCCTAGATGTCCTTCCATGCCCTAGAAGTACATCTGGAAGTCTGCTTTCTTAGGGAACTTTAATTGATATATTTTAACACCAAAAACCTAATTAATTAGATATCCCTACATATCAATAAAAATTATTAATTTGTTATTTTTAAATGAATAAAATACTACCTACATACCTACCTAGAGCAGTTTTTTTTACAAATTTATTGAGGCCTAATGCCTACTTATTTACCTACTTTTAACAAAATTTATGCATCCCAGAATTCTGCTTAGAAAAAATATAATACCTAATGACTTACTAAGTGGAATTATAGGTAGGTAGATACCTAATATAAAATTAAAATATTTTTATCAAGGTAGATAACGTATTTGGACATACTAAGAATTAGATAGGTACCTAGATAGGGACCTAAATAATTGATTGAATTTTTTTTTTAATATGGCTGAAGTAATAATTATGTCTGAATTAGGTAGGTAGGAAGATACTAAAATATGACATCGATATTCTTAGAAATCAAATAAATATAAAAATTGACTTATTAGTAATTTTTATATATTTATCAAGTCTAGGTACCGTAATTAATGCAACGTCACCATATATTTTTCCAGATATTTAGGTACCTATGTCTTCTTTAATTTAAAAAAAAATATACCTACCTATATTAGTACCTACCTACTCTACGCCTTATATTTTATTAAAAATATAAGATAAACGTTGAAAATCGAGGGTTGCCATTATTTTTCTGCAAGAATTTATACAGAACATTATCAAAAAGTTAAGGTACCTACTTACCTAGGTATATTTATCTTCATTATATTCCTAATAGCCAAACTACCTAAATTATTTTTTTCAAAACGATTTAATTAGAATTAGATAATGATGTTATATCAAATTGGAAAATAGGTAGGTACCTACGTTGGCAGCAGTCGCCCCCTTTAATGTTTGGATTAAATTTTCTTGGATTTATAGAATGAAATTTTACATAAATATTAATAAATAATTCTAAATCCCATTCTCAATCGAGCTACTCAGTTTTATTTGGAGATCTTATGCACATATAGTTACATATTTGGTAAATTATATTCAGAATATTATAACTGGAATTTAAAAATAGACTTCAAGTGGTCTGTGACATTTAAATGATTAAACACCATACTTATTTTAGAAAACCGCAATAGTTAGGTAGGTAACTATAGTTTTTTTTTCATAAATCATGATTTATTCATGATTATTTATATTCCAAACTCGATCTTTCTTAATTTGGATATAGGTAAATCCGTCCAACCCACAAAAGTTATGAGATAATACTTTGTGAATTATAATTTACACATGATACCCGTTGAGGATCTATCTGAAACTATTCTTTATTAGAATGGTATGAATTGAAATGAGTTGATTGGTAGGTATCAAAATTATTTTAAATTTTTAAATTTGTTGAGTAGGTAGAATTAAAAGTTTTTAAAAACCTTAATATTAAAAAAATGTTATTTTTAGAATAGTAAATAGACTAGGTAGGTACAATTTTAACATTTGATTAGCAGATGATTTTTTTTTTATAATTAGGTAGGTAATGTAAACACTCCTTCACATTTTGTAATTATTTTAAAGATATCTTCGAGATTATATCGTGATTCTTTGATAATATCTAGGTATAATATTAATTTTTTTATTTATTTTAGAATTCAATATAGAAATTCCTAACAAATTTACTATAGGTAGGTAGGTACCTACCTACCTATAGTAAATTTATCATTTAAGTCAATTGACATATTCCAAAATTTAAATTTGTAGGTAGACAGGTAATTAACTAGGTACCTACCTATCTATTAGGTACGTAGATGTATAGGTACCTACTTATTCGTACCTACCTATATGAAAAGCAAATACCTACATACCTACCTACCTATAGTAAGGTAGAAAAAAATACTCAATGATATCTAACTATTTGCAATAAAAAAAATATTTAAAGTAGGTACCTAGGTATTAAAATATTTTTAAAGGATTCCAAAATAATTAAATTGGATTTAGTAGGTACCTACCTACTAAATTTACTTTAGTATTTAGTAGTAATTGTACCTACCTATGTCTATACCTACCTATAGCTAGGTAGGTATAGACATAGGTAGGTACAATTCTGATATTTTGGGATTAATAGGTAGGTATCTACCTAACTTACAGTCCCAACATAATAGCACATTTACAATACCAGTACACCACACTTCCACTTATACTTACTCGTTCACAGTTCATGCAGCTCGGATGTGGAATATATCCAGCAGCCGGAGAGTATCAGAGATGCCACTAATTTGTTAGCATTCAAAAAGCGTCTCAAGTCACACTTTCTATCCACATAAACACAAATTCACGCCTTTTTCCCTTTATCCTTCTTCCTTTCTCCTCTCCTATCCTCCGTCCAATAAACATAGTGTATCTACCTGATGTATTTTTTTATTCTTATTTTTGTCCTTATTTATACATAACTATATTATTTTTTGTTTTTTGTATTTATTTTGTATTTTTAATTTATGATTTTTTTTTCTATATTTCTATTTGTATCCTATTCACCATGGTGGTTGACTGGTAGAGATTGCCTGCGGGCAATAAGTCCGCCACGTTGTTTAACCCAATAAAAGCCTTTTATTATTATTATTACTATCTATTCAAAAACATTGGATTAAATTAAACAAAAAAATAAAATACTGAGCGATTTGTTGTACCTACCTAACTACTTAAATGGCCAGTAGCGGAAGGCTTATAGAAGCCGAAAATCTTGGCTTGCCTATGAATATTAACTATACCTATTAAGAAATTATATTTTCAATTAGGTATGTAGGTAGGTACCTACTAGAACTAATATTTTTAATTTATTTTATTGCAACTATACCTACTACAAGATTAAAAATTGAACCGTATGTAGATACGATGCTTTACAGGGCCGCAAACGTACCTAAATATTATTTTGAAATGCGATTTTAAAAATATTTTTCATGGCCACTGAAATGAACAAAGATGCTAAAAAATTATTAAATTTTCTTTTAGGGTTTGCCTAGTCCGAAGGTTTTAGGCTCGCCCCTGTTAAATGCAGTTTTTTTGATAGCACATCATCGATAAACGATTGTTTTTTTTTACTTTATGGTGTCATTTTACAATTAATTAAATGAAATAAAACAAAACTTTGTGTAGGTACACTACTACAATTAGGTATAACTTTTTTTATTCAATTGAAATAAAAAAATAATCTGCATGTTACGAGAACAAAGTTCCCTTCTTCGGGAGGATACAAAGTATACCTACTCTGTATCCTCTGGTGTATCCTCTGGAGTATACTCTTCAGGTATCCTATGGTGTACCTACCTACTTACTATTCTCTGGAGTACCTATACCTACTCTATCCTCTGGTGTATCCTCTGGAGTACCTACCTATACCCTGTATCCTCTGGAGTAGGTAACTCAAACATACCTAACTCAAACATGAGATTTAACAATTTAGATGGCTTGATTTTATGCATTAAATGCAATCACCAACATTTATGTTTTAAGTAGGTACCTACTTATTTCATTTTACAATTAGTCTGATGATGAATAAGTTTGTCTTGAAATTAATTAGTTGATAAAAAAAAAAACAATATAAGTATATCATGTACCTATATGGCTTAATAAAGAAAAACATCACTTACGTCTAAAACCAAAGAATATTCTACCTAGATTACGGATGTCAGTATCAAGGTTTATTTAACCAAATTTTAACTGAATTTTTTTTCAATTTACATTTTTGTATGTCATTTTTTGTATTAACTAGGTACTATCAAAAACTTAATTTGGGAGAAATCCCTTTCCAGCCAGAAACGTTTGAAAAATAATAATAGGTACATTGCAACCCAAAAAAGTTATATGGATGCTTGATATATTATATTTTTTCTAACTAATCAGTTGGTAGGTAGGTACCTAATCTCAAAATAGAGACTCCACTTTATCTAATAGTTATCGATGTCTTTCAAATTGTTTTTAAAATACATAGGTACCTACATAAATTAGAAATAACTTATAAAATGAAAGATAAATCTTGTGACCTATGTAGCTAATTTTGTTTTTAGTGGAACTAGAAACTACGTATAGGTACCTACATGAAATGTAGTAAATTATTAAAACATGCATGTCTGCTAAACTAGATAATAGACTAGAGTCTACAATCCGAATCTACCCGTTTGCATTCTGTTTCCGGTTGGCTCTCTGATTGGTTGAGATCTCGTAGTATTAAGTCAAATGAGCTGTGAAATTTTATATTAAATGCGAAAAATTAAAAGAATATTATATATTTAATTTATAATAATTTATAATTCAATTTATAAAGCAACTCGCTCACGCGAGTCGCTATTATTATTATACACAAACTTAAACCTAACCTAAGAATGCAGAAAAGAAACTCAGGGGCTAGACGCTACTGATAATAGGTAGGTACCTACGTAGATCATAAAAAAATCTTAAAGTACCTTAGGTATTTATCACTAAATAAGTACCTCCTGTATAAAATATAATAAAAGTACACATAAAAAATGTATGTATGTAGGTACCTCTAATATAATTTTCATTGAATCGGTATCCAGAGCGCATAACATTGTAAAGGGTCTTCCAATTAAAAATGCAGCAGTTTTCTGTTACGCGGTGGTTTTAAATAATAATTCTCCCCTTTCAGTTCGTGTTGGTACCTACCTATCAACTAAAACATTATGGGATCCGTGTAGTTGAGTAAGTAGGTACTTGATACGGGAGGTATGATATTATGAAGGTGTATTATATAGTTAGATAGGACGATGCTAGTTTGCCACCCGACATGATGATTTAAATTATTCAATGAATCAATCAGTCATTCTCGTACCTCCTAACGTCTCCCGATGCCCTGGTAAATAATAATCTACATACTAGCGTGTGTATGCAAAATACGATATTTATCGGGGTTGGCAGAGATGATACATACCTACATTATAATATTATGCACATAATATATGTATGACAATGTATATAGATAGCCATACAATATTTACATTTTCAGATGTACTAAGTAGGTATGTACATAAGTTGGTTTCATTTTAAATAGATATAGGTAGGTACCTACCTATCTACCTACGTCATATTTTTTTTTATTTATTTATTTCGGAAAACAAACAAGATACAATGGTAAATGAATAATATACAATAGTTATAATAAATATGGATGATACATTGCATCTCAATTAAATGTTTTCACATATAGTAGGTAATATATATTTAAACATAGGTATTTTTACAGAAAAAAATTTTTAGGGTGAAAAAAAATATAAAAAATTGTTACAGAAAAAATAATAATAAATTAAAATAAAAGGGTGAAAGTGTAAGTGTAAGCGAGACAAATTATGATGAAAGTAGGTAATAAATTTAGGTATAGGTACTATTTACTGAATAATTGTAAAATGTATGATTTGAAGTCTGCTTGTGATTTATGTAGGTATGTATTATATCGAATTGTTTAAAGTATGCATTGTAATTGGAGCAACTCCGCCTAATATAATTGTTTTGTGAATAATTTGTGGAACGACGGTCGACATAGAACAAAAACTGAGATCTGAAATTGCGTGATGGGCAATAAAAATTTAATTTAGATAGTAGGTAAGGTTAGTCTACACGGTTGTGGATAATTTTATGCAAGTAAATCATGTCTATAATTGTTCGTCTATTTTCTAAATTACAAATATTATGATGTATAGCAGATTAGATAATTTTCAAGCTAAATTTTTACTCGATATTCCTAACTTCCTTTTTCTGATAAACAATGCTCGCTTCGTTTACAATCAAACATCGTCTAACACACGTATTTTTTAATCTTGTTTAATTAAAATATAATTCCAATCATAATTTCCCTTTTTAAGTTTTGGCAGGGCATCAGATAATTTACAAAAAAAAATCAAGAACAGATATTAGGTAGGTAGGTACCTACCTATTCTTAATATCAATAAAATATTACCTATTATTACGAGATTGATTTACGTTGACATCTATCAGAATTTTTTTTATGAAGTTACTTTTAGTTACATATATCAATAAGACTTCTAGATAGAAAACTATTCAACATCAGATGTAGCACAATTTATTCTTTCAATGTGTTAAACTAACAAATCGTTGTTATTTTAATCTATACCTATTGGTTTATTTAATATCCTGTTATATCATGCCTTATTTTTACAACTTTTTCATCTTTCCATGTTCCACTTGCATATCTACAGGCATGAACAAAATAAGCTAAAATTGATATAACCTAGGTAGGTACATACCTAATCCCAAATTATTTAAATTAATTTAAAATGAATTGAATTAAAATTAGGTAGGTATGTAAGTTGAATATTTGGCTTTAGGTAAGTATACAATAGGTACCTACAGGCAGGTTTAAGAATTTTCATGGAAATTTGAAACTTGTTGGATAATTTATTTGATAACTAATTGGTCTCTATCTGCCGATGAAATATAGAGTTGGTGCCTATACATAGTTAAATAAATCTATATACATAGTTAAATAAATTCACCTTAAATTTGAATTTAATCCCACGCAATTATTCATTGCTTTAAACGATTCAGTTCTTTGAGATCAGGTTGAAATTGTTTTTGGTTACAGGCTATACCGAGTATTTTTTAACTTTTGAGGGAGCGTTTATATTGTAGGTAAAAAAAAAATCATTGGTAGGTAATTTGTATCATAGGTGAAATTCTATATAGATTCATAATACCTAATTAGGTATACGAATTTCTATTCATCTGGATTTTTTCGTCTTGTACCTACCATAATATGAGGTTTTTCATCTGATAAAATTATTAATGTGTAAGATGTAAATGATTTATTTTATTTTAAAATACTTTGTATGCAGATACAGAGGAGTGAATAAAATTTATTAGTACCTACCTACATTAAGAAGGTGTTTAAAAATGTGTAGGTTGGTACCTACCTCCTTAAATACTAACTTAATTAAACCTACCTTCCAACTAATTTAATTATTTTCGTATTTTCCACTATTTTCAATATTAGGTACCTAATCCTAAATACATTTAAAGGAAATCTATTTTTATTTCAGTTAGGTACCTATATATAGTTATATACTTACCTACTAACTATATTTAATTAAATATCTAATAATAATTCCAGAAAGTGAGAGCATTCTATAGTTTCAACGTTTAAATAGGCAGGTATTAGGTAGGTAGGTAATAAACAATAAGAAATTGACCATCAAAGATGGGTAGATACCAATATTAAAATATATTAAAATTATTAACCTATATTAAAAACTAATAAGTTCTTTGTTTGTACATTTTAAAAAGGTAATACCTACCTACCTCTTCTTAAGTCTATAGGTATCACAAGCCTAAAATACTCAATGTCCAAAAATGCCCTGTTAGTGAAATTGGCTCTGGACACCACAAAATTCTCCATAACTCCATACAAGAATACCGACCCTATAACTGAAAAAAGCATAATATCACCTAAGAAATAATCCATTGTCGACATACCTAGTTTATACCACTAAATTCTTCTTGTTTTTACGCTATTCCTCCTGCACAATGGAGTTACATGTTAGTAAGGATAACTAGGTATCGCGTGATGCGTAAAAAAGGTTTACCTATACGTGATTTAAATTATCGGAAACCCAAAATTTGTTGATCTTTTGCATTTTAAGAGTAAATCTGACTTGAAATGAAAAAAAAATATCAGTCATTCACTTTGATTTTATGCACTCTTTAAGCATATAAAAAATTTATTTCTCTACGACACATAGTTAAGGAGTAATTTAAAAAAATGCTGTATAAAAGGATATTTTTAATATTTTTTTAGGGGAATTTAGGCTGAATTTCAAAGTTTTGTGACGAGCATTCACTAGAGAAATGATGAAAACAGTTATGGTATTTTTTCTAGAAACACACTGTTTAACATATATGAGGTATTTTATTTGAAATTGGGACGTTTAGGTTTACCTATATGCCCCCTTAACAAGTAGGTAACTCATTTGAAAAAACTGTCCCCAAGTCTTGGAAATTTGTATATATTTTTATAAAAGTAACATAATGTGCTATACTGTATTTTTTCGAATTGTGTCGACCTGATTGTTCACCTGTTTTATTACTTCACCTTTTTTGTCTATAAGAAATTATTATTTGTACCTACATTTATACGTTCTTTTTAGTTTAGTTTATCAGATATGTAATATTCCTAAGAGTGCATTGGGACAAGCATTGCAGTGGGTGTGTTTTCAATGTTTGTCACCTACTATAATGTTTGTTTTACTAGGGATTAGTGATGAAAAAAATAATTGAAAAAAAATTATACCAAACTAGACATAGGTAGTTATACATGGAAACCACTTACTTTGTATATGGGAAACTACTCAAGGCAGCAGAACTAAGAAACCCTCGTAAGCAAAACTTACATTAATAATGTCTCTGTTTTGATTGAACACGTCACAATGTATCCATTTCGAGTTGCACCGTAGTCAAGCGGTTGACGCCCATTTTAAATATATAATGTATGGTGTGGACACGACATGTGTCAATGTGGAGAATGGAGATGGGATACAACAACACTGTGGCGTTTGGTTTACATAATATCCTATAGACATATTATTCAATACTTGTCTTGTCTTATCCATAACAATATTAATGTTTTTAAATATTGAACGTGTGACAATTATAGATGTTTCACATGTGGACAACAAACAGCTCTCCATAACTAAGTCGGTAGATAATATAGTTAAGTATTTTTTAACCATAGAAAAGAGACTAGTTAACTACATACGTTGGTGTAGTTAATACCTATCACATGCTTCCCAAATCAAATAAAATATTCTTATGTTTTTTATTTATTTATTAATCGAATCAAATACCATGTTGATACCTAGGTACCTACATATATGTTTCAACAAACAAGGTAGCAAGTCCCGTAATATATATATATATATATATATATATATATATATATATATATATATATATATATATATATATATATATATATATATATATATATATATATATATATATATATATATATATATATATATATATATATATATATATATATATATATATACATATATATATATATATATATATATATATATATATATATATATATATATATATATATATATATATATATATATATATATATATATATATATATATATATATATATATATATATATATATATATATATATATATATATATATATATATATATATATATATACATATATATATATATATATATATATATATATATATATATATATATATATATATATATATATATATATATATATATATATATATATATATATATATATATATATATATATATATATATATATATATATATATATATATATATATATATATATATATATATATATATATCATAAAAATTAAATTTCACAAATTAATACGTATTTTACGATTTTATACCTACTTTAGGATTGGTACAATAAGTTAGGTGGAACGGGGGTATCCTAAATACATTCATTTTTCAATATAGGTATACGGATATTAGATAATGACACATGTAGGTATTATAGCATTAAAACTATTTGGTTTTCGAAATTCCAATACCTTTGTTAACATCGTGTAGGTAGGTACCTACCTACTTTTCGATATTATCTAGTGTTGAGTCTAGGTACTGTTTAAATTTTCATTCTGAACCATTCCGAAAATATTCAAATACCTAAGTACCTACGTTTTAATGATTGCCACCAAATTTTGGTGGCACAGTCAAGCGGTTTGTACCAAGAAACTTTGTGTAGGTACCTATCAGTAGCGGTAGGTATTGCTTAAAGAAGTCGAAAATATTGGCTTGCCTATGAATATTATGTAAATAAATTCAATACCTAATATTTTTTATCTGTTTTATTGAAACCACAATACAAAGTTAAAAATTGAACGGTATCTAGATACGATTCTTGACAGAGCCACAAATGTAAATTTTATTTTGGCATGTGATTTTAAACATTTTCATGGCCACTCAAATGAACAACGATGCTAAAAAAAAAATTACGACATTTCCCAATTTTATTTCAGGGTTTGCCTAGTTCGAGGGTTCTAGGCACGTCCCTGGTACTAACACATAGACCGCTATAAACTTAACCCATATAATTAGTCATCGACTTGGTAAAATTTTGTGTTAGTAAGAAGGTACCTAGGTAGGTACCTTATAATAATATAGGTACCTTTACATAATGTCTCGTGTTTGTTTAAAACTAATATTTAATACACTCAAATTAACCATGAGCTATAAACCACTCTGTGCAGGGGTACACAACCAATGGTCGATTAAGTAGGGAGGAAGGTATTTACCTATCTATATATTTTGGAAAATAATAGCTAATCCATATTTATAACAATATTTTTTAAATGCATTGATAAAATTCTTAGATGTTTTTTTTTAATTCAACCCTTAGTAGGTAGGTACCTACATATGCATTCTGTAGGTACCTACCTGTTGAAAAATTTATATCAAATTATATACTTTAAATATGTAAAATCATAACTCACCACTATTTTGCGTAGTAGAATACCTACACTGAAAAAAATATTATGACAACCGAACTGGCTACCTGTGTTTTAGTCAAACCTTTGCATTCAGTAGTAAATGTTTATCTATTTATGACTGTATTGTTTGGCTGTGTGCACAAAATATTTGGTTGCATAAAACCAAATGTTTTGTAGTCACTATAGTTTGGTTAATTTTAACACGACGTTTTGTTACTCTAAAAAAAACAGTGTTTAAACTCGATGGGCCTTACTTCCGATGGGCCTTAATCCGATGCTAAGTCAGTTTCGGCCATACAAAGAACTGGATAAGTATCAGCTTAAACACAAATTGCAAATAGTAAGTAAGGCCCATTAGCATATCTAATATTGATAGGTATAATTAACTAGGAATAAAAAAATATTGAAGAAATAATTTTATATAATTTTACTTCAAATGATTAGTAATGCGGTATAGAATATTGTGGTAGTTAATAAAAAATAGGTATTTTTTTACTCCTCACAGTCCTCAATACCCCAAGGGGATATAGTGGGGATTTATAAAATACGCAATTTTTAAGTTTATTTTTTTATTGCAGATTATCAACTAGTACCTATCATGCTGAGATTGTACCTATTCTGAAAGTATTATCACAATGTATCTGTGTGTGTGCTGTGTACCTAGCTATACTATGTACTATGTGCTATGTGCTGTGTGCTATGTACGGCGTGATTTTTAAAGTTTATCAATTATAGACTAAAGTACTCATTCGATTCTTTTCAAATTTTGCAAATTTGTAAAGGTAGGACCTATCTAATACCTACTCGCTTAAACCCAATTAGATTTTAAATGATATCTGATAAGTGCTTCTCGATTTTTTTTACTGTCATAGATATTATTACTATTATAGTTGGATAACTTGTATAACGCCGTTTTTGTGGATCACCTCAAGGGAGCTTTAATTTCGAAAAGACCCCAAGGAAACTAAAAAAAATATTTATATTTTCAAACAGTTTAAAAAGCTCACCACTTTCATAAAAATAAAATGTTGCTTAAACCAACGTTTGTCTACCACTGCGATTAAAGAACAAGGATATAATTATCTTGATGTGTATAATAGATTGATATGTAATTTTGTAGAAAAAAAAGTTGACTACCACCTGCTACGAAAATAGGCACCCATCCAAGATATGGTCCTATCGAAGCCCAATAAAAAAACTACCCAATATTCTTTTGTTCTTACCCCATATGTTGTGTTTTTTTTATTATTAATTAGGCACTCCGATCATCGATGGTCATTTTCATTTAGTTATTTATTTATTTATTTGTTCAATGGCAAATTTTATTTATTCATTTGTTTGTACAATGTAAATTTCAATTTATTTATTTGTTAAGTATAAGTAAAGTTCTTCCAACCTTCTAGATAGGTCAATGGCAGAGCGGTTAGCGCGCTGAGCTAGTAATCCAGTGGTCGCGAGTTCGAATCCTGCCTCGATCGATTTCGTTCACCTATAGCACAAGAATTTATGCTTATTTTAGGGAATGTAGGAAGATGTAGGTATATGTACCTACTTATTTAACATGAACATTTAAAAAGATAACTTTAACTACCTATTCATTTAAAAAGATAATTTTATTGAACTTTTAGGTAAATATTATGCAAAAAATTAGGATGTTTAATAACAACATAATTTATTAATTATGTAATTTGAAAACATATATATTAATGTGACTCCCGTTCGACGGTATCGCTCTTCGAAGAGCATCGTTAGAATAGTGATAAATAGATCGAAAATGGCGATAAATAGATCGAAAGTGGTGTTATTATAACAGATGGAATATGAAGATAAATAATATATATCGAATATGATGATACATAGAGCGAAAATGTCGACAAACACATCGAAAATGGTGATAAATAGTTCGAAAATGATTATTAGTAGATCGAACATGGTGATAAACAGATCGAATTTGGTGATAAATAGAACCCAACTATGTAGGTACCTACCTACTTTGGTATTTATTTATTTTTTATATTTAATAATTGATTAATTTTGCAATGTCTACATTGGCATATCCCAAAATGTGGGGTAACCAGTGACAGGTGTGCGGGTGTGGTTAACCTAATGAAAATTAGGGCGATACGTAGGTGCCTACGTGTATCCCCACTCACCGGTCCCGTCTCGTCTAAAAAGACACTACATTCAAAATGGGTGGTGAACCTCATTGCTACAATTTGAGTTGTTATTTTGCCTGTTGTAGTTACCTACCTATTTTCGATTATATTATATCTAATACCTACCTATAAAAGAGTGGAAGTACCTAGGTACCTATCTATTATTCTTAGCCGGTGCACAGCACAAAATTTTGTAATAACATGTTTCTAAGCTAATCGTTTTAGATGTTTATTTACACAATTCAAGACCGTAATTTCAATATGGGACTGTAAAAGTTACCAAGACTCGTTTGTTTTTGGTCTTGCTTACCCATCACTAGTTTATGACGATATATTCAAATCGGATTCCAATTAACATAACTATTAAAAATAACTACTTACCTATTGCGTATTTGGGTACCAACATAATTTAACTAACCGATGTAGGTACCTAACTATATTTTAAGTAGGAACCTAAAGGTCATATAATTAGCTATCTATTTATCAATTAGAATATTAATTGGTGAAATAGTTGCATAATGAGGAATTTCATATAAATTTTTAGTTAATTTTTAGTTGTAGGTACCTACCGTATATAGGTAGGTATACAATAAAATATAAACTGGATTGCCTTTTCCGCGCCGATGGGTGATATTAATTTATTTTAGATAAGTAGGTACCAATAACGTTTTAAAATTATTTAAAAAAATTCACTACACTGAAAAAAATATTATGAAAACCGAACTGGTTACCTGCATTTTAACCAAATCTTTGTTATCAGTTATCATTTATAAAAGTTTATCTATTTATGACTGTACTGTTTGGCTATGTGCACAAAACATTTTGTTGGACTAAACCAAATGTTTTGTAGTCACTTTAGTTCGGTTAATTTTTACATGAAATTTTGTTACTACCTATCAATAAAAAATATTTTAGAAATAAGCAGGATCGGCTCATTCAAAAGGCGCCCCCCCCCCCAATATCGAAATTGCTGGTTTTGTAAATGTACCTATAGGTATGACATAACAATCATGGTGAAAAAATAATTTATACATTTTAGTCGCAAATTCATAAAAAAATATAAAATAAATTGTAATAATAATTAATAGGTAGGTATCTACGTATCAGTATTATATATCCGAAACCGTTTGCATACCAAAAGCTAAGCTAAGTTAGTTTAGCTTAACTCGTATAGCTGAGGTCGTTTATCATACAAGTGTGCAGACCGCAAACTATGTGACCTTTGTATGAAAATGACCTTACTTAGCTTAGCTTTTTGTATGCAACCGACTTGCATGTTGGTACTTTTTCATATTTTTTTACCCACATACATATAACTAATATAAATAATATATTATAATACATATTATGTAGTGGGTTCAATTCTCAGTTACCTAGTTAATTGTTTTCCATGTGTTTATAAATTAAAATATAGGTACCTACCTACCTACCTACCAACATTCCAATTAAATGGTATTTTTTTTAATTTAAAAATAACGCAAATGTGCATTTTATCTATGCCTAGTGAAAATTTGTTTTATTACCATTTGTTATCACTTATCGTGCTAAAATATGATTAAAACTAATTAACAATACCGTCTCTTTATTTTCTTTCACGATTTATTTTTTTATTATTTCTATTTCAATTAAATTTAAAATTAACTATATAAATAACACACACGATGTTACGAGGAGTTAATGATTTTCAAATATACCTATTTAGAAACGTACTTACAAATGATATAGATATCTACATATCATCACGTCATGTCTCTCATGGAGTGAGCAGAGAAAATCGAGACCCACATTTTTCAGGATGTCGTTCATATCATTCACATGGTCGTGTTATCGTTTTCTTGGACGACCCCGACCTCTTCTCCAATTCTTTTCTTCATCTAATCAAATAAGTTTTATAAAGATTAACAATGAAACAAGGAGGTTTTTGTATGTCCTCCAATATTTTTTGTATGCAATTCGAGCCCGGCAAACCGTTTACAATCCAGCAAACCATCTGCTCTTTTAATTCCATTAAGGCCCTTGTTACTAAGTACCTTTTAATATATGAAAAAATGAACAAATATTGTAGATGTATCACCAATAATATACCTACACTGAAAAAAATATTATGATAACCGGATTGGCGACCTGCGTTTTAGCCAAACCTTTGTTATCAGTAATAAAGGTTTAGGTATCTAATTAAGACTGTATTGTTTGGCTGCGTGCACAAAACTAAATTTTTTGTAGTTCGGTTAATTTAAACATGAAATTTGTTACTATAAAAAAAATTCAGTGTATTTTTTGTGAAAAAAGTCATAATATATAGTTTTTTTTATAAATAAAAAAAGGTAATTCGAAAATAAAAAAAAAACTTTTTAGGAAGGTTATCATACCTATTCTTTTTCGTTTAAAGTAAAAAATATTCTTTGTATGCCTCATAGTTTTTTTTTTGTTTTTACAATAAACAGTTAAAAATGGGATTTACTTAGACTTATAGGTACCTAGGTATTACAAGAAAAGTATTTAATAAATTAAAATTTCTAAAAAAAATCACTCTATAGAAGAAAGACGTAAATATAAAATGTTTTTTTTTTTATTTTTGAGTCATATCTTTTGAGGGTTCCGGAGAAAATATTTAAAATTTACTATTTGGTAACCAATAGGTACCTATGTATGTGCATTTGTGTATCTATTAAAATAAAGTTTTAAATAAATAAAGAAACATTTTGAAGATATGTAAGTAGGTAGGTACCTAAGTATTGTTTTTGAATAAAATGAACACCGGTTCGTTGATTCACGTAAATACAAAATGTTTTACATGGTAGGTAGGTATACTAGATTTGCTTTTGTCATACCTATCATTCAAAGTTCGAAAACTGCAGTGGTTGGGACATGTCAGCCGGATGAATGTGTACCTATCGTATTCCCAAAAAGATTCTGAACACTAATCCAGAGGGTAAAAAAAGTAGACGCACGCCCAAGCTAAAATGGCTGGATGACACAGAAGACGACATAAGGGCGATCGGAATAGCAAACTGAAGGAGAGCGTGGAGGTCTGGGTCTGTTGGAGAAGGATTCTGGAGGAGGCCTGGGCCCACACAGCGCCAATGATGACGATGGTCACTCAATTTCAATAAAACAAGAAAAATATATATTTATTTTGAGTTTGCTTTCCGGTTCGTATTAAAATAAAATTCGAGCCCTTTTTTTTCTACCTAGTGAACATTTTTTTTCGTTTACAAATCTATACCATCACGGCAAATCCCACAATGTGGGGTAACCAGTGAAAGGTGTGCGGGTGTGCATTGCCTTATAAAAGGGAGCACAACACATCTGTGTATACCCACACACCATTCTCGTCTCACCTAAAAAAGCACTACATTCAGAATGGGTGGTGAACCTCATTGCTGAACTATGTCAGATGTTATTGTTGCCTGTAGTATTTTCGATTACCCGGCTCTTACGGGACACTCGAAAACAATAACTGAAAAGAGTGGAAGCACTATTCTAAGACGGTGCCACACAGCTAATCTCATTTTTTTTAAACAAATACTCGAATAGCATACGTAGGTACGTCTTGTATATTCAATGTGTTGTACAAATTACACAAACAATTCTTTGAATACATAAATTATTTGGATACGTCAGGGCTGGAAGTGGACGGAGGTCTTTTTAATTTCGAGCTCCGTGCATTCAACAATCATTAATCAAAAGTTTAAAAAACACTGATACACACCATATTATACCTACATAAAGTTACTATCATTTACTATATAGATAGGTAGGTACCTACTATATTTGTACCTATATGTAGAGTCTCTATCTATCTATTATAATATTCGGAAGTCAAGATGGTAGGTAATGTGATTTATTACTGAATTAGCTTGTTGCTAACAATTGTTTGTAAGGCGAGCTTTAAGTAATGGGTGTTGACGCTAATGGTGGCTCATTCGTTGCGGTGGCTGACTTTAATATGGCCGACATGGTTTCGAACCAACATTAATCCTATCAACAACAAAAAAACAAACATTTTTATTATTCAGTTGGTATCTATGATGCCGTCACACATTCGAAGGAACGCTTGAGGTGATGTAATTCAAATAAATCATATTACTTTATTAAAATGGTTACATCTTATTAACTGGTTTCGCCTAAGGACCGCATTATAAACGTTAATAATAATAGATATATAAAATGACTTTTCCAATTGTCGATTCGTTCGAGAGAATGAAATTCTATTGAAGGAAGAGGCAGTTTAAATCCAAGACACGTGTATGAAGGAACATTTTGTATGGCGTAGTGGAATTTTTGCATGCTAAAAACACCAACTTAGAGACTTCACAGCATATATGTTCCCATACATGGATTTACTCAGAATTCGGAGTAGAACATTTTATGTGAGTTTTGTGTAGGTATCTGTGTGTGTGTGTGTCTGTCCCCCCTTATAGCTTTAATCCGCTAGATTCACAAAGCCTAAAATTTTAGAATATATAGACAATTTTAGGTACACAGAAATTTTATACCCAGTATTTAGAATTTTTGTTCCAGTCAGGGGTTATCAACATTTTATAATTTATAGCATTTGTCTACATATCTCAAAAACTATAAAAACCAGAAAGCTGAAATTTTGTACAAATATGTATCTTTAAATGAATTTTGAAAAACAGTTCCAGGGTTTCTCAAACTGTTTTTATTAAGTAGAAAAAAATTGACATGACAAATTTTTGTCTTTAACTGCCTTTATTTCCATTTCTTTTAAAAATATCGAAAAATGCCGAAAATGTAAACTAGAGAATTTAATTTTATATAAAAAATGTTTACATTTTAGTAATATATCTCAAACTCTTTTTAACAAAGTTTTATTAGTGATGACATCGCTTCATACAATTAGTATGAAATACACAATATCCAAGTTCAACTATACATACTATCGCTATCGACAGTTGGATCTCATGTGTTACACGCAACTAGTAATAATGAAACAATATTTCATGGGGTCAATTTCTTTATTGTTGATTGGAAGAAATAAAGTTGTTGTAGGTAGGTAGGTAGGAAAGTACCTAGGTACCTTCCTAATTAATTGAAAATACCAATATTTTCCGTTTTATGTATTTCAGGCCGCAAACCTGCTTGGGATAGTGCTTCCTCTCTTTTCAGTAATCATTGTTTTAGAGTGATCCTTAATATCTCACATAGTTCAGCAAATAGGCTCCCCCCACCCATTGCCTGAACGAAGTGCCTCTTTTGAAATGAGACCGGTGTGTGGTTACGTATATACACGTATAAATGTGTCGTGATTCTTTTTATAAGGTAATTCACACCACCACACCTGTCGCTGGTTAACCCGCGTTGTGGAATATGCCGTGATAGTATGTACCTACCTATATAGGGACCTATGCAAAAGGTCATTCAACATTGCACTGAGACCAAAAATAACAGTTGTTATAGCCACTCTTTAAGACTATATAGGTAACTATTCATTTCCTTTAATCAAGATCTTCTCTGTGATAGATAATAGACGAGACTTCGTAGAATATTTGACATATCAAAAATTACGGACGGCTTTAGGCGAAAATTAGGTACATTTTTTTCTATTTCAGTTCGCACCTATACACATATATGATGTTTAAAACTAACTGTGTTCAGGTATTGTACTTAGCAACTTAATCATAATGTAGTTTTGAGTTACATCTAACATCCTATAACACGAGCATTTTTTGTTTTGTTTTGTATAAAAAACGAATGCACTATGTAGTTATGTAAGTAGCTAATGGATATGTATTTTTCTATGTTCGTGTTGGTGTCGTAGGCGGGAACCAAGGAAGTAAACAACTTCAAAGATATTTCTTATTATCTATATGTAATTGTCAAATAACACTAATAACTATGATAATATCTACCAAAAAAATATTAATGTCTAAAAATATAGTTTTATTAAGATGTCTTTCGACATAAAACAAGAATAAAGAATGCTTTAGGTATTATTTGCCCCCCAAAATGTTGCGAAATTCACCCTCCAGTGTCGCAAGGAAAGCATAATTTTGTGCAGGGAAGAATTTGACTATTACCTACCCCGGTAAATTCTTTGGTAGGTACTTTCTCAATTTCGTCATCCTTCGAATTATCGCTTTGATGTTCCACTTTATGTCACCCTGTTACTTTTTTACGGTTCTTTGGCTACTTGTTGCGGTATTTAACGCAAATTTTACCGTAAATTCTATTCATTTGCGGCGTCATTTTTCGCGAGTTTGAAATCGACCATCATTAGAGACATTCTAGAATTAAAAAATAAAAATGTCTCAAGATTTATGTAGGGGACTGTTTGCGAATCTAACCAAAATTTGCGTTTTGTAAAACCCACTAGATTTTTCAAGAAGTTTACCATTCCACGTATGTTTAGCATTTTTGACTAGCGATTGATACAGGGTTTATATAGGTAAAAATCAAATCAGGTTATAACAGTTTTATGGATTTTATTCTTATTATTAGAACGACCATTTCGACAAGTGCATCATCTAAAAATATATATTAAAAATAATCGCACTTACAATAGAATTCGAAGAACTATCAATTTTTCATTTATGCTATTATGGAGCTATAGGTACAGCAGTCTATTACAACAGTTAATTTAAAACTAGTTGCATGTAACACATGAGATCGATAGCGATAGTATGTATAGTTGAAGAATAAGAATCAAACTATTAACCCATAAATCCAAATTATTGAAAATTTTAACACATGTTGGTATGTATGTCAAGATAGGACAGTATGGAGGTCAGTCCTGTTTTCCTACCCGGAATATGAAAACAGCATGATGGTTCTGTATGTATGTTTGGAGATTAAGTACCTATCAAACTATTAAAACTTCTTACATATTGTGTATAGGCGACTGACATACAAATTGTATGAAGCAATGTCGTCACTAAATTCAATTTTTATAAAAATTATTAAAAAAAGTTTGAGATGTGCTAATACAATATTTATATTTTTCATAGAAAATTAAATTATCTAGTTGGGGTGTTTCGGCTTTTTTCGATATTTTTGAAAAATTCGGAAATATAGGCAGTTAAACTCATAAATTTATCATAAAAAAAATATTTTTCTTAATAAAAAATGTTTGAGAAACCCTGGAATTTTTTTAATAAAATTAATTTGAGATTTTGTATTTGTCTATATTTGTACAAATTCTCAGCGTTCTAGCTTTTATGGTTTTTGAGATATATGGAAAAACAAAGTAAAAATTCAAAAGTTGATAACCCCTGACTGAAACAAAAATTCAAAATTCTGAGTATAAAAGTTTTGTAGGCCTATAACTGTTTATATATTCTGAAATTTTGGGCTCTGTAAATTGAGCGGATCAAAAGTTACAAGGGGGGGACGGACACACAGACACACAGACACACACACACACACACACACACACACACACACACACACAGACACACGAAATGTTCTACTCCGAATTCTGAGTAAATCCGTGTATGGAACATATATGCTGCGAAGCTTCTAAGTTGGTGTTTTTTGACTTCAAAGTTGGAAAAGCCGTGAAAAAAGTAGACCTCTCCATACAATTCTCGCGTATTCTGGCTTGATACATTGTCGATATGTTAAGAGAACAAAGTTCTCCTGAACAAATCGACAGTTGGAATACAAGAATGTAAAGATTCATAATTTATAATTCTTTTGAAAGTAGCTACATAGTTTCAGTTCTGACTTGCAGATAGGTAGATCAACATGGTAGGTACTTAACATATTACTCCTCAATTAGACACAAGAACAATGTAATTTCAACATTCACGCAATGTGGATGGATAATAAATTGAAAATCACTGCTGTGATTTTTCCCGTGACAAACTGTCAACGTCCATAGATTACTTTTGCTGATAAAGCAGTATTGTTCGTTATCTACGCCGCCATCTATTAAATAAATACGTAATTATCGTTGTAATGATCTCTAAGGTTATGATCATCACGCAGCCTGGATGCAAATCAAATGCGAAACACTTAAATAGATATTATGCATCGAAGGATTCAGATGTTAAAAATATGTGTATTTGCCTATCTACAAAGCAATTTCCATTGATTGGAATTGGAAACAATTTCCACAAAATATTGAAAAAGTATTTTATTGATATTTTATTTTGATAAAGATTCATCTCTTCTCTCATATACATTTAATTTGTTTAATTTATTTAAGTACCTAAGTCTTAAATTTTTATTACTTCTTATATCTTAACCTATCTCTTAGTAGGTACCTAATTCGATAGTATGATCTTGTCAATTTCCCTCTAATCCAAATAGTATAATTCCTTTAAATTTCACGAAACATCTCTCTTTTCATAAGATTTTCTATTCATACCGTGATTTATCGTCTTTATCAAGTTTTATCTCCAGAATACGTTTGTGATGGAATTCATATTATGTAAACATAAACAAGAGTTGTAGGTCCTATCTACAAGTTGCATATATAGCACCCCTATGTCTTAGTTTATTAAATGAATTGATTATCAGACAATCTGAATATTTAATTAAATTTAGCTACAACTTGTTCCAAAGATAGTTAAAGATTATGATTAACGGTTAGCAAATCAAATATATCTCATTGTGTAATACCAAAAATCATTTCGACAGCGTATTTAAAAAATATATGTACAAAATATTTAATGAGATTTATTGCCAACTTCCTCAAATTATTACTATTAGCTTATCTGATTTCCTTATTACTATTGCAATAAATACTTAACATATCAGATCATTATCAATTCTCTATTTGCCTACAAGCATATTCAATTATACACCGGCCAAGGAAATTGAACATAACCTAAATAGTTTAATACACTAAGTACCGCAATATTAGTTTAAATTATTAAAATTTTTGTTGTAAACTATGCAAAATATTATGAAATTAGGATGTAACTGAATATTTTTTTAAGACAGATGGTGTATACAAATAGTTATTAGGTATAAAATTGGAATTCAAAGACAGGTGTAAAACCTACAATAACTACGCGACTTATACCAAGCTGATTCTCGAACAAACCAGCTTCATATCGGAACCTAGCCTAAATGTCTACAAGTTATTTGTTTTTTAAAGTTAACGTTAAGAAGAAGATATCGATAGTAATATTTATCATCTGTCCCAGACGAATGTTACCTACACGAGTTATTAGTTTTGGAGATTATTATATCAAGCGATAAGTAACCAACTAAAGCGAACATATTTCTATAAAGTTCAGCCCTATACATTTTTAAACAAATTTTTTAAAACAATTTTTTTCGGAACCTGAGAGCTTTTTTAATTTTGACGGAGAAGATATTTAGCGTTGTATAACTCTCCAAACCCATTTAAATTTGAAGTAAAAAAATAATTTCAGGAATCGAGAAATCCTTACTTCTCCATAACATGCAAAAACTCATATAGGTACATTGGTAGGCAGTTACTTTAAAGCAGAAATGCGTTTGGACGACATTAAGGTCTATCTCAAGGTTCAACACTTGGTCCAACGTACGAACCATTTTTTTTATTTCCAGGCAGTATGTAAAATTAGTAGTAAATAAAACGCGGTTTATTATATGCAGTTAAATTGCACACATGAGTTTCTTGCTAATATGAGAAAATTTAATGGCGTATAATATAATCAATGTATGCAACGATGTAAATTATACCCACTGAATAGTTTTGTACGTTCGTTTTAATGTGTCGAGGTATATACATAATTGCAGATGAATAGATAAAACACAATTGTGCGAGTTCTTGGCACATTTCTCAAAATGAATGACAAACGATATAATGACATGGTGGGGTATGGGAGATGATGAGCGCTAATGTGTGACATTTATAATTCCATTTTGACACGCAACTTATAAAGCAGGATCAGCGCTAGAATTTGAGTCGATTGTGATTTCCCATTATAGATTTTTTTTATAAATGTTAATTAGATATTATATATCTTGAATACCTACTTTTATTTAAGTTTTTCCTAATTGATTCATTATTTTAACTAAGAATTCCGCCCTCGGCTGCTTTAAAAGGACAAATTTTATCTTATTTTCACTATAATGTTCTAACTTGCACTAGGCTGCAAATTAGCTACAGTTTGCAAAAGAAAATTCAAAATTAACTTCATAAATCTTAGTTGAAACACATTCACATAAATCTTCACCAGTTAACTATACCTACACATAGCATAACAATTGGTTTGTGTTTTGAGTATCTAATCATTGAAGTAAAGGTATATATTATCACTCGATAATTTTTAAAACCAATAAATTCCTGAGTTCCTGGTTCTTCTATAATATCCCAACTTCGTCTCTATCGAGATGTTATTGTCAATAAAGAAATTCCGTTTCAGTTGAAGCTTCTCGTTGTTGCACTGGATGAAAAAAAAATGTTAAAACAAATTTCTGTATATAAAGTCAAGAACAAAGATTTTTGAAACGAAATTCCGGTTCTCGAATCAAAATATTTTACTCAATGTGCCATTTGAAATATCTTAAACTCCAACAGAAAACTTTGTGTAATGAATCGTAGGTATGACAAATTAAGGCACTTCTTTCTCGGCTCTGGCTCTGTAACCTTTGACGCTGGTCCATTTGTGATAGTAACCTTGCCATCGTCAACATCATAATATGATAAGTACTTCGGTAGGTACTCGGAGATACCAATCGCAGCTGCCAACACGCGATTCTATTCAGAGTTTTGTCCGGAATGTTGCAATTGTGTAAAAAATAAAACTGTTCCACACGCTAACTATTGTTGAACAGAACCACAATACTCCAGAGGTCGAGGATGCTGGCGGTGTTAATAGATGATGATTGATAAACAATATGTTTAGTATAATATATTTCGGTTTCTTTGTTTTCTTTTGATTTACCCGATACATACTCGAAGACCTCCCACTCTGAGAAAAAAAAATGCTTATTTTAAAACCATAATTTAATTTACAAAGCTTTATTCTTGATTTATAAAGTGGAATTCTGGTTTTTATAGCTGTTTTTTTTTTTCGCTTTGTCTAAGATGATCATAACTATAGATACCTAACATGTAGGTATTCTAATTAGGGTTATAACCCTATAGGGTTGCATATAGGCATCGTTTTTCTTTCTATAATTTCTTTCTTAGATAGAGCGTGATACTTAGCACCTACATAAAACAACATACAGAGTTGGTTGGAGTGCTGGAATTTTCTTACCTAAAATTGAAGTTTATTTTTAATTTAGGTAGGTACCTACCTACTTACATGATTTTTTTCAATATAGAATCAGAAATATCCATTTTAGATAAAAATGTTGGAAATTCAACAAACCATTCAAACCTAAACTCAAAATTCTGGACCATAGATAGACTTACCTACTTAAGGATCAATTATTTTGTCTGCTTATCACATAGATTTTTCATATAGTTAATATAGGTACTAGATGTAGTACCTATACTCCGTGCAAAAAGTGAGTCATGGAATATCGCGCGTTTGACGTTTTGATTGGCAACATATTTCAGTTTTCCTTACATTTCAACACATTCTAGATAAATGTTCTCTAAATCATAATAAACAAAGTGTTTTTTTCGACAAATTAATCCGAAAACAATTCACATTAGTCGTTATTCTCTATAGAAAAACGATGTGGTTTGCTAACCAAAACGTCAAAAATCTCCCGGAAAAATGCCTCACTTCGATTCATACAAAATTGACTAACTATGACATCTAGTATATTATAATATAAATCTATGGTTTATCAAATCCAGTCTATATATAGACTTTTGTTATCAATTAGATATTTAGGTAGGTACCTACCTACATACCAACATTAGATTGACATCTCTATTCATTCGACATTCATCTGTGGAGGTTAATTATTATTTAAATATTCATCACCGTACAATAGATAGATATGTCTGCCAATATTAGATTGACCTCTCATATTTTGTATTTTATGAAGAGACGGTTGTATGAGGTCTGCTCAGAATAGGGAGGCCCACGCCCATTACTGTATGACAGAGGGCTGAGACTATTATGATAATGATGTTTTTGTATTTTTAAACCTTTTTTATATAATCAATACGATGTGGCGGACTTATTGCCAGCAGGCAAATTCTGCCAGAAAACTCTTAATTTAAAACAGCAGAAAAATGAAAAAGGAAAACATAAAGACAATTATTAAAGTACTAGGTAATAAACAAAAATCATTAAATACACCTACAAAAAATCGGTGGGTAATATACCTATATATATATTTTTTTATTATTTCAACTGAATAATACTTGAAAAATTATATAACCAAAGATCCCACTTACCATAGTAGGTTATCAGTGGGTTTCTATATAAACAAAATAACAAATTAATCAACTAACAATGTTAAAAGTAAACAATGTAAAATGTAAAACAATATAAAAACAGAGACATAACTGAAGCCATAGCATATACATAAAATATGTATATAAATATGGAGCACTGTACAAAAATGTGTGAGTTATAACTAGATTTAATAAAATATATAAGTTGAAGGGTACCTACTGTGATAAAGATAAAAATACCTAAGTTAAGCTTATTGGCACTATTTGTTTACAATAAATTTTTTGCATACTTGTTTGGTTTTGTAATATGACTTCAATCCAATTATGTCCGATGGCAAACTGTTAAATATAGTTGGTATAAAAAATCGATCATTTTTATAGTAGTTTAGTAAAGAGGTTTCATCTAAGAATGTTTCAGAAAGTAGACAATAAGTTATATATCTATAATTAAATCAAAGAATGTGTCTTTTAAAGGTTGGTACTTCTTACTTCCATGTAAACTTGACTTGCCTACCATAGATACAATAATTATGTCGTTCACATTAGCCAAACGCTCCAACGACATGAAATGTCTATGGTTTGTGAATCCTGTTACAATACCAGAGAGGTGATAAGAAAAAACGCGCCATTTGCTTCATCAAACATGACACGAGAATAAGATAAGATATGTGGTTAATAAATTCCTAGAATGTTGAGCAATGTGTTATAAAAATATCAATTGCCAGTTTCACTTGAAAAACTCTTTAGTTTTCCTCGAATATCTGCAATGTTGTGACTTGCAAGACTTTCAACAATCAACTACGTAGTTACCAACCACGACCATACTATACAAATTAAAATATATTGACATATACATATGTGTATATTCCTAATATTAAAATGTTGCATTTGTGCTCGTCTAAAGCCACATAGTTGGCTGTCACAATAATTTTTGGCGGGTGGTCCGCCATTTTGTTGCATTCTCCGGTCACGGCGGCGGCGACCGACGACGTCGGATTCCCGCTCTCCCAGTTCGGCCAATCACGCGTCGAGAATTATCTTCAGTGTTGCCAGGCTAAGCTATTTTAGATACAAATAATAATAATAGTACCTACCTACAGTCGAATGGTAAGGTAGGTACCTACCTACAAACATACATGCATACTTGTTCACCTACCCACGGTATTTGTACGCTGTCGGCTCGCATAATCTGTCGTTTTCTGTGACTTTACCCTCTCTTCTTCGTACCTACAGTATAGCTATAGGTACCCACTCGTATAGAAACGTCCTACGCGCGGAATGATTTAAAACCATAGATAAATCTGCCACAGTCTTCGAGGAATTGCAACGTTGTCTTACATTTACGATTTTACCGGATTCACACATTGCGAGAATAACAATTAACTAGGTAGGTTGGCACTTTTGGGACTGCAAAATGTATTCAACTTGAGACTGTTCCTTGCCAAGGTACCTTAACGCGAAAATCAAATTTAGATGCACTCGGGCATATTTCATTTCACTAAATAAACTTACCTTCACTTATTTGGTAGGTACCTACCCAGCTCTATAGTAGATTCCAGGGGCGTTCCTAGAACTTTCAGAATACGCAAACCTTGAGAGAAAATTTGTAAATGTTGAACGAATATTCAAAGTTTTTTAGCACAAGTTCATCGTTGATTATTTATTAGGCCATGAATAATATTTTTCAATAACATCACAAAATACTATTTACATTTTGTGACCCTGAATAGGATCGTATTTAATTTTCAATTTCCAATATTGTAGTACGTTTGCAATAAAACAGTATAGAAATATTAGATCATGAATTAGTACATAATATTTTTTGGCTTTAATGTATTCCTATACATGTTATAATATTTATAGACAAGCCAAGGTTTTCTGCATGCTTCTTGAAATCTTGTTCTAGGGCTAGCAGTTTACAAATTTTAGTGACAAAATACAATTATGAACCAGATGATACCTACGAAGTCAAGAAATAACACCATACTAAAATAGAATCTAATATAGAAATGTTTGGTAGTTGTGAAACTCTCTTTATAATATAAATAGGCAGATAGGTTGGTACTTAGATACTCGTGAAAGTGGCCATGCAATAATTAGATAATCTATATTATCTTTAATTGCCTTAAATTGAAAACAAAAGAGACGAGCATGCGATTTGACAATGAAGATTTGAATTATTTGACATAAGTGGCGCAAAAGAAAGACGGGTATTAGTACCTACCTACAGTTTTAAAATTAGCGAAAAAATTGCAGAAAATGATAACAACAACAGAAAATACCATCATTATCCTAAATCAATTTCGTCAAAAGAAAATCATCTGATTACGTTTGACATTGTTTGTTGACGAATTATTTTCGCGACATCATTATCATCATTGTAATTCTGTCATTATTTTGACATAATGAACTTGATTTTACAATTGGCGAAACAATTTCGTTCGAATTTGTACTCTAAACTGCTACATACAACAACAAAAAATCTACGACAAAATAAAAAGATTTTTAAAGCGCCGTTTCGTATTCTTATTCTTCTTGGTTTTCAGCCTGTTCTTTTCCATTCTTGGACATAAGCCTCCCCTTTGATCCTCCACAACTCCCTGTCTTGGGCACACTGCATCCATCTCCCATTGATGTCATCAGACCACCTTGCCTGGGGTCTGCCGACACCTCTTCGGCTTGTTCTCGGTCGCCATTCTACGATCTTTTTGGTCCATCGTGAATCCTGGCATCTGGCAATATGCCCAGCCCAGCTCCACTTAAGACCTATGACCCTTTCCGCTACATCGGCTACTTTGGTTCATTCTCTTATCATGACATTCTGAATTCTGTCCCTTATTGAAATACCCAGCAACTTTCTCTCTATATTAGTAATCAAATCATGCCATTTAACCTTACGTTGGTTAATAGAATTTGCCTGCAGGCAATTAATTCTCCATTCCGAAACGAAAAATGTCCGCCAAGAAAATAAAATAAAAACCATATTTTTTCAACCCTTTATCTTCGACACTTTTCCACGAGAAAAGTGTCGAAAATTTTCAGATGTGAAAAGAATTCAGTTCGTGCAGTTGTCATTTTCAATTTGTTCGTGTCATCAAAACGAGTTGCCATTTCCCGCTTTGGTTTTTTTTCGCCACCCTCGTCTTTCTTTCAACCACCCTCAGAGAAAAGACACACCCATCGGAGGCAGTACCTACCTATCGCGGAATGTATTCACAGGTGTGGCGAGAAAGTGATAAGATACAGAAGAAAAATGAAACACTTAAAAACTTTATTAAGTAAGTTTAAGCCTTTTATTAATGTCTACCAACATACCATCACGCCGTTTCCCTGTTTGGGGTAAGCAGAGAGAACCGAATACCAGGCTATTTTATCTTGACATGCATGTTTTTTTTTTTATTTATTATACAATACATACGTTTACAAATATTTGGTTACATATATCAACATATTAATATTTCCTTTCCTAATTTAAGCTAGAAGCTTGTGTTTAGGAAAGCAGCAGCTCTTTGCTTACATTATATGAATACTTCACAAAAAATACATAAAATAAATCTTATAAAATATATAAAACAAATCAATTAACAATTATATATAAAAAAGGACACAATTTCAGAAAAAAAATAGAAAGAACAAAAAAAAATACATCCAAAATCAAGAAAACACCAACATTTAAAATACAACAGGCACATAGAAAAATAAAAATTAACCACAAAAATAGCAATTTTATAGAATGGAATTTACATCTATGCATTGCGTTATTCTTACATGCTCTCCTATCATTCTTACTTGGTATATTAGCATCGTTCAAAATCTCGTTTTTATTTTTATGATCACGCCAAATCTTTCTCGGCCGGCCCCTAGATCTCATTCCATGCTCTCTTTTCAGCCTTGTATACTGTCTTTGTCAGGCGTTCATCGTTCATTCTCTCTGACATGTCTGAACCATCGCCAGAGCATTTATTTTCACTGGCGAAATCTTCACTGGCTAAAAGTGCCAGAGAGAATCATTTACAAATTATGTTTGTTGATTTTCAAAGCGATCCATGTCATGGCTCTCACGTATCTTTCAGACTTCTGCATCCCTCTCACCGAAAACGAGCGACAACAAACACTTCGACCAGCCACCACATCCATGAATGGCAAGTTAACTGAAATAAATAGAGTCAACACTACATCCTTTGGTGATCGTGTTCTTGTTGCGGCTGGACCATCCTCGTGGAATAAACTACCACCTGAACTGAGGCAAACCGACAACTTAGCATTGCACTATTCTGGAAACACCTGAAAACTCACTTCTTCCGCGAGTCTTACAAAAACTTGTAATATATTCAAAGCGCCCTTGAGGCGAGGTCATCACAAAAACGGCGCTTTTGTGTTAACCTCAAGTCTTTCTTTAATAACAAATTTGAGCCCCTATAATTAAAATAACCTACAAATCCGTTGGTTAGAGGTTTTTTTTTAAATGGTGATAGAGATCGTAGTGCGGTTGAGGTAAATGGACACAACATTGAACATTTCCTGCTCAATATTCCCCCATATCCTGTGAGAAGAGATAGGAAAACTGCTGAACTTGTGAAGCGTATAGGTACCCATCCATACCAAGAATCTACAGGGTTTTTACTTATAGCGGTAGAAAGCAACGTAAAATCCGCCAGTAACTTTCAATATTTAGGGACCTTTAAAAAATAATATCTACTTAATATGAAATGAAAAAAATATGCAATATTTTCAAAAAATGGTTCAAAGTATTGATGAACTTAACCATAGACGAGTAGGTAGGTAATAATTTTATTTTTTACAATTAAATTTATTAAAAATGGTATATAAACTTAAACTCCTCAATTGGAAATCAAATTATTTTTTTTTATTATTTATTTATTTATTTTATTGGATACAACAGCTATAAAATAATTTACAATGAAAAAAAAACAACATAATATGATTTACAACAAATAAAAGAAATGACATAAGTATTTTCAACATTTTCTGGTGAATGTTCGTCACATTATAATAAAATTATAACATTTTTGTTAAATTGGGTAGGTACCTACCTATAAAATATTTTTTCGTGAAAAAAAGGTAAAATTTTGGGGTTTATATCAAATAGCAAGAATAGAAATTAAAATATCCTAAATATACACTGATCAAAAAGTTATGTTAAAATTAACCGACCTATAGTGACTAAAAAAAAACAATTCGTTTTGTGCTACTAAATATTTTGTGTGTTTAACCAAACAATACAGTCATAAATAGATTAACTTTTATTACCTACTGATAATAAAGGTTTGGCTAAAAATGCAGGTAGCCAGTTGGATGGCCATATTTTTTTTACAGTGATAGTTAAAACTCAGCCTGAACATTTTCATATTCTCTTTCGAATGAAGTAAAATTCTACTTCATATTAGGCCTTGTAGTTTTTTAATTACTTACAATAAAAAATATCAAAGGGTTTTACTGAAACTACTTTTACAAGAAAAGTGTTAAACAAATTCAAATTTCAATAAAATTACGGAATAAAATAAAGATGTACCTAAAAATAAAATGTTTTTTATTTCAAAGATGTATCTTTTGAGGGCACCTACCTAGTGTGAGAAGATTTTCAAAATTTACTAATTAGCCTATTACAGCCACTTAAGTATAAATGAATACATAGGCCCAGTATTTCAGTCGGCCCTTAGGAGTTTAACTCAAGTTTAACAAAAATATTGCGTATTTCAGTACCTAATCTTCCCTTAAATACGTCACTAAACGACAAATATTTAACTCAACGTTTCTGGCGGATTGCGTGTCTTAATCTTGAGTTAAGTATTGTTTCTAGTCTTTTTCGCCAGGTGGCGTACTAATCGCCGCACGCTTTAATGTTTTATTTCTTTTTATACTACAAATAACTATGCATAATAATTATAATCATGATTTATTTTTGTTGTTAAAATAAAAGACTTGATATAGAAGTGGTTCATGTATTTAATATTTTTTTTTTACAAAATTATAATGCATTGTCTGACAACAAACGAAATAAACTGTCAGCCATAGTGAAATGTCAGGCACGCAACTTTATTTTTACGATGTTTTTCATCCCACTTTTTAAATTGATCCATCCTGTTTCTATATATATAATGTGTATTCTTAAATTTTCTACATAAAACACTATTTTACCATTATCACTTAGTTCCATATCCATCTGTAAAATGTACATACATTTTGCATTGAAGTACTACGTACGTAGTACATATTCAATGATATTTTTTTCACTACAATGTTTGATTTGAATTAAAAAAAACATCGGTCGGTATAAAAAATGTAAAAAGTAACATGCTGTGTAATGAAACAAATAAAATAATGTGTTGTTATAATAATAAAATAATATTTAGTCACAGCTTCGCGTCACGTATCATTTAGGTTATTACAATTTGACAGATGCGTTATAGACAAGAACCATAGAAAAACGTAAAATATATCAATAGTTGAAGATTACGTAACTGACGTTTCATTTTGCACTGAAATACGCGAATGAAATTTAATCTTCCCTAAACTTTTAACTTGGATTACCAAATCCAACGATTTAAGGGCCAACTGATATCTCGGGCCATAGTCCACTTATTAGATAAACATTGAATCGCTGCTGCTCTATATACCTATTTATGTAATATTGCTTCTCGGGAAACTAACAGGTAGGTACTATGCCAAATATTAATTTAACACGCACCCAATAACAAGTTGCCTCATTCTGGAGACTTACGATATTAATCGTCTCACAGATCCAAACTGAAAACACAATTAAAAACTGTGTCTCCACCGGGAATCGAACCCGGGACCTTTGAATTAGCAGTCAGATACCCAACTAACTGAGCCACGAAGGCCGACATTTATACACTGAGAAAACTGATATTCATAAATAACGTGAATTCAGCTTAAAGTATGGTGAATTCAGCTTATAGTATGGTGAATTCACCATAAGTACCTACGGTATTACGGTAAGTACGGTAGTGATATCATCAAAATTAAGATGATAATACGATTTATGATGATAACGGCATATAAGATGACGTGTCACTGACTTTAGTAGGACGAGAATACATTATATGATTATGTTTCCTACTATTTATGTTTGCTTTCATCATATCTCCTATGACGTCTTATAATATTTCCTACTATTTTTCGGTGACGTTCTCTTATCTGCAGTGACGTCCTATTATTATAGATGATTTCCTCATATCTCTTGTGATGTCTTTTTATTATTCCTAATATTAATAGATGACTTCCTCGTATCTCCTTTGATATCCTTTTATTGTTCCTACCATTTTTCGATGACTTCCTCATATATCCAGTGACGTCCTATTCTAAAAAAATATTAAAATAATAATATAACTTTGTTTATTTCCACTTATTTATTTTTACTCCACAACTAGTTTCAAGAAATACCGTTCTCTTCTTTCTTGAAAGAAGAGAACGGTATTTCTGCCTTATTTGCCTGTTTTGAAATATCAAATGAAGTAGGTTATATCAAATGTATTCACCATTCCACTCACTAAATATTGTAGTATTGAAATATGACTGAAGAACTCTTAATATATCAATAAATAAAGTATCCCGCGACCAAAGCATCTAGTAACACTGCCAATGTCGCAGCAGCGAACGGAGAAGAACTCTTGAGAATCACCTCTCTATTATGCCACCGCTAGCGGGCGTCACGTTTCGAGAGCAATTTTACACGAACGGTGTAGGAAAAGATCGCAACTTCCTTCGGTGAATTCCCAAGTGCTGTGGGGTAGTGGGGGAGATAGCGACCCCCACCGACAGTGGAATGGGGATGGTCGATCAGTACCTACCCATCTTCAAACCTTAGTACCTATATTTTTTCCTTCGTGGCTCGCTTAGTAAGATATCTGACTCATGAATCAAAGGTCCTGGGTTAAATTCCACGTGGAAACATATTTTAAAACTATCTGGATTTGTTAGACGATAAATACCTACACTGAAAAAAATATTGTGAAAACCGAACTGGCTACCTGCGTATTAGCCAAACCTTTGATATCAGTAATAAAGGTTTATCTATCTATAATAGTACGGTTTGGCTGTGTGCATAAAACCAAATGTTTTGTAATCACTATAGTTCGGTTAATTTTAACATGAAATTTTGTTACCATCAAGGCCCTTGTATACTTACCCTGGGTATACGGATGTACACAAAAATGCACACTAAATTACCTTCTAATGTATGAAACATGAATAAATATTGTATATCACCTAATATGTGATATACCTGTGAAGAAAAGGTAAAATTTAGAGTTTTTTTTAAATAGCAAGAATAGTAATTAAAATATTTTAATAATAAAAAACTCAGCCGGTAGATTTTCATATTCTCTTTCAATTGAAATAAAAATCTACTTCATAGGCCTTGTAGTTTTTTAGTTACATACAATAGAGAATAAAAAAAGGGTTTTAATAAAACTTATTTTACAAGAAAAGTATAAAACAAATGCAAATTAAAAAAAAATCATGCAATAGAATAAAGATGTACCTACATACAAACTGTTCCATATTTCAAAGACGTATCTTTTGAGGATAGGTACTGATGAAATTATTTTCAAAATATGCCTCTTAACATTTTTTTCAGTGTATCTATCTTTCCTGAATTTTCAAATGTGGCTACTCGTTATTGGGTGCGCATATCTCATTAGTCATCTAACTAAGTGTAGGTATTTCAATAACTATATAACTATCGAAAAGTCAATTTCAACGCGGCTACTTACCTATAAATTAATTTACAAGGTACATTACTAATTCTTAATCTTAGATATTTCCTTACTTAGGATCCAATTATTACTTAGTTTTTTATAGTCTATCGTAAGTATCTACTTGTTTTCATGCTAAAAATGTTATTTTTTTGTATACCTAGATATTTATTACGAGCTTAGGTATTATTATTTTATATCTTCTAAATTGAGACGTCTGGATTGAAATCTATTGAAGAGCCTGCGGTCCATCAAGATATCAGTTCAGGAGGAGATGACATCACGTGGTCTCTTGTCTTCATCAATCTATTCACTAAGCTCCCCTTCTTGTTTGAGTAAATAAGGATTGAATCTAGAAATAAGGACTTTCAGTCATTACTTGGGGCGCTGATTGGATTAGGAATACCTACATACTTACTTTAGACGAAATATTTTGATTTTTTACATCTCACGATTTAATTATGTTATGTAGGAACTTATGCAATTACGAAAATGAATCACAAAAAATGTATTTATTTTGAATTGTTTTCATTCATTAATTCACTCATTGATTCATAACATCATGAGACATCCCACAAAGTGGAATAACAAACTACAGGTGGGTGGGTGAGCATTACCTTATAAAAGGAACCAAGACACGTGTACCTATGATAATAATAATTGTTCAATTAGTGAAAATATGTTTTGTATTTCTTTCAACTTATCTTCAGTAAACATTTCGGGGGTGCGACATCTGGATTGCTAGGTAAAAGCATATTTATTTGATTTCGTGAAAATACTATGACTAAAGCCAGCCCTGTTTTTTTTTTTTTTTTGAAGACACGAAATTGTGTGTAGGTAGGTACCTACTATCGCTTTTGGTATAGGCAATAGACGCATAGTTTTTTTACAAATTATATTAATAGCAAATCAATGCAAATCAATAATTAATAAATTTTTAATTATTTAGAAAAGGCGGGTAAGTGCTTATACAAGTCTTTTCCTACTAACTTTAGCAACGTAGAGCTTTTATATAATTAAGTAGGTACTATAGAGGATATCTACATAGTCTCTATAAAAAATATACGGGATGTAATCAAATACAAGGACGAAGTAATCGCATGATGTAAGTAATCCATTCCCGTTATTTTTTTGGTTAGGTTGAGTTGGTCTTTAATGATAATAGCGACTCTCGTGAGCGAGTTTCTTTGTAAATTAAATGGAAATTGGTTGCAACAAAAGTTTTATCAACACCTTTGCCATTTGAGGATTGGAATAAGTTTATTATTTTTCATATTTGATCATATTTTTCAAATAAATTGGGAATGTATGTCAACATATTCTTTACCTAGTTGTGTGATTTTCAACAATTTATTGTTATTATTTTTATGCTTAAATTTTCGCGTTAAGTGTCATCCTTGACAGCTCATCCGACATTGGTTAAAATGAGTTGTAGCGTTTTTTGAGGTCTAGTATTATCCTACTCTAACAATTGTATGTAACTTTAAGGTTGTACAATGTTATAAATTGTAATATGTAATAAAAAAAACTAGACTCGTTGATTTTTCCTCGAACCGTTTGACTGTGGTTCGAGTCTAGGGTGGTCGGCTCTAGAATACCTACCTACCCACTGACACCTATCGATTGCAGCCCCCGAACTAAATTGAAAATCAATTTTCGGCGGGATTTTCAAGAACCATCTTGTCTTCCTCCCACCGTGTCAAAGGAGGTACCTACATGATAGTATATAGGATAGAATGGGATAGGCATCAAGTGTCTGAAAGGAGGAAGGGGAGAGGGGTGGCGAGGGGGAAGGAATTGGAATATCTGCCGAGTCACATACAGATGGCGCTATCGTAGAGCACACTTAATGATGACAATCGGCATTGGTGAAAAAAAAAACAAAATGGTCGACTCTAAGTCAGATATTATTTATTTATTTTCTTTTTATCGCACCATATTTATAATGACAACAATAAATAGATTACCTACTGCTATTCCATAGTTTTTTAGTACCTACCTACCTACTTCAAAAGATGAACTGAGAAATTCAATCAGCAGATCGAAAAGAGAATTTAATTTATGAATGTTTAAATAATTTTCATATTACAGAGTTGTCAATATTTTTAATATTGATGTCGAATTTGGTTTGGAAAATAGGATTTTTTTTTTCACTTAGGTATTATCTATATTCAAAAATAAAGTTTTTGAATTTGACAGCACTACCTACATATTATACCTAAGTAAATTATATGGAAACTCTGGTTAGTTGGAATGAATTACCATATGCTAATCTTCTTCTTCGATGGCGCTACAGCCCAAATCGAGCCTTGTGGCCTCCGTTAACTTTCGCCTCCATCCAATCCTGTCCTCTGCTGCCACTTTCCAGCCCCTCTCCTGGAGAAGCTGAGCTGCATCCTTTCTGACCTCATCTTCCCACTGCAGCCTTAATGCTAATAAACTCATCATTTGCGCGGGGTGCAAGGAAGTGATAATAATAAATAATATTATCTATTAAAAATATTTATACTTATTGCATATCGTGTTTTGTTGGCCTCAAGATGATAGGATCCAGGTATTGCATATCTTAAAGCACCATTCACTAATATCAGATGCTGTTGCCCCTCGTACTCCATCCTGTTGCAATCTCCAATTTAGGGGAGATATTTTTTTTAAATATACTTAAGTATTATGATTATTTATACAAGTTATTAAAAATACAAGATCACTCCCCCTTTATGAAAAATACAGGGTTGTAAATTTATATGTAGGTAGGCACAAACCTATTGTATTCTTCGACCCTTCAGATCTGAAAAGCTCGAATCTTATTGGCTGGTAATATAGACAGATTTTAAAAATAATTCTGACAGTATGAACGAACGATGATGCGATATTGAAAATATATAATAGATTTGGGGATGTTGAGTTTTATTAAAGGTGGTAACATTCAACAGACGAAATAATAATTTTGTGGCTTATTATATGTAAGCGAGGTACTGGTTTGATTTTTGGTTTAACCATTATGAGTTCAGCTGTGATTTATACCTACCTACAATCATTTATTCCTTACCACTAGAATGTAAAAATGGACTATTACGTATTATGTTGGATGCAAAGAATCCTGTGTAATAATATCTCCCACCGGTTATCTCTCAATAATTCAAAAATTTAAGTCTTGTTGAAAATTTCTAAAATCTTACAACATCGAATTGTAACATAATCTTGAACATTTTTATATTCTTTTAAAACTGCTCCTAACCCTACGTTTTTACTTATATTTAATTCAAGGCATATAGTACTCTAAATAGGGTGAATTGCCATAAAAAAAATGAAAGCAAAAAAAATAATATGTAGGTACCTACGTAACTATTTAATGTATGGTTTTTGCTTCAGCTTCTTGTTATTTTTTTTTAATTTACGTCTTGAGTATTATTTTATATGTTTTATTTTTGTACATAGGTAGGTACTTGTTTTTTTTTATACACACCAGGGTTCAATTCTGAAAATGTACTTAAATTTTAATGATCCTGCATATTTTGTTAATTTTATTTAATTTTTGCTATTAAGATTGGATAAAATAAAGGAAGTAGATCAAAATGGATGTTGTTTAAATTGACAGTCCAGGGGGGGGGGGGGGGGGGGCAAGTCTGGCCAACCAGCGGAATCAAAACCATCCATGTTTACTCATATAATGGGCATATGGAGTCCTATAACTTCTTAAGATATTATAAAACTCCATAAGATAATTATTTCCATGAAATGGATAAACATGGTTGGTTTTGATTCCGACGAATTACCAAACTTGCCCCCCTGGTGAATTCCGACATTATTATTTTTTTTTTTGGAAAAAAATTCTTCTTCTTTTATATACATAGGTACCTACCTATCCATTTTTATACTGACATGTTATTGAAAGTATTTTTTGTAATATACCTATCTAAATAAACAAATAAATAACTATCATCCATATAGATATTTAGATGGGTGGTAGCAGAGCGGTTAGCGCACTGGGTTTGTAATCCAGTGATTGCGAGTTCGAATCCAGCCACGACCGATTTTGTTCACCTACCTATAGCACAAGCATTTAAGCTTAATTTAGGGAATAGGTATATGAGAATGCATATGTCCTTGTTACTACAAGGACATATTCATTCTTAGCACCGGCATAGAATAGTGCTTCCACTCTTTTCTATTATTGTTTTCGAGTGTCCACATCTTACATAGGTAGTTCAGCAATGAGGTTTACCACCCATTCTGAATATAGTGCCTTTTTAGGTGAGACGAGACTGTTGTGTGGGTATACATAGATATGTTGTGCTCCCTTTTATAAGGCAATGCACACCCGCACACCTTTCGCTGGTTACCCCACATTGTGGGATATGCCGTGATGGTATGAATGAATGAATGAATGAAAAAATATCTATAACTATTATATCATCCACTCCCATTTTTCTATACCCAGATCAAATCTGTTTTCCCTGTAGGAATCATAATATAGGTACATAGGTAGGTAGGTACCTACCCATAATATGTATACCCTTGGGATATGAATCCCAGCTACTGAAATAAAACCGTTAGCAGATAGATATATCTGCCTATTGCCTATATAGGTACCTACAGGTAGGATCTTTATACCCTTCTATAGAGATGTTGCAACCATGTGGAAACTTCATTTCTATAAAAAATGGTACAATTATCCAATGGAAATTAAGTAAAGCATACCTACCTACATTTAGTTTTGATATACAGATAGATACTGATTTTTTTTGTTAATAGTATAAAAATTTCATGTTAAAATTAACCGAACTATACATAGTGACTACAAACCATATGGTTTTGTGCAACTAAATGTTTTGTGCTCACAGCCAAACAGTACCTAGTCATAATTAAAAAAAACTTTTATTACTGATAGGTATGGCTAAAACGCAGGTAACCAGTTCGTTTGTCATAATATATTTTTTCCTATATAGGTATAGGTCAAAAAATACAGGTTAAATAATGAATAAGTGCGTCGGCCTTCGTGGCTCAGTGGGTTAGATATCTGACTGCTGAGCCAAAGGTCCCGGGTTCGATTCCCGGTGGAGACACAGTTTTTAATTGTGTTTTCAGTCTGGATCTGTGAGACGATTAATATCGTAAGTCTCCAGAATGTGGCAACTTGTTATTGGGTGCGTGTTAAATTAATATTTGACATAGTACCTGTTTGTTGCCCGAGAAACAATATTAAATAAATAAATAAATAAATAAGTAGTATAATGTATTAACAAGAAAATAATGTAAGTATTAGGTACTATCAAGAAAATATTTTCGAATATTTTTATAATTTCATATTATAGGTACGCAAACTCTGGATTTTTTCCCCTGTCGGGAATCAATCGTGTTAAATGACATCTGTTTAACACCTCAATAGAGAAAGAGGGAATTTCATAGGAAAACCAGGAACTAAAGGCACATATAGGGCTTACGACCTGTCATTGACTAGTTTAATATTCCATCTTCGTCTCTATTGAGATGGCACGACCATGTGAACGAAATTCTGAAAGAGGTAAATGTTAGAAGCTGGGATATGAGACAACGCCGACGAGGTGAAGAAAAGTCTAGTTAATATCTATAGAAAAATGTGACTATCGGTCCTCTCTGCCTACTTCACGAGTGAGGAACACGGCCTAATGGCATATTATGTATGTATGTAATAGTATATTAGTACCTACCTATCAACAAGGGAAAAATTCAGTTTAAAACTCAAAGGCATAAAAATTTGGTCCAATAATAAAACAACATGACTTGAATATTCAAATTTTGCAAACACAACTGTGCATATTACATAACTCATACATGAACATCAATAAAATTAGAAATATGATATTCAAATATATTTTTATAGCTTGCTATTTATACCATATTTTTACTAAATTAAGAAATAAAATGAATATAAAAAATATACTTATTGTATTATACTATACAAGGGCTTTAGTACCAACTTGTCTATGCATAACTGTTGTATTACATAGACAGCTACAATTAAATATGAGCAATTAAAAATGTACCTAATTATATTAGTTAAATGTTTGATAATAAAAAAAAAATTCCTTGGCGAAATCGGTGATTGTAACATCAATTTTTATTTGCGAATGATATTTAAAATGGTCAAGTTTTAATGATAATAATAATAATGAGTACCAACCCATAAAACTGTTCATTAATTTAATTTAGTTTTTATTGTTGGCGTAAAATATTATGCAGATTTTTTAAGTTGGTAATAATGTTGATTTTTACTGACAGTAAATTTAAGTGAATTAATTTTGTGAGTAAATATAACTACCACAATAGATTTACATACACATTAAAAAGTTATACCTACAGAGCAAATATCTACCTACTTTAAAATATGTGTTTAAAATGAACGCTTGTTAATTCGGTTGGTTGGCATGCTGAGAAACCGGAATTCCGTTTATATAATCATTATTTTTGATTTTTCATAAGGAACTCTAGTTTTTATATCAATTTTTTTTAATTTTTCACTAGGTTTCTTACCTGTAGACCATTTTCTAATAGACTAACGGCCAGCTACTGTCAAATATACGCCATAGTTGATTACAAAATTTGTTTGACGGTGTTTAATGCTTTGAATAACCCGGCACTATAATACATTCAATAGCTGTGTCAGAGAAAAGTGCTATCTGGGAGGCATTTCTAAGTTCTTCTGGATCAAAGAGTAACAACTCCCCGAAGGAGTTGGACAGAGCCAACAAAGCGGCTTACTATGATCGATACTTTAGTGTGAGTGATCCTATAAAGTGGAATAGATTGCCTCCAGATGTCTGTAGTGCACAAAGCAAGAGCACTTTTTCTAAAGGACTGAAAACAGCTTTGTTTCGTAGGGCAACATAAGACTGAAAAATATAAGCGAAATATAAAAAAAATAAATAATAGGTAGGTACTATGTGTTAGTTACATTGAAATCGAAAAAATCTCATGGATAATACTGCTAGAAAGAATATAAAAGTATGCAGACATATTCTTGTGAAGATGTGTATCTTAATTTTAACCCCTCACCACAATGGCGGCGTTGGTAACATTCGTATGCAAATGATACGAATAATTTTGTTTGACTCCGTCAAATATATGAACGTACAATTGAGGCAAATCTATGCAAATAGACTTTGGCGCTCTTTTCCGTGTTTATTCTTGTCTATACACATTGCGTTTCCCGCTCTTTTTGTGCCGCCATTCTTCTCCGCGACTCCGGCCTGTTCGTACCTATCCACGCGCAAAGTATTAAATAATGGATGTTCGGAAAAGTACCACTTTTCAAGTAGGTACCTATCAGGGTTGTGTTCCTTTCAACACCATCAGTAAACAATGATTTTTTTGTAGAGAAAAACATTATAGGTAGGTATTTTCCTAAACAATAACTACACATTTCGTCTTATAAGGACATTATCAACACTATGTAGACTCAAACAAATCGTTATAATATAATTCTACTTTATCGATTACCTATATTATAATCGATAAAGTAGAATGATCACGCCATATGCAGTACATAACACATAGCAAATAGAACATAGCACATACCTAGTACACAGCACACACACACTGAAACTTTCTGCAAACCTTACAAATTGTGAATTCATAACTCCCCACTACATGTATCCTCTTGGGGTAGTGAGGAGTAAAAATAACTTAATAAATGTTTCAAAATCATTTGGCCGCGTTAAGTGTCATTTTAAATACGAAAATACCTTTTTTGATCAATAAATATAAATTAAAATCATTCCCATTCCCTGTGAATCAATAGTTTAGTAGATCTATGTACCTATGTATTAGTAGATTAGTAGAGTTTATAAATATAGTATTTGTATGTTTTTCTTAGTGAAATTACTATAAATTACTACCCCAAATGAATTAATAGCTCTTAATAAATGCCATTAGACATGTATAACATTGAATTATTTTTCGAAACAGATTTGAATATAAACTACTTACTATGCACACGTTAATAACTAAGTACCTAAGTGACATCTCTCGATTTTTTCCATACACATTTACTATTCATCGAATTAGGCGTACTTAGTTAGTATTTAGTGTTGTGTTTATCCGCTAGATGTCTCCTTGTTTGTCCCCCCCATTACATTAGTCAGAGGTGATACGTTTACCGGCCGTGTCTTTGATCTGAATACCGAGTGTATCTCTTACAGTCTAGTGAGACAATGGCTCTGCATACGAATAACTTAGAGTGTGTGTAATTCTTCACTAACTGTTTGTTTCTGTGATTGAGCTGATCCTGTTGCTAATTTATAAGATGTGCGCTGAATTCGAATGTCATGTATACATGCTAATCTTGAATTGTAAATCTCAAATCATTTGGGTTTCGGACAGGACTGCCTTCGAACGATTACCGCCCAAATCAAATTTCCCTTTAAAAAATAACTCATTTCACATACCTACTTATTTTGATTTTGTTGAAAATAATAAATAATAGTATTATACATAGATATCTATGAAAGACAAAAATAAATTCGTGCCTCTCAAAAAATATATTAAAACAATTTTTAAAAACACCCAATCAAATGGTAGGTACTATTTTTGTCATGTCCGAAATATGTTATATTGACGTCTGAAGAATCTATAACCATAGCTTTGATTTGACAATTAAACAAATCTATTTTTGCTACTTATCTATGTGATTTATTTATTTATTTATTAAAAAAAACAATATGCAATATTACAATAATTACAGAATAAATAAGGATTAATAGGTACGAGTACATATTTATGTAAGTCTCAATTTCAAAAATGAATTTCCCGTGTTTTGAAGTGAGTCACATTTCACAACATATACAAACTTACTAAAACTATATAAATCTTAACCTAGGCATCATATTAGGTAAGGAACATAAGTACATAATATTTATTGATATAGAAACAAAAAAAATGCAAAAAACTTGAAAACCCGAACAATAAAATGAAAAAAAAATTGTAAAGCTCAAATAATTCTAACAAACAAAATAAAATTCTTTCAATGTTTCAAAGTTCAAGATTTCATTAAAATTGATTTCAGTATTTTGGTGTGATTTGATGACAGAAATTTATTTTAATGATAAGTGAAAGCGTCGACTTATTTTGATCAAAGAAAATTTATCATGAAAACATACTTTATTTTTCATGCTGGTATTTTTGAGATTATGTACATAAATATTTTTTATTCTCATTTTATATAAGAATGTTTTACTTTAATTTTTGATTTACTTTATTGCGTTAGGTTTAGTTTAAAAAATATACATAAGTATGTGCTTTACCAAAACCAATTCAATGGAAACACGTAAAGAAATCCGGAGCCTGTTATTTATCAAAAAAAAACAAATTAACTAAAGATAAGTTTATGGGAAATATATTTGTACTTATTTAAATTGTTTGCCGAAATTGAGTCGATTTAATATAAATACTGAAGATTCAATTTGTGATATATGTAACTAAATATATCACAAATTCCATGTTTTTTTTTAAATATCTGTCGTTCCTCTATATTGAGCGATAGAAACCCACGCACTGCTGTGTCTTACGAATTGACCCGGATCTGTTACACCCGACAATTTTATCTCAAGACTTTGTCTTTAGATTTCGTTTGTATGAGAACTAGATTCCTCATCATCGATCTTTCATTTCTGACAAACGTGGTCGCTACCAAACATACGTATCTTGGAATCTCTCACTATATAACTGGTTTGACAAACAAGCACCCTTTACCACATATTATCTTGTAGTCATCGTGTTTTTGGTCTTGTCAGCGGTATCAGCTGACAATACTCATATTCCGAGATGATCAAACATCATCCAGAATACACGCACAGTCCTTATCTTAATTCAGATTTTTCTTTGAGCGCCGTCCTCAATCGAGATGACTTAGGTAACATGGCTAGATCTATGGCGTGTAGATTCCACGGTCATCAATAATTATAAGATATTCGTCTGAGGTTGTGAATAATATTATAGTTTCACTTTACGAAATTAAATTATCTGTTCTTCCCCCACCACTACCCGTTCTCCTTATGGGGTCTAATAACGGACCCTTGCAAAACTCTGTAAGAACATACGAAGAGTCCGGAGAACCATAAAACCTTGCAGACACTTGCACTTAAAGTGCCAAAGAGAGCTAATTATGTGGAAACAACTGGCTCATCGTTCACTGTTAGTGAAAATATGAGTGCACCGTATTTAAGACAGAAATTCTAGAAAGCCCTAATGTTGCTCTTCGTGGCTACAAGGTCCGCATGTCCAATGGGACCAAAGAAATTACCTCAGATATCGTTGTAGAGTTCTCGTCGGAAAGTTGACACGGAGAATAAATCTATCATATATAAATCATCTTTAAAATATTGAAGTATAAGTTTTTGAGCTGCCCCATTTGAATTTATGATGGATCTGAGCCCCACAATAATCATAAATGCGACTAAAGCCAAAGATACTTAAAAAAACGTCGCGTCTTTAGCCTGATTCCATTTTATTCATGTAAATATGGCTAAATCTTAAATTAGTTTTCTTATTCTACCTGTGTCATGTCAGATCCCTGTGACATTGACAATCGCTTGGGAGAAAGCCTCTCAATGTTGGGCGGTGCAGAACAGTTCCTCCTCATTCCTTAAAATGGTCCATTTACAAATATTTTGGAGTTAAAAAACCCGCTCTCTTCCGACAAAGTATATTTAAATTTTTAAGGGATATCGTTGCATTGAAATATGCTCTTAATTATTCTGCTTAAACCCCATTAATCTATGCAATATAAGTACTTGTTTTTGCTGTGAGACACCGGCTAAGAATAGTGCTTCCATTGTTTTCTATTATCATCGTTTTTAAGGTGTTTCGAAAAAGCCGGGTAATCGATAATAGGTAAAACATACCTACTTATCACATAATTTAGCAATGAGGTTTACAACCCATTTTGAATACTTGTTGTCCTTTTAGATGTTACGAGACTTGTCTGTGGAGCTACACGCATGTGTCGTGCTTCTTTTTTTATAAGGAATTTCAAACCCCCCACCTTTCTCTGGTTATCGGGTCGAATGAATGAAAAGCTAAGTACTTATGCTACAACAGTGGGGCTCTCATGATTTGATCTTAATACGTTCTTATCTATTCATAATCTTAAAAATGTACAAATCAGTACTCGATCACAATTTTAATCTACATTCAATCATAAAAAAATGCTTATATCAATGTTAAGTATGAAATTGTCATTAATTTTTGTATAACTAATTTGTTAATTAATTTTAATCTCAAAGATTTCTAAGGTATGAATCTAATCGTAATTTTATCACATTCAACATCACGAGTAACTCTGCAGATTTAAGTCACAATTGTCTTTTGCAATCCCCATTAAGGACATAACGTAATGACACGTAAAAAATTCTTTTCCTGTAGAATTGCCAAGTACCAAGAGTAGATAGGTACCAGATTTTCCACAGTTGAAGCACAAATTCCCACCATGCTGAAGTCTGCGAATAAATTAAAGTGGAATTGTATATAAGATGTGTCCCCTAAATTAATTCAATTAAGTCGGTCGTGGCTTCGTCCTGCGTCCTCGATACCACCACTGATCTCCCTCGTTCCTCCTTCACCCTTCACCCTGCACCCTCTTCCAACATCCGATCTATCTCTCTCTCTCTCTCTCTCTCTCTCTCTCTCGAGTTGTCTATCCCATCCAGAATTAATTACATGGTCTCTCAAACTCTTGGTCACATTTACGAGGAATTCGACGTTAATCCAAGTCCAATTATAAAATTAACAGTCCTTAATAAGTTGAAGGATGGGTAAGTATTTTTCAGAGATAAATAAGGTACTATGTAGTAAAGGGTGGTATTGCGAAAGATTCCTTAGAAAATGCTAACCAATACTGCTATTTTCCAGATAGGTACATGATATAAATGACTAGAGTCTACAATCTGAATCTACAGTAGGTATGACTTGCAGATTGTAATAAAATACAAAACAGGAGTTTCATCAATATCTTTATTTTTATTTATTTATTTATTTTTTTTTATTTTTTTTTTAATTTTTTTTTTTAATTTTTTTTTTGTTTGATGTAACAATAATGACAACAAATAAACGGTTTATTATTATTATTATTATATACCTACCTACCTAATCATTCTACTGTACGGGTATGTGTGTGTCACCGAACTCTTAAACGGCTGGCATAGCAGGCAAGCCAACGTTCTGGCAGGACAACGTCGAACACTTCTGATTCCTTTCTAAGCAAACTGCACACACGGAGGAGTTTGAGATTTGTCAAAGTTAAAGTTTATACGGAGAAGAACTCCAGAAAGGTATAATTTATACACAACATGTGTACAAATAGGTACATTAATTTAAATAGAAATAAGATCTCAAGTAATACCGCCAATGCCAAACGCAGTTGTTTATTCAAATACATAACATGTTGAAGAAAAATACGTGATCTAATGTGAAATAAATTGCAATAAATTATTACCTTATATCTATCCCTTGATGAATATATATCTACATAAAAAGTAGGTACCTATTAGGCCCAATTCAGATTCGACTAAAAATTTTATACGGAATTTTAGTATATGAGAAATGTCAAAAAGTTGACTGCATTTATACGGGACTCATTACGTCACACCGCGCGGATAAAATCCTTTTATCCACGGTTGCCCGATATTTTAGACGTCTTCGTACTTTGAAACGAATCAGGGGGGCAAGTCTGGTTGACTATCGAAATGAAAACCCTCCTTGTATACCCACATCATGGATATAATTATTATATGGAGTTCTACAATATCTTTAGATGTCATAGAACTCCATACGATAATTATATCCATGATATGGGTAATCACTGGGGTTTTGATTTCGCCGGTCGAACCAGACTTGCCCCCCAGAATTGGACATAGTATCAGATGTTTTTTTTTATTACAGATCAAGTCCAATGCCTTTTTAAACTTAAAAAAAAAATTAAATTTCCGTCCAATTTTGATATTTGAATGACCATTAGTAGGTACCTACCTAATTAAAACCTTAAATCCTCATACATATTTAGATAGGTAGGTGCCTACGTATAAATATTATCTCATACATAAACTTACCTACACATCTTACCTATATTTTTTGACAAATTTAATATCTCAATAGAGACGAAGCGGGAGTAGGTATATATTTGTAAAAGAACTGGGAAATAATCCACTTATCATACAAGCATCGTTTCCTTCGTCTTAAATTTCTATCTGTTTATAAAAATAATATACTTATTTTTCAGACACGTTATATTTTTTTTAGTTTTTTTTTATTAATCGATATAATTTATATTATAGGTATTATAGGTTTCAATAGCAGTGGCTTGGTGGTAAATCGTTTGATAATTATAGGTTCATTACATTTTAAATCAATTTAATTCAATCATTCGTACCTAGTGCGTAGGACACAGATATTTCTCATTGTATGAAAATAAAAAAATATTGTGATTAGATTAAATATGGTTATCAGATAAAATTAACTAAAATAAATATCTGCCCGCGAGGCACGATTGACGTATTTATTTATGATAATTCATAACATGGAGGTACATCGTTATTGTATTTAAACAATGGGTCATTCACGTTCCGTTGGCAGGTATATTAAATTAATTTATTCTTTTGTGTTTTATGTAATTTTTTGATTTTTAATATTCTGTTAATTTATTCTGTCGAAATACAATTAACTATATTTGATTAATGGTGGAGATTAATAAAAAGGTATATATATATATATATATATATATATATATATATATATATATATATATATATATATATATATATATATATATATATATATATATATATATATATATATATATATATATATATATATATATATATATATATATATATATATATATATATATATATATATATATATATATATATATATATATATATATTGTAAATCATGTTTACATTACGCTGAATGTTTTAAAAAAAAGTCCGTAAATCGCTCTCTTTCGATTCGATTTATTTGTATAAAAAACATTTTAATTATTAGGTTTAGAGAACAGTTATCTAGGATGTGTTGAAATGTAAGGAAAACTGAAATATGTTGCCAACCAAAACGTCAAACGCGCGATATTCCATGACTCACTTTTTGCACGGAGTACTACATCTAGTATATTATAATAAAAATCTATGATCATTACTTAGTAAGAGTTGTTCCAAATTCAAATAATATTTTGAAGAAATTAATATTTTATCTACTATTCAGTAGGTAGGTACCTACCTACTTTGGTCAAAATCTAATAACTTGCGACGAATATTAATCAGATTTATTCCAAATTTAAAATCAGCGATGAGTTGACAAAGTAATTCAAATTCGAAGATTGAAAATGATCGAAACATGTTTTTAACTCATACATAATGTCAATTATCGTTTCATAAACCAAATTTTGAAAAAAAAAAACGTTTAGATTAAGACAGCGTGTCTCTAGAGTCCAAAGTCTACGCCGTGTGTCCGCACCTTTAGGGAGTAGCGATCGGCATACGAGAGATGCCGAGAGGGGCCGATCTGAGCCGAAGATAAAAAAGGACCAAAGGGGCCGGCCCCTTGTATGACAAGACACATACACAACATTACGCAGGGCCTACCAAATAGAAGAAGAACCCCATGATCGATTTAATAATACAAATGCTCGACAATAGTTATTTTTTTGTCTGTCTTTGTTGAACTCTTTTGTTTTTGACATTTGTATATAATGGGCTGTTCTATGGCGTTTACGGAACAGGGTTGCCACCCTCAACAAACACAAAAATATATTTTTTTATTACTAAAAAAATTTTCATTAGGTAGGTACCTACAGTCCTTTGGCATCCTACAATTTCACGATTACCGTTATCATTTTTTTATTATAGACGATTTGTAATAAAAGAACCGCAATACATTATTCTCTAATATAGTCTATGTAAGAAATAAAGTTAAAAAAAATGAGTGGGTTTTTGCCAACGCTTAACTCCTCACTAACAAGTCATTCTATAAAGTACCTATTCAAATTTTGTATGGAAAATATTCAGCATTTTCATGAAATGAGTTTGTTAAATTATGTTTTATTTAAATATTTTATCATGAAAACTTGATAACTCTTCAATGCCACTTTATGAAATTGATGTGTCTTTTTACTAATTTGAAAATAAAAATTTCAAAATTTAAGTTTTCTGAGCTTGGGGCCCCTTCGAAATATTTGACAGTTAAAAAAATTGAGACAATCTCAGCATGATACTAGTTGATAATCTGCAATAAAAAAATAGCCTTAAAAATCATAACTCCCCACTATATCCCTTTGGGTTAGTGAGGAGTAAAAAGGTAAGTCTGGCACCTGGGAGTGGTTGCGTTTAGGTGTAAGTGCAAATATCATGAAGTACCTTCCACTGTCTACTCGTTTTGTCTGTTGTAGTAAAATAGTATTAAAACAATGTTACCATCCCTGTTTGATAGAAGAGACTACCCGCTGGGCCATTGGGCGCCACTAAAAATATTTCAGCGTTGTCTATGTACCTACTTGTCACTGCGGTTCTCAAACTTTTCTTAAACAATCACTGCCTTTAATTTGATTGACAACAACTGTAAGTACCTACCCAGCATTAGTTAAAAAATGTTTTATTTTATTTAATGATGGTAATTTATTATTGCCAAATTTAATGTCAATTTCTTCCAAATAACCTGTGTTTCCAGGACAGACGAAGCATATGAATTGTGTTAGAAATCATTTTAAATTCATTTCTCCTAGGCTGGGAATCGAATCTACATAGGATGCCGACATCAAAGATAAACGTTTTTTTTGCTGTGAAGCACCGGCTTAGAATAGATAGTGTTTCCACTCTTTTCAATCATCATCGCTTTCGAGTGTCCGAAAAACTATAGTGGGCTAAATTTTGAAAATCTTTTCTCCAGTAGGTACCCTCAAAAGATACATCTTTGAAATAAATAACAGTTTGTTTTAACATCTTTATTCTATTCGTGATGTTTTTGAAATTTGAATTTGTAAAATACTTTTCTTGTAAAGGTAGTTTTTTTTATTGCAAGTAACTAAAAAAACTACAAGGGCTATGAAGTGATTTTTACTTCATTCGAAAGAGAATATGAAAATCTACCGTCTAAGATTTATAGGTACCATTTCAATATTTTAATTACTATTCTTACTATTTAAATTAAACCTAGGTATAAATTTTACTTTTTCTTCGTAAAAATATTCTATATCACAGATTTCTTGATATACCTACATTATATTTATTTATTTATTTATTTAAGGACAACATACAGCATATAATAAATTATAAAACATGAAGATAATTTGATTAAGAATAAAGCCAATTACAGGTTGTCGCTGAAGTTATTGTAGTATATTAAGATATATTAGGAATGGTTACATATTATGGTGAGATATTGTGTGAATGATGTGTGAAATTGCATATACATATAAATGTGTCAGTATAATTAAGTGTTAAATTTGTTTTATTTTTTATTTTATTTTTTAAACATACAGTCTTAATAACAAATTATACATTTATAATATAACACTCCATTAGTGGACCAATTAAGTTTACAGAAATAATCAATTTTGTGTAAATTGTAATATCTGTTGTAATATAGGGAAAGGAATGGAAAGGATATTAGGAATTGGACAGAAAGAGAAAGAGGAGAGCTTGCAAAAACACTACTAACCAGAAGCCACAGAGGCATTCAGGGACTTAATTACTGATGCTTTGAATCTAAAAATTGACAGAGGTCTATAAACTTAAAGAACACATTGAAATTGTTACAAGTTCTGTAGATAAATGTAGGTACATATATTCTGGTAATTTAGTGTGCACATTTGTGTCAGTATATTATCAATAGGCCCAAGGTATATCTACAAGGGTGACAGGAAAATTATTCGAAAAACAATTATTCGAATGCTCAATTTTACGAAAATCAATTTTACGAATGGCAATTATTCGAATCACATTTTTTCGAAAAACAATTTTCCGAACACACAATTATCAGAATTTACAATTGTTCGAATTTTTATGACGTCATGTTGGTAGTATTGTGAGAGGAATAAACCATAGATTTTTATTATAATATACTAGATGTCGTAGTTAGCAAATTTTGTATGACAAATGACTCACTTTTTGCACGGAGTACTACATCTACATAGTATATTATGTTTAATAAAAATCTATGGAATAAACAACATGGCGACGCACCGCGCTGTCAGATATCCTAGGATGTACACCTATTTTTGAAACCTAAACCTACAAAACTTTGGTAAAAATAGGTTGGTTAGGTTTGTTTATAGTTATAATTGCGACTGGCGTGAGCCAGTTGCATTATATATTTTAAAAAAGTAACTATAATATTAAAATAAAATAACAAATTGGTGTGAATACTAGATAAACATAAACTGGTGTACAAACTAGACTATCCCGCGCTGTAATACATTCCGCGCTGTAAACATACGTACCCAAGTAATAATAGTCTTCATCGAATATATTTTACTGGCAACAAATATGTCAAAGGAGGCAACATAATGACACAAAAATATATTAAATTCGGTTAATTGGTTTTCCAACAAATGTTAGTTCGAATAATTTGCTTACGGACAATTGTCATTCTGATAACTGATTTTCGAAAAATTGTTATTCGTACAATTGCGCATTCGAACAATTGTGTTTCGAAGAATTTTCATGTAATCATCTACAAGGACCTTATATACAAGATGTAATAATGACATCTCACATAGTTCAGCAATAGCATTCACCACATTCTGAATGTACCTAGTGCCTTTTTAGGTAAAATTTAAATTTAACATTTTTAAAATTTAAATAAATATTGAGAACCTCGGCAGACTTCGGTCAGTAGCTGGTTTCGTTAAGACGTGCTGGATGGACAAACAGGTAGATGCAAATAACGATATGGCTACCTTTGTCATATGATGAGAGGTTTAACAATAAAAAAATGACATATATATATAGGATACGTCTAGTTTAAAAAAAATATATAAATAAAAACAAGGTATAAAAGCCGATTGTGTCATGGACAAAAAATACCAATGCTATGGATCTGGTTTCGAATCCTGCAACGAATGAATTCATTCACTTAAGCATTGCACAAGCATTTTTCGGATGATTTAAAAAATACGGGATGATTTAAAAAATAGTTATAGGTAAATGACGCGTTTTATTAAAACGCTAAAAAACACATAATAACTTTAATGATATTCATTTATTTATCTTTTTCATGTAGGTAGGTACCTATATCAAACCCACAAAGGCGTACTAATTGCAATATGGCAATTTCTTCCAACCAACCCGAAGACACATTTAAAAAAGAAAAACAAAAAAGAGAAAAAATCAACAATCAGGTACAACTACTTAATATAAAGTAACTATATAACATAACATATCTCATAATGTGGGGGCATATCTCACAATGTGGGGTAACCAGCGACAGGTGTGCGAGTGTACATTACCTTATAAAAGGAAGCACAACACGTGCGTGTATACACGCCCACAGGTCTGGCCTCACCCAAAAAGGCACCACGCTCAGAATGGGTGGTGAACCTCATTACTGAACTATGAGAGATGTTATTTTGCCTCTTATACATATTTTCGATCACCCAAATAATAAGGTATTATGTAGGTAGGTACATAATATATAAACAACATCGTTATTCACTAATTGATTATATGACGATGTAGGACTGATTCTATAACGTTCGGAAATGGAACACGATGAATTTCTGTACGTACCTACTACAAATATTAAAGTGGCGTTATTTGTGATTGTTTAAGTATAAGAAAAAATACACATTTAAAAATGAAACATTGACATTAAAAATTAAATGTTGTACCCCAGAGCAACATTTTTTTACTTATTTAAATAAATTAGGTTTGATAGATAGATATACTTATAACTATATACAATATATATACAATCAAACCACGTCCCTAATGAGGTAAACAGAGAGAGCAGAGCGCCACACATTCAGATTAAGACGTATAGTACAATGTTCGTTTCTGTGCGGGCGTCCTGGGTTCGATTCCCAGCAGAGGAGAAATTTATTTAAATTTATTTCTCACGCAAATATTGCTTCTCTGGGATGGTAACACTGGTTAGAAGGAAGAAATTGCCATGCGGCAATAAACTTGCCACTTCCGCAGGGTGCGAGGAAGTGTTCATTATTTATTTATTTACAATGCTCGAATATTTTGTTGCTAATTAAAACGACTGCCATTATTTCATGCGAAAAAAGTACAAATTATTGACAACACATTATACCAGTTGTTTTTAATTGAAGACGTGTTGTGTGTAGTTTTATCGACGTTTATTTTATCATAAGTCAAAGTGCTCTTACGTAATGGGACACGTCCACACGGTCCTACGAGACGATTTAATCGTGAATTTAAGCGACAACTTAACGATTATCATCTAAAGATGTAAAGGGACCGAACAATTATAATTGATAATGCTCAATGCGGCGAGAGCGGTGGAGATATTTAAAAGATTATAAATTAATTAACATTGAAATTGTTTAACTGACTTGCCCCCCACTGATTCTCATACTAAGCAGGTTGTTAAGTCGTACTTAAGGGGAATATCTTGGTATGTAAATCATTTATTGATCAATTATCTATTTATTTATTTATTTATAAACGGTATAAATTGCTTTTAAAATACATATATAAAAACACACATTGATGATAACAATATATAGAATAAGAAAAAAATTAGGTAGGTATAAAAGTATTCAAAAAAAAAAAACTAAACAGTAAAACAATAAAATCAAAAATATATACATTTGAAGTCAAAATGAGTAGAAGCAGTACCTACCTACAGAAAATAAACATTTTGCAATCGAAAATATAACTACAAAATTGTTTCTCTCATAAAAAATGTGTATATCGTTCGTTTATATTTATGTTTGGACAGCATAAAAATGTCACCTAAATGAAAGTGTATCCCAAAATTAAGGAGTGACTAGCGAGTGAAATACTGAATATATATAATATGTCGAATAGTGTTTTAGTAAGTTACAAGAAATTAAAAAAGGGTTTTAATAAAACTATTTTTTTAAGAAAAGTCCTAAATAAATTAAAAATTAACAAAATTCATGCAATAGAATAAAGATGCAAATATAAAATGTTCTTAATTTCAAAGACGTATATTTTGAGGGTAGGTACTGGGAAATTATTTTCAAAATATACTATTTAACCTACTATAGCCTCTTAAGGCTATGATACCTAACACTGGACCTTAAAAAACGCTACAGCTCATTTTTACCAATGTCGGATGAGCTGTCAAAGATGACACTAAACGCGAAAATTTAAGCATAAAAAGTTATGAAAATTGTTAAAAATCACACAACTAGGTAAAAAATATGTTGACATTACGATATAACGGATATTACGATTGAACATAAAATAAAATAGTACCTACCCACACCATACGTCATAAACAAAAACATCACGACAATTAGGTATAAATTATTTATTGATAAAAATATTGTTTGAATTTTTATCAATGTTGTAGGCCGCTTAATAGGCAAAATAGCTGAACGTAAAAACATTCTTCGTATATTCAGGTAGAAAGGGAACCATGTCAAATATGTTAAAATATATAAAAATAAAAAATATACATAATTGAAATTTTTAAGTAGGTACCCCCTAAAGAGAAACAAATATTGAACAACTTTTTATAAGCAAAAGACATGTGCATCAAAATACATTCATACCTTCAACCATTATATATATTCACACGCTTATCGTACATTTTTAACATGTTTTTATTAATTTTATTAAATATCTAATTAAGCATGAAAAATAAGTTACCTCGGTAAAACAAATTGTGACTACGATCCTACATTTTTTTTAATTTATTTATTTGCAGAAAATCAACGAACGGGATTTCTGTAACAAATAAATAAATAAATGGTATCCTGCCTGTAATCCGAAAAAGAAAAGTCGGTAGATCGGTAGATGGAGGAGTTGGAGGCGAGAATTCATAGAGGTGAAGGCTGTACACGAGCTATAGAGCCATCCGAAGAAGAAACTCTTCTCACTATACATTTAGACACTTAAATTGAAAATCTCATTAACTATTCGTTATAAGCAAACTTTCGTTAAATTGGTGTGTCGCTGTAGTGAGTTACCTACGCACATTTTAGAGCATTTATTTTTACCTACTTACCTCCCATAGTTCCATACAATTGGTTTTATTTCGTCAAATCTGGGTTAACACAATATTAAATTTAACGACTCCTTTCAAGCAATAAAATCTTTCGACAAATTAACGCCGCAGACACAAAACCTGAGAAAGAATCCGTCGTGTAGCGTAACGAAGTTAATAAAACGATTGTCAGAGATTTAATTATGCGGATACATTTTTTTTATTGCAATTAAAATAAAACGAAACAAGATTAAGACGGTGACAATCGGATAATTACGACATTTTAATGTCGGTTTTTGTAGTTCACTTAGGTAGGTACCTATACATACACTATAAAAATAATGAGTTTTTATTTTTACAAGCAAAAACGATCTTCTTATCTTTAGAGAAATAAATATTCTAATTTGATTATGAATTTTAAGTTATGATTTTAACTATGTTTAAAAAAGTTGTAAGTAGATATCTGTAGCCAAAGAACCCGGGTTCGATTTCCTGTGTTCAAATAGTTTTTCACTGTGTTTTCTGGTCTGTTTTCTAAAACTTTTAACTCAGGTCCACAGATATTCACAGCCGGAAACTTCAATTTTAAAGTGATAAAGGACTTCACATACCTCGGCTCCAAAATGACCAGCGACAATGACACACGAGAAGAAGAATTTATTATGACTGCTAATAGATACTTCTACGCCCCACAGAAGCAGCTATGGTCAAAAATATTTAGGAGAAACACAAAGATCCTGCTGTATAAAACACCCATCAAGCCGGTCCTCACGTATGCTCCCCAAACCTGGGTAATAACTAAGCAAACTGATCCATAGCGGCCTTTGAGAGAAGGATCCTTCCAATGATCTACGAGCCAATAAGAGAGAATAACGGTTGGCGTCGTCGATACAACAGAAAGCTATATGAGATCTATGGAGAGCCCGATGTGATCAGTTCCATCAAGATAGGGCGCTTGAGATGGGCTGGTCACATAATCCGAATGAACGACGACAACCCCACAAAACGCCTCACACTCTCTGTGCCACAAGGTCGAAGGAGACCAGGAAGGCAAGGACTCGATGGTTGGACAGTGTCGATGCGGATGCGTCCACAGCATACATTAAAAACTGGAGAACGTAGGCAATGGATATACGGGAATGGAGGAGACTCCTGGATTCAACCAAGGTCCACCTAGGGCTGTTGAGCTCATGATGATGTGTTTATGGGTGGATTTTTGAGTATATTTTAATCGATAGTCTCCGAAATGAGGCAACATGTACCTAATTGGGTGCGTGACACGAAAAATATCATAAAAATAATTCAAAACACAAAAAGAAAACAGGGTTAGGGGAAGAAAAAGAGATGAAATAAGAATCAGATATTAACAGATAAATAGGAACTAAGTTATGTTATATGAAGAAAGTTATATACCTAGTTTGAATGAAAAATAAGTTTTAAATTACTACACTAATTAGGTTGACCTACTTTTCTTCTGACTCTTATAAAACTTTTAAACAATTTCATTTTCGTTACAATGTCTTCTCATAATGAAGCTCAGAGTGAAAATGGTCCAGACAATGACACTATAAGTTTTAAAAACTTGTATTTTTTAATTATCATTTGTTTTCTGTGAACTCGATTACTAAACACAATGTTATTTATGTGGTGTTAACAGAAAAAAGCAAGTTTATTAACAAAATAAACAAATAGTCAATTAAAGTTATAATTTTTGTGTGAAAAAGACACACCACGGGTGGTTGAGATAAAATATCAAATGTATATACTTAGTTATTTTGCAATGTATAATGGTGAATTTGCAAAAAATAGTGCCTACATTAGTCTTGAGAATACAATTTAGTATGCAGGAGAAACGTTTTAATAATAATAACATTCTTTATTGAGAGCTTTCGCTAGACACAGCTAGACATTATAAGAGACTAAAATTCTGATTATTATTATAAGATTGGGTCACGTATGTTACGATACATTCTTGGACAACGGTTTTTAAGGAGAAGATAATAATATTATATGTAGATATAGAAGATATAAAAGATTACCAAATCGAATACGAAAACTAATGTATTGGTGCCAGTTCGCAATTCTCCAGCAATTAATCGACAGCGTCAACCAGGAAGAACCCCGGAACGACGGAGAGGCAGCGGGAATTCAGGATCTCAGAAATACCATCCTCTGGTATCAGAATCTTGAGTCTACAGCAAGATGATGATGAAGAAGAATGTATACAGAAGTAGTCATGTTTATGCTTATTTTTAGAACAGCACCAAGACAGCATTGGTACGAATTGAAATCAACTAAGGAAATAATCCTTAAAAAAAGTAATACGATTTATCTTTGAAATAAAAAAAAAATATCGCATTTCTTACTACCGTAAGCTTCTTCATTGGCCCAAGATACGACAACGACGTTATATACATATCCTGTCATTGTTATACAATGGCTTTTCTAATCCAAACTTACCTCGGTATCTCAAAGATAAGTTCACTATCTTTCAAGCCTCGGGTGTCCACTCCGATCTGCTGAAAGTACTTCACTATCTATTCCAATTCATAGTGCCTACTGAATTTTTAAACTCTTCATTTGAAGTACAATCAGCAAGGCTATTGAATAATGTAAGTCCTGATATTACGTCGGCACATTAAACATATTCAAAAATATCTATCTGATAATACCTGATTTCTTCTTCCTCTGCTTATCCATATGTTTTCCTGTCATTGCTATGAACTGTTAATAAATTCAATATTTTTCTGTTTTTCGCTCTGTTATCTTTGGTGTATTGGTATATATTTTTATTTTTGTCATGTCATAACCTTATTGCCATAGTACACATTATATTGTATATTAACGTCTACTCTGGTTGGTTTGAAAATATTGCGTTTTGGCAATACAGCTGCCTGTGATATAAATTATGTGTACAAGAATGAACTACAAGATATAAATTAAAATAAAATAAGCAATGAGGAAAGGAAGGAGTGTATTTAAGAATGCTGAATATCGTTCATGTATCATTTGATAGTTATGAATTCTCTTGTTTTTTTCTTGATTATTTATTCCAATTCCTTAAAATAAATAATGCGAAGAATATCTGTGAAATATGTCACACGTTTATAATTTAGACACGTTTATGAAAATACGCTCTGAACCAGCTCAGTCTAATAAAAACCTGGTAATTTAAATTTTCGATCGTAATCTGCGATAGCCATAATGCCACGGTGGCTAGATCCAAGTTCACCGCTGTCGTCGGCTGGAAGCTGGCAGAAGTCAAGTTTTAATAGTCTTGATCGGCAGCTGGTGTTGGGACGCCTAATCAACGTATTATTTCATAAATTTTGTCGCCTCGGAAGTTTTTCTGATCGGACAAAATCTGATAACACACGGAGATATAGCCAGAAGAATACGAGCGGAGGCTCAGAGTATCTGAGATGTGTGGACCACAACAACAGGTTCGAGAGCTGTTTGGAAAGGTGCAAATAAATCCAATAGGATTATTGTACCTATATACATTTATTTATTTATATAAGGATAGTCAAAATGCATACACACTATCGAAATACATATACATAAAAGAAACTAAATATACAGAAGATGGCACAGTATGAAACATTAAATTAATACACAAAATAAAAATAGAACTAAGACTTAAGAATAGAATACAAATCCCACAACTACAACACACATACAAAAAATACTTTGTAATTGAGAAAGATACAAAAAAAATTGGACACAAAAGAATAATGTGACTGTGGACTCTGTGACTACAATAATTTGCCAGAACAACTAAAAACTATGAACGAAAAAGTATTCAACGGGAATCGAAAACCAGACTTTTGTATCAAGAACTTCGTAAATTGATGCTATTGCAAAGGATTGAGGATTTAAAATAATATTAATGCATGATAAATACACATATTAAAAACATATTCGAGAAAAACTTATGTAACACTGCACTGGACTATCGAGTTCCCGGCAAAAGACCAAAAATGGGTACCAAAAGATGACAGAGGAGCTAAGTGGTGGAGGATATGCGGGCATGTACCTATTGTCCCTGAGGACGACGTATCAGGATAGAACGAAGTGTAGGAGTGCGGTAAGAAGAGCTGAGCCCATCACCGTGTGGGATAAAAGCTAAGGAGGAAAGAGACATACACATATAAAACACATTAATGCTGTCTAATGTTAGGTTAGATTTGTGATTCTGTTGGGTATTTTGACTTGTGTATTCGAATTCGGGACATTTCGGGACATATTTATGATTCTTAACAAAGATACATAGACCATAGAACGCATCTCTCAAATCTAAAAGTAAAAAAATATTTAAACGGTACCTTGGAGTTAATCTTGATGACAAGATCTTGTTCAAATCTCATGTAAATTCAATTGTTGAAAAAGCTTATAAAATTATTGGTTTTGTTTTAAGAGTTTCTAAGTCATTTAGATTAATTGTTACCCTGAAGGTCCTTCACAACTCTTTGATTAGGAGTCATTTAGAGTTTGGATCTATGGTTTGGAATCCTCACTATACAACGTATATCGACAGAATCCAGCGAAAGTTTGCTTCTCATCTTGATTTTCTTCTTGGTCTCAACTTTATTTATTATGCTGAATCAATCGATTACCATAATTTAGTAGCTCTGGCAAACCGCAGGATCCAAATTGATGTTATATATTTGTTTAAGTTGGTCAAAAATTTTGTGGATTCGGACATGTTGAAAAACTTGTTTGCTTTCACTGTCCGAGCCACAGAGTAATTAGAGTATTACTCTGTGGTCCGAGCAGATCAACCAGATATCCTAGCACTTTTTATATTCCTAATTGTAATAACAACTACACTCAGAATGCTTTTGTGTACCGTGCTTGCACGGTGTACAATGCCTTCTCGACATCTCTGTGAGCTCTCTCAGTGCATTGCGAGCTCTCTCAGTGCAGTTTTCACTGTTCCATTAATAAAGCAATGTACATTTTCTGTTTTATAAATTGTGTAGACTGTATAACTTTCTATCAACTAATAAAATAAAATAAAACATCGTTTTCTTTAACATGATCATGGTTGTCGATTTCTTATTTTCTGATCTTTATCATGACTCCATCTCTAGTCACATAATCAACAAAGTCTTGTAATATTTCTGATGGGTGATAAAAATATATTTTATTTTTGATATCATGCCGGCCGCTATAAATACGTACATATAATAACCGTATATTTTATTTTAAGAAAATTAGTTATTGCAACAATGTATTACGTCTGCCATCAGTATGTGCAAACGTTTTTAACGTTATTGGGCTATAACTTCATGCGCTACTGTTTTTATTATTGTATTTGGTATTCCTTACACGAGAGACAGAATCATTCATGGGATTATTAAATAAATATTATTAATCTTCGATCGATATTCATTCACAATTTTTTGCTACTTGTAATAAGCTGGTAATGCAAAACATTTTAAAGGAAACGTGAGGCAGTCCTGTTACTTTCCACACATTTATGACGTGTAAATATACAATATGACGAATTATTATAGAACATTAGTTACCTTATCCGCCTCCCTATACAACGTGTCATTTATCTTAAGAAAATAAACGAGAAAAGATAACACAATGTATGGAAGTGACAGTTGCTTTTCTTGAGCTAAATGACACGTTGTCTAGGCACCCTGTTCGCTTCACCTTTTCTTTCCCTCTTTATTTGACTGAAATTTGAAATATATTTCGAATTCTAAAAGGATTCGAAGATATTTTTTATGAAAATCGCAAATCCAAAGGTCTTTTTGATATGTAAATCAAAATTTATCCCAAACATACTATAGGTAGGTACTATTGATGTAAAATAATCGCAAAAATATATTTTTAGGCAATGAAATATAAAAATGATAATATATACGTTATAGTTGTCGCCAAATATCTTGAGCTTTTTCGCCGAGAAGGGGGGCGATTTGCACGTTTACCAATGAATCAAAAAGACATAAATTTGTGCTCTGCGCTCCCGGAAGCCAAGTTCAAGATATTTGGCGAAAACTATTCTAGTCTATGAATTCGATAAACAAAAAGTAAGGGCATACCTCACTTTAGTTACACGTAAGACGTTGTAGTTTTCGGACGTATTGTCGTAGTCAAAATGCCATCTTGTATGACGAAAACATGTAACCGGATATATCATTTCATTCTGCATACTTATTCAATAACTAATATATTTATATGGATTTTTCGATAGTTATTTTCAATTTGAGTAAACGAGAGAGAGTAGTCAAATCATATTCGCTTGTAGGTATGCAGAGGTGTTCTGTTGTTATATTAGCTTTGTACACAGTTTTAACTTATCTACCTAATATAAGTTCGTCTCTTTCACAGTAAATACTTGTGAGAGATAATTTTGTACACGATCAAAAGATAAAATATCAAGTGATTGCACAGGAGCAAAAGATAATTTTTTTCACTATTTCAATCCATCTTACAATATGGCATTATATGTTGGGGAGAGCTTTTAAAACCATTTTTAGTGCATTTAGAAGTTTTTCAAAGAATCATTATTAAATTTATAAGGTTTGTTTCGTTGTACTGTTATTGGATTTGATTTTTATTTGTATTTCGATTTTTATCTAAGGAAAGGAATGGGATTGCTTAAAAAAAGGAATCTTTCGTAATATCAGCCTCAGTATAGGAAGCTACGTGTTTATGATTATCTACATTTTATTCGATACTTGGCAATTCACCATTTGAAGCCCATCCATTCAACGTGTACAAACCGCCAGACACAATAACAGATTTATTAATATGATCATTGTTCCTAAATGAACAACACTGTACGCTACATTTTATCACTTTTTAACGTCTTTTAGTATTAACCCTTTAATTACCGCAATAAATTTAATCTCGTCGAGATGGTACTAGAGGGTTGTAAAATATACGTATATCTACTCATTCCCACACTCTTAATACTTCAAACCGCAGAACACCTGTGGACAATTTTATTATATATATATATATATATATATTATGTAGGTATGAATACAGGATGTCCCTAAAACTTACGTGAAAACATTAATTCCGATAGGACGGCTCATAAGCTATCAGGGGGGGCAAGTCTGGTCAACCGGCGGAATCAAAACCATCCATGCTTACCCATATCATGGATATAATTATTTTATGGAGTTCTATAGCATCTTGAGACGTTATAGAACTCCATATGATAATTATATTACACTGTAAAAAATATTATGACAACTGAAATGGCTACCTCCGTTTTTGTCAAACCTTTGTTATTAGTAATAAAGGTATATCTATTTATGACTGTACTGTTCGATCTTGCGCACAAAAATGTTAAAATTAACCGAACTAATAGTGACTACAAAACATTTGGTTTTGTGCAATTTTCTTCGGTTAATTTTAACATGAAATGTTGTTACTGTTAACAAAAAAAAAATCAGTGTGTATGTTTGTGTAGTGTGTGCGCGAGAGTGAGTGAGTAGGTACCTACCTATATGTAAGAGTGCGAAAGAGTAGCACAAGTAAAAAAAAAGTAAAAAAAGAGTTTGAAATAAAAAAAACAAAAATAAATTAAATTACAAAATACAAATCATGTCTCGAAAGATTTAAAAAATGAGAAAAAACTACTCCAACATTATCACAAGAATCTTTTTTCTAAATTTTGTTCTTGACAGGTGGAAAATGTCTAGGACATCAGTTTCATTTACAACCTTTGTATATTTAGTTATACACCTGTACAATGGGGCATTACTATCAATATTAGAGTAGGTTCCTTACATTTATTTAGATTAAGCAGTAGATATAGACTATGTGTATGAATTTTAATGAATTAATGAATTTGGTATGTACCATGAATTTTATAAAAATACCAATATCTCGAAAACAATTTTATTTTCCTTAAAGTTGAATTTACTAAATAAATCAGATAGCTGATGTCGGTATGAGGGACACCCTGTAGGTACCGATATGTTATTGTTTTTATTATTTTATATTAACAACAAAACACGAGGTGAAACAAACAATTATCTTTACATTTATAAGTATTATTATTTTTCATTTATCTACTAACTATTCTTTGAGCGAAAACTAATTATCCAAACTATGCGGGTAATCTAATTTTCACATTATCCTCCCATCTCTCTAGTGTTGGGCTATAATATGAGTCTTCCAACAGAAAATTAAAAGTCTTTATAAAAGGCATTCCAATTTTTTAAGAAATAAATATTTATAATAAGAATAGGAATGAGACATTATTGATTGTCCCTGCACAAGTTGGGACCTCATTTAATGAATAAGAAATATCAGTAGCGGAATTGCTCATAGAAGCTGAAAATCATAGCTTGCCTATGAATATTATATAAAGAAATTCAAGACCTTATAAGTATTTTTTTATTTGTTTTATTGCGACCATACTACAAGCTTAAAATTGATCCGAATACGATGGTTGATAAATATAAACATATTTTGGCTTGTGATTATGAAAATATTTTTCATGGCCACTGGAATGAACAACGATGCTTCAAAAACATAAAATTTTTGACATTTCCCAATTTCCTTTCAGGGTTTGCGTAGTCCGAAGGTTCTAGGCACGCCCCTGGTAATACCCCCACATAATATATTATGTGTTTTTTTATTTTAATTTAGGATTTTTGTCACATAGTTTTATATTTTAATATTTATTACCTACATATTCATAAATAAATAAATCGAATGACTCTAATTTCAGTCATCAATTTCCACATCACTATGCTTGGAAAATATGTGCTATACGATTTACAATTTTAATTATTTTTTAACTGTGAGGTACCAGCTTAGAATAGTGCTTCCACTTATTGCTTTCGATTGTCCTATAAGAGCCGGGTAATCAAAAATACAACAGGCAACAATAACATCTCACATAGTTCAGCAATGAGGTTCACCACCCATTCTGAATGTAGTGTCTTTTTAGGTGACACGAGACTGATGTGTGCGGGGATACACGAATGTTTTTGTAAGTTAATACACACCAGCACTCCTGTCGCTGGTTACCCCACATTGTGGGATATGAATGAATGATTGATTTTATTTGTCTGTAGTGTCCATTGTTGTAAAAAAACAGCAATGTTTACTAAAAAAAGTTCTAGGCACTGAATCGCGAATTTTTTTTTTACATTAGATTGTCACAAGATATCTACTTTTAATCATACCATTACGCTGTACCCATATTTGGGATAAGCACAGAGAACCGAATGCCAGACTATTCACTTTTGACATGCATTTCTTGCTTAATCATGTCCATGCATGGACTCATACACGCTTTCTTTATACTCTTTCTGTTTTGGAATCTATTCTTCAATATTCCATTCTGATGGGTTCGGAGGTCGCGAGTTCGAATCCTGCCTCGACCGATTCATTTACCTATAGCACAAGTATTACTGCTTAGTTTAGGGAATGTATGAGATTAGCATTCTTATAAAAAAGAATATATATTTGTAGAAAAACAATACCTTTAGGCGTACCACCTAATATGAGAACGTTCTTACAAAATATTATTGTTGCAAAATTTCTGACAAAAGACAGGTAAGTAGGTAGTTAATATTTTTCATTGGTCGTTATCTATTTGCGTCTTTTTTACGATATCGTATGATGATTTTAATCTTTAACGACTTTCGTCGCCATTAATAAATTTCTTCCATAAAAATATTATAATAAAATTAATAATGGCAGACTTAATTTTATTTTTATAATTAAATATCTACATTGGAATCCACTAGCGGGTAACAAAAGCGGGACGCAGTGCGGGGTCATATAAACAGCATGACTTGTAACAATATACTATATATTATCTATAGTTTTCTTCATTTGGATTAGAACAAACATGAAGTGAATAAACTAAGTATCTAAAAAAAATCATTTTGATTTGATACACTATATTTGCACAAAACAGATTTTACTCCTCACTAACCCAAGGGTGGGGATATAGTGGAGAGTTAAGATTTCGCAATTTTCAAGGGTATTTTTTTTGCAGATTATCAACTAGCATCATGCTGAGATTGTATTCTGAAAGTTTCATCACAATGTATGTGCTGTGTGCTATGTACGGCTGTGCTGTGTGCTATGTATGGCGTGTTAATTTTACTTTATCGATTATGGACTAAACTAATCATTCGATTCTTTTAAAATTTGTCAAATTTGTATATCTAATACTCGCTTAGACCCCATTAGATTTTGAACGATATATGAATAGAGCTTAGATGATACAGATACCTAGTCAGCGCAATAAATGTATGCCAACTAAAACTACTCTGAAACAAAAGAATTTCTAGTATACGTACACCTACCGACACGCACACCTACATAAAACGTAGACCAACCGATCTACCGCCTCACACACACATGTAAAAAAAACTTGGCAGACATTTGAATTCGAAATTTGTTCTACACGCGGCTTCTGTGGAATAGAGCTTCTCAATTTTTTTAACTGTCAAATATTTCAAAGTGACCCCAAGTTCAGGAAACTTATAATTTGAAATTTTTATTTTCAAATTGGTAAAGAGGCACATCACTTTCATAAAGTGGCAAGAGTTATCAAGTTTTCGTAATAAAATATTTCAATAGAAGATAATTTAACAAACTCATTTCATGAAAATGCTGATGATTTTCCATACAAAATTTGAATACTTTATAGAATGACTTGTTAGTGAGGAGCTTAGCGTTGGCTACTTTTGGGAACTGAAATAATAAACAAGTGTGTGTGTGTGTGAGGGTGTGTGTGTGTGTGTGTGTGTGTGTGTGTGTGTGTGAGGGTGTGTGAGGGTGTGTGTGTATGTGTGTGTGTGTGTGTGTGTGTGTGTGTATGTGTGTTTGTGAGTGTGTGTGTATGTGTGTATGTGTGTGTGTGTGTATGTGTTTGTGCATTGTGTACAAAGTACACAACACACAGATACACAGATACATTGTGATGAAACTTTCAGAATACAATCTCTGCAAGATACTAGTTGATAATATGCAATAAAAAATAGCCTTAAAAATTGCGATGGCATACCTCCCCACTAAATCCCCTTGGGTTAGTGAGGAGTAAAAAGAGTAATTAATATTTTATCATTTTTCATACCAACATGTGGCATATTCCGTTACGTGGGTTAACCAACGACAGGTGTGCGGGCGTGCATTGAAAAAAAACAAAAAAAATGCGTGTATCCCCACACACCAGTCAAGTCTCATACCTCCAGGATTTCATACCTCCCCACTATATCCCCCTGGAGTAGTGAGGAGTAAAAAGAGTAGAACCTAGTGTTAGTCACAACTCACTATTTTTATTGCGATTTCGTTGTCATGTTTGGTATTGTCATGTATTATGTTACCCTTTAATTATGCGAATTCATACATCGATATATCAATTATACGTTTTATTATTTCCACATATGGCAATACAGACTATACAATAGCATAAATAATCAGCAATTATAATTCAACTATCAACCTACCGTGCAAATGGTTGTAAAAAATATATGAATAATTAGATCAGAGATGTAGGGAATTAATATTTACGATGATACGCCATAAACACTGTAATGTGTTTGTAGATGTTTTTTTTGTCGATTTCGTAGTATGAAATATCAATTGTGTGGATGCAGGAATTGTCGGATCAATTGTGTGATGCAGCTTCACAAGTGAAAGAATGCGGTCGACAGTTTTATATAGCATTTTTGCAAATGTACGGTCAGGGCAAAAGTGACATGAAATACGCTACACAACGCCACATACGCTACAAACGTCAACTGATTTTATAGGTTGATTCGAATACTTGTACGAAAGTTGGTTTGTAGCCAGGTCACACGCATTCTTTCGCTAGGCGAGCTCTACGTGAACGAATTCGTGGAAAGATTGCGTCCCACATTTTGACATAGGTACAATGATTGCAGCGATTCTCAATCTTTTTTTGAAAAAAATCGTGTTTGTAATTTAGGTTATATCATTTGAACGTAGTGATTCAATTTTCTTCTCATAATCCTCCAGTGGGGAGGGCAATCAATTTTATTTTACTTATAATATTCTTTTTACTCCTCACTACCCGAAGGGGTAGTGAGGAGTAAAAAGAAAGGGTGGTTGTGGATAGTTATGAATTCGCAATTTTTAAGTTTTTTTATTGCAGATTATCAACTAGTATCATGCTGAGATGGTATTCTGAAAGTTTCATCACAATGTATCTGGGTGTGTGCTGTGCTCCATATGCTATGTACGGCGTGTTTATTCTACTCTATCGATTATAGACTAAAGTAATCAATCGATTATTTTCAAATTTTGCAAATTTGTAGGTATATCTAATACTCACTTAGACCCCATTAGATTTTTAAGGACATCTGAATAGTGCTTCTCTATTTTTTTAACTGTCAAATAATTCAAAGTGAACCCAAGATCAGGAAAATTAAAATTTGATATTTTTATTTTGAAACTCCTAAAAAGGAACACCACTTTCATAAAATGGCATTAAAAAATCATCAATTTTTCATAATTAAATATTTAAATCAAAAATAATTTAACAAAACTCATTTCATGATAATGCTGAATCATTTCTATAAGTTACTAAAATTTTAATATTTTGTTGAATGACATTGTAGTGAGGAGTTTAGTGTTGGTCACAATCCACTCGTTTTAATTTCTAATGCGATATTTTTTTACATGTTCTTGTATTATTTTTTACCTACAGCAAAATTATTTGTAGGTACATTTTAATTTTCCTCAACAGCCCCCTGCTTCTCGTTTTCAATTTTGTTCGCTTTGAATATTATCTTCGTCAGACGGTCTTCTTCCCAATTATTCTTCCCATATGGCCAAACCATCTCAACATATTCACTTCACATTCTATTATAGACATATTTCTTTATCATACTTTTTTTCCTAATATCCATATTTCTTAAATTGTTATTGAATTTTAATAATTTATTTACCTTTTCAATTATTGAGCCATAAAATTCGCATCTCGGCCGATCAAAGGTAGCGCGTCATAATCAAAAGAACAAAATGATATGAAAAGATTCGAATAAAGAACGTTTATTTTTTTTAAATAGAGAACGTTTTTTGAAATGCCGCGTTCCATTAGACTGGCCAATAGAAGGGGTCGCCTTTGGTCGCTCTTCGTAATTCAAAATAAGAGCGAAACTCGATACGACTGTGGCCGGCTTGCCGCGCTCCTCTGTCGGTCTGGAATTCTTTTTTCGAACAATTAACGTCTTATTGTAATTTTATAATCATTCGAAATTCAAACGGTTTGAGAACTTATACATACTGAGCGAAAAAAATTGAATTATAAACCAGATTTCGTTTAAAAATATTTTATTCTAGATTTTTTAAATAGATCAAAAGCTAGCGACTTTCAGATTTACGTCATAATATAATATACAGGCCAGACTTACGTCATTGTGTATAGGCTGTTTTTTTTGTAAAAGGTTACCACAGCAGGTAACAACGATTGTATAATATGAACCTTGAGTGTTGGTGGCTTTCGGAGATTACAGTCTTCAAAGTCTTGAAAATTGCTATTCTTACACAGGAGAAGGGTATGGTCCCCAGCGGACAATGGTCCGTCAGTAATGATGATAATTATGCACAGAATAATTATTTTAATAGATGCTTTAACTATTACAACAGTCTTGACCCCCAACCTGATATATTTAACTCCACACAGACATCGATGAAACGCCAATTACGCGCAGTTATTGGTAATATTACTGGTTAAAAATCAAACCTACTTTCCTTAAACATTCATCCCTTCCTTATCAACGCTTTCCTATATCCATTACCCTTCCCTTTCCCCCACATACACTCACCATCATACAATAACTACCCAACATCAATAATATATATAATGTTTTTATTTATTTATATCAAATAAAAGACAAGAATTGCGTTTCTTTTTTACGAGAATCAACATTTAATGCCTCTTATTCCACAAAATTACAATTTTTAACACTAAAAATTACACTTAGTTACCTATTTATTTTTTTCACCACAGATAATCTCCTTCCGAAAATTCGTATTTTTTTTGACAGCTATCATTTTGCCGCCGACGCGACATCTGGCGGGTATATTGCCCGCCACGCGGCAAAATATGAAATTAAGAAAACGATAAATGATGTTTTCTTTACATATGTGAAACTTTATAATTGGCTATTTCTTTTGTATTCTTATTTACAATTAAGTATTAAAAATGTATAGCTGTTAAGTTTCTAAACAAATAATAAAAATAAAATGTTATAGTACGAAGCGTTACAGTACGGAATGGGACACTTGGCTGCCGCCACTTGGGTGCGGGATACTTGGCTGCGGGACACTTGGGTGTGTCGGACACTTGGATGCGAGCCCACTTGGTCGCGAATTCAAAAATATTTATTTCTACTTAGGAATGAAGTGTTTCGTACTGATTTTTGTAATGCTCCTAATATATTATGTAGTTGATATACAAGTATACACAGACATTTAAAATATAAAGAGATATATTTAAGTTTAAAATTATAAAGTAAAAACAAGTTTATTAAGTGAAATTATTTTTCATACTAGGAGTATAAATATGAGAATTTTTTTAAAACGTAAAAAGAAAAGTTTTTTTTCGAAATTTGATGTGATAACAAAAATGTAGTAAATTTGAAAAAGAACTTATGTAGTTAAACATCAATACATATATACCATCACGCCGTATCCCTAATTTATGTGATCGTAACAGCTTTTTCGTGGACATACATACAATTGATTACATTTCATTATTACAAATACATATTACTATTTTTAAGCAATTGTATAGAATCCTTTTTATAGAAAAACAAATTTAAACGGGTTTCTAAATCATGTTTGTATTATTAATCTTTTTCTTCGTTCTACTTTCGAATATATTGTAGTTAGTTTCCAATCTCAAATCTGAAGCTTCCTAATTGATTAAACCACACTACCGCATTATTAAAGATTTTTTAATTTATTTTGGAAACTTATATCTATAAACTCTAAAGAACAAAATATATGTAGGTACTTAAGTGAATAAAAATAAAAAAAGTTATATACAGAAAATAATATCTAAGATTTAAAAAAAAAAGTACTTAAATTTCATTTTATAATTATTTAAAAAGGATTCTACCTACTGTTATTCCCCCACCACCACCCGTTCTGCTTATGGGGACTAAAAATGGCCCCTTGCAAAACTCTGAAAGAACACATAAGAACGTAAGAGTCCGGAGAACTCTAAAACCTTGTAGACACTGCACTTAGAGTGCCAAAGCGAGCAGATTATAAGGGAGCAGTAGGTTCGTCGTGCACTGAAAGTGAAGATATTAGTTCACCGTATTTTTGACAAAAAGTCTTGAATGCTCTGAAGTTGCTCTTCGTGGCTACAAGGTCCGCATGTCCAATGGGGCCAAAGGAATTCCCTCGAACATCGTTGTAGAGTTCTCGTCGGAATGTTGACACGGAGAAGTTAGTGCATTCCCATAGGATATGCTCAGAAGTCTGATCAGAGTTACCACAAAGCTGACATGAGGAGAAATCGGATAAGTGAAAACGAAAAAGGTAACTTTTGAAAATTCTACCTACTGCAGAAAAAAATATTTTTGAATTCGCGACCAAATGGGCTCGCAGCCAAGTGGCGGCAGCCAAGTGTCCTAGACCGGTTACAGTATAAAGCGTGATTTTTATATATTTAGTAAGGAAGACTTTCAGATATCACGCCTTCTATTTTACAAACTGGACTGGCTGGGGGCCCTCGACCTGAATGTATGATCATATTTTGGTTTTATATTTATTTGTGTATTTATTAATTTGATATTAATGTATTGTAAACTCACGTCATATGTTAAATAAATAACATAAATAATCCCGTTTTCGTCATAAAACATATACCTATTTGTATCGATCATATGTATTATGCTGGCGCCTTAAATGATTAAAATATAACGAGTTTCAAATAATTTATATTTTAATTTCATACAATTTGATTGAGGATGTATTGAATTAATTTAAGTTGTATGTAAGTACCTACCTACTATAAAAATTAACGTGGCAAAACCGTTATTTTATAATATGAAATTTAAAACAGGAACCATCTTGTATTTATAGATAAAGCATTTGTTACATAATTAAAATTTAATCATGGCGCAAGTCATAATGTATAGAATACAAGTCGATGACATTTGAAACAGACACTAATGGGTTAAGTCAAAAAATTACATATAATTAGATATATATGAGAAATGATTAGGTAGCTACGAGAAATAACACGAAATATACGTTTTTTTACACATTTTTTAATCTATTTTTTATATGCTATGTAACATTATACCATAGGATTTCCCAAAAATGTCTGTGGGAAACAATGCAGATAAATATGTTGCTTTAGGTGTCTGTATGTACATAGGTACGTTTACTACATCAGCGTAACGTCAGACTCATTTTTTTCGTTGGAATCATTTTTCGTTAATAGTAACAAAATTTCATGTTAAAAGTAACCAAACTATATCTAGTCAAAACAATATTTGGTAAGAATAACCGTACAGCTATAAATAGGTAAACTTGAGTTACTGATGACAAAGGTTTGGTTAAAATGTTGGTAGCCAAACTAAAAATGAGCTTATAATTCTGGCGCTGTTCAGGGGTGACATCTGTACGAAAGGATTATTACCTCATGGACTGTTGCTTTCATTGTTTACAATCCAATTTTTCAATAGATGGCGTTACAAAAAAGTTTCTTTATCACTTAATAGATGTCGTTGGTGTTTCAGCTAATTCTCAAGTGAATAGATTTTCATGATTGACATATATAGAACTTTCACAAAATGGATTGATAGGGAACTCAATAAGAATGGATGAACGTTGTGCAAGCACATAAAGTGATAGACCAACCGTTGACAGGTCGTAAGCCGTTTTGGTGCCTTAATTTCGCCTCTATTGAGATGTTAAAAAAATTGTTATGGTTTTGTGTGGGACACTCTTAAATGATGATGGTAGAAAATAGTGGAAACACTATTCTAATCCGGTGCCTTACAACAAAAAATTTATTTATTTATTTTTTTATTCAAAATAAAAATAATTACATAAGCAATAAGTACATAACAATATTATTACAATACAAATAAAAAATATATCAATATCAGGTACTTGGATATATTGCCTCACTAGACAAAAGCCTGTTCCGAGGCAATACCTATTCAAAATGAGTAGCTGTGCAAGTATTTAGTCAGTCAAAAATTTAGTCTGTGCGTACCTTTGTAGGAGAACTTTGTTCTCTTAACATATCGACAATGTATCAAGCCAGAATACGCGAGAATTGTATGGAGAGGTCTACTTTTTTCACGGCTTTTCCAACTTTGAAGTCAAAAAACACCAACTTAGAGGCTTCGCAGCATATATGTTCCATACACGGATTTACTCAGAATTCGGAGTAGAACATTTCGTGTGTCTGTGTGTGTGTGTGTGTGTGTGTGTGTGTGTGTGTGTGTGTGTGTGTGTGTGTGTGTGTGTGTGTGTGTCTGTGTGTGTGTCCCCCCCCCCCTTATAACTTTTGATTCGCTCAATTTACAGAGCCTAAAATTTCAGAATATATAAACAGTTACCGGCCTACAAAACTTTTATACTCGGAATTTTGAATTTTTGTTTCAGTCAGGGGTTATCAACTTTTGAATTTTTATTTTATTTTTCCATATATCTCAGAAACCATAAACGCTAGAACGCTGAAAATTGGTACAAACATAGACAAATACAAAATCTCAAATTAGTTTTTTCAAAAAAATTCCAGGGTTTCTCAAACATTTTTTATTAAGAAAAGTATTTTTTTTATGATAAATTTATGAGTTTAACTGCCTATATTTCCATTTTTTTTTAAAATATCGAAAAAAGCTGAAACACCCCAACTAGATAATTTAATTTTATATAAAAAATATTGACATTGTAGCAGTACATCTCAAATTTTTTTTAACAATTTTTTTAAAAATTGAATTTAGTGACGACATCGCTTCATACAATTTGTATGGTAGTCACCTATACACAATATCAAAGAAGACTTAATAGTTTGATACTTCATCTCTAAACATACAATATACATATACCATCATGCGAAATTAGTATATTGTTGGTTTTTAAGTAGTATTAGGTATGTAGGTACCTACCTACAATGATGTTCTAAATTAATTCGAATTCGATTTATAACAAATTTTATTTGAATATCAGAATGTGTCCGTAACCATAGTAACCATAGAACATGTAAAAAATATCAAATGGTTTGTAGACATTTTTTGAATAATATGTAGGTACCTACATTGGTTTGTTCGATGCCATAAAAATGAAAATTGTCCGAAATATCAAATATTATATACAAATTATGCAATTTTATTATGCCTATATCTTTACTAATAATTAACAGACTTTTACAATATACATCTAAAAACTTGCTGTAATGTCTTGTGTTTCATTTTATTATTTCATAATTACATTTATTTCAAAGGTTTATTATTTTCAAGAACATATTCATTCGGTAGGAAAATGAAATATTGTATGAAAAGATATTAAAATGGCGGCATTTATGTACAAAACGCTTACTTTAAAAATAAGTGTAACATTATATTTATACAAAATATTCACCATGTTTTTCACTTAAACGCTAAGTTATACTTGAAAATATATTTTTTTCTTGTAAATACGTACTTCTAACTTTTAAACTAACAGGTATTTGCGTGCAAAATGTACACTTTTTTGACAGATATGACTTGGAAAATTTTGTATGAGAAAAATAATTATTGAAATATTTTTAAAATTCAGCATTTTTATCGCATAATTTTTAGCGTGACACTGCATCAGGTATACTGGTACACGTTCGCACATAAATTAGATTTTTAGATGCTCTTGGTTTTTCAGAAGGCGTGAGACAAACACACACACACACACACACACACACACATACACTAACATTTTGATTGCTTTATTACTTTAGATATATCCGAGGCGCTAAGTAAATGTAATATCTCTGTGCAGAAGTAGGTAGTATGTACAGTTGTTGTATGTAGCAAAGTACTGATTCTTGTGTTTAACGTCAGTGTGTATTGTGGTAACTATTTTGATGGATCGTTATGCATTTTTTTTAATAATTGTCTTAATATACAACTGTCGTATGTCCAGCACTCCAAATTCTTTAAAAAGTTGATTAGATAAATGAATATTTAAAAAAAAATCGTATGAGAACTGGGTACACAGAGATTGGTGACAAAATACATATCTTAGATGTAATGGCTGGTCTATAACAGTTGATTTCAACCGGATATTATTATATTTTAACTGTTGAATAAATTTAATACAGAAGTCAAAATTTGGACGTGTGATTGGACAAATTGACAAAGAATAAAAATGTCATCAACATACATATGTTAGCTGATTCTTGCTGTAGGTACCGACCTGTCTTACACTATCCACGATCGACCGATAATCATTTTATATTAAATATATTATTCAATACGTATTTGATTAATATTTGACATACTAGATACCTTGGCAAGCTGGTTGGGACATTTGCACCGTATGGATGATCTGAAGCTCCCAAAAAGGGTGTTTTTTAAAGCGTAGGGAGACCTAAACTACGATGGTTGGACGGCGTTGTAGGGATATGGGGCAGCAGAACTGGAAGGTGGCAGCCAGCGATAGAGCATTATGGAGTAGATTCTTGGAGGCAGCTATGATACACAATGGATTGTGACCCTGAGGATGACAACGATGAGAAACCTGATAAAAGTTCACTTAATTCTAATTAACGATGGTGCGAATGTTAGTCAATGATAGAAACTGAATAATATTGCCAAATCGCCAAATGAAGTCACTATAATCTCATAAGTATATATTTTTATAGGCAGTATTTTAGGCAGTCTTTTTTAAGGCTTAGAAACATGAATGTTTTTTTAAATGATTGCTATTTTATTAATATAAACACTGGTGCGATACGTTCAAAGGCAATCTTTTTACTTTAAAAAAAATCATGATATTTTACGTAACGATAGATTCAAATACACTAAATAGGGCGCACACGATTGAAATTTTTAGGGACGTATTCTCATACAATAGTTTCAAAGCTTGCGTTTGACTTGCCTAACATAACAACGAGAAACGCAATCATACCAACATATCACGCAGTGCAATTTTTAATTTAACGTAGGTACTCTAGATCCTTGAGGAGAAAAACAAAATAGGATGGATCCAAAGGGAATTCATCGGACTTCGTGTCGTGTATGTAGGTATATGTTACAGCCAAAAGCTATCATGTGGGTGTTGGGTATATTTTTTCATTGTTTATTTAGCAATTATGATAATTATGAGTAAGGTAGTTACAAAAAATTAGCATGATAATTTCGTTAAATTGTTGGTTTCGTCGTCCTCCCTGGGACCCACATGAAGAAATATTTATGCCAACCACCTCGGTGTGATTCAGGCATCAAAACTTAACAGCGATAAATTTAATTTGTACACCAGCGCTGCCAACGCCAAACGTGTAATTACAACAGACTTCCTCCAATTATTTTTAATTCCCGGCTTGTCGGGTATCAAAACACGTCATTATAGACACAAATAAACCTAGTTTTATTATACCAAAAAGGTGGTGGATACGCAAATAACGGGCCTTGTGTAAATATAATAAATTATCATATTCAAATACCTACATGCATTTTTAAAGGCGACGACTATACAGTAGAGTTGAAACGAAAGGCGACTATACAGTAGAGTTGAAACGAAAGGCGACTATACAGTAGAGTTGAAACGAAAGGCGACTATACAGTAGAGTTGAAACGAAAGGCGACTATACAGTAGAGTTGAAACGAAAGGCGACTATACAGTAGAGTTGAAACGAAAGGCGACTATATAGTAGAGTTGAAATGAAAGGCGGCTAGGTATACAGTAAATTTGAAACGAAAGGCGACTATACAGTAGAGTTGAAATGAAAGGCGTCTAGGTATACAGTAAATTTGAAACGAAAGGCGACTATACAGTAGAGTTTTAACGAAAGATATAGCTTGATGTTTAGGCAAGTGTTATAGTGTTTTTGGGATTCCTTAGGAATAATTAGATATTCTAAGTTTATTATTAACATGTACCATTATGATGTATATATTACATTACATTACTTTTCGGGCAACTGGCAGGTACCTACAATGTTAAGTATTAATTTAACACGCACCCAATAACAAGTTCAAAACTAATCCAGACTTAAAACACAATTAAAAACTGTGTCTCCACCGGGAATCGAACCCGGGACCTTCGGATCAGCAGTCAGATACCAAACCAACTGAGCCACGAAGGCCGACTGTGTGATAATTCAACAAACTCATTTCAGGAAAATGCTGAAAAAATTCCATACAAAATTTGAATAGGTACCTACTTTGTAAAATGATTTGGTAGTAAGGAGTATAGCGTTGGCCACAACCCACTCGTTTATCTTGCATTCTCTCCTTGTGTCCTCATTTTTTATTCTATCCTATATCGTCATATTACATACTCTTCTTAATGATCTCATTTCTACATCATTTATTCTACTTGGATGCGTTTTTTTTCCAGGTCCAAGTTTCACTGACATACGTAAAATTAGGCACTACAATTGCATTAGGTAGGTACGACACGGCTTTTTGGTAAATACATAATACCTATATTATGTGCTTATTGATATTAAAATTTGAAATGTAGCTTAGCTTGTATTGATAGAGCGCCTCTGGCGGATGGAATATCAATTAATACCATTCAGACATTATTGAAACATTAAGTCCAGTTTGTTTTGAATAATCTATATTCACATTTGGAGTGGCTTCATCCTTCTTTATTTCTTTCCTTCTCTTTCTCTCACGACTACTGGATGGCTCCACAGAGGTCAGAACGAGACCTGGACCTCCCATAATACAGACGTTATATCGCTGAGCACTGTACTCCCCTATAATATGCACTCAAGTACGTATAATATATTGTGCTCTATACCCGTCTCGCTCTGACGCGATACTAGAGCGTTGATGCTGTCCCGCTCTCTCACACTCACGATCCTCAACCCGTTCGTTCTCACAAGCAAATTATCGGCTCGGTTCAGTGGTTCTCAATCATCTTTAATTAAAATATACATCGAATATTTTTTTAATTACATTTAATTACAAATGATATTTTTGATGACAAACTTTTTAACATCTCAATAGAGACGAAGTTGGGATATTATAGAAGGACCAGGAACTTACGGCACCTACAGGGCTTACGACCTGTCATCGGCTGGTTTACACATTATTCAAATATATAGAACTTTAAAAAATTACATACATTGATAATGGAACTCAATAAGAAGGCATAATTGGCGAAAGTTGCACAAGCGCATAAAGTAATTGCGTAAACCAGTCGATGAGAGATCGTAAGCCCTGTAGGTGCCTTGAGTTCCTGATTCTTCTATGATATCCCAACTTCGTCTCTATTGAGATGATAAAAAGTTTTTCAATAAAAATATACATTTTTAATTTTTGGTTTGATTTGGGTGCTATAATGTCGTTCAACTACAAGTCGGCGATCTAGGTTCAGTTTTCAAATGATAAATTTATTTAAAAAAAATTGGCTTCTTTTGACTGGCAAAAACTGGTGAATTTAAATAATATTTCGTTTGTATAGGGCGTAAGAGAGTAAAATTATCAAGAGCTTATAACGATATATTAAAACCGTCTATACACGTCACTATGAAGTTACGTATTAGTAATGATAACTATCGCGTGCGTTAGAAAGGGTTTATAGTACCTACGTGATTTAATTAATTCATCAGACACGCAAATTCTGTTGATTTTTTGTATTTTAAGAACAAACCTAAGTTGAAATAAAAAAAAAATAATCAGTCATTCATTATGATTTGATGCACTTTTTAAGCACATATATCAAATGTTTATTTTCTAGAATATGTAGTAGGTAAGTTATTAAATCTGTATTTTAAAATTGTATGACGAACATTCATTCATTCATACCATCACGGCATATCCCACAATGTGGGGTAACCAGCGAAAGGTGTGCGGGTGTGGTATGACGTACATTCACTAGAGAAATGTGGAATATAATTATAATATGTTATTTTTTAGAAACAAAATGTTCAACATATTTGAGAAATTTGATTTCAAATGATAATATAGGTAGGTAAGAAATATATCCTATTGTGTACGTGTTTCAATTATATACTCCTGATTATTAAGAAATAATCGGTATATAATTTTCAGCCCCTTTCATTAACAAGTAGCTACCAATACAATCTCTTATATTAATATTGATTTACTATTATTACTTACAAGGATTTTATTCAATAAATTTTCGTTTGGTACTAAGTGTACTATATGATTTTATATATCTATATATAAAACAAATAAATAAAAAAATATAACCATTGACATTCGATCCGCAAACAAAACTTAATCGCCCATAACTTTAATCTTTGATTTCGTAACTTGACAATTCAAGAGATAAACGCGATACTGGACCAACATAAAAGAAAAAAATTACAGAACACTTTTTGAGAAGCTTTTGGTTTTCAGAAAGACACAAACATAGAATTAAACTAGAATGCGATATAATAAGTAAATTTTGTGACGCACCGTATAATTATGTCACATTCATAAACGACTTAACATGTCTAAAGAAATAATTCTATTCCATTTTCAAAATTGAAACCATTTATATACGACATTTGTCTCTGTTTGTTTATGTTGCTACATTCACGCTGATGAATGGTACAAATTCGTGCCTATTTGTAAAATGATTTCGAGGTGATTTTAATGATACGGATTAGTTGCCAGCCTAATGAAGGATTTCCTTATAAGTTTATGTGGCAACTGGCAACACATTCGGGATAATTGGGTATTTTATTTTAACAAAAAAGCCTTTCTGATTTCATTTATTTATTTTTAAGTTACGTCAATATATTAAAGAAAACAAGATTTTTAAATTTGAAAATTTTATGATACTTTCTAGTTTTTTATTAGTTTTTTTATATATATATTTCAACATTTTTTGACCCTTTTATTTGTATTAAAATAACTTAAGTTTTTTGTTGCTTGTCAATTGAAAGGGAAGTGAAATTTTTAGTATTTTTCGGTTTAGTATGATAAAAAATATAGAAAATCACGACTCGCGTGAGCAAGTTGCATTGCCCTTGTACCTCTGCAGGGTAAAAATCTTTTAATATATTTGGAATATCTAGTCAAAATTTATATTCACACTAACTATTTATAACATATAATGTGGAGTAGGTACCTACCTAGTTAACTTTGTCATACATTATGTCTGTTATAAAAAATTGACTTATTTCATAAGTTTGTTATTTATTATTAATCAGTCTTATGAGGCAATCACTAGACTAGGTTTGAAAAAAAGTGGTATAAACAAAGTTATGGAGAAATGTGTCAAATTTATTATTTACTTTTTTTTTTGATCGGTTTTTTTATCTATTACACGATATTGATTTATAAAAATAAACGAAAATCGTAAAAGATATATTTCTGTCTTATAAATTTAACGTAGGTACTTACCCGATACCTACTTTACAACCACTATGTTATATCTTGATCTGTAAGATAAACGGTGATGCTGGGAGCGATGCTGGTCCGATTCACAGGTATATTAGCGGAGTAGGTATTGATTAAATATATCATCACCTGTCGAACCCAACATTTATACCTGAGATACACCAAATATGTTTACTCAACTGATTCACAAACGAGACCCCTCGAAAGGTAACCCATACTTAACGTCATATACCTATAGCATTATCGCCTCTGCCCAGACTCATTGTTTTATATTTTGCCAATATTGGCCCGCGACGGATGAATCATCCCAAAACAAAAGATATTTCTTATCTTCATTTTGAATATTATCGCCTAATTATACCTTGTATATTTTTATTGACAAACATTTTTTAACATCTCAATAGAGACGAAGTTGGGATATTGTAGAAGAACCAGGAACTCGAGCCACCTACAGGGCTTACGACCTGTCATCGGCTGGTTCACGTGATCACTTTATGCGCTTGCGCAACGTTCACCAATTATGCCTTCTTATTGAGTTCCCTTATCAATGTAAATTTTGAAAGTTCTATATATTTGAATAGTTCACCTGAAAATAAGGAACATTTCACCTGCAAAAAGGAAAAAAGGTGATCACGTAAACCAGCCGATGACAGGTCGTAAGCCCTGTAGGTGCCTCGAGTTCCTGGTTCTTCTACAATATCCCAACTTCGTCTCTATTGATATATTAAAAAAATATTTGTCAATAAAAATATCATTTGACTCCCGAAAGGGGAAAAATCCAATGTTTGCGTATGTGCAATTAAAAAAATATTCGATATACCTACCTTGTATATTTGCTGAATCGGTCAATTATTTGATTGGTTCAGTTAAGGTACGGTGGCTGAGCGGTTTGTGTGCTGGATTTGAAATCCTCTTATATTAGATCGTAGATCTGTTCTTTCGTGAAAGCTATTCCTGTGAAAATTCCTGTGTATACCCACACACACCAGTATCGTTTCACCAAAAATGGCAGTATTCAGAATTGGTGTTGAACCTCATTGCTGAACTGCACGTATGAGATGTATGCCCGTTGTATTTTCGACTACCCGTCTACTTTCGACTACTCGTAAACGATAATTAAATAAAAAAGTGGAAACAATATTCTAAACCGGTGCCTCAATATCTTATTTTGCATTATTTCTTTATTTTTTTTTTATTGTTAGAGCACAATTTCATTATATGATTAAAATAAAAATATTGAGTAATATTGATATTATTCAAATCCCGGGCCTATTGCGACTTCCACTTACCAGTAACAAACAGTCTTCAACGGGCACCGTCAGATTGGTTTTTCTTATTAGTTTAATTTTATAAAATTTAATAATTAATACAAAGTGTTTGGTATAAAAATGAGAGTTTTGCGTTGGCCACATCCTATTAGTTTAATCGTGCGATTAATTTTATCTTTTGTTTTAAAATATGTCCAATCATAATTAATTTAAAATGTCGATAGTCAACTCAATTAGTAAAAAAAAAACTGAGTTCTATTCTACTCGTCACAATAAGCTAGGTAATATATTTGATTTTCTTAATAATTCATTTCAAATATCTTTTAGATTTCTATTTTGCAACAGCAAAATCAATAAATGTACTAAATGCACTTTTAATTTATTCATTTGTATTTATGATTATCAATATTTTTGAACAATGATTTATCAAAATAATATATTTAATCATATTGTTTAAATATTTAAATATTAATTTTATTAGGTAATCAACAAGATTCACTAATTAGCCAATGTAAACAATAACAGTTCGTATCGACATAGATTTATTGTTAAGAATTTTTTAGATAAATTTTGAATTCTTTTCAATGTTTATATGTTTTTTTAATTCTGTCAGTGCCCAATCTTTTGTATCAGTCATAATTTTCGTTGATTAAAAGATATCATATTATATTATCAGTGGCGAAACTATCTAATTGAACGTATGCCATTATTTCTTAAGTGCCTTCAAAATTTGACGTGACATGTGGGAAGCAGTTTGTCTTGTGTGTCGGTGTCCTGGGTACGATTCCCACACGGGGAAAACATATTCAAAACTATATCACACTCAATTATTACTACCTCCTTATTACTACATATTCTAAGCTGGAAAACAGTTCAGATCGATGAAATTGACATTTGAACATACACTCGCCACTTATACTTGCACTTGGGTTTAAGAGAGTATTAAAATAAATAAGTTGATTTAAATTATTTATTTATTAATTATTTGTTTATTTATTAAAAAAGGGTACATCGACAGACATCCAGCTTACAATTTTCACAAAAAGAAAATAATATTGGTTATTATTATGATTGCTGAACGTCCAATTATGGATGCACACAAAATTACAAGAGCTCATATTCAATCACACACGTAAGTTACACAAGTAAAAGTTACATAAATTAGAGAAAATTCGGTTATAAAAGTTAAGTAAAAAAAAGAAGAAGAAGAAATAGTAACATAAGTTAAGCAAAAAAACAAGTTATAGAAGTTACACAAGTTACATAAGTCGAAGTAAAAAAATAGGTACATAAGAAGTTATATGGCAACTTTTTTTTTTAAACTACAAGGTAAACTATGCTTTTTGGCGTGTGTGGTAATAACGCCACTGAAGATATTGTCTAACATATTATTTTTTCTGAAGTTAAGTACCTACATAATACACAATTATTGTGATCAGCTGTTTTCTATTTGATGTTTGCTGTATTTGACGGATGAGTCAAAGCGGAAATATTAATTCAATATAGGTATAGCGCAGATACATGATTGAATACGTACCTACCTATGTGCACCAACGAATAATACCTAATATAATTTTATTGAAGTAGCGATTTGACTACTCATATAGATTTGTCTCACATGTAAGATGCTTTCTGATTGGTCGGATAGTTTAAATTCGGGAGATATATTACTGTCGCATAAATATGAAGTAGGTTCATATGTATATATTAGGTATATATCCTAATCCTAGATTATTGTTTTGAGATACAAGCTCGTGTTGTGCTACTTTTCATAAGCTTATAATATACACCCGATCGCCTGTCTCCTGATTAATTTTGAAAATCGTTAAGTGTAAAACTCCGCTTCGTAACACAAGTTTACTTTTTAATTTGTCAATACTGACGGTGTTTAATGTGTAGAACTCCATTACACTAGTTATTTTTTAATCAAACAAAAATGATTGCGACAAGAATGAAAGCGTGGAAGACTTGGAATGTTTGGTTAAAATAGTATTCGATGGATGCATGCAAAATGGATTGAGAATGAATGCAACTAAATCTAAAGTGATGGTTATTATGGTGATTAATTCTCTCAATAGATGGCGTTACAACAAAAATAAATAAAAATAATTAGAATGTTGTTCATAATTTCACACATAGATGGCTGTAGTAAAAATTCGTTATTTTCAAGCGAAAAGAATTTCAGTATTACAATATATAGAACTTTCAAAATTGAATTGATAGGGATCTCATTAAAAAGGCATAATTGGTGAACGTTGCGCAAGCGCATAAAGTGATCACGTAAACCAGCCGATGACAGGTCGTAAGCCCTATAGGTGCCAAGATTTCCCGGTTCTCCTACAGTAAATATTCCAACTTCGTCTCTATTGAGATAATTAAAAATCTGTTAAAAAATATCTTTGACTCCCGACAGGGAAAAAAAATCCAATGTTTGCGCATATGCAATAATAAAAAATATTCGATTAAAGTGATGGTATTTGAGAAGAGCGAAAAACGAACAAAATGTAAGATACAAGTGGAGAATGTACAATTAGAACAAGTGGATGAATATTTATACTTAGGAAGCATGTTTCAGCGTGATGGAAGATTAGAAAAAGATATTGAAAGGAGAGTAACGGCAGGTAATAGAGTGAATGGTGCATTAAGACCGGTAATGGCTGACCCAATTATTTCGAGGCAAGCAAAGCTCGCGGTACACAATGGTATCGTCGCACCGACTCTAATGTATGCTAGTGAGACATGGACATGGCAGAAGACGCATGAAAGTAGAATTAACGCGGTTGAAAAGACGAATGTGTGGTAAAACGATGTATGATAGAATAAGAAATGAAGATATTAGACGAGAATGTACGATTTAAAGAAATATCGTTAGTAAGATGAAAATAAATGCCCTAAGGTGGTTCGGCCACATAGAAAGAATGAGTGATGACCGTCTGACAAAAAAAGTATAAAAGGCTGATAAAAGAGGAACGAAAAGTAGAGGTCGGCCAAGAAAAAGTTGGCACGATCACTTTTAAATGGGATTTTGAAAGATGGTGATGTTAGAAGTAAGAATAATAGAAGAGCGTGTATGAGACGATTTATGGACGTGAATGAAGCGAGGAATGTATGTCAAGAGAGAGGAGTCAGGCGTTCGGTTCTCTCTGCCTACCCCAAATAGGGAAATGGCGTTATGGTATAAACAAAAATGATTATGTTTCTACATATGTATTTCCTTCATAATAGGACGACCGTTTCAGCTGACTAGGCCCTTATCCACTGGTAAACATAGAGTAGTGTCTTTTTCTTATATACTAGAAATCGGTTTATTTTACAACTATACAAATTACTTTACAATACAAATTACAATTATGAAATATCCTAAACAGTTGTGGTGTGGCTAATGTTGGGAAATCACTTCTATGCAGGTGTTTTTAAAGTTGATAAGGGCCTAGTCAGCCGAAACGGTCGTCCTATTATATGGGAAATATATATGTAGAAACATAATCATTTTTGTTTGATTTAAAATACCTAGTACAATTTAACTTTATACGAGGGGTAAAAAAAGTAAGAAAGAATGTAAAATGTATTGAAATGTAAATGTATAATTTTTAATTTAATAAATAAATAAAATAAATTAAAAAATGAAACTTAATGATTATCATCATGAACAAAAAATACCAAGAATTAATATCCAAACGTTTTTAAAAATTAAATTCAATGCCAGGGTTTTATTTGCTGCTCATTTTTTTTTAATATTCCATACAATAAATCATTCCATAAAACATAAGATAAATATTTGAATTTGTATTTTTTTTTGGCGCCACGACGTAGGGTCAACCCGCCCCTTCGACAGGCCGGTGTGGTCCCTGGGCGTGGTACACCTTCAAAGTCAATAACACACGCTCGTTCTTTCGACACCTTTCAATGACGAACGAAGCATTTAATTATTATGTCATTGGTTCGAATCTGCAGAATTAAAACATAAAATTTTTACTATTGGCAAAAATAAAATAAAACTAGTAACTCTACAATTTTTTATCTCATAGCGGGACGATTGTTTGGCCTTTAGGAGGGATTAAATAAAAATATATAAAAAAAAACATCTTTTTTTTAAATTAAATGAATATGTCCTTGTTAAATAAGTACATATACATCTTCCTACGTTCCCTAAAATAAGCATAAATGCTTGTGCTATAAGTGAACGAAATTGGTCGAGGCAGGATTCGAACTCGCGACCACTGGATTACTAAATTACTGACCCATCTAATAAAATATCTAATAACCACAACCTATCTAATAACATTTATAAAATATTCATACAAAGGAATAAAATATTAGAAAAATACAATACCCCCTATTCAGTAACTATTGTAACTAAAATAGGAACGTTCTAAAATTGTAGATTTTAGATTTACGGCCTTATTTCAGCGTTATTAAATATCAAGTTGGACTAAATGGAATAGGAACGTACCTATATTGGCCGGAACGCTCTTAAAAAGTTACTGAACTAGACGTGTTTTGAATCATTATGAAATTTTTATAATTTTCATAATTATTCATAAAACGTCTGAATCAGTAATTTTTTAAGAACGTTCCGACCAACATAGGTACGTTCCTATTCCATTTAGTCCAAGTTGATATTTTATAACGCTGAAATAAGACCGTAAATCTAAAATCTACAATTTTAGAACGTTCCTATTTTAGTTACAATAGTTACTGAATAGGGGATAATGTTTAATAAAATAAGAGGCTAGCTTATTGGATTTATTAATCTAGAGGTCCCGAACTCGAATCTAACCTCGACCGATTTCGTTCACATATAGCAAAAGCATTTGTTTAATATATGGAATATTGAGGGTGCAGGTCATCTTTCAGGTGCAATTCTTTTTCAGCCCTGCTTCGTGCAGAAATGGACATAGACCTCCCCCTGAGACATCCATAGCGCCCTATCTTGGGTAGAACGCATCCATCAGCCTCCAGCCACTGGTCTTATTTGTAAAAAAAAAATCTTTATTTATTTATTTATTTATTTAAACACTTTATTGCACATTACTTAATAGCTAGTACAAATGGCGGACTTATTGCCTACTGGCAATTTCTTCCAGACAACCATCTGTGACAGTTATGAGACAAAATGGTACATGTACAAAAAAGAAAATATATATAAAACCATAAACATATTACATTTAAACACAATAAAGTAAGAAGAATATAAATATGTACATCAATGAAAATTAAACAAATCATAGATAAGACCTGTTACAACACTATGGGAGGGAAGGGAAAAAAAGGAGAGGAGATATGACTAACTACAAGAATAGGGAAATAAATGGGAAGTATGTAGGTTAAGAAATGGAAAGTATGAGCGCGCGTTTTAATCTAGTTTTGAAGGTACCTAACGTTGGTGCAGTTCTAATGTCAAGGGCCAAGTTGTTCCATAACCGGGCAGCATGGACAGTAAATGATGATGAATAGAAAGCCGTGGCATGTGATGGGATGGCGAGGGTTCTCTCTTCTCTAGATCGAAGCGGGAGTCCATGAGAGGCCAGAGGTTGAAATCCTTGTACCTACCTATATAATAAATTAATACATAAAATATCTTGCAAGACATCCATAATAAGCAGACATTGTCTTGCATTTTTTGCTAGTCAATTTTACTCTACAATACAGATTTTCGAGCGTTACAGACACGGGGAGATTGACTTTTTATTTATAGATAATTCGCTTGGCTTTGAGCAGTTTTTGCCAATAGTTGGTGTTTTATAAAATTACAATGATTTGATCACTTCACGGTATCAGATATAGTTTGCCATAAAGTTTAATATCCCTTGTACCCGTGAGGGTCGTAATGACCGACTTGCAGCATAAAACAAACACATATATTACACTCAATTGCAGTCCTTAACATACGAATGTCCGCGAGCCTGTCTACGTAGAAAGAGACGGTCTTATAGGATGCCGTCCAGTGCGACAAGGAGGAAACCTATGCTTGTTTGTACAATTTTGCAAGGTGATTCAAACTGTAATGGAGAAAATTGAGGTAAAGCAAGGGTTGTCAAACGACGGGTCGAGGGTCGTGAGTTTTATTTTAACCTTTGCTCTTAGAGATAGTGTAATTTTCCGCTTTGAAATATCGAAAACAAATTAAATTGTCGAAAACAAACTACCTAAGCTTAGTCTTATAAATATAAACAGAACAGAGCAATTACCTACATTTTTTTATTTTTGTTTAAGAGTACCTATTTTTACAATTTGAAATTGCATCATTACTACAAAACGAATCATTTAAAAAAAACTAACCTAGATAGTTTGGATATTAATATAGAAAAATATACCTTAACTTTTTAATTATGTTCTGTATATATTCTTGTAGAAAAATAATAAGTACACCTCGATTTTTGACATTTATCTTAAATTTATAAAAAACTATATAGGTATAGAATAATATTTTTTTATATAAATTAAAGAAGAACAAAATATCTAGGAAAATATGATGTGACGTTGTATTAATGCATCAGGTTATGTAAATGTCCAAAGAAAACTTTTATTTCGTAATGGCGCTGAATGGAAAATAAAGGTTTTTTAGGTTTATTTACTAAACCTGAAGCATTAATGCAACGTCACATCATATTTTTCTAGATATTTTTGTCTTCTTTAATTTAAAAAAAAATATATTACTCTACGCCTTATAGTTTATTAAAAATATATGATAAACGTTGAAAATCGGGGTATGCCATTATTTTTCTACAAAAATTTATACAGAACATTATCAAAATGTTAAGGTAGGTATATTATTCTTCATTAATATCCAAACTATCTAATTTTTTTTTTTTCAAAACGATTTGATTATAAATAATGATAAAATATCAAATTAAAAAATAGGTACGTTGGCAGCAGTCCCCTTAAGGAGGATTTTCTTCGTACAAAAGATCTCAACGCATGGTTTTATTTTATCCCAAATGGATATCTCTTCCAACCGACTCAAACAAAGTGATGCCTCATGAAAAGAAGGAAAGAATCGAAGGATGCTGAAGAACTGATCATAGCAAATAAATAGAAAGATAGAGAAAAAAAAGAGTTATTAATATTTTATCATTATTCATACCAACATGCGGCAGATGCCCGTAACGTGGGTTAACCAATGACTGGTGTGCTGATGTACATTAAAAAAAAAAACAAAACAAATTTGAAGCACGACACGCGCGTGTATCCCCACACACCTGTCAAGTCTCATCTAAAATGTAGTCAAAATTAAACAAATATGTAATTTTTTTCAATTGACAATAACATCTCAATAGAGACGAAGTTGGGATATTATAGAAGAACCAAGAACTCAGGCACCTACAGGGCTTACGACCTGTCATCGACTGGTTTACGTGATCACTTTATGCGCTTGCGCAACGTTTACCAATTATGCCTTCATTGAGTTGAAAGTTCTATATATTTGTGTAAACAATTCACCTGAATAATACGAAATTATACTATTGCCATCTATGAGGTAACGAAGAAACCTTTTTTGTAACGCCATCTATTGAGAAATAAGTTTATTTGTAAACAATGAAAGCAATAGTCCTTATAAATGAGGTGACGATGAAAAAATATATATTCGATTTAAATATGTAAATTTTACGTAGGTTCAATAATTGATTGTTATAAAAACAAGCATATATTTGTAACATCTCTCGAATATAACGAGTAGGTAGTAATAATTTTTTTTTCTTTTTATTTCGAAATAATTATAGTTTGCGCGAAATAAATCAAGTATGTAATCCCCTATCGAAAGTAAGTACAGTCCAGTCGATTGCAGTCAAGTCCAGTCCAGTCCAGTACGGTAAGTCTCTTGTTATAGATACTGTATAGACAGCTAACGGAGCAATAACTCTTTTCAACATCTCAATTAATATCAGATACTCGGGCTATGTTTAATACCTACCTACGTGAATCAAATTAGCTTCTTCGGTGGTCGGAGAAATGTATGGGCGGGGCATGGACCAATCATTTTTTTATCAGATTATTCTCGCTGCATCAACTAAAAAAGATACGGAAGGTGTCCAATTCCATACTCGCGTTGCAATAAAAATAATTATTTACTATCTGTTAACGCCGAATTCACGATTGCAACTCGGGCTAAAGCGCACATTACACGGACGAGGTTTTCAACGCGGTGGAAAAAAAAATAGAACGTTTTCTATTACCCGTTCAAATTTTTTTTTTTATTTATTAATTTCCATAGTACAATATAAAATATTGTTCATGAAATATATAAATGGAATTTATTACCTCACTAGGCAAAGCCTGTTCTGAGGTAATACTAGGCAATAAGTAAGCATAAATTTCAGCTACGTGAATTCTTAACATCTAAGGCACAAAAAAATATAAAAAATACAAATAATAAAGTACAAAAGTACACATTTTAAGTCATAAAAAAATATAAAAAAGTACATATAAAATACAATTGTAGGTACATGAAAAAAATTATTAGGTGTCTTTGTGTTTTTGTTAATGTGAGGGTGTGTTTACGTGTGTGGATATGTGTAAAAGGGTGTATGAAAAAGATTTTGATTGTAAATTATATTAAAATTATCTTAGGACAAACGTCAAGTCTCTCTCTGACTCTTCCCTCCCTCTCCGAATCAACCAATCAGTAACCAGCTTTCCAAAATTATGCCCACTCGGCTGTACTAAGTCCAAGATATCTTATATATACTTACTTACTTTACTTACTTAGGTATATATACTTACTCGTTCACAGTTCATGCAGCTCGGATGTGGAATATATCCAGCAGCCGGAGAGTATCAGAGATGCCACTAATTTGTTAGCATTCAAAAAGCGTCTCAAGTCACACTTTCTATCCACATAAACACAAATTCACGCCTTTTTCCCTTTATCCTTCTTCCTTTCTCCTCTCCTATCCTCCGTCCAATAAGCATAGTGTATCTATCTGATGTATTTCTTTCATTCATATATTTCTTCTTATATATACATATATGTTTATGTTTTTATATTTATTTTGTATTTTTAATTTATGATTTTTTTTAATTGTATTCTTGTTTTCCTGTAACTGATTGTATTTACCATTGTAGTTGACTGGTAGAAATTGCCTGCGGGCAATAAGTCCGCCACGTTGTTTAAATCAATAAAAGTCTTTAATTATTATTATTATTAATTAATTAAAATTCATTGAATATGTTATTTTAAAAAATTATGTTGCAAAAATTTTTGTTGTAGGTATCTAACTATTAGTTTTTTTAATATATTTTCTGTTCATTTTTATGAACTTTGTTTTTCTTTCTATATTGTTGTTCTTGTTATTGTATTGTTATTTTATAAAATAATTTAAGAATATCATTATTTTGGCTAGCACTGGATAATATATAATATATTTATCAGGGGAGCAAGTCTGGTCGAACCAGCGAAATCAAAACCCTTGTGACTACCCATATCATGGATATAATTATCAAATGGAGTTCTATGATATCTAAACATATTATAGAACACCATATGATAATAATATCCATGATATGGGTAATCACTAGGGTTTTGATTTCGCCGGTCGGACCAGACTTGCCCCCCAGGAATATTGTTAAGTGACCCGTCTCAAAACAGGTTTTTCTTAGTGAGGCGCGGAATGAAAAATATGATATCCTATGCCCAGTATTGCCATAATGTAGATCACAATATACATAATATTTATTAATATAACTTATTTTTTTCAAAATATAAACAATAATTTGGGAATGGATTCAAACGACTTACCACTCTGCCACGGCGTCGGTTTTAAATTGTTTTTATTTGTATCATTTGTAAAATATATAATTATTTTTTTAGTTACTCTCCGTTACTTTCAATGTGACGTACAGTAAATAAAAGTATGATAACTTACCTATGTACAATTGAACAAATATTGTAAATAATAATGGCAGGTCGTATGATTTAGGTTAATTGGTAATTACATTACGTACGAAACGTTTTGATAAATTACCAAGTTACTTTATCATACTTCACCTACCTATCTATTAAAAATCATATTTTATTCTTTAAAAAAAATGAGCGCTATTATATTGGATGAACTATACCAACGTATAATCGGTTGTGTTCAGATACAACGCTCGACGTAGGGCGTCGGATGTACCTGAAGTTGCAGATTATGGCGTTTTTCACACCAATCTCACTGAACGCTTTCGAGTGGCGTTTCAATATGAACGCAGCGTCGGGCGTTTTAAATGTCGAATGTCATTTTTCATACATGTCCCTTTTAGCTTATATTTTCATCGAAAGAAAACAATCGGGCAGTGGTGTCAATAATGATTTCTGACCTTTTATTGTAAATTTTTGAATGATATTTTTATAAATTAACCTGTTTGTGAATGCATATAATATTGTCATCATAATTAATGTCAACTAACATAATAGATACAACAGAAACCAATAGAAGTCGTCGTTTCACAGATAAAATAGAAATCAACAGATACTACTACTGTCAGGGCGTTTTTACCCGACAATTTTACCGAGGGTTTAGTGCGTATAATCGACGTCCAATCTGAACGCCACAGAGTGTCTTTCGAGCGTCATTTTCCAGTCATTATTATGAATGGCTTAGAGCGTCACTAAGTGCACTCGGCGTTCATTGTGAACGCAGCCCTGGACATGAACAATATATTTTTATCTTTTAAAATAAATGTATTCATTTCACACACATGAATCTCTATGAAGAGATTTTTCTATATTAGGTAGGTACTACTACCACTTTCTCCATATGCGAGATATAAAATCGGTTCTTTTAATTAAAAAAAAAATAGCATGAGGCGCACTAAATCGTTAAATTTCAACATGTTTGAAATGTTATCAGAAATTCAGGTATACGTACATAATATAAACGAAGATAAATAGTATAAAAATCAATTTTTTTACAGCAAGTAGGTACTTCTCGAATAAGTACTGTCCCTATAAAGTTTAATATAGTAAAGTTTAAAGTTTAGGTTAATTTATGAATTTTTTAAAGGATATTAAAAGTTTCCACGCATTTTTTAATGTTTTATTAAAAAGCAATACATAAATAATATTATACACTTTGTATCAATACGAAAGTGTTGCGTATTAGGCTATTTGCATTCATTTGAGCATAGATTAAGTACTGAGATAAACGCGATCGGCGAATACATCAAATTTGACATGTCAATTTTGTCTATGATTTATGTATAAATACTATTAAGAGGAAAGCAATATGTCACAACGGTAGCCATGGGTGTGTTCGCGTTGAAATCAATTTGGAATATTGTCAATGTTTTTTAACTGTGGTTTGTGTGGACACGATATAGCTTACAAATATGGGAAATCTTAGTTATTCGAATATCGAATCGCAAATTACTTTAAAGTTTTATCTGCTAATTTGAACGCAAACTAATATGAATTTCTAGGGTAGGCAGAGAGAACCGAAAACCAAGCTCCTCTCTCTTGATATATCTGCATACATTTCTCGCTTAATTCACGTCCATGGATCATCTGATACACGCTCTTTTATTATTCTTACTTCTGACGTATTCATCTTTCGAAATTCTAACATTTCTTTAGCCGAACTGTACTTTCGTTCTTATCCATAATGTACTTTTTTGTCAGACGGTCATCACTCATACTTTCTATGAGGCCAAACCTCCTTAAGGCATTTATTTTAATCTTATTAACTATATTATCTCTTTCAATCATACATTCTCGTCTAATATCCTCAATTGTTATTCTATCACACATAGTTTTATCATACCTACATTCGTTTTAGCGACCTCATTTCAACCGCTTTAATTCTACTTACATGCGTCTTCTGTCATATCCATGTCTCACTACTATAAATTAGATTATATAGCAAACAAGTTAGGTTATAAAATATAATTATGCAGGTACTCGAAAAATCTTTAAAAATATACAAAAAAATCCTTTTTACTATCGAAAACAAATGAAAATATCGAAAGTTTGTAGATATTTAAAACATACATAGGTATTTTACTTTTTATGTTTTATAAAAAAATAATAAAATAAAATACATCTAACTATAAAATAGTACTTAATGCATTAAAAATTTACAATATTTTAATCTTGTTTATTTTTTGTCGACCGTCGTGGCTCAGTTGGTTGGGTATCTCACGCTGATTCAAGGGTCCCGGTTTCGATTCCCGGTGGAGACACAGTTTTTAATCGTATTTGCAGTCTGGATTTGTGAGACGAAAAATATCGTAAGTCTCCAGAATGTGGCAACTTGTTATTGGGTGCGTGTTGAATTAATATTTGATAAAGTACATGTTAGTTGTCCGAAAAGAAATATTAAATAAATAAATAAATAAGTCTTTCTAGATAATATACCTACATTGTACCTACATCCTAATGCCTTCCCTAAATTAAGCACAAATGCTTGTGTAATAGGTGGATGAAATAGGCTATGGCGTAATTCGAGCACTCGAAAATAATCCAAATTCCTTTGAAAAATATTAAAATACTAATCAGCCCTCCCTAGACAACATGCCATTTAGCTCATGAAAAGATTACTAAATGTATGGAAGTGACAGTTGTCACGTGACAGACTGTCACTTTCATTCATTTAGTTATCTTTTCTTGTTTCTTTTCTTGAGCTAAATGACACGTTGTCTAGGGGGGCTGTACCTACCTATTAAATTACGAACAAATTTTTGACAAAATATTCGAATGATGAATTCGAAAATGAACGAACCATTCTAACATCGAATATTTGAATTGGAAACTCTAGTGGACACGTGTCTTCAACAGTTCTATGTTGGTGTAGGTACAATAGTAATTGCCAGATCTGATGGGCCTGGGGTGACTGAATTTAAATCAATAATCCAGTTTTTCGATGTTTAGTCGTTAACAATATATCAGATTAATAACAGATAGTCTGTTGTGAAATAGATACCTGTCTTCCTGGGCGAGTTTTGAAGTAATTTGATGTTTGGCAACATGTAATAATTCATCGCTGATATTTTGTAACAATAATAATGAAGGTATGTGGGTAGTTAAATGTTCATTCATAAAAAATGGCGTAAAAAATATTGGGTTGGAGAATGAAACCAATTATAGAAGACCAAATAGAATATTACAAATTTTTTGATACAGCACGTAAGTTGAGATGCAACAATACATTGAAGTCTGTTGAAAATTAAAAGATTTTAACATTTCTTGAAAAGAATTTCCAAACAATAACTAAAAGAATCACTGCCTACCCCATGAGTGACATGGCGTGATGGTATGTATTAATGTATTTATATTATCTTTCATGCAATAATACGCAAAAAATTCGCACATTGATGAGTTTCATGGTTTCTCATGATTCCCACCGTCAAAACTCTTGGCTTAGTTAAGATGGAACCACCTCAGAAGTAATCTCTTTACAATTCAAAATGAATCATAGAAATCGGATGACGCGGTAAAGAGTTATTAATAATTGCAGACGCCTTTGCAAATTGAAGAGTTTGTTTTTTTCTCGTGAGTTCCATCATCAGAACTCGATGAATTTCATATGTATGATCATCTCTGAAGCACTCTCTTCCTATTTAAAAAGAAATTATTAAAATATGACGATGCTGTAAAGAGTTCTTATCGCTGAAGTGCGAATTGAAGTTTTAATGAATTTCTCATGGATCCCATGATCAGATCTTGACCAAATTGAAATGGGACCAATCAGAAGAGACCCCCTTTATAATGAATAAAGAATCATCTAAATCAGTCGACGAAGACGAAGTTGGACTATTATAGAAGAACCAGTAACTCAAGGCACCTACAGGACTCACGACCTGTCATCGGCTGGTTTACGTGATCACTTTATAATTTATAAGGACTGTTGCTTTCATTGTTTACCAATTTCTCAACAAAATCCAAGGTTTGCGTATATGTATGCAACTAAAAAAATATTCGATAAAGAAATTAATATTTGACTACGCTGATGAAACGCACCTACACGTTAATAATGAAATATTTCGTAGATAACAAAACGTACAATTATCTCATTGGCAGAATTAAAACATTCGCTAGTTCAAAACTAATTATACGAGTCTGTCTGTCCACTGGTCAATCACATTAACCAGGTGTGATGTGTTTGGTTTAAGTAGTTGGTATCAACTAAAATATTATGTAATAATAATAAAGTATTTACACATTTCAACGTTGGTATTGATTATTATGTTATGATTTATAGTGTTGGTAATAATATTATATAGACTGGCCCCCGGGCGATATAACAAGAAGTTCATTATGGTAGCAACATTGACTAAATAAATATAAAGGTGTACCTACCTACCTAAATATATTGATATATTACGTTAGCCGGTAGAATTATAAACGCTCTAATATTATTGTTTTATTAAACATTTTAGAAATCAACTATGTTCATTCATATTTACAAACCAATTTTGTTTAATATACTCTAATTTACTCTGTTTAAACCACGCAATAACATTTTATATATAGAACGTTATACGAGGACAAAACACTACGAAAAATGGTACAGTTCTAACAAATTCTTACAATATCATGATGTAAATGACATGATGCTTCTGCACAACTTATAAATAATAATATCAACTGCCCCTCAATACTCAATATCATCTCATTTAATATTCCTACTCGCAGAACTAGACATACACATTTATTCCACCTTCCAATTCATCGCACCAATTACGCACAAAACATGACAATTCATAGAATGTGCGATACATACAATAACAGATTTCAAGAGTTTGACATCTTCCACCTCAGTTCCACAACATTCAAACACTCTATACAAAAGAAGATCAATAACCGCTTATTATAGGAAAACTTGACGGTATTAAATTCTCTTTTTTCTTTTTAGTTGAATATTATGTTTTGAATCATTGTAAACTTGAAATGTTGCTCTTACCTACATACCAACCTATGATCATATTTTTTTTGATTTTTTGCAAACTTGTATTATTTTATATTAATCATAACGACAAAATGTAATAGGCCTTAATACTTGATGTTACTATTGTATTGTACTATGTCTTAACGCTGTTTTTTTTGTCTAAATTTAACCTAAATAAATAAATAAATATCACCTAGAGAGAACACATACGACAGAATACATTAAGTGAGAATGAGAAAATACAATATTATGTATACAGACACATTTTATCTTTTACTCTATTGAAATTACATGATGATTATCTCTCACATCAAATGACTGTTAAAGAGACGAATGCAACAACAGATTTCCTCTGCACACCTATAACCGATCATGACGTATGCTGTGGAAATGCGACCAGACACTGTACGAACCAAGGGGCTCTTAAGGACAACGGAGATGAAGGTCCTAAGGTCAATCACTGGTAAAACTCTCCGAGATCGTGTCCGCAATGTTCAAATAAGGAAAACATGTGGAATAGAGGACATCGTTCGATGGAGTAGATCCAGAAGAAGGCATCGGAGGGACCACGTAGCCAGGATGGACAGTGATAGACTTGCATATATAGCGGTGAATAAAATTCCTTCTGGCCGCCGTCTACCAAGAGATGGAAGGATAGCTGGACTTCATCATCCCAGGAGGCATAATTTCTGAAGAACAGACCAACTAGGTCTACTAAACGAATGAGAAGATCTACAAGCGAATATGACTTGACTATTCTCTCGTTTACCCAAAAAAAATAACAGTTGAAATATCCATAGGTATAAATATATTAGTTGTCGAATAAAAATGCCGCATGAAATGATATATCTGGTCTTACCTTTGCAGTTCTAGTGTTAATTTTTACATGCCATCATCATACGAGCTGGCATTTTGACTAGGACAATCCGTACGAACACTTCAACGTCTTGCGTATAGCTAAAGTACCTACCTAAAAAATGAAGTGAGGTATGCGCCTTAGGTACTTTTTGTTTACCGAATTTAAAGACTATACCAACGAATCTATTATTTTTTATATATCATTGGTTTAAACTACTAATGAGGTATTGTTATATTCCGAAGCTGTCGCTTCTTCCGCATTAATAACTCAGTTATCATCCGCGCTGAGAAAGAACTGGTCGTTTTGAAACCGGAAATTTCTAAATGTTCATTCATTCATACCATCACGGCATATCCACAGTGTGGGGTAACCAGTGACAGGTGTACGGGTGTACATTACCTTATAAAAAGAAGCACGACACACGCGTGTAGGTACACTTACATACCAGTCTCGTCTAGTGGTGAACCTCATTGGCATAAATAATGCAATATTTATATTGACGAAATGGCATAGTCGTTTATTTTCATTTCCCAAAGCGGTATTTTTCTATACTCTGCTTTTTTTAAAAAATATGTCCTTGTTAAACAAGTACATATGCATCTTCCTACGTTCCCTAAAATGAGCACAAATGCTTGCGCTATAGGTGAACGAAATCGGTCGAGGCAGGATTCGAACTCGCGACCACTGGATCACTAACCTCTGCCATCGACCCATCGAATTATATTTTACTTTGAAAAAAAAAAATACTTTTATCAATCATAATAAAACCATAGGTAGGTACCTTAAATCTTCATTTTTTAGTCTTTTATATATGATGAAATCAATGAATTAGTGTCAATAAGTCTAAACTGTAAATAAATATAATCTAATTAGACGATATAAATCGCAATTTGATATAGAATAGTTTGATATACATATCTCTTTAGTAAAAAATGCGTTTTAATTAAAAATTAATTTGATTCTTAGAACAATTGAGTGTCAATAGAGGCAAGCTTTCTGAGAAACTATAGGTTTGTTTAATAGGGCCAGTATAATTTTAATTAAAATTCTTCCTTTTCTAATATTTCTATGAAACGTTACTATGTACGTATTACCTATAGATACTTATATGTAGGTATTTCAATTTGTATCTGTTTTGCAATATGTTTATTGCGAAACCCTATATGCTCGTATGTGGTTGACTTATATATAATGTACCTATGTATGTTTGAATGCAGTCATGAAATAGTATTTATATTGCAAAATATATATTATTTAGTGTCATATTTGTGTATCGAATTTTGTTAAAGATGGTGGCAAAAATATCCGTTGAATCCAGATGATGTTATTTATAAATTTTAATAATAATAAGACAATTAATAAATAAGAGACATTTAATAAATGAGAATTTTAATGAATAAGAGAATTTTAATAAATAAGAGAATTTTAAGAAATTAGAGAATCTTAATAAATAAAACAATTTTAATAAATAAGAGAATTTTAATAAATAAGACAATTTTAAGAATTTTCAAGAAATTAGAGAATTTTAAGAAATTAGAGAATTTTACTAAATTAGAGAATTTTAAGAAATTAGAGAATTTCAATAAATAAAACTATTTTTATAAATAAGAGAATTTTAATAAATAAGAGAATTTTAAGAAATTAGAGAATTGTAATAAATTAGAGAATTTTAATAAATAAGAGAATTTTAATAAATTAGAGAATATTAAGTAATTAGAGAATTTTAATAAATAAAACAATTTTAATAAGTAAGAGAATTTGTCATACATCCATACAAACATGCCATGTTCTTATTATTTGGGTAGGTGGAGAGAATCGTACTCACACTTCCTTATTTTCATAGGTATAGGCACTGAAAAAAATATTATTCCAACCGAACTGGCTACCAGCGTTTTAGCCTAATCTTTGTTATCAGTAATAAATGCTAATCTATTTATGACTATTGTTTGGCTGTGTGGACAAAACCAAATGTTTTGTAGTCACTATAGATTGGTTAATTAAAAAAAAATCAGTTAACTTTTTCTACTTTCACAATATTTTGTCATGGTCGTGCCAACGTTTTTTGGCGTCTTTTTCTATATTAATTTTTAATCTGTTGTTTTTTTTATTTAAGTTTTATTTCCAAATGGGTAAACCACCGCTGTATGAATGGATTCATTCATTGGATTTTTTTCCCTGTCGAGAGTCAATAATATTTTAATGAAAGATTTTTAATATCTCAATTGAGACGAAGTTGGAGTATTAAAGATGAGCCGGGAAATTAAGGTACCTACAGGGCTTACGACTTGTCATCGGATGGTTTACTTGATCACATTGTCACCTCATACATAAGGACTGTTGCTTTCATTGTTTAAAACTTTATCGATTATAGACTTAAGTATCCATTCTATTGTTTTCAAATTTTCCAAAGTTGTATATATAAAATACTCGCTTATCATTTTTTTAACAGTCAAATATTTCAAAGTAACCTCAAGGTCTAGAAAATTAAATTTTAATATTTTTATTTTAAAATAGCTAAAAAGGCACATCACTTTCATAAAATGGCATTGAAGAATTATCAATTATTTACAATAAAATATTTACTTATATTTTTTATTTCATGTAAATGCTGAAAATTTTCCATACTAAATTTGAATACTTTTTGGAATGACTTAGGTAGTGAGGAGTATAGCTTTGGCCACATCCCACTCGTTTTATCATAGATCACGTACAATCACTTAAAAAATAAATGAATTATGGTCGAATTTTGAATTAAATATACCTACCTACATTATTTTAAATCTAAAAATATCGTCTATATTCAAATATACAATTATGTCGTTATTGAAATCCACCGGTATCATTTTTGATTTTGCTAGATTTGGGCGTAACGATTTATTATATTAATATGTATAAACGCAATGTCTTTATTATAAATATCTTTTTCATAATTTATTTTGATTACTATAATATCTTAATCCGCTGCGCAATATATAACTACGCAAGTACATAATGTATAAAGTTGATTCGTCTATGTACATAATTTGAACTAGTTTGTCAATCATTATTATTATTTAATACAATATGTAAGATCAGATTTACAGGTCAATGCATGCACATTATTTTTTATGTACTTGATTTGTTGTTACATTAAAGAGATTTGACTATGGCATCTATTACTATGTAATAGCGAAGAGTTTATATTTTGCAATTTATAATCGAATTTAATGAAATCGAATTATTTACCAACAAGCATTTTGTAGATATCACAATAATATTAATACTCTGTTTTACAGAGACGATTTTGTGTGTATGGCATATAATAATAATTTACTTACGGTTCAAAATATTTTGTTTTATTCATAAGCGTATAGGTAAAATCACCTACATATTTCAATGATTCTTCATTCCTCTTTTATAGACCGATCGTTTCGCCTTGTACCTACATACGTTCTTTTCAATTGATATTTTATTAAGTTTTATGAACCAGTCATCCTATTTAAAGTTGTAGATATACAAATCGTAGAATAATATAAGCTAATTTGAACTAACCCATAAATTAAGTTCTACTATCTAAACGCTGTAACCTGAATAAGAGGTCCCGAGTTCGATTCCCTCTGGAGACAAAGTTTTTAATTGTATTTTCAGTCTGGATCTGCGAGACGATAAATATCATAAGTCTCCAAAACGTGGCAACTTGTTATCGGTTAATAAACGTTTAAATATAGGTTTATACCCTACCTGTTAGATGCCCGAGAGGCAGTGAAAAATATCTTCTTTTTTTAAATAATATGTCCTTGTTAAACAAGTACATATACATCTTCCTACATTCCCTAAATTAAGCATAAATGCTTGTGCTATAGGTGAACGAAATCGGTCGAGGAAGGATTCGACCACTGGATTACTAGCCCAGCACGCTAACCGCTCTGCCATCGACCCATCTAATCCATCTTATTAAATAATAAATGACCTCTAGTTCGACCCTGTCACTTTTAGTACATGTACAGTGACGAACTACAAAACGTTGTGGTCGCACGGTGGTGTCTGCATTGTACCTACTAGCTAAAGGTGTCATGTTCGATACAAACATAATGAAAAAAATATTGATTTACAACTTATAAGTAAGCCACTATCATCTATCTACCTAATAGTTAATTGTAACTACCTACATAATATGATACGTTGGAGGCAGAGCGAAAATAATTTCCCCAGTACCCTAAAAAGATAAGTCTTTAAAACATGGAACAGTTTGTATGTACATCTTTATTCTATTGCGTGAGTTTTTTGAATTTCGAATTTGATTAAAACACTTATTGTATAATGGGTTTTAGTGAAACCTTTTTTTATTTTTTTATTGTAGGTAGGTACGTAACTAAAAAACTACAAGACCTATGAAGTAGATTTTGACTTCAATTAAAAGAGAATATGAAAATCTACCGATTGAGATTTTTATTATTATAATATTTTAATAACTATTCTTGCTATTGAAAAAAAAACGGAATATTTTTATTATTGCATATGCGCAAACATTGGATTTAGTTAAAATTAGTAAAAATTCCTTATTTTCAAGCGAAAATAATTTCAGTATTACAATATGTATATAGAACTTTCAAAATTGAATTGATAGGGATCTCATTAAAAAAAGGCATTATTGGTGAACGTTGCGCAAGCGCATAAAGTGATCACGTAAACCAGCCGATGACAGGTCGTAAGCCCTGACCCTATCATAATAGAAGGGGTGTAGGGAGACCACAGAGGAGATGGACTGATGACATTGTCGAACTGGTGGGACAAGGGTGGAAACAGAGCGCCCAGGACAGAGAGAAGTGGAAAACTCAGGATGAGGCCTTTATCCAGCAGTGGAGTGAAAGGGGCTGAAAGAAGAAGAGGAAGAAGCCCTGTAGGTGCCTTGATTTCCCGGTTATCCTACAGTAAATATTCCAACTTCGTCTCTATTGAGATAATTAAAAATCTGTTGAAAAAAAAACCTCTACATTTTACCTTTTTGGCACGATAAAATATTATATATCACATATCAGATGAAATACAATATTTTTTCGTGTTTCATACTTTAGAAAGTATTTTAGTGTGCATTTTTGCGTACATCCGTATACCCAAGGTATACAAGGGCCTTAATTATGACACCATATAATTTATTTAGACTCTTAAAAGCTATATCTATATTATTGTCGTCACACAATTCAGAATAAAATCCCTTAAAAAAAATTATAATAATTTTATGTGCTTAAAAAGTGCATAAATCAATGTGAATGTTTATTTTATATCAGGTTTGTTCTTTGAATGCAAATAATCAATACAATTTGGGTTTCCGATAATTTGAATCAAGTATAAACCCTTTTTAACGCACGCGAAAGATACCCTTACTAACACGTAACTTTATAGTACATTAGGCGGTTTTAATATAATATCATGTTTTCAGTCAATAGATTTAGTGTTATATTGCCTCTTAATATAATATATTGTGTGAGATATAATACGATTAATTTTCGGCCACCTCGGAACAGGCTCAGTGAGGTATTTTATACCAAATAAAATAATGTAAGTGTGTAAATGTTTATTTTTATTTATTTTTTTATCCGAAATACGACATAAGCCATTTACTTGTTACAATACTAATAATTATTTCCAAATAAATATAAAAATATTGAAACAAACAATAATATGTATAGACGAAGATAAAAATATAGAAACATAAAAATATAGATTCAGATAAAAACTTTGATTCAGATAAAAATAGACAGAAAAGAATTAGAGAATTAGAATAGTTACAAGTTACAATAAACAAATCCGCCTCTATTGGTGGCTGTGTCTTATTAAAAAAAAAATAGTTACAATAATTAGAATATTTTTTTATAATATATTTTGGTTCCTTTTAATAAAAAAATAAATTAAAAATATTAATCTGACTTTTATTGTATTATTTCGGTTTGTATGTAGTTATGGATTTTTATTTTTAAATATTTAACGTGTCCTTGTAGCAATTACATATACATCCTCATTTTGAGCGAAATGAAATCGGCCTTCTGATCTTCGCGATTCATTTGAAATGAATCCCGAGAAATCTGTTTGAGATAGTTATCAAAGTTGTGATGTATGGGTGAGATGGAAGCTAGCTAGCTAGGTAGGCACTCGACGCATTACTAAAATTTTGCATATTTTCTCGAGTTTGTTGTTTTACATCAGCCTCCTAAACAGACATCATTCAACGACCGGTTTACGCCGCCTTTAAAACCAGTGGACTTTTTATACTTGACCCTTAAACCTATCTTTTTAATCTACTTCTAAAAGGACTAAAGCATATACTAAATGCGACTACAAGCTTTGGTTAGTGAAATTATCCTATTTCATCCTTACAGTTCATTTTCCAGTTTCCTCACCATATCCCAAACCTGATCAATGTTCTCTTCATGGAATAATATGAAAAATGTTTATATAATTTAGTGAAGCATTATAATTGGCTTGTTTCTTTGTTCAATATGTAACTTTATTGAGATGTATTTTGTTAAAATGCTGTTTGGTTTCCGAATAAAATTTATTTATTCATTTATTTATTTATTTTCTCTCAGAAAGCTACAGCTATAATTTATTTATTTTACATTACATTTATTGTATAAAAGTTGAGCCGAAATTGCTTTCTTCAATTTAAATTAATGATTATACAGTAATTGATTACGCAGTTGAAAAAATACAAGATAAAACAAAATAGAAAATTTAATAAGATAGATAAAAAAAAACTAAAAGGAGCGGTAAGGTCGTCGCCTCACATGCTTGAGGTCGACGGTTCGAATCCGGGCGAGGCACGCACCTCTGGATTTTTAAAAATCTATGTGCGTATTTATATCACCAACTATGTGTAGCCATGATCCAATTTGTCTGGTTACGAAGGTCAGATGGCAGTCGCTTCAATGTAATAACCAGACTCGCCAATTCCAGGATCATGGTCAAAGCGTACCCCGATAGAAACGGGACAAAAGCGCTAAGGGGAAAGAAGAAAGAAGATAAAAAAAACTAGGGATATGCACATATACAGTTAACGAGTATGTTTCAGGATGAGGAGGAGGGATCTTTAGTGAATGAGGAGGGGATTATTGGATTGTGTATTAGAGTTTAAGAACATCTTTATCTGTTTTTGGTAATGCTGTAAAGTGTCATGAAAAATATAATGTATGTTTGAAATGTCTATTATAATCTCGCTGAATTCTAAACATGGGTGAAAAGTATCTGTAATTAGTGTGGCATTCTGGTATGTGGAATAAATTTTGTGAGCGGGTATGTCTATTCGGTGCATGGAGTTATACAGTTTTGAGTATATCAGGGGAATCTATCAAGTTATTGCAAATTTTGTGTAGGTAGTAATATCTGGTCAAAGTAAAGTCTCCTGTCCTGCAATCTATTCATGTTGAAAATTTGGTTTGAACTATCATAATTACTGTGTTCAACATATATGCGTATCTCTAACTCTAAGGCTGGGTTGTTACAACAAAAGTATCAGTAAAAGTATAGTTAAATAATTTGATTTCATAAAATTGTTCAAAATTGTGTTCTTTGACGGCATTAAATTTCAATGAAACAACCAAAAGTAAGTGTTTCAAGAAGGTAATAAAAATAAAATCAGCATCGAGTTTCCAAGTCCACTGTGTTTTAACATTTGACGTAAAAACGAGTTTTGTTCGGTGTCAATTTAAATACGCATTTGACAGTTCAACGAGTTGTTTGATTTCGTCTGTAGATGCCGCCTGTGTAGATGTCGTTAATCGACCAAAATTATATTGTTAATTATTATAAATAATTAAAATGGCCGCCGTCGCTCGGCAATAGTGATTTGTTGTGTAATTTTGTTTGTGGAGACATTCTTTATTTTGTCGTTCGTTTCCTGATGAACTTTTCGAAAATAAAAATGTCGTTAGACATGCATCTTCTGATCAAAATACCATAACGTTATTTATTCAGATAATTAAGAAAAGATTGTATTAATATTTTCTTTTGACGCAAACAAGAAATTTGTTAACGGAGATATTCGAAAAGATAAATATTAGTTTATTTATAGGATTTATTTTTAATATTCATACATATAGGTTGAAGTTGTGAAATGTGAAATATTTCATAGATTCGTCGACACAAACTTGTATAGAGAAGAGTTTAGTGTTTGCCACAACCCACTAGTAAAATATAAACAAATATTTACCCTTTTATATTTCATATAAATATTTTTTTTTATTTCATGTATTTGCAGCCATGTTTACTTAATTGGTATTACCTAGGTATAGATAGGTGCCGTTCGGGGTTAGCAGAGAAAACCTATCGCCATACATTCCCTAATTTTCGCCTCGTCTACGTCCATACATCGTATCATCTTAAAGAATTTCATTTAGACATGTGGTCTAAATGAAATTCCTTAGCCAATATTTTCTTGGTCAACTCTTACTGTTTTATCGACCTGTGCAAGTGAAGAGTCTATTGCCAAATGTCAATTTCTTCCAAATAACACATCAGAAAAGCCAGAATATCCTGAGAAATAATTTTATATTTATTCCTCATCTGCTGGCGATCGAACCCTTGACTGCGGTACAGAATGCAAACGGCTTACTAACTATGCCACTGGCATATAAGTACCTACCTACTAAGGTCGAAAAAAGTATTTTCCTTATTCATAAGTAGGTACCTACTACAAAATATCGGCATCACAGCATTTCTCACAATGCGGGGTAACCTGCGACAGGTGTGCGGGTGTAGATTTACTTGTGTGTATCATCACACACCAGTCACGTCTCACCTAGAAAGGCACTACATTCAGAACGAATGGTGAACCTCATTTCTGAATTATGTAAAACTAGTAGGTAACGAAAAAACACTGGTATCGTTTCATCCCTACCGACATTCTGACATATTATTATGTCATGTCGAAAGCAATGTTGGCAGTATTCAAAATGGATACCTATTCCACAGAATATTACGCTTAAAATTTATTCTGAATTTTTGAAATTCCTTTTTAAACAGTAATACCTATTGTCAATGTATGCAGAAAATACATTTTAAACGATAATTTTGTACCTACTTTTTCGCATAAATTTATTTTTTATTTTAAAGAAAAATTTCGAACGCGAAAATTGATTAAGGAAAAATTATTTCACTGGCAATTCGTTGAAGGACGAAAAAACATGGCGTACAGTAATTATATTATAGATAATTATTTTGCCCGATGTGTTTTCGATTATCCACCTCTCACGGGACACACGAAAACGAAAATATTAGAAAATAAAGAAAGCACTATTCTTAGCCGGTGCCAATCAAAAATTTGGACTGTCCGATTTACAAGTGCGGCCCTGACAATATAATAATATTGTTATATGTTTTGAAAGCTGCCAAAGGACATGGTTTCGGTGTATCAAAAAGAATACACACGGGAGCAAAATCAATAATTCTCTCACAGATAAGAGTAGTATTGTAATTAATTGAACCGAACCCAATACAACATAAGCTTTCGTATTCAAAGTACCGAGTTTTATACTAATATTATTATTAGCTATAGCATTCTGTATATATAGATATGTTGCTGGCAATGTCCTTAATTATGGCGCAATACTCGATAAGTAAGAACTATTGATTAACATTGGCCCGAGATTTCAGTTGGCCCTTAAATCGTTGGATTTAGTAATCCAAGTTAAAAGTTTAGGGAAGATTAAATTTCATTCGCGTATTTCAGTGCAAAATGAAACGTCAGTTACGTAATCTTCAACTATAGATATATTTTACGTTTTCTATGGTTATTGTCTATAACGCATCTGTCAAATTCAAGTCAAATTGTAATAACCTTAAATGATACGTGACGCGAAGCTGTGACTAAATATTATTTTATTGTTATAACAACACATTATTTTATTTGTTTCATTACACAGCATGTTACTTTTTCAATTTTTTATACAGATCGATGTTTTTTTTAATTAAAATCAAACCTTGTAGTGAAAAAATGTGATTGAAGAATATGTACTACGTACGTAGTACTTCAATGCAAAATGTATGTACATTTTACATATAGATATGGAACTAATTGATAATGGTAAAATAGTGTCTTATGTAGAACATTTAAGAATACACATTATATATATAGAAACAGGATGGATCAATTTAAAAAGTGGGATGAAAAAACATCGCAAAAATAAAGTTGCGTGCCTGACGTTTCATTATGGCTGACAGTTTATTTCGTTTGTTGTCAGGCAATACAATATAATTATGTAAAAAAGAAAATAAATATTAAATACATGAACCACTTCTATATCAAGTCTTTTATTTTAACATCAAAAATAAATCATGATTATAATTATTAGGTATGCATAGTTATTTGTAGTATAAAATGAAATAAAACATTAAAGCGTGCGGCGATTAGTACGCCACCTGGCGAAAAAGACTAGAAACAATACTTAACTCAAGATTAAGACACGCAATCCGCCAGAAACGTTGAGTTAAATATTTGTGGTTTAGTGACGTATTTAAGGGAAGATTTGGTACTGAAATACGCAATATTTTTGTTAAACTTGAGTTAAACTCCTAAGGGCCGACTGAAATACTGGGCCATATACATACTAACATGCATACTGTCACAGCTTAAACCATGTAAGCACTAGTGAAATCATAAAATAATATTATTTATTAGAAACGTAATAACTTATATTTACTTCGTATGTATACTACCCCTTATTCAGTAGCTATTGTAATTAAAATAGGAACATACTAAAATTGTAGATTTTAGATTTACGATCTTATTTCAGAGTTATAAAATATCAACTTGGACTAAATGTAATAGGAACGTACCAATTTTGGCCGGAACGTTCTAAAAAAGTTACTGAATCACACGTATTATGAATAATTATGAAAATTATGAAATTTTTATCATTTTCATAATTATTCAAAATACATCTAGTAGTAGGTAGGTACTTGTTAGTATTTTTATTTTTACATTACTTCTCGGGTAACTAACAAGTACTATGTCAAATATTAATTTAACACGCACCCAATAACAAGTTGCCGCATTCTGGAGACTTGCAATATTAATCGTCTCCCAGATCCAGACTGAAAACACAATTCAAAACAGTGTCTCCACCGAGAATCGAACCCGGGACCTTTGCATCAACAGTTAGATACCTACCTAACTAACTGAGCCACGAAGGCCAACATATTTCTTTTATATTTTCATAATTTTATGATTCTTGTTTATTTATTGCATAACCTTGTTATCTACATTGATAGTAACATAACACAGACATAAAATGTTTGTATCCATCGACAGGGTGATAAAAATTCAAAATATTCATGTGACATCTGTCAAGGATGGGAAAATATTTTTTTTTTAATATTTTTAACTAGCTGGCCTGATATTATTAATAACATTGGGGTGTATATGTCTTGTTTGTATGTCTTCTGTTACGTTTTTTTCGCATTTATGATTTTATTAGGAATTAAAATGGATGTTGTTGGCAACTAGAGCCTGTTTGTGTAGAGTTTACTGCCTCTTGTGATGTGGACTCCAAGCTGTCTATTCACCTTTTTGTGGGGTCTTCCAGGCATCCTTCACCCTTTTGGTTTTCCATTTATACATAGTAAGGTGCGGTAGTTTTTGGGAGTTCGTTCTTTCCGCATAGTCTCTCCAATATCTTCTCCTTTGAATCCCTCATATGATTTAATCATGGCTTTCACATATTTTTCTGATCGTAATGTTTCTTATTCTGTCGCACGGAGTCTTGTCTGTCATTTTCCCTAGAACTTTCGTGTCTGTTTTCAATTTTAAAATATTTAATTGTTACGATGAGCGACAACCCTGCCTTGTCATTATAATACTGTCAATAAAATATAATATTTTGAAGTGTTTAGATATTTTAATGCCATTCAAAGTCTACAAAATAAATAATTTTCATTCTCTCACCTAATTTATACATTAAAACTGATTAAATCTTATCGATTTTAAATTGAAATTTAAAATCTTCGTTCTGGCAACATGTCAAATACCCAACTACTGTTGGCTATTTTTTTATTGAATAAAGAAGTGAATAAATAAATAAATATTTTAATTTATTTCAAACCTGTTTCATTTTATATGAACTTCATAGGTACCTACAATCAAGTAGTATATTCGCAATATATTAGATAGCATGAATTAAAAACAAAGTGTAATAATGTCTAAGAAAAGTTCCTATTGTTATCCATATTATTGAAGAATCTGCTTTTTGAATTTGTTAGATATTAAAGAAACCCTAGTTTATCATAAAAAATAAATAAATTATATTTTCGGTCATTTATATGTGTAGGTATGTCTTGTATATCTATGTACAAATATATTTTATAATGTTAATAAATTTTATTTCAGGATCTCCAATTAGATTTTAAATATTACTTTTATTTATAATTGGATTGAAAATTTCTCACACATCTACATAATCTAACTTGTATAAGGATTTCAATTGAATTAATACGACTTTTTTTACATATTTTTGTTATTACTTAAAAAAATATTTTGTATATTAATAAAAAGTAAAGTGATGAGTTTATTTGTTAACTAATAAGTCATCAGCAATAAAAAAATATATCGTTAAACATATGAATTGCGCATTTTTATACGCAACATTAACATTGTATGACCAATGTGAGATCGTTGGGGTAGGTACTCCAGATATTATATTTATATGAGAGCTGAAATCAAATATTTTTTGTTTATTCACAAACATTGTTTATTATGTAAAAAAAGTTATTAAATAAATAACATAAACATTATAGGACCTAGGTGAAATCCTTGCGGTACTCCAGATACTACATTAATAGATATGAGAGATTGAATCCAGATTATAACTTTTTATCCACTGTAGTAAAAGTTATACCTATGGGTAATTATGGAAGTGATGCATGAGCATTGACTATGATTACAGGCAGATGTTTCCCCAGATGAAGTTCCGCGTATCTGGTTTGGACGCTAAGGCCAAATACATACTTCTTTTGGACATCGTGGCCGCCGACGACTACAGATATAAATTTCACAACAGGTACACTATCCTGATGGGATATCACCACCACACGGCTTGGGAATTAATATTATGTGTTTTTGCTTTTATTTCATTTTATTTATTTTTTTAATAATTTTATGTGCACCCGCCTTCATCACCTTCGTCTTGTCCTCTATTCAAGAATTGACCATTGTCCGTTGATTTTTTTTACCCATCACTACAAATTAGTAAATTGTGTTATATAAAAATTAACTTGGAATGTTCATGTAATTTTCAATTTGAAATTTTAAAATATAAAAAATAAGGAGTTTTGTTAACAAAATCTACCAAAACAATTAAAATTTGCGAATAAGTGTATGTATGTGTATGCACAATGGATAATATTCATATATATACTGGACAAAAAAAATGCAAAAGAGTATTGTTTATTTATTATTTGCGACAAATACACCATGGGGTGAATCGAAATATATTTGGACAAAAACATTTTATTCATATAAAACGTTATTTACCATGCAACGGACAATGGCCAATCTCCTCACATCGCCTAACTGTCTGCCGCTCCCACCGCCTCCAGAGTTTTAAAGGATAAAGCTCATTCTATATCCACAGAAGTAGAAAAAATCTGACGCAACATTTGTCTGCTCGTTACAGGCGCATGTTTCCTGCCTACAAGGTGCGCGTATCGGGGCTAGATAAAAAAGCAAAATACATATTGCTCATGGACATCGTAGCCGCTGACGATTGCCGTTATAAATTTCACAACAGGTATAAAGGATTTTGGGACATGTCCCCATTTATTGATCGAAATATTCGTTCGCTTTTCGAAAATGATTTTTCCTCTTTTTCAAATCGATTATCTCATAAAGTTTTTAAAATTTCAACAAAAACGGTAGAGGTTTTTAGATTATTAAAAAAATCCTAACCAGGTTTGTTAATAGATTTTAAAACAAAACAGCTTATTTTTATTCTACTTACTTTTATTAGGATATCAATAGCTACTTCGTCCTATGAGGCAATTATCATTATAGACTTGGTTCTCGTAGGACGAAATAGCTACATTCTTCTTCTTTATCTTGGGTTAATATGGCCAGTTTGTGAAGGTGGACTTTTCTGGTTGGAGGAGGTCCAGTTGTCCTTCCATCTCTTCGGTGGTCTTTCGGGTAGTGTTCTATTGTTGGGGTATTTCATCTTTGCAATAGCTACCGTCAACGTTAAAAATAAGTATTTAGAAACAATACGAATCGCTTTATTTGTTTTAAATTATTGTAGAAATAAATGAATACGCAATATTCAACCATATGACATAATGAAGTATTAAAAAAATATCAAATAATCGATAGCATGCATTGAATGTAGAGGTAAAATCATTTCGAAAAACATTGTTGACCGCATACGATTATGAGACAAAATCAATTTAAAAAATTGACTCCGAATCGATTGATTGCCGGAATAAGTATATGTCAAAAAATGCTCGAGAAGCACAAAAATAAAATCGTATTCCCTACAACAGATTAAGAAATCAGCGGTGGGCAAACATTTTACAGAAATGCAATATAAAAACATACTTATTTCTAATGAAAAAGACGTTAAAAAAAGACTATTCATATATACATTTAACGATAGGTAATTTTTTTTCATTTAATTTCATTCATCAGCTTGTGTCCATAAAAACACAATTATTAAAAAATGAGGTGAAAAAAATATTTAATGAGGCAAGAAGCATGCGCCAATTAAACAAAAAGATCTGCCAACAAAATAAAAGATAGTAATAAAAATAAAAATATGGTCATCGTCTGTGTGCCCATGGATCAATACGTACGTATTTTGATTGAATGCTTTACATCTTTCATCATTCACACTATCATCGCATTTGTTCGCTGTCACCTCACAAAATCCGCCTTTTTTGTTTTGTTTTGTTTTGTCTTTTTTATTATATATATAATTTGGTTCTCTCACGCACTGTGCTTTTGTCAAAATAAAGGCAGATCTTTTTGTATTGCAATATTTTTATTGTCTTTTTGATTTTTTTTTTATTTGTATTTATCCACCACGAAAGTATATTTGCAAATAATAATTTAAACTTTTTTTGGTCAAGTATTGCTTCGCTTTTCACCTCCGTGTATTTTGCATGTCAAGTCACTCACAGTAAATATTTTCGAAAAACGTTTGTTCACCACTGATTTAGTTTTATTTGATTACTAATTTTAAGTATTTTTTTTTCTAAAATTAAATCGATTTTTTAACTAACTTATAAGTTAATGTTTTGGCATATGCATAATATGTTTAAAAAGGTAGGTACCTACATAATACTCTAAAAATACAGGTGTGATATTGATGACAAACATAATAAGTAAAACCTCTGTACCTACTTAAATTAATTATAAATTTTAATTTTTATATCAACTATTTTGATCGCAAAACAAGATGATTGTAAAATATGTTAATTGATTTAAAATAATATTGGTTATTAAATAATTTGCAAGGTTCGATTCCCAGATAGTATGTTATCATACCTTAAGTTTTCTTCGTCTCGTTAAATGTATGGTTTTCCTGTTTGTTAACTCTATACTCTATAAGTTATGAGAATTTATTTGACATCTTTTCGAAGATTACTATTATTTTTGAATCAGGAAACATATTTTGTGTAGGTACCTATATATTTATAAATTCAATTCAATATTTTTTAAATCTATGTTTATGTGAAAGTCGAATGAAATAAAAAAAATGATTTGTTTATCAATTTAATGACACGTTATTTAATTAGGTATCTGTAAAATAATGTCGAAATCCAAAATATAGTCATGAAATACTCTTGTATATCAATTTTTTTTATAATTAATAGAATCTATTAATTTTTTTACAAATTAAATTGTAAAGACGAACAGTAGAATCAAAATTATACCTTCAGTTCATGTTTTGAATAAATTATTAATTTTTTTATTACAAGGAGCAAGTAAAATACCATCTAAATATAATGATTATTGTATATTTCATTCAAAGTAAAATTATTGTTTCACAATAAATTGTTTTTTTAGTTTTTAATTCTTACCACTGTAAAAGTGACATTTAAGTCGAGGATTAGTCAAAATAGAAATGATTTCGTAAAAGTGTTTTCAGAGTTTTAAATGTAGGTATATTCCAATATAGTAGCTCGTTATAGAAACGAAATAATTCTAAGGTTGTGGATTATATAAAAGTTTTTGGTCCCTCAGTAGGTGGATGGTGGCCGGTAAAGCGGATCCTGAGATGCCAAAGAGAATGTACATCCACCCAGATTCGCCGTCTACCGGAGAGCAGTGGATGCAGAAAGTGGTGTCGTTCCACAAGCTCAAACTGACCAACAACATCAGCGACAAGCACGGCTTTGTAAGTACTGTACGTTGTATCAAATTTTTCTATAGAACCGCACATTTAAGTTGTGTTTCGAATGTTTTGTGAGATTTTCGTAGAAATATTTTTTGTCCTGTCGATGATAAATTTTACCATACTGTGCAACAAAATAAATTATTTTCTAGGAAACGAAGAGAAAAAAAAATAAGAATCTAGTCATTGTAAAAAAATAAATTATAATTAATTTCAATATTTTTTTATTATTACTTAAAATACGAGATAGTATTATTCAGTGTAGCTAACGATTTAGCCATAGTCGATGTAGCTAAGAACCTGAAAAAAAAAAAGTTGTTTTCCGAATGTTTTATGAAACTTTTGTAAAAATATTCTTTGTCCACTCGATCATAACTTTTGCACTACTGTGCACCAAAATGAAATTACAAGTGACACTATGTTACTGAGACACGAAGAGAAAAAATGTAACAACCTAGTCATGGTTATCTAAATGCATAAAAAAATCATGTCACAATGTTTGTACCTCCCAAATGATTTCAATGAAATTTTGTATAAGTTTATGGTTGGTTTCAGCTTTGAAGAAAGGATAGTTTTGAATTAGTTATGTGGCGTTGTTATCGACATTTAAAAAAAATTTAAAGTTTTTCAATGAATTTAATTTTTTAATAACCACAAATTTAATTGTCCCTATACTCTTCTAAACATTTTTTTAGGAAAAAAGGTCGTAATATATTTTTAATTTATGTAAGGTATTTTCGTTTGTATTACGCATCTAGAGAATATTCCACAAACAAATGTATGAAAAAAAATGGCAAAATGAAATGCGATCTACATATAAGGCTGGACAACGTTTGCCCTGGTCCACTTGTAAAATATAATAGACACTTAATTTTATTTGATAATTTAATATAAACACCTACTTAATAAACGTTTTTAAAAAAAAAAACTAATCGATTGCTAAATGTAATAAAACCAGACATTATAGAAAGCAAATGAGAGAGGATCAGGTACGATAAGTAATAAGTATATTGAAAGGAACATGATTACTTACCATTTCCTTAGAATCTTTTGTAATACCAACCTTAAAGTAAGTAGTTTAAAATATGAATTGTTTATTTGATTATTGAAAACAGAGATGTTGCAATAGTAATAAAATCACTAATTCTAAAATAAATAGAATTCAAAATAACACAAATGTCAATGGTATTAATAATTTTATTTCTATTCTGAGTCATAGATAAAACATAAAAACATTCTTCAGCCAAACTACCAATAGATACGTTTTTGCAAATAAATATAATTAACCGTTTTCCCCACGGAATTCAATAAATTTTCCAGATCCCAACGAGCACTTAAAACTTAATGTGCTTTTTTTTATCTCCGAATGATTTTGATATAATGTCCTTTTCTGTTTGATCTTTGGGGACCCCCTGTTGTTTGAACACGCAAGAAGCGGTCCCATAGACAAAAGGATAAAGAAGTACAAACTTATAATTTAGACTGTCGTAAAAACTAAAGAACGATCCTTGGATGTCTAATGTGCATCTAGTCGGTTTTGGATTCAACGCGTTACATCAAATTGATTTATAGTATTTTTTAAGGATGGATTTTTTGAGTCAAAGTCACAAGCGATTTTATAAATCACTATCATGGGGAATGTCGTTTTAAGAATCTAAATTTGTACCAAAATGAAATACCAAAATTAATTTTGTTTCAAAAGTATGTTTTTGAAACAAAATTAATTTTGGTATTCAAAAAATTTTTTTTTTTAAAAATTGATAGATTACGCGATAACTCTATGGCAGAACTTTTTATTAAGTACCTAATAATTAAAAAGCAAAAAATGTTCTCTACACTTGACGAGTTGATAAAAAAACTATCACAGAATTGGTGATATAGGTACAATATTTGTTCTTGTTTCGTACGTATCTTTCAAAATAATAAGTTATTTAAGGGGGGGACTGCTGCCAACGTACCTATTTTTCAATTTGATATACCATCATTATTTTTTATCAAATCGTTTTGGAAAAAATAACTTAGATAGTTTGGGTATTCATAAAGAAAAATTTATCTTTATTTTTTAATAATGTTCTGTATAAATTCTTGTAGAAAAATAATGGAAAACCCCGATTTTCAACGTTTTTCTTATATTTTTAATAAAATATAAGGCGTAGTTCAACATATTTTTTTTAAATTAAAGAAGACAAAAATATCTAGAAAAATACGATATGACGTTGCATTAATGCTTCAGGTTCAGAAAATAAACCTAAAAACCATTTATTTTCCATTCAGCGCCATTGCGAAATATAAGTTTTTTTGGTTTATTAACTTAACCTGATGCATTAATGCAACTTTACGTCGTATTTTTCCAGATATTTTGATCTTCTTTAATTTGTAAAAAAGTAAAATGCTCTATACCTTATAGTTTTTTAGAAATTTAAGATAAATATCAAAAATTGGGGTATGCTTATTATTTTCCTACAAGAATATATACAGAACATAATTAAAAAATTAAGGTATATTTTTATTTATTAATGTCCAAACTAACTAGGTTATTTTTTTCAAAATGATTCGTTTTGTAGTAATGACGCAAATTCAAATTAAAAAAATAGGTACGTTGGCAGCAGTTCCCCCCTTAAGATGAATTATATCGGTGGATACTTTTATATAGAAAAAGTAGGTAATGTTATTTAAAAAAATATGACTTTGTATCAAGTCCATAAACATAATCTCATACATTCCCTAAATTAAGCATAAGCTTGTGCTTAGGTGAACGAAATCGGTCTTGGCAGGATTCGAACTCGCGACCATTGGATTACAAACTCAGTGCGCTAACCGCTCTGCCATCACCCATCTATTTAAAGTCAGTAAATATTTTTTAAAATCTTCACAAATGTTTCCGATGAAAAAATAAAAAGACTACGTCCCGCGACTGACAAAATGATATGCATCGTATCTGAGTCAATAACGCCTTTCGAGTGATGTGTGTTCTGATACAAATAGATGTGGGGTAACCACGATACGCGGACAGAGGGGTGGTACTCTATTACCTGAATCCTGTAACGGGCAAATAATAATAACTTTACCACCCCATTAAAATGGACCGTTATCCATTTAATCCGTAAACAATAAGATCGCCCCTCATAAACTATGTGTGTACATTTAAATAGTTCAATAGAATAGGTATTTATTTATTTATTTATTTAATTATTTATTTATTTATTTATTTATTTATTTATTTATTTATTCATTTATTTATTTATTTATTTATTTATTTATTTATTTATTTATTTATTTATTTATTTATTTATTTATTTATTTATTTATTTATTTATTCATTTATTTATTTATTTATTTAACTATTTATTTAATTATTTATTTATTTGTTTATTTATTTATTTATTTATAAACGGCATAAAATGCCTTTTACATACACAGATAAAAACACATATTGATGATAATAATAGATAGAATAAAAAAAGCAATTAGGTATACACTTGGCAAAAAAAAATACTTAAATCTAAACAGTAAGACAAAAATAAAAAAAATACATGTAAGCAAACATAAAAAAAGGTATTAGTACAATAGGATCCAAAAAAACAAACAAAACAGTAAATTCAAAAAAAAAAAACATTAAATTCAAAAATCAAAAAATCAATAGACGTATGCAAACATAAAAAACGATGTACATGACTCAAAATCAACCAAAACATTAAATAAAAAAGTATTATTAATAAAAAAAAAAATATCAGTGTCATGTAAATTATAAATAAACAAAAAAAGATATGCAAAAAAAAACAAACATTTAACAATCGCAAATATACAAATCCGTACTGAATATCACAGGTTGTTTCTCTCATAAAAAATGTGCATATCGTCTGTTTATATTTGTATGAATGTTAATACGTATCTACATATTTCATGGATGTTGAAATATGTAAGCAATAGCGTTACTCCAATCTTCGTGGCTCAGTAAGTTGGATATCTGACTCCTGAGCCTAATAATATCTCTTGTTCAAATCACGGTGGCGTATTTACCTTTCCGTGTTGATTAGGAGGAAAGTACTGCCTCGAATTAGGCACTAGTTTGTTGCGCTAATGCCCTTAAAAACTCGTGTTGAAACTATATCAAATATAGGTAGGTACTTTATCAAATATTTATTTAAAACGCACAATAACAAGTTGCCTCGTTCTGGAGATCTGGACTGAAAACGAAATAAAAAACAATGTCTTCATCGGGAATCGAACCCGGGACCTTTCGGAGGCAGATATCTAAACAACTGAACCACGAAGGCCGATAATATACGTGTTATAATTACTGTATTATAGACAGTATTTTCAAAAGTAGATACCTATCTTATATTTTTTTATATTCATTTGGTATTTTTTTTTTCTCCTTTAAAGTTGTCTTTGATGTATCGGTCTCTCAAGGCCCTAGGGGCCTAGAACCAAACGGTCTGACTGGTTGGATGATAGCTACATGGGGTGCGCATAGATGTTTGAAGAAGAGATTGCGCCTTTCTCTCACGCGGGGGCGCTGAATTAGCTTGCTTCCATGCCCACTTTGTGTAAAAAGGACGGTACAGGGTGTCTCAACTGTTGCAGAGTCTATTTATACGTGAAAAAAATACATATAGGTAATATGAAAAGTAAATAAGTAGAGTGGAAACCCATTTCAAAATTAATTAATAAAACTAAGTTTAGTTTGTTGATCGAAAATACTTAATAGAACTCCATGGTATGTAGATATGTTATAAATATAAAAAAATACTTGGTATTTCTTCTACTGAAATTTATTTGACTATCGACGCGTTTCATGCAAGGCACATCTTCAGAATAATTTTGACGATGTACCTTGCACGCAACGCTTCAATAATCAAATCAATTTCAATAAAAGTAAAACCAAGTATTTTATTATATTTGTAATATGTCTACAAACAATGAATAAAACCACAAAAAATCGATTTACTACTCGGGAGTTTCATTTAGACCTCGATAATGACGAGTCATCTCGGAGAAAACGTTCAATCGTTTTTTACGTAAAATACATGGTTGTGTTTTATTTTTTTTTTATTTTAAATACCTACTTAATTAAAATAATAATAAAATACCAGTCAACCACAAATTTTGTATATTTTTCAAACGAGAGGTTTTGCAAGATTGACCATCCCTGTTGTCGTTTCCCATTAAGCCAGGTGGATGAATGGCAAAGGTGACCATTGGTGCATGCACAGAGGTGCTTATTTTCTAGGTTCGTACCCACTTTGTCCCGTCATCCATCCATCCATACCTACCCACTGTATCTTTCCCGCTTATTATTATTATTGTTACACGGTTATGAATTCGGTCCCTGTCTCCTTCATTCTCTCCTTATTCTGCTCTTTACTCCGCCATTGTCGATGTTCATCGACGAAATGGTGCATCCGACCATTGTCGCCGACAACCGAATTGTGAAATTTAAGGTAGGCGGACCTCAAGTGTTTTGGAATTATGATCATCTCCGTGCACCCCAGATATCTCCAGATTAAGATTGGATGCTCAATCTGTTCTTATTATTATGAGACGGTGTGATCAAAGGGAGATGTTTCAATATAGGTATTGTTAAACGTGAGCTTATTGACATTTGTAAATTTCTTAACTATAACTTGATACAATGTACATATAATAACAAAGTACCTATGTGTAAGTGAAATGAATATTTATAGCCGCGTGCAATATAAATTTCGAATTCAAATGTATGAGGTAATATGTGTGTGTGAGGCGGTAGATCCGTAATCGAATAGGTAGGTGTAGGTACGAATACTGCATAGAAAAAGAGATTTTACGTGTACTACTATATTGTGTTCTATGACTGTATTTGCGGCCGGGCGAGTGAATTGAGTGAAACTCAGAACATTGTTCTTAGTTTTAGTTGTCATACTTTCATTGCGCTGACTAGGTATCTGTATCATATGTATATAATCTAAGATCAAAACGTATAATGTGTTCATATTTGGAAATTTTCTGCCTCACTAGACGAGACTGCACGAGGCAACTGCAATTTGCTCAAGGTTACACATTATTGAATGCAGTAGAATTAACAGAAATTATTAGAAATAAAAGAAAAATAAACAGAAAAATATGTAAAAAAGTAGGTACTTACTATGGCAAACAATCGTAGATATAGTTACAATGTATAGATTTGCAATTGGGCAGTTGAAATGAGATCGTTAAGAAGTATTTGTAATAGAACGACGTATGACAGGGTGAAAAATGAGGACATAGGGAAAGAATGTAAGACGAAGAAAGATGTCATTAATAGAATGAAAATTAACACATTAAGATGGTATGGTCACATGGGGAGAATGAATGCACTAATAAAAATAATTGTGACGACCGAACTGGCTATCTGCGTTTTTAGCCAAACTTTTGTTATCAGTAATAAAAGTTAATCTGTTTATGAATGTAGTGTTTAGCTCAGGGTACAAAATATTTAGTAGTAATATTTAGTAGCTATATTGACTACAAAACGAACTGTTTTGTAGTCAATATAGTTCGGTTAATTTTAACATAACTTTTTTTTTCTGACGAAGAAAATATACAGTGCGGACAGGAATGGAATGAGAGGTCGGGTACGCCCATGAAAGGTATGGCATGACCATGTGAAATGCTGAAAACTTCTGTATTGTGAATAGGGATAGCTAGTGTGGTTCGTTCAGCAGATCGAAGGGGTTGACCGAGATTTGACAAGAAAATGACGTTTTTTTTCAAACATTGTGGTAAATTGGGGTTATAAATAATCTTATAATCAATGACGACGCGACGATCTCGTATCTTTGGCCAACGAAGTATACCTACTTATTCTACAAGTCGAAACACGATTATATTTTGAGATTGTAAATGCTTCGTATGCAGACATTTTGTAAAAGTTTCAGTTTATTTAATAATGCTTCATTGGTATCCAGATACACATAATTAAATTAAATACCCAAAAATCCTGTTGGATTGAGCATTGAGCACGTTGATGGATTGCGATCCCTAAAGGGAATCGGTCGAGGAATTTAGGTATATGAGGTTTGAGCTCGCCATCACAGGATAACTAATCCACTGCGACACTCACTATGCCACCGATTAATTTAATCAGCTATTTCTTTGGGTAGTTAAAATAATATGACATATTCTTATAAAATGCTTTGTTATGAAAACGAGTTAAGTGTGTTCAGTTTATACGGCCGTTTTACTTACATGAGCACAAACATTATATTTTTATGGGATCGCAATTATTACAATTATAATTGGTCAAAATTATTACAGGTTACACAATTAAATAAGTACTTATATTAAATGAAGGTAATTGTTACAATTGTGACATGTGTGAGGTGGGTTGAAATTATTTTACAATAGATTGTCGATTTAATTGCATTTTTTTTATTGCTTCCGGCAGTAAAATATACTCTTGATTAATTAAAATTACAAAGCGTTTGACATATCTGTAAGTTGAATTAATTAATTGTGTACAAGTATATATTATAGTGTTTTTTTTTTTTATAAAAATTGTTATAGTTTTCCTCTCTGGTAGGTAGGTTTTCTTTTTATTTTCAAGGCATTGCATCCAATTGGATGATTGGTGCCAAAAAATCAGGAAATAAACAAATTTACATAAACAAAAATTAACTCAGACATGGAATTCAAATAAAAATATAAAATTTACAAATTCTGTAGGTAGGTTCGTCATAATAATTATTTCAATTATTGACTATTGTACTCTTGTAAAACAGGCAAAATAATCGAAATACAATCGATTGTATTCGTAAATACGACAGGCAATATAATCGAAATACAATCGATTGTATTCGTAAATACGACAGGCAATATATACCTACCTAATCGAAATATCTACAATCGATTGTATTCGAAAATACAACAGGCTAAATAACATCTCACATAGCTTCACCACCCATTCTGAATGTAGGTAGGCTCTTTCTTTAGGCCGGTGTGTGAGGATACACGCACTTGTCATGCTGCCTTTTACCCGCATACCTGACGCTGGTTACCTCGTATTGTGGAATTGGCCGTCATGATTTGCAGTATATTTTTTTAAAAGAATGAACATGTCCTTGTATCATATCCATCCTCGTAGGTACATCCCTCAAATTAAGCACACGCTTGTGCTATAGGTGAACGAAATCAGTCGTGGCATGATTCGACTCGCGACCACTGGATTACTATAAACCAGCACCAGCCATCAAAATATATTTACTATGCAAAAAAAAACAAAATAAAATAAAATATAATAGATATATATCAGTAGCGGCATTGCTTATAAAAGCAGAAAATCTTGGCTTGCCTATGAATATTAAGTTAATAAATTGAAGACCTAATTTTTTTTTGTTTTTTATTTGAACCATACTATTATAAACACGATGCTTGACAGGGCCACAAATGAAAATATATTTTTGACATGTGATTTTAAAATATTTTCATGGCCACTCAAATGAACAACCAACAAATAACAAAACAAAAACATAAAAATTTCGTCATTACCCAATTTCTCTCAGGGTGTGCCTATTCTGAAGGTTCTAGACACGCCCCTTGTATCTATATTATTAAATACATAAATAGGAATTTATGTAGCAAAAATGTATTAAGTAATAATTGATAGTATTTAAGTTTTGATATTATATTGTATTCATTTGATGTATTATGGAAATAAATGGCGGATTTACTGCGTATAGGTTATCAGTTATCACAATTCCCCCGGACTGGAATCCATGGTTAATCTGAAGAAATAATTGTCATTAATCTTTTCACTTGTGCAGACTGCAATGAAGTGTTAGTTAAAAAATATTATTGACTATATACCGCTAATGGTGGTATGTAATATTATTATATAAACTAGTATGTACCTAGCTAGGTAGGTACCTTTACAAAATTATTATGTAGGTACATAATATAACCGTTTACCCATTAATAATGCTAATAAGACTTGTTGGGTACATCTCCATGTCATATGTCAATACAGCATAACATTGAATTTATAACTACCTATATTTTTCTTGAAGACGTCGCACCGTGAGAATGAAGAGTGAATAATACCGAAACGTGTGTACACGGGCATTATCTTAATAGTCCTATGTCAAACGACGCGGAAATCAAATCATCTTTTGTTGAGCATAACAACAATGCGATAACATGATTATACGCTGGAACAATCATAGTGAAGAAAACAAAATGATGGATTAGATGGATGGTAGCAGAGCGGTTAGCACGCTGGATTTGTGAAACAGTGGTCGTGAATTTGAATCCTGCCACGACCGATTTCGTTCTCCAGCAATTATCTAAATAAGCAATAATGCTTAATTAGGGAACGTATGAGGATGTATGTAGGTATAGGAATGTACTTGTTACAAGAACATAGATAGGTACCTATTCAATCTTTATTTAAAAAAAATGTTGTCCCGAAACTAAAAAAAATCATTCCGAAATTATGGGATTCAAATCTCGAAATAATGGGATTCTGATCCCGAAATTGTGGGATTTAGATCCCGAAATCATGGGATTCAGATCCCGAAATTATGTGATTAAGATCCCGAAATTATGGGATTTATTCCCGAAATTATGGGATTCAGATCCCGAAATTATGAAATTCAGATCCTGAAATTATAAAATACAGAACCCGAAATTATGGGATTCATTTCCTGAAAGTATGGGTTTCATATTCCGAAATTATGGGATTCAGACCCCGAAATTATGATTTTCAGATTCCAAAATTATGAGATTCAGAACCCGAAATTATGGGATTCATTTCCTGAAAGTATGGGTTTCATATTCCGAAATTATGGGATTCAGATCCCGAAATTATGATTTACAGATTCCAAAATTATGAGATTCAGAACCCGAAATTATGGGATTTATTTCCTGAAAGTATGGGTTTCATATTCCGAAATTATGGGGTTCAGATCCCGAAATTATGATTTTCAGATTCCAAAATTATGAGATTATGATCCCTGTACCGCCGTGGCACCGTTGATTAGCCCTTCGGTTCCTGTGCGGGCGCCTTGGGTTCGATTCCCAGCAGAGAAGAAATTTATTTAAATTAATTTTACACGCAAATGTTGCCTCTCTGGGCTGGAATCACTGGTTAGTTGGAAAAAATTGCCATATGGCAATAAACTCGCCACTTGCGCAGGGTGCAATGAAGTGTTCTTTATTATTATTATAAAATTTTAGGACTGCGATCCCGAAACTTTAGATTACAATCCCGTAACATTGAGATTGCTCTCCCGAAACCACGGGATTCAATTGAAATCTAAATGATTTTTGTTAATAAGTATATATTTTTCGCTACTGTCACCACCTGCATAACAATGCAAAAATAATAATCTATCAAAATAATTATTCGAAATAATTAATGTTATTCTTGTATAGTGTGTCGAGCCCTGGGGCATACCTAGCGATGGGTAACTCGTTGTTGGCGTCGTCATGAGGTAGATTCCCAGCATACGAGTTAGTAATTTATACATAAATATTTTGTTTGAACCATTAGTTGATTGAGTTCGCGAATTATTCGGATATAAGTAATAATTATCGCCATAATAAATAGTGCATTTGTATACCAACTTACATACTTGTTATTTATGCATATCTGACTATGGGTACGCGGTCATTTCTAACTCTCGAATTTTCTATCATAATATTAAATTAAAAATCAAATTACTCATTTTTATTCAATGGCGTCGGATAAGCAGTTAAGACTAAAAGTTAATTTATTAAATTCATTATTACCAACTATAATATATTAGTTGTGAAAATGCGTGTTTTTTTTATTCGAAACAGGTAGGCGCCTTGTGCCTAATCCATTATAATGAATACAATTTTACTTTTTACAATAATTATGAAAACTAATTTGTGTGTTAACTCGATACTTCGACTGGTTTCGGAGAGCACCTCTCCTTTGTCTGGTGTTCACTGGAGAAGTGTGTCACACAGTTTTTATAGTTTAAGTATTTTGTTGTTGTTGAATTTAATTTTGTTTAATGATAAACAAATTCTTTTTACAATGTTTGAAACTATGACCATGAGTGAAATGTAAGAAGCTTGAACAACAGACATGTATGAGAAGAAATTTGAGGCTACGTAGGCACCCCGTTAGGGTCATGGCGCGATTGTATGAATATATCCTTTTGGCGTATGTAGGTGAGGTGCAAAGTGAGATTTTTTGCGTCGATTCTTTTGCGGCTTTACCAAAAACGTCCGGATTAAGGTGACATTGTCCATTAAAAGCATTATCTTTTGACAATCTCTCTTTATTGTCATGTCCTCATTGTGTCGGTCTTTTATCGCTGTTGTGTTCTGTGTTTGGGGATATAATTCTATTAGAACACCCTCGGTGTCATGGATCCCCGTGTTGTGTGCTGTAATGATCTAATTTTCGACAGTGGTCTATAAGGATCTTATCTTCGATCTTGAAGAATTGCGGATTTACTTTTTTTTCATGTTAAGTAGGTACGTAGGTAATTGTATTACTGAACCGTGGTTAACAAGTAACTATTCTTACACTTGGTGTATTGAAGTTTTAAGTATTTTTTAATCAAAAATCTTTTACACAGATTATTTATTATACATTCGTGAAAAATAATTGTTAATTTACATAATCGTTTTGGCTAGACACTGGAAATTATAGATTATTATAGACATTTTCTTACATTGAGAATGCTGCTATCTTTATTTATGATTTTTTTTTAACTGAATGATTGTTTTACTTATCATGTTTTTCTCAGCTAAGATGTATCAAGTGAAACTATTTAGTTCCGTTAGAGTATACTTGAGTTTTCAACCTGGGTTCACTATATATTTGATAAAAAGTAGGTAATACACACTATTCCACATTTGTTAAAAAGGTCGTAAAATCAATATAAAATAGGTTATTATATTAAAATTAATTGTGCCTGTCGTATATCACAGTAAAATGGTAAATCCTTTTAACCAAACAGTCACTGTATTAAAATCCCACTAAATCACTGTTTTTTGGTGTGAAAAATAATAAGTAATTACTTTTTTGATATGATAATAAAAAATGAATGAAAGCGACTTTTAAAATGGTCACAATCTTTAGTTTTATAGAAACAACTGGAATTAATGAGTTGGCAAAAATAACAAAGCAACATAATTAAAAAAGAATAACAGTAAAATCATTTTATAAAATTCTAATTAAAAATGAATTTGATATGTCGGAGATTCATAGAAACCACAAAAAATTGAAACGTATAAAAATCTTTGAATTTTTCGTGTAATTTTTATTTTATCCTCCCGTTTGTATTCGCAACCCTCGAAACACTACCCCCGCTGACGTCACAATTTCTCTAACATCATTATTCCCCCTCCCTAAAATTATCTCTCCTCACCGGACGCCACTGATTCGTTGTTGGTTTTGTGTTCAAATTTGCATTCTAGTGATCTAACTCACCCCTCTTTTATTTCCAGTGGCTGCACACTTATCAGGTAAATACAATATTTCATATTAATTTTTATAAAATAATATATTTATCTATACGATTTTAACACTATACATTCGTACTAACAAAAATAGCTTTTAATTATTATCTAATTGGCTCAATAAAAAATATGAAAAAATCAATGAAATTAAGTCTTTAGAATCAAATAAAGTATAAAATCGTGAAAAATTGACGTCATATTAAGCGTATGTTTCATTTCTTTCTTAAATTGATTCATTACAATACTTAAATTTATATAGAACCTCATTATTTGTAAAAACAAACACAAAAAATATTTAGTGGACAGATTTATTTTTTAGAAGAACAGTTTTGTGTTCGATAGAATTATCATAATTTTATTTATCTTCGCTGTTTCGTTGACCTGATGGTCTATAACTATGCTTCCTGAGAAGACGAAGTCCAAATATCCTTCCATCTCTTCGGTGGTCTTTTGGGTAGACGGCGACCATTTCATTTGCTGCTATGCGCAAGTCTATCACTGTCCATTCTGGCAACGTGGTCCCTCCAATGTCTTCTTCTGGATATACTCCACCGAACGATGTCCTCGATTTCTGGGACGCGATCTCGGAGAGTTTTTCCAGTAATCATTTTAATTATAATTTTATTAAAATACTTAATTAATACAGAATAAATAATGATTATGCAATTAATGTGTCGAAGTACCTAGTGTTAATTATGAAAATAATTAGGTACCTATTGAATATATAATGCAACATACATATTATACTCGAATATTTTTATTATTGCATATGCGCAAACATTGGATTTTTTTCCCTGTCGGGAGTCAAAGATATTTTTTAACAGATTTTTAATTATCTCAATAGAGACGAAGTTGGAATATTTATTGTAGGAGAACCGGGAAATCAAGGCACCTACAGGGCTTACGACCTGTCATCGGCTGGTTTACGTGATCACTATTATTAGGTATACTGTTTTGTAGGAAATTATTTATATAAGAAATAATTTCAGCCTAATATAAACCTATAATGCTAACTGTGTTTTGTGAAAGTTCGTTGAATTTTTACACTCGTTAAAGTATCAATCTACGTTTTTTTTATAATTTCAAAAAATTTATATGAATACCTACGTTTTTACTCGACTCATAAACCGCTGTTGCAAAATAAAAAACAATTTAGAAAAAAAATCGAATCGTTCTTTGTCAGAGAGATTCAGTATAGTATTGGCCATCCCGTGAACTGCCGAATAGCAGCAGCCATCCCGGCTTTTATGTGCTGTAAATTTAGGATTGTACTCATGTATCCACCCCTCGAGTATATCGGTTACAATTTGTGTCTACATATCTGGGGATTCACGGACCCGTGCCCACCCCTTCGTTTGGAGTCATGACCTTGTTTCACTGCACCCAAATATCCATTCCAAAACTACTCTGAGTTAAGGCTTGAAGAGGATGCAAAAATAAGGAGTTTGTCCGTTGGTTTTCTCCAGGGATACGATATGAGTAATATTAGATGAATAGGGATTATTTTAAGTATTAAAAGAACTTAGCAGTACATCAGTTTTATAACACTATCAAAAACATAATGAGACTAAGGGATGTTTTTGCTTTCTACTATGTATGTACATATTTATTTAGTAAATAGTGAACAGTCATGATTTTGTGTCTGCTCAAATTCTGACAGCTTTGCAGCCAACGCGGCTACAGTTTTAAAGCATATTGTTTAACATTAATAATTATCTCTTTCGCGTTCGTGGTATATAATATTTTATTTCTTACGAGTATAGTATATCTTAAAATTAATATTGATGATCGACGAAGTTTTTAGTTTGTATAATTCCATTATAAGTTATATCTATAATAAAAAGTAAACAACTTTTTCATTCTACATGAATTGTATTATGTGTGATAGGCCTATTTCGCCTTGTAAGGGCATTTACTAGCTTATCTAGTAAAGCTAGTAAATGCCCTAACGAGGTGAAATAGGCCTATCGCACATAGTAAAATTCACGTAGAATCAAAAAGTGGTTTTCTTTTAATTATAGATATAACTTAAAATTAATACATTTTTGTCATTTTAATACGTATTGAGTATTAGTAACTCTTACTGAAGAAATACTGTAATATTATCTAATATTTTTATAGTTACATATACGCAAATTTAATTTTTTGTTACCTATGATTATTTTGTTACTTTGTTTTTGTTCTATATTATGTAAATAGTTGCAACTCCCTTCAAAACACGAGTATATCTCTTTTTGAGGGAAGTCATATTATAAAGTGTTTTAATTTCTTTTTTGCTATGTATTTTTTTTTATGTAAAATGTCTTTTTGTAATAAATAAATAAATAAAATATGATTTTTTTCATGTCGCGATTCAATAATATTTTAAATAAAATAAAAATAAAATAAAATAAGTAATTTTTAACATCTCAATAGAGACGAAGTTGTAATATTATAGGAGAACCAGCCCCCCTAGTCAAATTGTCATTTATGTCATTGTAGCACAAGACAAGAAATAACAGAAGATAACTCAATGTATGGAAGTGACAGTTGTCTGTCACATACATGCATTGAGTAATCGTCGACGATTTTACGTGATCTTAATCAATTTCTCAATAGATGGCGTTACAAAAAGTTTCGTTGCCACTTCATAGACGGCGATGAACAGATTTTCATGAATATATAATATTTAAAATATAGAAAACTTTCGAAAATTGGATTGGTAGAAACTCAATAAGAAGCCATAATTTGTGAATACTGCGTCGGCGCATAAAGTGATCACGTAAACCACCCGATGACAGGTCGTAAGCCCTGTAAGTGTCTTAAGTTCCTGGTTCTCATATAAAATTCCATCTTCGTCTCTATTGAAATGTTAAAAATGAGTGATAAATCAAAACCGTAATATTATTTATTGTAAGTGCTCGAAACGATATTTTTTTACTATTTTTTCTATAACACTTAATGGATGTTTATTACATAATTTAATTCCTAATTGGGAAAATTGATACTGTAAGCTTAGAAATCAGTACTTATTCCTAATAAAATCGAATTTCGTTAGGTTACAACTTCGATTTTTTTATAAAACCCTTAAAATAAACACTAAAAAAACACCACATTAAAAAGGAATGGAGGCAATTTTAGCTAATATATAATTAGACGAATTATTGTGTGTTGTATTTAACATTAAAAATTAAAATGAGTATAAATAAAATATATTCGTGCTACGAATGGGGAAAAGTGCTCGCCATAGTAATTAATTTCACTGTATACGTTGCTGGGGTAAGTCTAAAGGAAACTATTATACCTACTTAAGTTAAGATTTGCCTTGCATTATTGTAAGACACGCAAAAGATACGAGGTGCGTCTCTTTCTGTCGCCTGAAATTCCCCAAAACTGAAACGAGAGAGTTGTTCCTCTGTGGTTTGCTTTGAAAAAAAGGGAAAAGTTTTGACATTATATTATAGTGTCGGTATTGTAGGGAACCAAACACATAGTTCTCGGTTCAAATAGTGTTTTCTTTGCATGCCAGATGGCAGTATGGAGATAATTGTCGCCTAGGTTAATCTGCAATTTAATTCTATGACAGAAAACCATAAAAAATTGGTGTTTTTCAGATATTTCTGAATCAATGGGCAAAGAAAACATGACATTCAAAGTGATTACGAAACGAAAAATACGTTTTTGGATATATGCCAATCTAAAATGGGCGATATTAGTAAGTGGATAGTTTTTTCTGTCAATCATAGTTTAAAGAAAAGGGTTTTGATTAGTTTTGATCGATTTTTGAAACATTCTGTACCACGTACCTATCTATAAAAAATTAAGGCAATCTCTCCTATAAAAATCTGCGTAGTGGTGATAGAAGTACATTAGGGCTTAAATACTAAGGTAGGTACCTACTTCTTATATTTTCTACATCTGTAGGTACCATCTTATCTCAGCCTGTTCCTTACGGGATATTTATTATAGAAATTCATTTTTTGGAGAAAATTGCCAACCAGCAGTAGGTAGGTACCTATTGACTATGTCCAACGAATCTTGTAAGGAAATAAACAAAAAAACGATTCAACAGCTGCCGAATCAATCAAATATAGTTTTTTCTTAACTACCTATTTTTGCCGAATTTTATTAGTTACTATCGAAAATTGACTTTAACGTACATATGTAATATGCTTTAAATTATTTGATATTTATGTTGATTTCATCACAGAGGTACAGTTTTATTTGTGGCTTGTATTTAAATGGCCCTAAATTATCTTGTTTTTCCTTAAAAATGTGGTAATCACTTTTTTCCATCGGAACTTCTGCCCTTCGATAGTGGGCAGTTATGTATTTTTCTCTAAAAATATTTATGTAGTTCCTTCCAGTGTTTTACCTATGTGCGCAGACTGAATAAATTATTTCAACACGATAACCAATTGGTCCAAAATATTTTAATAAGGCCTAATTGCGTAGTTAATTTGCATAAAAAACTAACCTAAAAGGCCCGAGGTATCGAGTGTTCCGTATCTCAGAATTAAGTGTTAATGCGAATGCTCACGTTTTAGCTTTTCATGAAATTCTGGGTAATATTTTCATGGTAAGACTCCGCTGTTTAGATCGGTTAGGCGATATCCGCCAAGGCTCTGTGTTGAGCCTTGAAATATAGGAGGTGCCTTTTGTTGGTCAAAACTTTCACAACTACTTAACAAAGTTGATTTAACGAAAGTTTTATGCAGTTTTGGAAAAGTTTTTAACTCTCTAATTCAACGCAACGATGATAAGGTAAAACTCCCTTACAGAGATGTCTTAGGTTATGTTAGGCAATCGTGTTTATTTATATTTTCGAGACACTGACGAATTTCTATTAAATATTACAATTATAATAAATTGCTTAACGTATCAATTCCGTGCATCTTTCGTCTCCATAATTTTCTAAATGGAATTCCACTAATTTTTACTGAACCGAGCCTAAAAGTGGTATTTTTGTATTAAAATTGTAAGAAAGTAAACTATTTAGGTTCTTTTGTTCTTCTAGTAATCCTGTTTTTTTCCATTCGATAAAACATTTCTGCTATCTGTTCCGTGCATCTTAAATCTCCATTTGTCAAATGACCGACTTTTGATTTGTATAAATTCCTCATGCATATAATTTTTTAATCCTTCAATCTTACTTATATTAAATATATTTGAATCTCTCCTTGTTAACTTAATTGGCATCAGTAGCTAAGGTTTAAATGTTTTCAAAAATATTATAAATATCTAGTGATCATTTTGTAAATTCTATTCTTTACACTTTAATGTTTCCACTTAAATGTGCTGACATTGGTCTTTGAGTGGTATTTTGGGTTCGAATTTCACCAAAGCAGCGATCAGCTTAAAATAATCCATCGTTAACAACTTATATAATTCCTGAAATAATTTAAGAACTTAGGCTTTTGAGGTACCTATAATAAATTAAACAATAAACAAACAAATCTGAACACTTCGTCACTGAGCATATTATCAGATTTTTTTTACTAATGGGGATAGGTAATCAATATACCATTCTTAATGGAATAAATTTCTAGTCTAACTAGAATAAAATTAATTTGACTTGTTTTTATGAATTTACTAAATTAGAAGATTTTGTATATTAGAGGATTATTTAAAATAAATTGAATTGAACACAACAATTAAGTTTCAAAACCTATTGGGAATTAACTCTCCCAATAAGATAACGTATTAATTGATTAGGATCTGATGGGATCATTATACTAACTATCAACCCAATCGATTCCTGAATATTATTAACCATACCATACCATACCATACCATCACGCCATTTCCCTATTTGGGGTAGGCAGAGAGAACCGAACGCCAGACTCCTCTCTCTTGAAACACATTCCTCGCTTCATTCACGTCCATACATCGTCTCATACACGCTCTTCTATTATTCTTACTTCTAACATCACCATCTTTCAAAATCCCATTTATGTGATCGTGCCAACTTTTTCTTGGCCGACCTCTACTTTTCGTTCCTCTTTTATCAGCCTTGTACACTTTTTTTGTCAAACGGTCATCACTCATTCTTTCTATGTGGCCGAACCACCTAAGGGCATTTATTTTCATCTTACGATATTTCTTTCAATCATACATTCTCGTCTAATATCCTCATTTCTTATTCTATCATACATCGTTTTACCACACATTCGTCAGAGTGACCTCATTTCAACCGCGTTAATTCTACTTTCATGCGTCTTCTGCCATGTCCATGTCTCACTAGCATACATTAGAGTCGGTGCGACGATACCATTGTGTACCGCGAGCTTTGCTTGCCTCGAAATAATTGGGTCAGCCATTACTGTTCTTAATGCACCATTCACTCTATTACCTGCTGTTACTCTCCTTTCAATATCTTTTTCCAATCTTCCATCACGCTGAAACATGCTTCCTAAGTATATAATATACTTAGTATAAATATATACTTAGGAATATATTAACGATTAAAAAATCTTTAACGATTCTACAAGATTATGACCGATTAATAATATTTCTATAGATCAAAAATTGACAAAATGATTTGGGAATAATGCCAGTGGCTGATATAGTAAAAGGTTTTATTAACAAGGACCTACATACTATTTTCTCATTTTTTGTTATAGATTCTGTTTTGTCATTTTACGAACCCCTTGAAATACGGTGAGCGATTCTGTCATTAAGGAGATCGTTTATTTTTCAAAGTATTTTTGTAAAGAAATCTAACTGGAACTAAAGCGCCCTTTGTTACTCTGTTTTGTTATTTTTTTCTTCGACAATTTTCGCTAAACGTCGATTACAAGCGCCATTCACGGTATAAGTCACTTTTCGTCAATTTCGTACGGCTCATTGGGGGCATTTAGATTTCAATTAACTAATGGCTAATTATATACAGAGAGATTAATTTTAATATTTTTATAAAACCAAACAATTTAGATAATTTATCGCTTTATTTAACTGTGGTTAATTGCAATGGGGGCATTTAGCCCAATTTCAAAGCTTTTAAAAACAACTTAAAGAGGCTATAGTAGGCTATATACTATATTTTGAAAATAATTTCCCCAGTATTCTCAAAAGATACGTCTTTGAAATAAAAAACTTTGTACTTACATCTTTATTCTATTGCATGATTTTTTTGAATTTTGAATTTGATTAATACTTATCTTGTAAAATTAGTTTTAGTAAAACCCTTTTTTATAATTTTAATGTCAGAAACTAAAAATCTACAAGGCCTATGAAGTAAATTTTTATTTCAATCGAAAGAGAATATGAAAATCTACCGGCTTTTTTTAATATCATAACATTTTCATTACTATTCTTGCTATTTAAAAAAAACTCTAAATTATACCACGAAAAAATGTTGTATATCACATATTAGGTGATACACAATATTTTTTCGTGTTTCATACATTAGAAGGTAATTTAGCGTGCATTTTTGTGTAGATACATCCGTATACCTACCCAAAGTATACAACGGCTTTAATATTCATAAAAAGTATTTTTGAAATACGAGGGTGAGTTTTTTTAATATCCTTATTTGAATTCGATGGTTTAATACACTTTTTTTATTTTTCATTACTCAAAAAAATTAAATAGTTTTTGTAAATATTACGCACTATAAATTTATAGGTACCTACCTACTTAGAAATAATAAAGAAACTAATTTTGTTGTTGATTTTTTTACTGTAGGATTTTTGACAGTTTTGTGTAGTAGGTACAAAATAGAAATATACTTAAGTACACAATTTGTAACTGGTTGGCTTGGAGAATTTTTCAAATGGCAATATGCCTACCAGTTTACTTGCAATACGTACATAAAGATTATAATATATAAACCAATTTTTGTGAAATAATGTTTGTTCAGAATCAAAAATTCAATCATAATTTGACGGTTATTCAATTATTATTAATAACGTACGACTAGTAGGAACATCAAGCAATTTCAACAATTGTATTGCATCCATTATAAACCCACTTTTTATATACCATTATAAACCCACTTTTTATATACCTACCATTATAAACCCACTTTTTATATACCATTATAAACCCACTTTTTATATATAATTAAGTTTTTATCTAAGTTGTAAGTATGTTTAGAATGAAATATTAAACTATCAAATGCTTTCATGATTTGATGGTTATGACATTATTCATATTAAAATACAAGCATTTTTAATTAATGACAATTGTAGGTATTACCCAATTTTTCAAAAAAATGACGCGACCGTCTCTTAAAGAAAGAAAAATTGAAATTATTGCCGGAATTTTCGAATTCATCCCGCGGCTGGTGTCACATACGTTGTCTGCAGGGGTGCTCAAATAGCGGGGTGGGTTCCTTTATTACCCCGGACCACGCAGAGGTGAGCAACCATCCCCCCCCCCCCGTCCCTGTCACCACACCAAATTCACGACAACGACGAAATGCCACCTATTTTAATATGAAGACTTTGAGAGAATTTTTGTCGCATTGCATTGTGTAAGAATGCGAGAATTATTAAAAGGTAAGACGTAAAATGGTGGATATCTCGACTTGAATATGAAATGGAAATTTATATTAAGATGTCGGGATGTGAATTTTATAATTTCGTCGTTGAAAACAAAACGCATTGTTTGAATATATTTTATTAATAATTCATATACTGGTAGAGTCGTAAGTATAAAATTGATAAGACCCGCATAGAAAAATATTTTTACTGAGAACCTACTTCTAATTAATGTACAATTATTAGAACAAGTGGATGAATATTTATACTTAGGAAGCATGTTTCAGCGTGATGGAAGTTGGAAAAAGATATTGAAAGGAGAGTAACGGCAGGTAATAGAGTGAATGGTGCATTAAGACCGGTAATGGCTGACCCAATTATTTCGAGGCAAGCAAAGCTCGCGGTACACAATGTGGTATCGTCGCACCGACTCTAATGTATGCTAGTGAGACATGGACATGGCAGAAGAAGCATGAAAGTAGAATTAACGCGGTTGAAATGAGGTCACTAAGACGAATGTGTGGTAAAACGATGTATGATAGAATAAGAAATGAGGATATTAGACGAGAATGTATGATTGAAAGAAATATCGTAAGTAAGATGAAAAATAAATGCCCTAAGGTGGTTCGGCCACATAGAAAAAATGAGTGATGACCGTTTGAAAAAAAAAGTGTACAAGGCTGATAAAAGAGGAACGAAAAGTCGAGGTCGGCCAAGAAAAAGTTGGCACGATCACATAAATGGGATTTTGAAAGATGGTGATGTTAGAAGTAAGAATAATAGAAGAGCGTGTATGAGACGATGTATGGACGAGAATGAAGGGAGGAATGTGTGTCAAGAGAGAGGAGTCTGGTGTTCGGTTCTCTCTGCCTACCTCAAATAGGGAAATGGCGTGATGGTATGGTACCTACTTCCAGGACCATCCATTTGGTGGCTTAAGGGCCGGTCTTATAAACGAAAGACCAAATATTCGTAAGTATGTTTACGATTTACTAACGGATGGATGTTCCCAAGTAGATATTACTATCGGCGGTATTATAAAACTATTTTAACTGTCCGTTTATTTGACAGTTACAGTCTAATTAGACTACAATGGATTTTCAATAGATTTGTAATGGACTATAATGGAATGTAATGGATAAAGCGGTGCTGTCATTGCAATATAATATAAACAAAGAGTGTTTAATTTTTTTGCGTACTTCAAACAATATCAAAAATTACAAAAATGATGATAATCCTTTATTATTTAGCTAGCGCGCTGGATTAGTAATTCAGTGGACGCGGATTCAAATCTCGCCTCAACTGATTTTGTTCATTTATATCACAAGCTAATTTATGGCATTACAATGAAATTTAAAAAATAATGCATATGTAGGTACTTGTTACAATTATTTATTCATTCATTTTTTTTTAAATAAAAAAAAAAATATTAAAATAAAGTAAATCGAAATTCAGTGTCTTCAATGTCATGTTGAAATAATAAAATATTTGGTCAAACACAAACTTGTAATCAAATTTATTTTGGTTATTCAAAATCACTGTCGGACGACATTTTTTACCGAAAATAAAATCAATTCAATATAAAAATCAAAAAAATATAAAACAGTATATTTCAAAATATTCGTAATATTAAAAATGTACCGCAACATAAAAAAACAAGTGTGGTAAAACTCAATCTTTCCATAACTTATCGTTAACGAACGCTTAATCGGTGGTCCGACCGTCGGTAAATGCTATCGGTAAAATTTTACTAAAATTTAACTAACAGATTGTTATAAGACGAAAAATAGAGCATTTGTATCAAATTTCGGTTAATTTGGTCTAAAATCTAACTAACGGACGTTTATAAGATCGGCCCTAAGGGAACTATACACGGCATATAAATTCATAAAATGCTAATCGATCGATAAAAGATTAAAGTACGAAGAGTAGCTCAGGTAGCACTTAGATTAGCAATCTCAGCATCTCAGTGTAAAAAATAATATTCACATGAAACAATAAGCCAGCCAGTATCTTAATGTCTTTTTCTTCTTCTTCCTGTTTTGGTAGATCTATAATCTGTTTCTAAAGGTCCTGGGACGAGGATATGCTGCACTCCTTCCATCTCTTTGATGGTCTTCCCGGTGGTCGGCGTCCCTCTGGTATCTCGCGCAGTGTAATCTTTGGCAGCCATTCTGGATTCATCCTCTCAACATTGTCTTTATGTATAAAAAAGATAATACATGAATAAAAAATTGTAACAGATATGTAGCCGGTGTCCTAGGCTTGATTCCCCAAAGAAGAGAACCTAGGTATAATAATATGGTGGCAGAGCGGGCATCTCATTGGATTAGTGATCCAGTGATGGAGAGTTCGAAACCCTAGCTGCATCTGACGAATTCACCTAAAGCACAAACATTTATGCTTATTTACTTACTTACTTTACGAGTCCGAGCACTTCACCACTAGACCATCCCACTCCAGAATACAGCAACCGCAACGGCATCGTCATTAACCATCTTCAAGTCCTCTGCGTCGCACCTCACTGGTATATCTTGACAGATGAGGAGGTGTTCGTCAGTTTGTATCTCGCCGCAATTGAAGGAGACATCCTCTTCCACCCTTATACCCCACTTTAGCATGTTCTCTTTGCATCTGGTGACACCGACGCGTAATCTATTAAGTGTCTTCCATGTCAGGTAGGGTAGTTGGTGTCCCGGTCCCAAGCTTATGCTTATTTAGGAAATGTATGGGGATGAATATGTACCTATTTTTAACTTTTCCTTAAAAAAATCTTTTATATTGAATATTTCAATGTTTAGTAGCTAATGATTCACAAATTTTATTCGCTAGTTGGTACTTCTTGGTTCTCTGTGCTGGTTAAAAAACTAGTTAGTTGTAAGAAATTGTATTTTGGTTTTAGACTTGCCATTCGCACGAGTGTAAGAAAGTGTTTTTCATTAGGTATTACAATTTCGACGAGACCCAGAAATCTATATAGATAGATATAATATGTAAGTCTTGACGATTGAATGATAATCGCACGGATTTTTAAGGAATTATCTATGGAAACATAAATCTGTCAGTTGTCGAGTGCCTCGCCCCGCCCCTGCCTGATGAAGAGATTAACCCTCCACCCCCCACACCAAGCCCTACCCCGGGTGGAGATGGAGGGGGGAGGGTTTAATTATTATTATTATTATTATTCCGAATGTTAATAATACGAAACGGGGCGAGTTTTAACGCGTTTCGGTCGAATAAATTTAAGGTGCGCGCATTTTGACGATAATAAATTTATTCCGTTTAGTTAGGTACCTACTCGTAATTGGACCGCTTCTATAACAGCCTTAATGTCCATCCCTTCACTAATCAGAAGGGTCTGTTACACGGTATGCCTTGTCTATGGTGAAAACACACCTACATATCTTTCGATGTTCATTTGTATATTGATTAAGTAAATTCGCCTCTTAAAAATGTGCTTCAGCCAAAAGCAGTGTTCACTCGTAAGCCTGAATAGTCTTTCTTATTCAGGCTTATGAGTGAAAAATCAACACAGTTAAGTTGTACAAAGAATAGTTTAAATTTATTTTGAAAAGACACCTACATATCTTTCGATGTTCATTTTGTATATTGATTAGGTAAGTAAATTCGCCTCTTAAAAATGTGCTTTAGCCAAAGCAGTGTTCACTCGTAAGCTTGAATAGTCTTTCTTATTCAGGCATATGAGGGAAAAATCAATACAGTTAAGACGTACATAGAATAGTTTAAATTTATTTATTATATAGTGTATACATGTGAATTTAAATTGACTTATGTTTACTTTGGAAAAAAAAAACATTATAATAGTGCTATCTACTCTATTTAAGCTTACGGTATCTGTAGACTCACATCCTCTATATAGTCTACCTACATAAGGGCTTACGAGTGAAAAAAAATGGGGTTTATGAGTGAAAAATAAATTATATTACATTAGAAGGAAAAATTTGTGAATTCATTCAAGGCAAATTAATTTTTCTAAATTGAGTTTCGTGTTTTAAATTTAAATTTTAGTAAATTTCATTCAAGTTGATGTAATTTAAGTTTTAATAAGGTACTTTATAAACCAATTTGATTAAGGTACTTTATAAAAAATACAAAAAGTCCCAAACTATAAGGATTCTATTTGCAGCTTTTTATATATTTTACCACCATAGACAAAAAATTACGATTAAAAAACGAAATTGCGTTTGAAAAATCGAGAATTGATTATTGCTGGTGGAGTGGAAACATCCATACGATGCCAATTAAGTACTCTATACAACGCCAATTCTGATTTTTAAAAATCCTTTTTTTCTGAAGGTACCAAAAACCTCCTACGAACATCGGAAATGAAGATTTTTAAGGGCTATCACAGGGAAGACGCTTAGGGACAGAATTCGCAATGACGACATTAGGCGGACCTGTGAGACCGAGGACATCATACGATGGAGTAGAGCTAGGAGAAGATTCTGGAGGGACCATGTCAACAGGATGAACGCATCTCGAATACCATCCATAGCGGCAAACGAAAACCCACCAGGGCATCGCCTCCCCGGAAGACCACCGAAGAGGTGGAGGGATAGCTGGACCTCAGCTTCACAGGAATAGATCAAATATAAGAAGAAGAAGTGTACTTAACGTGTTTCTATAAGCAATAAATCGTATTTAGTTTTGACAATCTTCTGGTTCAAAAAATTTAATATTTATCATGATTACACGTAGATTCAAATGAATACCATTTAGTAATGCAAAACTGCGGACGAGAAAGCAATTTCGTTTCGTAAAATATATGGTGTTGACAGTATATTAAAAATAAATTCGTCTAGCGTAAAGTTATTTATTAGATACTTAACCACTTCTCAAGATGGTTAAAAGATTAAATCACATTTTAATGGATGCACATCGTAAAATTAATTACGTACCTATTTCAATATAGCACATAAAGTTCTGGGGTTAATGTATTAAAAAGAAGTTTCTTCATAATCATAATTAGCTCTTTCGATGTTCATATCTTGAATCTTAAACTTCTGCGTGCTCCGCCTCCGCGCCCGACTTAATTCCGGGTGTCATTTTGAAGTGTTGCTAGCAATAAAAATAAATCACGCCGACGTGAAATGGTAGGAGCTTTCTCCGATAGGTGGCGGTTTCTGTAGGCCCAATAATGCGCTGCCTACAGACATACCTCCCCCGTCCGAGAAAATTTCACATTCACAAACTCTTTTTGAATATGGAATAAAAACAATTCGAACGTGAAATTGATTTGAAATAGAATCAAGTCTCAATAAAGTTTCATTACCCCCTATTCAGTAATTATCGTAACTAAAATAGGAACGTACTAAAATTGTAGATTTTAGATTAACGGTCTTATTTAAGCGTTATAAAATATCAACTTGTATTAAGTGGAATAGGAACGTACTTATATTGACCGGAACGTTCTTAAAAAGTTACTGAATTAGATGTATTTTGAATAATTATGAAAATGATGAAAATTTCATAATATAGGTACCTACTATCCTATTCCATTTAGTCCAAGTTGATATTTTACAACGCTGAAATAAGACTGTAAATCTAAAATCTACAATTTTAGTACGTTCCTATTTTAGTTACTGAATAGGGGGTATAATTAAGTATTTTTATATTTCATAGTGTGGTATTTGAAGGTGCCTACCTTCATCGTGTCCAAAATTTATAGAAATTTATAGATTAATAATCGTAACAAGTACCTACATAATATGTAATATTGAACACATTTTTCAGGATAATTTTAAACATCTGAGTTTCTATTTTGCTTCTTTTTACCGCTACGAATATTCAATAGTTTTAACATTTTTTCACGCTGTCATAAATATAACAATCCAACTCAATATTTGTATGTTTGAAAGATATTGCCGAATACAATAAACTTATAAGTATACATTGAGATGTATGAACAATAAATAAATACACGCATATAATAATAACACGGCATATCCCACAACACGGGGTAAATGGCGACAGGTATGGGGGTATGTATTATTTATCTTATAAATAAAGCACGACACATACGTGTATGTTCACACACAAGTTTCGTCTTACCCAAAAAGAAATAGGTATTCGGAATGGATGGCGATGCTCACTGCTAAGCAATGTGATAATTTATTTTGTCTCTTAACAATCGATTGTATTTCAATTATTTTGTATGTTGTATCAATTTTCGATATTTATGATGTTAGAAAGAATGTAAAAATATTCTTAAAAATGTGAAATCATAAAAGAGTAAAATAGTCAATAATGGCGTACCCACCTACAAGAGAATAACCACAACAATTTTTACCAAAAAAAAAAAACAAGTAGCTAACTATTCAAATTTTGTAGGCTATAAATTTTGCTGAACTATGTAATATGTCATTTTTCCTCTTGTATTTTGGATAACCTGACTTTTACGGGTCATTTGATAATATAAATGAGTTCCTAGTCTTTGTAAAGTTACGATAGTAGCGCGAGAACTTATTTTCTGCATATAAAAAAAAAACTATGCGTCGAAGTAAAGAAGATATCTCACAAAATGACTGGCCAAGAACTTACATTTTCGATAGAGGGCGAATAAAAATGGGAGCGTCCGTCTCTACACAGCACCGAGTGAGTAGAAAATTTAACGGTGTTAGTTTAGTGCTGGGCGTAATGACTCTATCGAAGCAGAACGATCCTTCTGAGGGTGTTACGGAGCGATATGAGCTAGTTCTGATCGAACTTGGTGTAATGTGTTATGATCCTAGGCACGATATTGGCGCGGTTCGCGTGAGATTCATCGCCACGCCACTAGTCGCTGAAAAGACGCGGGTGTTTTTTGTAGCCCACCTGAACCACCTCGGTAAAAACGAACAATCTCTTGGCCACATTCTCTATTTGCACAAATATGTTTGATTAGCTCCTTTCGACATTTTTTCGAAGTTTCTGTTCTAGTTAGGGGTAGGCAAGTACTCGAGGCATCACGCAATATTTTATGAGGGCGGAGAATAAATTATTAATTGATCAGTGGAGAAATAAAGGCGGAGGAGAGATTGGCGATGATACAGATTATAGAGTTGCCTAATTGTGGCCTTTTACAACTGCGGTCGATGGCTGATAACCAGATAATTGTAACATAGCCGGAGTTTTGAGGTTTCGAATTGTATTTCGCGTAGATCACATGCAAACTAGGAATAATGTGCTTAGGAGCTGGCGAACACATATTGCTAACAAAACTGTTTTTTCAAGTAGGTATCGTCGTATTAATTTCTATGGTGGAGAGCTTTGATGTTGTTTTCAATTTTAAGTCATGATTTGTGTTTCCTAAACTTTTTTTTAATAAATGTTCACTTTAAATATAATGAATATCATCTTTTGCTATGAATTGATCATTGAATGGAGGAATGGAGGTTTCATATTTTCCGTGAAGTTTCGAGGATTTTTGAGATGATAAATGGACACCGTCTGACTCATTTTTATCGCACTACATAAACATCCTCATGATCTTTGAGATAGATGGAATCCAGTCAGATTGGAATCCATCTCAAAGCATAAGCAACTGACCATGGATGACCAGGATGACAAGTAAATCTTATTTATTTGTCATCCTGGTCATCCATGTTCGATCCACTACTGGATAAAGGTCTCTTTTAAACTTTTTCACTTATTTCTGTTCTGAGCTGTTTGCTGCCATCCACTATCCGCATGCCGGACAATGTTATCTGCCTGTCCACCTTTTTTATGGTTTTCCTACGCCTCTTTTATAGGTTCAGGGCCTCTACTTCAGAATTCTCACAAATATTCTACTATCTATCACAAGAACGAAATACAATGAGTTATTTCAAAAAGATCGAAGATTTATATCAAAACACGAAAGTTTGACACTGAAAAGTGTGCATGTACCTTTTTTAAAAGAGAAGTGTCGAATAAAACACTTGGAAAAAACACACCAACACAGTTTTCATTCCATGATAAGGGAGTATTAAAACGCAACATTATTGACTAGCCTTGTCCGTGTCGGCAATAAACATCATTTAAAGTACCGACAATATTTTTGTCGTAATATTGTTATATTTTTCCATAGTTGTGGAACGCAACGATTTTTCTGCGTTCCAGACCAAGGAATTAACCACCTAGGGCGTAATATATACGGATTTTTAAAATTCTTGCGTGCTTCTCGAAGTTTTTCCACCTTGGACGTGTTCGGGTGAACAATGGGAAACGTGAATATCGTATGGTGTCGGGTGAGCTCTGGTGTGGGTATGTTGGGCTCTGCCCATGTAACACGCGAGGATCCATCCATCTTAGTAGGCCCTGGCGCCCCCACTCACCCGGAATTAGCTCGGTGGATTGGTACCTACCGGAGGCTAACGGCCATTTTTCACCGGTGGTATCATCGTCCTCCTATCTTGGGGTGGGAATGTCTCTATTTCGTGTTTTTTTGATACGTCACTTTTACAGAGGTGGAGAATAGTTTTTTTCATATTTGGAAATTTAGTATTGTTCATTTGGCTTCATATGTTTATTGGGAAATGTTTAGCAATTCTGTTCCTTTTCACACTTTTATAGGATTATAATGAATCAGATCAGAGCAGCGGACTTACTCTTGTCTCTGGAATTGATGGTGGACAATTAGGCGGTAGGTAGGAACGTTCTAATCTTGATAATAGTCGTTATATAAAGTACGGAGAAAAAATGGGCTAGGAAGTTCTAAGCATAGATTGAAATTGGATTTGCAATCTAGCTTCGAGAGTATCAAAAGGCACATAAATGATTAAAACCATTGCTACAATTTAATTCTTCCTATAACTTTATAAAATACTCATTCGTAGGATGGTCAATAAGGTTTAAACGAGTCATTGGCAGAGCACCTATTTGGATTAGTGATCCAGCGAATGAAGGCTCTATAGTTAGGAACATCATTAAATAAGATCAATGGATTTGGCGATAACTTTGTAGTATTTAATAATGATAACGGCGCAAATTCGTCTGCAAAGTCGACGGAAGGAGTGCTCTTCTGAAACAGGAAGTGTTATTTAAAACTCATCGAAACCCTTATTAACTCCCTAATTTTTGTAAATGCTTAGTTGAAATAAACGAAATAGGTAGAGGCAGTATTCGAACTTGCGTTTACTTGATTACAAATCTAGCAAACTAACAGCTCGGCCACCGAATCGACTGAATGTGATAAATGTCAAGGTACCGCATTTAATACAACAGAAAATTGATTTCTTATTTACCTATATGTTTGAAAGTTAGGCGAATTATCCATTTACGACAAATCGCGTTAAAAAAGTAAATTTTGATATCGTAAAAACAAATATATAAATTATATTGATGGGCGAAACTTTAACTGAATATAAAAACGGAGTTTGCCAAAGTAATAGACGTTTCCTAATGGAGCATTAAAAACAAAAAAATATCGTCTACATAGTTGTGTAGGTAAGTTGTGCGCGCCATAGAAAAACTACGATCGTGTCAAAACACCCCATTTCCATAGAAAAAAACTTGGGTGAATGGATATTGGTTTCATGAAAGCTGAAAAATGGTATTTTTTTATATCGTGCCAGTTTCTATATACTTACATGTTTTTCAATATGAGCTTCATTACGAATCAGTTTTATTGATTGGCATTAGGTATTAATATGAGTTAGATTTGTGGAACATTTCTAAACAGTTGATCACAGGAACAATTGAATGTCTCAATATGAACTATGACTTATATTTTTTAAAACATTTTGAATTATAATATTCAATAGGTTTAATGATTTCTCTATAATATGTATTTAGTTTCTATATAAGGAGCTTTTATATTTTATACAAGGCGATACGATCGTCCTTTTAAATACTAAACCAAACCGCACCATCACATCAATTCCCTTATTGGTACAGGCAAAAAGAAACGAATGCCAGACTCCTCTGTCTTGTCATACATTTCTCACTTCATTCACGCCCATGCATCGTCTCATACACGCTATTCTATTACTTTTTTTTCTTATTTATTTTTATGATAACTACATATGTATGTTGCCACACATCTACATTTCGTTATTATTTCACTCATTCTTTCTATGTGGCTAAAGCATGTAAAACATCTAAAGGCATGTGTTTTCGTCTAACTGACGATATCTAGAAAATAAATCCCATTAAAGAAAAGGATAATATTAAATATAAATGATTATATCAATAAAATTATTATTTCTTATCTATTGTAGGTAATTTACATTTTTTTCTAGGTAAGCAGTAATTTACAGTGTGTTCCACACACTTCCCATAAAAATTACAGTCTTCAGTTTCATAACATACCTACCATTCGGTAATATACAGCTGTTTACATGTTCAATTTAACGCCTCAGTAGCCATCTCTGTATAAAATTATAACGTACAGTGGCTGGGCATTTTATTAGACTCACGGACAAATAAGAAATAGATCTTTGAGAAACATATTTGCGAGAAATGCAGCAAAATTACCTGCATGGCTCAGTTGGTTAGGTATCTGACTGCTGATCAAGGGTGCCGGGTTCGATTCCCGGCGGAAGCACGGTTTTTTATAATGTTTTCAGTCTGGATCTGTGAGACGATAAACATCATAAATATCCATGTGGTAACTTATTAATGGGTGGGTATTGAATTAATCTTTGACATAGTAGATTATGTCCGCGTAACGTTGCTAAAATCAAATTTGAACGTATCAGGGATACAAAAAATAACAAGAGGTAAGTAGAATATCACATTATAAAAAGAAGTGTTTCGCGTAGGAGAGCATAGTGTTTCACATAAGAAATATGTTTTTTTGAATTTAATAATGCGAGTAATTGGACAAACAAATACTGTTCAAATATCAGGGGCGCATAGAATACAGTGAGATATAACAAAATAATAATGTAATAATAATAAATTTGGATTATTTTTATAGCGCCGTTTTTGTGATAACCTCACCTCAAGGGCGCTTTGAATATATTAGGGGTTATTGTAAGACTCGCGGAAGAAGTGAGTTTTTAGGTGTTTCCTGAATAGTGCTAAGTTATCGATTTGCCTCAGTTCAGGTGGTAGTTTATTCCACGAGGCTGGTCCGGCCACAGCAAAAGCACGATCACCGAAGGATGAAGTGTTGACTCTATTTATTTCAGTCAACTTGCCAATCACGGATGTGGTGGCTGACCGAAGTGTTTGTTGTCGCTCGTTTACGGTGAGATGGATGCAGAAGTCTGAAAGATACGTGGGAGCCATGCCATGGATCGCTTTGAAAGTCAACAAACATAATTTGTACTTGATTCTCTCTGGCACTTTTAACCAGTGAAGATTTCGTAGATGGTGGGATATGTGTGAGAATTTCGCGGCTCCGGTGATTAGCCTAGCAGCAGCGTTGAAGACGGATTGAAGTTTGTTTAGCTCCAGCTTTGGAAGGTTTGCGTAGATACCATTGCAGTAGTCCAGGCGGGAAATAACGAATGCGTTTACTAGAGATTTCGTTGCTTCCGTAGGTATATTTCGTCTGATAGATTTTATTCGTTATGAACCTACATACGAACTAAATTCCACTTCAAGGTAGATTATAAAATAGAAAGGTAGATGAATTTGTCACTAGACCACCTTGCCCGGGGTCTGCCGACACCTCTTCGGCTTGTTCTCAGTCGCCATTCTACGATCTGTTTGGTCCATCCTGAATCCTGGCATCTGGCAATATGCCCAACCCAGCTCCACTCAAGACCAGCGATCCTTTCCGCTACATCGTCTACTTTGGTTCTTTCTTTAATCATGACATTCTAGATTCTGTCCCTTATTGAAATACCCAGCAACATTTTCTCCATAGCTCTCTGTGTCACTAACAGCTTGTGCATTATTCGTTTTATTAGGACCGATGTTTCCATTCCATAAGTAAGCACTGGGAGAATACATGCATCAAATAGCTTATTTTTCAAATAATGGGAGTATTTACGGGATTTCAGAATGTATGATAATTTCCCAAAAGCTGCCCAGGCAAGGCCACGTCTTCTCTCAATTTATTATTTATTTATTTACCTTTTATCACACCATATTTATAATGACAACAATAAGTAAAGTACTGCTGCCCAACTAGGAAATCCTGTTCTAGGGCTAGCAGTTTACAATTTTTATTGACAATTATATGCAATTATAAACCAGGTGATTGTTCCCGTTCCACACTAAATATGTACACAATCTCAACTTTCTGCAATCACAATCATTACCTCAACAAACATATAGGCTCACACAAAACAGATCAACCATATCCCAATGTCCGCCATAATACCTGTCATAAATCCAATATCTGACGCGATTTTGATTTCTATTTCTGCTTCTTGTAAATAATCAAAACGTACTAATTTTTAGATTTTGAAATGTCTATAGTGATTTTCATTGAGTATAATAATATAGCTAGCCACTGTATATAATAAGCACATTTGTATTCAACAAACAACCCTAATTTGGAATAAATTAATTACCAAGATCCCATCCATCGCCTTGGGTAAATATATCTTTAATAATATTCAAGAAAAAATGTTATAATCAGGCGCCATAAATTTATCATAAGCATTTTGGGTTTATGATAAGATTGCCTGAGTTAATATTAAAATATACCTATCTACCAAATCATATAGACCTACATAATATAAAGTGGCTACCTGAATACACATACAAGCACACCTTTAGTTAAATAAATACATACAAATTACATATTGTAGGTATGTAGATTACATTAATTTTCTTTACATAACTGTTATATGTGAGGAGTTTCAATTTCACGAATTTTAAGACTTATTTATTACGATTAGGTATATGTTTTGAATTCTTGACGTGTATAATGTGGACGGCCGTGGCACAATTGGAAATCCTGAGCAGGCGTCCTGGGTTCGATACCCAGCTCTAGATTATTTTTTTTTTCTTAAGTAAATATTGCTTCTCTGGGTTGTAAACACTGGTTAGCCGGGAAAAAATGCCATAATTTGGCAATTAGCTCGCCACTTGAGCAGGGTACAAGACAGTGTTTAAAATTATTATTATTATTAATGCATACCTATTTTAAACCATGATATGCATCACGATTATCTTTGATTTAAATCGTGAATGAGTTTTTATGACATTTTTTTACATCTCAATAGAGACGAAGTTGGATTATTATAGGAGAACCAGGAAATCCAGGCACCTACAGGGCTTAAGACATGTCATCGCCTGGTTTACGTTATCACTATATGCGCCTGCGCAACTTTCAACGTTGGTGATATAAAATATATAATAAACGTTGGTAACGTTGCGCAAGCTCATAAAGTGATCACGTAAACTAGTCGATGACAGGAGGTAAGGCCTGTAGGTGCCTTGAGTTCCTGGTTCTTCTATAATAGTCCAACTTCGTCTCTATTGAGATGTTGAAAAATTGTCAACAACATCACAGACTCCCGACAGGGAAAAAATCCAATGTTTGCATATATGCAATATGCAGCTTAAAAATATTAAATAAATGAGTTATTTGATGATTCCTTATTGTTCAGAATTGACCATGAAAATAAATTATGCGAATTTTTTTGTATTGTAATATTCGGTATTTGCTATACAGTATTTTTTTTTATAGTAAAAAAAGAATATGTCCTTGTTAAACAAATACATATACATCTTCCTACGTTCCCTAAAATAAGCAAATAAATGCTTGTGCTTAGGTGAACGAAATCGGTCGAGGCAGAATTCGAACTCGCGACCACTGGATTACTAGCCCAGCGCACTAACCGCTCCGCCACCGACCCATCTGCTTTCTTTCAACCTTAAATGTGTATACTATAATAATAATAAAACTCTTTTATTATGCAAAACAAGTACAAAAAATACATATAACAAAAAATAAAAACTAATAGGTATACCTACATGATAAGAAAAAATGTAAATAATATAAAAATGCAAAGTTTTATATAAAAAAACATACATTAAAATAATAATGATAATGTCCAAAAATAGGAAAAGGATGGGTTGGGAAGGGATGAAGGATAAAGGAATTATAGGTATGAGGATACGTACTGTAGCAAATTAAATATTCAACTTTATTTATTTATTTATTTATTGAGTGAAAACAATTACACGTCACATAAACCATTTTGTTTTATACATAAATTTATATATCATATGTGTAATCACAGAATTTCCCATGGAGGATGTGCACACAATGTTTTGTGCACACAGCCAAACAGTTAAGTCATAATGGATACTGATAACAAAGGTTTGGCTAAAACGCAGGTAGCCAGTTTGGTTGTCTTAATATTTTTTTCAGTGTAGGTATTGTACAGTTTCGGCCTTGTTGCTGTTCTCCAATATCTTCCAATCAAACATAGGTATAATACAAAAAATATGTGTGTGAAAAAATTAAATTTTAAAATTGAATTCAATTCCAAAGAAAAACATTTATTTACCCAAGATTTACAATTTTTATCATATTATATATTCTACGAAGGGTAGAGTATAGTATTAGATACAACTAGTTTTATAAGTATGTACCTACTTACACGAAATGTTGCAATATAAAAAAATAATTACAGACTTGGCAAAATCCCCACAGCTATTATTTATAATTGAAAAGAAAATATTGCTAATTTTAAACTATTCAACGTTAGCAATATACAAATTAGTTTTCATCTAATCGATTTTATGACTGATAGCTACTTTATATATTATTTGCAATTAAGAGTTTAGTATAACATTGTAAGCTAATATTTATTTTGCACTGGTTAAATATACGCCCTTGTTTAATCCAATACACCGGTTTATAACACAAGCATTTTTATAGTGTTTTTTTTTTTATATTCATGAACCATCTGTTTGATAGTCAAATATAAAATTTTATCGAATAAAATACAGAGGTAGAATATTTTAAATAATTTATGTACTTACCTGCTAATCGAAAATACCTGCAATCGGAACCTGTAATAGGTCAGGCTCTCCAAAGCCACAGGCATCGTCGCAAATGGCCATTTGCGACGATTGATATTGTAACCCCACATCGATGAAATAAGAAAATAGTGGAAGCACTATTCTAAGTCGGTGTCTCACAGTAAATAACCTTATTTTATGAACAAAAAATTGTGGTAAATTAAAATGTATGTTAGATTTGGCGGGAAACCGAGTGCGAAATCGCACCCAAGATGGTTGCCGGCCTCCTTAGCGCTTCTTTTGCTTGTTTCCCCCCCGAAAAATGTTAATTTTTTTTCTCCTCTCCGACAAAAGGAAAATAGAAATGTTTTCGGCTGCGCCCCGCCATTCGTCGATGTTATCTGGGACCGAGGTGTAGGCGAAAGCATAAATAACAGCTAAAAATGAGCTACCATTTCCACTACGTGTGTGCTACACAAACAAAATACACGATTCGCGTGTCTATGACCACTATACTATTGATAAACGGACGGCCATAGAAAAAACACCCTGTTCATTTTTCACTATTATTTTCCCTCTCTTTTGCAGTTTCAAATTTCGAACGATGAAAAAAAGAGTGCCGATATGTAGGTACCTACCTTCTGATTCAGATATCGTTCGGCTAGAACACTGGTGACGGTGGTAAAAAGCCTTTAAAATAAAAAGAAGAAGATATCGTTCGTGGTTCAAAATGGACGGTGTTAATTATCTATTATTTCAAGGCCATTTTCTCTTAATATATATCTATATCACGTACTGCGTGTGTCTAGATATATTTATCTAAAGTGAGAATTTTTCGAAATTGGAATTAATTTGAAAAACGAACTAGGATATACCTACTTACATACATAACATCACGGCGTATCTCACAATGTGGGGTAACCAGCGACAGGTGTGCGGATGTGCACTACCTTATGTATGTCCACACGCACAAGACTCGTTTCACTAAAAAGGCACTACATTCAGAATGGGTGGTGAATCTCATGCTGAACTATGTAAGATGTTATTGTTGCCTGTTGTATTTTCTATTATCCGGCTCTTACGGGACACCCGAAACACTATATTCAGAATGCGTGATGGTGAACCTCATTGCTGAACTATGTGAGATGTTATTGTTGCCTGTTTTATTTTCGATTACCCGCCTCTTACGGGACACCCGAAAACAGTGGTAACACTATTCTTAGCCGGTGCCCTACAACAAAGCAATGTCATATTTGAAAAACGAACTGGAATGAAATAGAAAATATATCTACAATTTATTTAAAAAACGATCTCAAATTTATTTATAAAACGAACCATAATTTATTTGAAAACGAACCAAAATTTATTTGAAAAACGAACCAAATTTTATTTGAAAAATGAACTAGAATTTATTTGAAAAGCGAACGTTAAAAAAGAGCGTCAATTCTGATTCTGATTTGGTCCCATATTCAAAACGGACGGAGTCAACTAATATCAGTTCTTTTACGGCCATTTTCCGTGTGTCTGGATGTGTTAAAAGTGCGAACAAATATTTTTTATATGGTACGTGTGAACGAAGACGAATCAATTCGCGTGATTTTCTTTCCGTGAAAGTAGAAATAAAAATATGAAAGAAAACAAAAATGGCTATCGTTTTGGATTGTCACTAAATATATTTAGCCACGCCACCGTGATGATAATATTATGATGGTGCACGAATCACGAAGCGTTTTACAACTCTTTTTATTATTATCAAATTACTGTTATGATTGGAGCATTAAAAGAATAATTTATTTATTGTATTAACAAGGCATTGTTTATGGCGTTCAACTTTTTTTTGTCTAGATAATTCATTTATGAGTAAACATCGGAAGATTTATTACGATTTTTTACGATGGAGAGTATAAAAAGTTCAAAAAACCTTCAACAATAGTTATAGAAGGTGTATAATGTAATATGCTAGTAGGTACACACAAGAAAAATATTGATTTTGAAATATTAGTAAGTATTGTTAAAAAATATCATGCCTTAAAAATCTCAGGAAATGGTTCGGGATTCCAGATGCGGTGTCACTAATTACTCCAATTAGGTTGGCGTAAGATCGGGATTATGGTCGCCAACCTTCTTTAGGAGCGGCACAAGAAGAAGAGGTATTGTTATAGGTATTTATACAGTCAATAAAAAGCATTTTACCCGTTCGAATTAAAAATGCGTATTATTTCATTGTTTTTATTTTTTTCCTGAAAGAGGGAAATGATTGAATTTCAAATAACGTGAATGCGATGGATAAAGACTCTAATATCAATATGAAATCAAATAACTCAACATTGCCAAACGTAAAAAAAAATCTGTTATATTTTTCATACAAAAATCTATTATTATTAACATAATTTTTCAAACGGTTGTATATTTTTCTTTTAACGTTGACCAACTATGAATGCAATTATGTTAAGATTATTGGTGTTGTACAAATAGATTAAACAAAATTAAAATATCTCATATTTCCAGGTCGTGAGAGCATATTTCAGTTTTAACAGATGAAATCATAGAGCAACATCGAGAAAAAATGAACTGTTGTTTATGGCAAACTAATCAGCTCTAAGTTTATGTACTTCACACGTATGGTTATCAATATCAAGTTCATCGGCCTTTTACTTTGATCTGTACAGAGGACACGCATACAGGATACGGCATACACACAAAAACATCGCAACGAAACTACGAAATTGATGTAAAAAAATACGCTTAAAAATTGTGAAAAAGATGATTCTCTACTATTCCATAGTAGCATGCGGGTCAAGATTTAAAAATGTAGCGCTCCTTTCCTCTGCCCCCCCGTCAAGGATATGGCGTAATGTTATGTATGTAAGCAACAATATTTAAACCAACGCTCATAAGACACGATCATGGAGATGATATTCTCTCCATTCTGTGCCTCCGCCGTTGAGGGTAACAAGAATTGTGAGGCTCCAAGGACGTCGGGTGAAATTTGATTAAGGCGCTCCTCTTGTAAGACCCGAAATAAATTTTCAGCCTAACCGAATTCACGATGTTTAGCTACCCCCACTCCCCACCTCCCTAACCTCACTTCCCTACCCTTCCCGACATAAAATGCTATCCTTTAAAACGACGCGATCCGGATTCCCCAAACTGTGGCGTAAAACGATTTCTGGATACTGTGAAAGTTCCCTTTCAACCGTCCTAAAGCTTCGATCAGAAAATAAATAGTATCTGGAATTGTAACTGTATTTCATAAATGACGAATCTTTTAGTGTGTCCGACGTATATAACAGAAATAGGTAATAAAAAACATTTTTACTTCTAGATTTTGATGTCAATATTAGCAAAAAAATCATTTGCCTCCAATAGTGACAAAAATACTAGGTTGTTTTCAAAAGTGGTAAAACACCCATGTCTGTTTCCTCAATAATAGGTAGAAAAAATCGATCTTGTTGTCAATAGTGGCAAAAAACTGTAGGTTTTCTCCAAAAGCTACATTAAGCCTGGTCATGTCTTATTTTCTTTATTGGCTGTCATGTTTTTATTAGTGGCAAAAGTCTGTCTTGACGTCAATAGTAGCAAAAAGCCGTTGTACTATGTTGAATGTTTGATTGTAAACTTAATCATGTTGCAATAGATACCTACATACATATATTCTTACATCAGTGAGAGCAAATGCTTCTTTGGTATATCTTCACATCTTTTGCACGTTATTTTCGAAGTTTTAATAAGAGATTTTTTTTTATTTGGTAAACTTTGGGGATCTCGTAGGAGGGACATGCCCCGACAAAAGGCGCGTCATCAATCACTCCCCCATACCAGGACGTCGTTTCTCTCCCCACGTCGGTTGAGAAGAAGAAGAAGAGACGAAGAGAAGAGAAGGCGACCTCCCGAGGCCGTTAGCACACTCCCCACCTTAATTCACCGCCCCAACTACGCCCCATACTGGTACATCCACCCGGCCTGGAAAATCCACACAAATTCCCGAGACTTATCTCGAAGAAATCTTTGTGACCCGAAATTTTGGGTGTACCTCAAGGATCATTTCGCGGAACCTAACTATTTACTTTTATCAATATTAAACAGATGATTAATTATTTTGTCCTCAAGATTAAAATGCATCTTATTAATTTTATTTAAATTGACAATTTCAAGCCAAACAAAAGTGAACAATGATACATTAAGGTCAAAGATTCACAAAAAGGAATTCAATTGCGATTTAAAAAAAATATGTAGGAATATTTTTTAACAAAATAGGTAGGTACTACAAGTACCTATTGGCAGAATTAACTATTTTCTGTCAAAGGACATTAAAGGCCGACCCCCATGGCGCAGTTGGTTAGCCGTTTGGCTTCTGAGCGAGCGTACTGGGTTCGATCCCCAGCAGAGGAGAAATATATTAAAATTCATTTCTCTTGCAAATATTGCTTCTCTGGGCTGGAAACATTGATTAGTTGGAAGAAATTGCCATTTGTCAATGAACTCGCCACTTGCGCAGGGTACAAGGAAGTGTTTATTATTATTAGGAAGAGGAAAACTTTTTTTTATTTTATTAAGGGACACGCACGGAGAATCTATAATACATAGTTATATACAAAATACATTAGTAAAAAAAAATCTCCTAAACCTTCTAATTAAGCGCTTCCAAAGCTTGCTTCATATTAACATGTCAAAAACGTCACTATACATACACATACAAATAAGAATATTGAAATAGTTTTCAACGGTTAAAATATCACAATTTTTTTTTTCTTCTTCTTCTAAAAAATGAATATGTCCTTGTTAGACAAGTACATACACATCTTCCTACGTTCCCTAAAATAAGCATAAATGCTTGTGCTATATGTGAACGAAATCGGTCGAGGCAAGATTCGAACTCGCGACCACTGGATTACTAACCCAGCGCGCTAACCGCTCTGCCATCGACCCATTTTAAACCCATGTTATGGTGTTACAGTTGATATCATGAAAATTCGATATGGTAAGAAAGGCTAATCTAAAATAATATAATAAGGAAAGTTTGAAGGGAGAATTTTAAATCATTTTGAAGTTATGGAATCATTCGTGAAGAAATCTGAACTAATAGAACTAAATACATTTATTTGGTCTAACTGAGAAAAAAAATGAAATGCCCTTTTGATACATTCGTTTTGATTTGAATTGGTGTTGCTTCGAGGTACGTAGAAAACGCTGGTCGATCTACCATTTTGCAACGGCGCATGGAAATTAATTAGTTTTGTTCTGAAGTGTTTCTCTATTTCATCATATGAACTATATGCGTTATATGATTTGAAATTTAAGAATTTGAGGAATAGTTTTTGGACTCTCTCAAGTCCAAAGTGGGTTCCAAATCTGAGAACAATATTCTTAAAGTGGACGAACATAGCTATCGTAAAGGAGCAAGAACGTCCTGAAGTTCGTAAAAAATATTATGAAGAGTTGATTTTTCACCAAGTCTACCCGACATACATACTTTCACAAAAGACCCTGTCAAAACGACTCAAAGAAATAATATTATTTTACTTTTATTCAATTCGTGCTTCTTCGGAATACGTCGTTTTTTAACGACGATCTCAATGCTTAGTCATTCCGGAAGACATTAATTCAACCCCGATCGGAGGGGACCAAAGAAATGAAACACAGTTCTTTAGCGAAAAACTGAAAGATAGATTTAAGATCAATTTGAACACATGGTATTCTTGTATCATGATACTACTATCTATATTATAAACAATATTTTTATGTGGTTATAATTTAAATATGTTTTTTTTTTATTTTAATTAAAAACAACCAGTTTTCTATTATGACGATCGTTTCGCCTTGTTGAAACAAATTCTTGCAAAAAGGTATATGGCGATACAAAAAGGTTTCATCGTTACTTCATAGATGGTGATGTTTTTTTTCAGCTTATTTTCAAATGAAAAATTTTCATGATTAAATATATAGAACTTTTAAAAATTGAATTAGCTGGGAACTCAATAAGAAGGCATAATTGGTGGACGTTGCGCAAGCGCATAAAGTAATCACGTAAATCAGCCGATGGTGGGTCGTAAGCTCTGTAGGTGCACTGAGTTCCTGGTTCTCCTATAATATTCCAATTTCAACTCTATTGAGATGTTATAATTTGTCATAAAATATTTACATATAAGCAATGAGAAAATTGAGCTCAATCTCAAAACAAGAAATATATTATTGGTATACCTACCAATTTAAAACGTAGGTAGGTACCTACAGTGAAAAAAATCTTGGAATTCTTTAATTTAAAAATTGTTTTGGTCTTCCTTTGTCGGTCGACCTCTACCACGGCTACCCGTGTTACGTCAATAACAGGATCTCGAGAGATAAGGAGTCTAAATGAAATTAGAGTGTCGGCGCACAGCGCCCGTCGCAAGATAACGGGTCAAATAAATTAGGCTGGAATACTGCGCCGATCGACACTCAGCGGTGGGTTATCTGAAATTCGTCCAAGGTGAAAAATTTAAGAAGGCATACACATTAGTGGAATTACGTACGCCGACGCAATTCGATATCGAATATACCTACTGATAATTATTATTTCGATATCGAACAAAAGCGTAATTATCATTTCTCAAACCCGATTGGCCGCAGTCGAATGCGTCCGACATTCTTTATTTGAAAATGCTTCTGGAATACCTACCTATTCTTACGATTTTTAATATTCGAAAGTCGTACAAGTAATAAAATTAAGGTATTTATCTTTCCTCATTGACATGTTTGTCTTGGTTTATTTGAATCGTTTAAAATGAACTGAAAAATAAATTTGGAAGAAATAATGCGACATTTTCCTGTTTCGTGGATATCACGATTTAAATCAAATTCAAACAAACTCATATAGTTTTCCAACCTAACCAAACCTAACCCAACTTAACCTAAACTTAATTAGCCTAACCTAACCTTGCCTATCCAATAAATTTAATTTGCGCATTTTCGAATAATGAAAGCAGGTAGGTAGTATGGAAGGTAGGTAGGTAGGTACTTGTTCCTAATGAATAAATTATTTATGTATTTATTTTCATAATATATTTGCCATAAGCCATTTATTTGTTACGATACTAAAAAGAATAATTGCAAACAGATAATATATAAACAAAAATAGACAAAGAAAAACAGATAATATAGTTAAAAATATAAATAGACAAAAAACAGATAGGTACCTAATATAGAAACAAAAATAGACAAAAAACAGATAACAAAGAAACAAAAATAGACAAAAAAAATTAGACATTTGTTTTATATTCCTAAACAAAATACCATTTTGCCACTATGACAAAGTTATGAACGACCAAATTGGTCGTTTATTGGTCTTTGGTCGTGTAGAAACGACCAAAATACTTTGATTTTTAAAAATTCTGCATTGAATATGTCTTCAATAAATTGTAAAAAAAATATTAATTCCATAATTAATATTATGCCTATCTGTCAGAAAAAATGTAAGTATAAAATAAATATAATTATAAAATAATGCCTATTGTCGCGATGAACTAAAAAAATAAATGTTTTTAAATGAAAAAAATATGAAACATGCCATTATGTTTGTCCCCTCGAAGTAATTAATCTCATTGATGTGTAAATGATAAAAAAGTTAATGGGTGACAATAATTAGTTTTCAACTGGTGAATTATGTTATTCGTGACACATTACCACTCTTGCTTTTATTACGATTTTATCTCATATACATTAAAAGTCACTTCTGTTTATTTTGTTTCGCCGTTGACGGTTTGTGTGATTGTTCTGGAGTTCCGCAAGGCACTGATCGAGGGCCCCTTTTTAAACATAAAAAATATCTACATTAAATAAAACATTAAATACCATGGTTGGTTGAAAGAAATTACCTAATGGCAAAAAGCCCATCCACATTACATAACTATCTACTGTAGCAAAAACCAACATATACTTTATGCTGAAATATTTCTACTTAAAAACTATATTTTATTGATAAATTCATCGGCGAAAATTTGTATAAACATCTGTACAAATATAAACATGAAAATTCATTGGTTAATTTATTCTAAGGAAGATCAGATAAACTTTCCACCAAGAATTATTAGGGTCTCACTTAATTTACACAGAATTTGTGTATATTTAGGTAACTTACATAAAATTAATATTAATGTCGTAGATAGTAGTTATGTACCCACATTATTTGATGTAGCAAAGATTATCTATGAATAATAGATAATGATGTTTCTTCATATTGCTCTGTGTTTTAAACAGCTATTAATGTTTTTGTCAATATTTCTGTTGACTGAGTTAGCAAAATTGTTTTTTAATTTTTATAAAACTTTCCTTTGAAGAATCGAAGCAAATCAACAATTTTTTAATTGTAGGTGTGTTTCAAATAAATCAACAATTGCATGTGGAATGATTTCAGTTATAAAAAGGTGACTCAAACATCATAAAGCTTATTAAAATGTCTTTGCATATCAGACCTGTAAGAAATGAAACGACTGATTGACAAAAAACCAGAAGATTGATACTGTCTATGAAGGTTGAAAAGGAAGAGGCGATATCTCAAAGAGTTTGTCGATAATCAAGATGTAAAGGTTTTTTGAGCAACTTTTCGTGCCATGTATTTATTTTCATGCCATCATTGCATATTGGAGCTGACAACTGTCCCAAAATCTAGAATGGCATATTACTTAGATTCTTAAAAATCTAAAAATACACACAGAATAATAAAAAACCAACAAAATCAAGTTATTTAACATGAAAACCATAGATTTTGTCATTTTTGTGCTGGTCAAATAAGAAATGTAAATTATACAATATTTGATGGTAACCGACGTTAAAAAAAGCAATTATTTGGTAATGTCACTCATCTCAGAATGGCGGTTATAATTTCTCGCCATAATCGTAAATTTAAAGGTGACCAAAGGTTATGGGAAGGTGTTTAATGACATCATTTCAATAATAGATACCAGTTGAACACTGAACACTGCTCTTACCGTAGAATAATGTGGGTCACATGGTTCTTTTAAATACATTTAATGTCTCCATAAACGTATAGAGTCAACTCAGCATTATCTTCGTGGGTCTTGAGAGACGGTGGTGTGGTCAAAAAGCACCGCCGGACATTCAACAGATAACGTGTTAAAACATTCATTTATAGAGTTGACCTCGCTACTTCTCTCTCTCTCCTGTCCGAGACATGGATCGGCAACAATCTGGTTTTGTTTCAAAAGATTGGAAAAGACCAAAGATACGATAAGCTGTACCGATTGTGAAAAGCTACAAATTGATACACGTAAATCCTCTAAAATTATTCCTTCATCTTCCTCCTTAGGCCATTTTTGTTCTCTCTTAGACGAAGGCCTCCTTCATTCGTTTCAATATCGCTCTGTCCTCTAATAATAGACCTATGAATATGAAAAACAAACGAATTGAGTTATCAAAGTTACTTAATAAGGTTATCAAAGCATAATCTTAGATCATTGATAAGAGTCGATGTATCTGTTATTTACCCAATATCTTGTTACGAATATGACAGTTACAAATATTATGACAAACCTTATTTGGACAGGGACAGTCTTTTCATATACCTTAATTTGTTTGAATTGAACTATATAATTAATTATCACAAAATTTAATTATTCTGTATTGCCAAAAATAAAATTTCAGTTTTATTATAAACAATTTATTAATTTTCATATGTTGTCGACAGTTATTTAAAAAATAATCAATATTCATACTTTTTTCGATGTTTGAAACTGTTAATTTTTGACAGATCCTTTAAATAAACAAAATTCACTTCTATATCGATTTATATGAGATTAGGTAATTATTTGACAATCATTTAATTTGTTTCGATCACCACATTTGACGATCAATTCCATTTTATTGAGTCCACTCAGGTAGGTGGATAGCGGTGTACCGCAAGGAAGGCCATTTGGGCATAAAAAAAAACGACGATTAAAGATAAAATTGTCAACAGACTTAAAGTGTTATCTCAAACACTAAAACATCACAGCCGCTGGTAACAAGAAATGCTGCCCATGTGGAATCTTATTGATACCTCTTCCAAGAACAAATTTTTCCATGACTCCTTGTTTTTACATCATACCGGTACTCGGGGAATTCGTCAAGTGTCTTGTGTTTCATGCGATATTAATGAAATTTCGGATTGGTACCTACGCACTTGTTTTCGATGACAATATTATAAAAAATGACTAGTTTTAACCCGTCAATGACGGAATTTATCATGTCATCTGGACGTTATATTCACCTGGTAGATGGAACTTTTAATTAAACCAAGTTTCTCGCATTATTCAATCATGCTCTCCTGCCACATACAAACAGACATAGTAAGCTATGTAAGTTGATGTTTGATTTTTCTTCTCGCTATGCGGTGTTTATCAGCAGCTCGAAGAATCTCGAAAACCATGTAGTGGCTTTGTTCCTTGCTTGGTGATACCAACTCAACTATATCACATTGAACCAACCTTGCGAATTCCGCCATCAGGAATTCCTTTCATACAATTTTCGGCATTTCTCTGTAGAGTGGAGAAAACGCATCTGAATTCAATTTAAAATGCGACTTGCTTAGCGATGTTGGCCTCGGGATGGGGGTTTTAAATACATTTCTAAATATAAGCTGGATGGATCCCGTAAAGTTAAAAAGGCGCTCTTGTTGAATTGTTGTGGCTTCTACAAAACAAAGAAAATCATTTACTGAAGTTTGCGCAACTGAGCTCTATGTATGTCATGAGGTAATTCATTCCACTTAAAGGCTCGTTTACCCTAAAAGCTGCTTTGTTGACTCAATCCATTTTCCTATCAGAATTCTAACTCAGTGATCTAGATGACCTCAGAATAAATGGATGATTTCGATTATACTGTTCATAAATATAATTTATGAATAGTGATAGATAATTTATTTTCAATCGAATAAACTTAGTTTTCATTATGTGTTTTCGTATTTGAATTGTTGCCGATCAGTTGTTACAGTTGCCGAACTATTTTCAGATACATAATTTCAGATTATTGTAATATATGTTTGTTTACAGTGGAACATAATGGAATTTAAAAAATATGTGGATAAGATTAACCTTATCCAATGAGTTATAAGGAAATGGTTGAAAAGGATTATGATTATCCGCTTTTGTTCTCAGTCATAATTTTCTTTTTTTTTGTAAATACGGTTTAAACCCGTATTAATATTGGTCTCCCAAATTGGATTGTCACCGTCCTGTCGAGATTCCTTTGTGAAATTTCAAGAACACAACCAGAAATGCGAGAATCCCTTTGTAATGTGGCGGCATCGTTAGATTAGCGACATGCGAGATAACACCAGATTGGTTCGGAGCGATAATAGCCAAGTTTTGGAGCAAATTTATTGGCGACACGTTCGATTTGCCACCTTTGAGGCGAGTTCATTATTACTTCTTATTTTTGCTAGATATCTTCAAACACACAGTGGCGTAGTCAAATTATGTATTTATTTTTAATTTACTATTTCGAGAAGGATGTTCTCTAGAATTACAACGACAGAGAAAATAAATCTCACATAGATCAGAAATGAGGTCCACCACCTATTTTGAATCATGTTTTTATGTTTGAGACAAGACTGGTGTGTGGGGATATATACGTACATTGTACATGCATTTGACGTGCTTTCTTTTGGTTACTACACATTGTAGGATAATACCGTGATGGTATAAGAATTACATTCTTTTTCGTTCTTCGTCAGCCCTCTTTCGTCCAGTAATGGACATAAGCCTCCCCCTGAGACCTCCACAGCTCCCTATCCTGGGCAGACCGCATCCATCCGCCTCCAGCTACTCTTCTGATATCGTCAGACCACCTGGTTAGAAGCCTTCCAACACTTCTCTTGCCCGTTCTAGGTCGAAGAATTACATAATCACAGTTAATATTTTAATTTTTAGACGACTATTTCGGCGTTAAAGACTATATTGAATTGGTTAATGCAAACTTGTCTGCCATTTTTTTTGCAAGGTTGAACCTTTCCATAAATTACTCTTTCTCATTTACGCATTTTTCCTCTTTGAATTTTTCATAGTATCTACCTACCTACTTTTTTGATCATACATATACTGCAAATATACGAATCATAAGTTCAACTATTTGAACCGAGTGTATCAAATATACCATTTTAATCTATGATTCAAGTGCACCATTTGAACCTATGTTTTAAGTGCACCATTTGATCCTACGATTTAAGTGTAGCATTTGAACCAATGCTTCAAGTTCACCATTTGAACCTATGATTCAATTATACTATTAGAACGTATAGTTCAAGGGCATTACTTGAACCTATTTTAGATCGGAGCCTGTAGACGCCACTGGCGGACTCGTGGAATTTTTAACTTGTGGCCGTTTTTTACGCCCAAAAAAATCAAAAAGAAATGTTCTCAAAGACACTAAGTATTTGTGTCTTCCCACGGGCACACGTAGGTGCGATAATGACCCCAGAGAGGAAGGCGGTGCAACACGCTCACGGGTATAATATAATCGTCGATTTATAGCATGCTTTAATAGTGCGCATATTTCGAGTCGTTTCCGTCCAAAGAATGCTCAAGGTATGACCAACCGAGGCGACATGACCAGAGGTGCAGAAATTCATATTTTTTTTTTCGCAAACGACGAAATGTGGACATTCCTGACGTCGAGAAACGTCAAACGGTTTTGATTGCGAGTTTTTTTTCGTTTTAGGTAGGTACTTTCCATTACTATGGAATAGTGGAAATCATGATTTCACGATTTTAGCACCCTTTTTTTTAACTTCACTTGTTTGTATTGGAATTTTGCAAACGATTTTCAACCAACTTCCCGACCAGTTAGAGCTCTAAAACTTTCAGAATTTGTGTATTACCAATGACAATTTCCGACTTGATTAATTTTATACTACGATAAAATTGAACTATTTTGTATTTCATACAATGTAAACAAAGCTATGCGTTTCCGGCTGAGCGTTAGTAAATTTGAATTTGAATTTGATTCGGCTAGATGCAACAATAATATTTAACTGTTTTTGAATATGAAAAAAATATAGGTAGGTATAGGTATAAAAACAACCTTTCAAGAAAAGTGCAAATGTTATATCAAATGTCAATACTTATATTCTAGCTAAGTATAAGTATTAAAATTTATTTAGTGCCAAATTTCAATACTTATATTAGCTGAGTATACGTATTGAAATTAATTTAGTTCCAATTCACCTATATTCTGTCTGAGTAGCAAAATTGATGCAGGTTTAAAAATGATTAAGTTCATAATCTCAATACCTTTATTATAAAATTAATTTATCGACTAATCTCAATAGGTAGGTATATTCTAGCCAAGTATAAGTATGTAAGAAGTACCTACCTACTAATTAAAATTAATTTAGTTCCGAATTTCAATACCTACCTATATTCTAGCTAAGTATAAGTGTTAAATTAATTTAGTTCCAAATTTAAATACCCCTTTGTGTCATATTTGAGTATACCTACTTATTAATATCTAAGTAGGTACCTACCTATATAAGGTACGTAGTTTAATATTTTGTATAAAAAGAACTAAAAATGGAATGAATCTGATATTCTTGTTTAGTTTTAATCAGATCCATACTTGAGTAAAGTATAACTTTTAAAATTTATTTAGTGCCAAATCTAAATACCTATTCGAGTTTATGATCGCCTGATAATCATATTGGAGCATAAAAGATAGTTAGGTAGGTAGGTATATAGGTATTCTTATTTTTAATATTGAATATTTATTCTCATGTTGGCGGCACTTTAGTGTTTTATATTTAAATTGTGACTTATTTAACGAAGCGCGGTATTAATTACAAAAGAGAATCACGTTATTCCTACACCTTTAACAGATCAAACCTCTTTGAAAATATCCGCTCCGGGTACCTACACATTATCGTGAGTCAGTTCTATTAGGGCTGGTGAAATGTACAGTCAAATTATTATATTAACTATTTTTTTTGTTAATAAACTATTATAATAACATGGGCAATATTATAGAAACTTGTCATAATATGAATCAAGATAAATGTTTGCGTAAAATGACAATAGATACCACATAAACAAATAGAAGTCATCTTACAAAAGAAAAAATAGATGTCAACATATACTATAACTGTCGGAGCGTTCTTCATTCGACGATTATTCAGAGCGAACACTCGACGTTCAATCTGGACTCGACAGAGTGTCTTTCGAGCGTCTGCTTCCGGTTATTATGAACGGCTTACGGTGTCACTAAGTGCACTCGGCGTTCAATCTGAACTCGACAAAGTGTCTTTCGAGCGTCTGCTTCCGGTTATTGTGGACGGCTTAGGGCGTCACTAAGTGCACTCGGCATTCAATCTGAACTCGACAAAGTGTCTTTCGAGCGTCTGTTTTCGGTTATTGTGAACGGCTTAGGGCGTCACTAAGTGCATTCGGCGTTCATTGTGAACGCAGCCCAAGCAATATTTATTAATAAATAACTGATAGGTATAACTTCGTCAAACTCGCTTTCCATTTTGAAGAAAAGACTTACATTACTTACTAAAGAAGGAATATTTATCCCTAAACACCTGATATCGATTTCCTCTTCTTGTTCTTTCCCAATCCTTCTTTTTTCTATGAGCTATGCTGTAGGTATAATTTCTTTGTTCTTTTTAATCTTTCATTTTTTGTTGATGTACATGTATAATTCTGTCACCCTATTATCTGGTTGGTTCGAAGAAATTATCTAATGACAATAAGCCCGCCAAAGTGCATTATCTCTTCTTCTTCCTAGCCTTCCCTCCACTGCTGGATGTAGGCCTCTTCCATCTGTCTCTATTTTCCCCTATTCTGTGCCGCTTCAATACATTTCTTTCCGTCGACCACAACAACATCGTCGGCCCATATCTTCTGTGGCCGACTGACACCCCTTTTGTATTCCTTAATTATGCCTTTTTAATGAGATCCCTATCAATTCAATTTTGAAAGTTCTATATATTGTAATACTGAAATTCTTTTCGCTTGAAAATAAGGAATTTTTACTACAGCCATCTATGGGTGAAATTATGAACAACAATCTTATTATTTTTTATTTATTTTGTTGTAACGCCATCTATTGAGAGAATTGGTTTTTTTTGTAAATAATGAAAGCTACAATTCTTATATGTGAGGTGACAATGCATTTTTCGCATAGAAGTCACCCCTGAATTGCGCCAGACTTATAAGGTCATTTTTCGCCAGACTTATAAGGTCAGAATTTCAGTATTACAATATATAGAACTTTCAAAATTGAATTGATAGGGATCTCATTAAAAAGGCATAATTGGTGAACGTTGCGCAAGCGCATAAAGTGATCACGTAAACCAGCCGATGACAGGTCGTAAGCCCTGTAGGTGCCTTGATTTCCCGGTTCTCCTATAATAAATATTCCAATTACGTCTCTATTGAGATAATTAAAAATCTGTTAAAAAATATCTTTGACTCCCGACAGGGAAAAAAATCCAATGTTTGCGCATATGCAATAATAAAAATATTCGAAAAATGAAATAAATTAAATATTTTTAATTACACGTTGGCAACCCTGCTACGAGTCGATCATCAGGTTAAGCATAATACGCATTTATTGGTTCGATATCTCCAATAGTTGGACACCACTCGATAGGTGGGCGAGGTAATTACCTGATAGATAAACTGAGGCTTTATATCTCTTGGTGTGGTCCCCCGCCTAAACCACAGCAGATCAAACAAACAAACAATCAATACTACCTTCCTATTATACGGTGAACTCTATTAATACAAACAATAATCATTTATCATCGGGTTCAAACTATAAACTAAGCTTTGCTGCTTAAGTACGCGCTTAAAATTCTATTATCTTTTTATGTTTTAATAATCAGCATTAAATTATAACCAAAGAGAGTAATAAAAGGATACAATTTTGAACAAGATAGATAGTTTTTACAGTAAACAAATAGAATAATCATAAATGGATACAATTTTGAACAAGATAGATATAAACAGTAAGCAAACAGAGTTATAATAGAAAAACAATTTCAATCAAGAAAGGCAGAAATAATTTTTAACGAATTTGATTTATAAAAGGATACAACTTTGAACAAAAAAGGACAGTATGGTCGCATTACAAGAGTTATTTAAGAAAACTGTAAAAAAAGTGTTAGGTCCCATACTGCGAGAATACTGCTTACGGGACCTCAACTTTTTCTTATGTTATTCTCAAATAACTACATATTATATCATTTAAAACAAAGAAGAGAGATTTTAAAGTAAACAAATAGAATAATTATAAAATGAAAGGCACAATTTTGAACAAGATAAAATTAAATAGTAAGCAAACAGAGTTATAAGATGACACAATAATTTTGAAAAAGAATTATTGTTAACGAATATGAGTGTAAAAGGATACAATTTTGAACAACATAGACAGAAATTATTCATAACGAATATGATTATATGGATTAACTTTGAATAAAAAAGACATAAATTTCCTATAGTAAGCAGAGTCATGAAATATTTTGAACAAGAAAGACATATTTAACATTAAACAAACAGAATAATTATAAACACACACAATCTTGAACAAGATAAAGAGTAAACAAACAGAAATATAATATGATTTAATTTTGAACAAGAAAGACAGAAATTATTCATAACGAATATGATTATATGGATTAAATTTGAATAAAAAAGACATAAATTTCCTATGGTAAGCGAAGTCATGAGATATCTTGAACAAGAAAGACATATTTAACAGTAAACAAACAGAATAATTATAAACACACACAATCTTGAACAAGATAAAGAGTAAACAAACAGAGATATACCTAATATGATTTAATTTTGAACAAGAAAGACAGATTTTATAGTAAGTAATAATAAATTTATTTAACATACATAAGAAAAGAAAACATACAAAAACAATACACTACAGAGACCACTCATATAAGTAATATAATAACAAAAACAAAATGTAATAAAAAAAAACAAAAAAATATGGGTGTTCCCTGGTTGGCTTTATTCATGGTAAGCAAATAAAATAATTATAAATGGATACCATTTTCAACCAGACAAAATAGAATGAGAATTCAAAATATGAAAATATTTCAGAAATTATTAGCAAAAGGTTGATTTTTTTGCAAGAGTTGATTTTTTTACCTAATATTTCTTTACAATGTATGACGACGCCAAATATTTATTTCAAGTGCACTCAATAACACGTTGCTACATTCTGGAGACTTCAAATCCAGGCTGAATGCACAGCAAAAAACAGCATCCACACCAAGAATCTACATCTACAAGCATTGCTTAGATCTATGATTTCTTCTGTAAGGTTTTGAAATGCCAAATCACGTCGGGAATTGTTTTGCTGACTTTCATTATGACGGGCATTTTGACCTGATTAATCAGTTTTATTTGAACTGTATGTCTATTTTGATGGTTTATTGAATTATTGGTTAATTAGTTATTAGGACAAAGTATCTTGATTGTGTACATCAGTTCATAAATGTATTGCCACTGTAAACTGCTAGCCCTAGAACAGGTTTTCCTAGTTGGGGAGCAGTAGTCTATTTGTTTGGATCGGAAGTTAGTTATCCACAAAGGCCTATGTATGCGAGCTTCACGGATTACCACCGTGTTTCGGATTTCATTAAATACTTCTTGTTTTCCCCAAATCATCTCGGAAGGTCTTAATTTCTGCTGTTCTCATCAGTGCTCCAATTCTAGCGGTGTCTATAATATCTTAACCATTTTTATTTATTTTAAAACAACCGTGAGCCAACACGATGGCTACAGGTGATAGGTAATCACTTATAAGGCTAGCCGTGCTACCTGCTAACAATTCTATCTGAAATTGATTGATTGAAAACTTTATTTGTTCGAAGGTTACGGAGGAAACGTTCTCTCATGCATATTCATTTAACTTTGGGTTGGATGCTTAAAAAGATAATAATTTGAAATACTCCTACATACTAAGTAGGTACTATTTTTGAAACTGCCGATTTGTTCCAGAGAATTTATTTCTCTTAACAGTTGGCCCAGCCCCCCTAGACAGCATGTCATTTAGCTCAAGAAAAGAAACAAGAAAATATAACTCAATGTATGGCAACTGTCACTTCCATAGATTGAGATATCTTTTATTGTTTCTTTTCTTAAGCTAAATGACACGTTATCTAGGGGGACAGATTCGCGACGTTTTGTATGCCCTGGTCTGAATTTTTCATGATTTTTCAACATTGAGCAAGATCGCATATCTAGGTCACATAATGAGAGGAGAAAAATACCACTTGCTTCAATAAATACTGGAGGGGAAGATAGACGGTTGCTGAGGGACTGGAAGGTGGCAAAAGAAAGGTCGGGAGACCGAGGCTGCGATGGGAAGATGATATTGGGAGGGACGCATCCCAGCTTCTGAATGTGCCAAACTGGAGGGTCGCAGCAGGTGACAGGAGAGGTTGGAGGAGGAAGTTGCTGGAGGCCAAGGCTCGATATGGGCTGTAGAGCCATTGAAGAAGAAGAAGAAGAAGAGGGACTGGAAGGAGACAGATGTCCTGGCTGGCTGCGTAATATCAGGGAATGGACGGGCTTCAGAACTGTGGAGCAGATATTCCGGTCAGCACATGACAGAGAGGGATTCGCTAGAGTGATCGCCAGCGTCGGGGTTCTAGCAGGGCATCAGAAGGAGATAACTCCTATCTTAGTACAAGAATATCTTTGGAATTGAACAATTCGTAATTTCGAATGTATGTTGTATGTAGTGAAATTGTGTACATCAATTTTTCTAAATAACCAGCGAAATGAATTTAAATAATGTTCTCTTCTTCTGGGATTCGTACATAGAACGCCAGCACTGAAATCAATAGGCCTACCACTATGACAAAGCTGTCGATTTATTTATATTTTAATAGCAAAATACCGTATAATTGTTCATTTGCTAGGAAGAATAGCTTGTAAACGCCATCCTTAATGAGTCAACATGCCTAGCCTATATCTACACATTAAGGAGTGTGAGAAAAACAAACCAACTAAAAAAAGAAGAAAAAAAGCGTCTATCGTGACATTCCAGTCAGAATAGTTTCGAGTCTGACGGTGGATAATTAATACGGGTTAAAGAACATGTTTGAAGGAATTCGGATTGGATGTGTGATTGAGTTTGTCCAAGTTTTTATATGACTATTATCGGATCTAATAATCACATCAATTTAGTGAAAACTTAACAAAATGAAACGCAGGACTAACACAAGTAGGTTTAATATGAAGGCGTATGAAAGTTATTCAAACATTATTGAAACAATTCGTCTATACAATAATACGCAAATCCTTCGCAAATTTATGGAGTTTCATAATTTCTCATGATACCCAACATCAAATCTCTTGTCTTTGTTCAAATGGAACCACCCCAGAAGTAATCTCTTTAATGAAATATAAATAATCGAATTCAGACGACTTGGTAAAGAATTGTTATTAATTGCAGACGACCCGTCGGATCGTTTATTGTCGTAACTTCTATCATCAAAATTCGATGAAATTCATATACGTTATCGCCTCTGAAGCACTTCCTATCCAATTAAAAAATAATCATTAAAATCGGATAATATGGTAGAGAATTACTACCGCTGAAGTGAAAATTCAAGAGTTTGATGATTATCTCATGGATCCCATGATCAGATCTTGACCACATTGTAATGGGACCAATCAGAAGATACTCCCTATCTAATCATCGAAATCGGACAACGTAGAAAAGTAATCCATTATTGGCAATCGGTTAAAAATATGTGTATTTTGGCCATCATTGAGCTCTCCACTAGGTACATCATAATATTATAAGTAGTCATAGTACACTGTTTTTAGAGTCGGACCTATCTACCTAAATGCATGTTATGAATTAAATTATTTTTGTTTAAGTTTAAAAAAACTCAGGTTCTCCTTTTCTTCAATTCCACCCAATCATTAAGATGATTCCTGCTAGTATAAAAATGTCATTGAAATATTTTGAGACTTGAGGTTATCGCATTATAGATTGAATCCATTAAGGCGAAGAAATTTTGCTATATGTGGAAGTAAATATGCAGGGAATTTAATGACAGAAGATGTGACATATTCATTTGTAGTGTAGTATTATGTGTATAGTACAAATCATGTTCGGGGTTGATTGGATGTTCAAAAATCAAATGGCCTAAGGTCTCAACTTCCTCTCCACAAGCACATGAAGGGCTATCCCTTACATGTATCTTATAGAGGTCCCTAGTTAACAAGGCAGTGTCCTAGTCTGATGCGACACATATTTGAAATACACAGGTTTTAACAGGTAAAATCATAGAGTGAATAAAAGGAGCGGATAGAATGACCCAGAATAAATATCGGTCAAGAATTATTTGAAAATACTATGTCTTTTTACAAAAAAAGTACAAAATACATACAATTAAAAGAGTGGACAAAAAAATGGCTCATCAATCTGAATCCCAATAAGTGCACTGTTCTACATATTGGAAAAAATAACCCCAAGTTTGAATACTTTCTTGAAAATACTCAACTTAAAGATGTTGAATCACAAACTGACCTAGGTATCATTGTATCCGCAGATTTAAAATGGGAGGATCATATTATTAAGATTGTTAAGAAAGCAAACTCCCTTATTTACTGCATCAGAAAAGCTTACCAGAACATCACACCAGACTTAATGTTAAAAATATATATAGCATTTGTTAGACCATTGTTGGAATATGGTTTCCAGATATGGAGTCCCTATTTTTCCAAGGACATTGACTTACTTGAGAGAGTCCAAAGACGTTTTACAAAAATTCCCAGGACACTTCGCAACTTAACATATGAGGAAAGACTTGACTTCTTAAAACTGTCAAAACTAGAAAACAGAAGAGAACGTCTAGATCTTATTGAAACATTCAAAATATTATCAGGCCATTATGACTGTGAAAACATGAAAAATCTCTTTCAATATAGTCATAACACTAATTTTCGTGGCCATAGCTTAAAACTAGTGAAAAGTAGGTTCTCGACAAATCCTCGAAGGCATTTTCTTTCAAATGGAGTTGTGAATACTTGGAATAAACTGCCCCAACATGTTTTGGATGCTGAAAGTGTGAATGTTTTCAAGAATAGACTGGACTTTTTTTTGGACAAAGCAAAATAGTTACAACCAAATAAGAAAATTCGACAGTGAATATAGGCACATCAGCCTTGGCTGCCTGCCTATAAATAAATAATAATAATAATAATAATAATAATTAAAGTTCAAAACTATTACTAATCCACGATCGTGTATTATTTCTGACTCAGCTTACGAAATGTTTCAATTTTTCACATAACATCAAGCGCGTGTCTCAAATGTGTCTATGAAATAGTACCTACCTGTTTTATTCTCCCAAAATTGATGTTAGAGAAATATTTATGAGGCCCATAATATATTCGGCGACTGTCGCAGTTATAAAGTAAAGAAAAGCGCCCTCAGCCGGGCTCCTATATCGCAGCTATCGATTTTGGAAATTCGCCAGATCGGCATGCGGAGAAGTGTGACAATGTTTACAAGAGACTAGACTAAAACAAATATCAAAAAGACCTCCTTCCTTTTCTTGCCTTGTCTTCGTCGGCGTCGGAAGACCAGAAGACATTTTAATATCTCCCACTAGCAATTCGAGGAAATAGAAATTTATTCCATTTTGACAATTTATAGAAGAAGTCTTCTGGGAATTTTGAACAATCGGATATTGTGAGACAGGACTGAGTTACATAACAAAAGGATAACTTCAAATAATATTTATTTATTATTTGAAGATTTAAGGTCTTCTTTTTTAACGAACATTAAGTTAGACTGTATGATTTGTTGCGTCGTCGCATGAATTTATAAATATTTATGAAAAACTAAGTTATCAAATGATTCTTCTTAAACGATAATTCTTCTGCGTTCTTGAATTCTCTCCTCTCTTCTTGTGATAATCGTTCTGTAGGTATTTTTTATTTGTCTCACTATTATTTTGTATCTACGTAATATGAACACAGCAATAATAAAAAGCAGGGAAAGAACTTCTTCTACGTATGCCATGTCAAGGTACCCCAACGCCAGCTATCACTTCATACAACGCCTCCCTTTCCCACGCCACTTCGAAGAGTTACTCGATCGTCTCAATATCGGCCCATTCGCGGATCTTCCTCAGCCACGATATTTGTTTACAGCATATGCTTCTTCTTTCTTAAATATTGTCTTTGAGGATCTATTGCAGCACACCATACCTCGGTAGGTACTCTATTTAGGTACATCTCCCAAATAAGATTTTTATTTAAACCTAATAAACATACAGGTCATACAAACAAATATAAGAACAAATTTGATGCAAACAATACACCATAGACCAACCTTTATAATGGACAGCAATTATCTTTCAGAGTCAGCTTTTTTATCACAGAATCAAAGAACGCAGAAGGAAAATCGTACAAATATATTTGATAAATATAATTATGATATAAATATATATTTAGATATGTGTAATCCTGCATTCCTGGTTATAGATTATTATCAAAATCGTATCAAAATACATAAAAAAACTGTGACACTATGGAGACTTATAATTGTGATGAAGTCCGTCTCACAAATCCAAACTGAAAACAGTCTACACCAGGAATATAACCCTGGAAATTTAGTTTCATCGCGTCAGCCCTTTTTGTGTCCAGTAATGTACATTGGCCTTCCCCTGAGACTTCCACAGATCTGTATCGTAGCCAGACCGTCTCCAGCCAGAATTTGTCTCATATCATCTGATCACCTTGATTGAGGTCTTCCAACACTACTTTTGCCCGTCCTAGCTCGCTATTTCAGCACTTTGGTCTATGTGGTATGGAATCAGTGGTTCGTTCGACGACATTCCCTACACATCTGGTTGGCAACGCTTGAAGAACGTCGGCAACATTGTTCTTTCTCTTATCAATAAAATTAGCTTAGTACCTAATCAGATATTTATTTAAATGAATTTTTCACGCAAATATTCCTTTTCTGGGCTGGAAACACTGGATAGTTCGAATAAATTGCCATATGGTAAAAAACTCGCCGATTGCGCAGGGTGCAAGGAAGTGTTTATTATTCCTATTATTATATAGTCAAGTCTTGAAAGCCTTTTTGCTGTACATTTCCGAGATGCTCATTTGATTTTTGGGCACCCCAGAGAATATTTGCGCCATGTGCATCTATAACGTATGGTTGTGCCGGCTCTGTTGTTATATGAATAGTTACTTTCGAAGAAGCTCGTGGGCGACCTGTTCCGGGGAATCGAAAGACTATTGTTTTTTCTCATGAACCATTGTCATTTTTTTCGAATTTCCTTTGTGCAAATTGCTATTTTGATAAGAGGAAATAATAGTATAAAGACTATAGAATTTCGCACTTATATTATAAAATCATTTGACGAAAAAAATAGAAAAAAACGTACACCGCTTTGGGTAACGAGATCAAAAGACTGTCATTCTCGTAAAATAATAATATTAACGTTCATTATTTCAGCCACAGGCATTATTCCAAAATCGTTAAGCTGTAATTTAGAAATTTTTGATTTATCGAGAAACTTAATAGGTAATAAAAATGCAAAAAACGGCAATAATGAATACATGCAGAATCGTTAAAGAATTGTTTTAATATTCGGGAATCAGTAGGGTTGATAAGTAGATAGTATAGAGATCTCCTCAGAGCCTAATCCTTTGATAAAGTATCTGGATGGGTGAACTATTCCCAATTGCAGGCTTGATGATGCTTTTGTAATATAATTGAGTGTTATTAATTGTAGTGCTTAATTGTTATTAATATCATTAGTTAATCGGCCATGCAGCACCTATGTTATTGTTTAACTCGAGAATCCTCTGATGTTTTTACTGTTTGTTTCTTATTATTTGTCAAAGTTGTAACCCTGCTTGATCCAGTTCCTAGTGCCAATATAAAATAAAAAATTTGGTTTATATATTGCTTCTCGGGCAACTAACAGGTAGGTACTATGCCAATTATGAAATTATGTATCACGCACACAAATGAAAGTTGCCATTATCTACAATAAAGTCAATAAATGTTTTAATTATTTGTAAAGGACGATCGTTTTATCGAAAGAAAAAAAAATAATAATTCACCCCTTTTCTTCTTCTTCCTTAATATCCCACATAGAGACCAGTTGTTATCCGATCAGAGGAAGAAGCATTCGTGATTTGTACAATATGTATTTTAATTAATAAAATTTTCATGTAGGTATGTGTAAATATTTCAACGATGTATGTGTAAATATTTGACTGAATGTATATGTAGGTTATGTGGAAGATTCATTACACAGTAATACAAAATGTACTTTTTTAAATTCATTCGTCGTTTAAAATGTTGTTCTTTTTTCAAATAATCGTGAGAAGTGTAAGATCAAAGAGAAAATGAGAAAATAAAAAAAAACGAAGACGATAATACACGCCGCTTGGTAAAAGATTGAAAGAATTTTGTCTGCGCATTTGATCATTTCTATGGGTAGGTACACCTACCTACCTCTATTCCATAGACAATATTCTCTTTCTCTCTCACTTTGCCGCCACCAAAAGTCCACGCCGCCATTATGAATAACGATTTGTGTAATTGATAAAGGATGTACTCACAAATCAAAATCTTTATCTGTGGTATGATGATGAATTTGCTCCTTTGGACGATCAATCTATGAGAATTGGCGGGAACTTCAAAGATGAAAATTTCGCGTTCTATCTTAGCCCCTAGCCTATAATACTAAATATATTTTAATATTATTTTATATTAGGTACACGGCGTGTTAATGGCGGTCGCTTTTGACATACCTTAAAACAATGGTAATGAATTTAAATAATAGGAAATGTTTGAAAAAAGAATGGCGAGATTCGAGTTACGAACTAGACGGTGGCGGACATCTTGAATTGGATTGGAAAGATGGCGATATGGAAAACCGCGAAATTCAAGTATGAATAAGATTCGATATAATATTTTTCAACGATTTATAATTTATTTCTGCGTAAAAAAACATGCAGAAATAAATTATAAATCGTTGTATTTGTTAAGTAAATATATTGATATTAGTTTTGTTTTTTTTTAGTTCGTTGCACATTCCATTCTCTTACATAATCAATGGAATAGTGGGGGTTACCACTTTTCAAATTATATTTTTAAATAATTTTCTCCACAGGTATCTATTTTTTCATCTGTCAAAACATTTAAAATGCTCTCACGTTCCAGAAAAATGTGTTTTTTTTTTGTTTGAATTTAGACTGAATTTTAAAATTGTGTGACGAACATTCACTAGAGAAACGTTGAATACACTTATGGTATTTTTTCTAGAAACACACTGTTTAACATATTTGAGGAATTTGATTAGAAATTGGGGTGTTTAGGTTAAAAACAGTAATAATGTCATGTTTTCTTAAACAGAATTTATAACTTTAAATCTGTAGGTATTATTTCTCAATAGAAAAGTTTAGAATTAGTCACAACACACTCGTATTAAACAGTGCATCGCGTATAATTAAATCGCGAATTTCAATACCATCGGAATGTATTAATTTATGTAGTAAATATTGGTAAGTTGTTAGTATACATAGGTACATACATACAAACATACATACACTCCGACATCCTTTCGGTGAGTATCAAAGGGACCCCATACTGAGATGGTTGGCGCGGCGCTCCCAATGGCACAAATATTATTAATTAATTAATGTGACGTCTTGCTTCCAACAACCTCATACACATTATTAACAAATGAAATATGCCAAACATATTACGTATTTTTGTTCATATACAATCTCTTAAAAATAAGAGAAAGAACGAAAAAAATCAAGCCGATGACGTGTGACTGACGGTTAATCCACGCATACTTAATTTGATCAAAACACTAATATCTAATTTAAAATAAGAGAGATTAAGAGAGCCCTAGAGCAGGTATACCTAGTTGGATAGCGGTTATCTATTTTTAATGACGATTATTTGAATTGTGTGATAAGTAAAAATAAAAATTAAATAAATAAATATACTTGCTTATAGCTAAGTAAGCTTTTGATTAATCAATTTTTTTATGAGAGTCCATATTAAATTAGTATTAAATTACATAGTTTATTATAATACTTATGTATTCGTTTATATAAGACATAGATATTTTTGGTGACAGTCTGGTGACATTCAGAAGAAATCTTTCCTCACTTATAAATTAACCTAATAAACTAGTTTTTTTTATTGACAAACTTTTTAACATCTCAATAGAGACGAAGTTGGGATATAAGAACATTCGATATAGCTTTTTCGTGTTTTTTTTCCTCTAGTTATGATGTTTCTCTTTTTTATCTGCTTGTTCTTAGTTGTATCTTTTATAGTAATGCTTTCTTTTGTTAATTATTTTATCTTCCACTATTTTTCTTTTTTGTGATCTTAGTTTCTATTGTATCTTTTCATTTGTTTATAGATTATTTTTTAGATTTTCATTTTCTTATAAATTTGTACGCCAAAGAATGTGGCCACTCATAATTGGCTGACCAGTTTTGTAATAGCTTGCCCTTATTTTATGGAACTGTGATGTATAATAACTTGATAGCTGTAAGTGGTCCTTTATAATAAATAAATAAATAACTTAATGTATGTAGGTACGTATATTGTCTCATTCAAGTTATACAAACGAATCTACATACATATAATCACTTATGAGTAAACTTATATGTATAACATGCTAGTCTAAACCCTGTTATAAGAAATCTTTGTTTCTACCAATTTATTTATAATTGTCAAAATTCGATAAGCTTTGTCTCAATCAAGTTTCATATACAACCAAGTTTTTGCAGGATTTTATTCGTGAAAATCTGTATTAGGAAAATAAAGTCCTCAGATTTGTTGGTTCCATAGACGTTTTCCCTTTATCTCGCAGTGGGTAAGGGATAAGGTTGGGGGGGATGTTAGTTTTGTGGGGTGAAGAGGCGTGGCGGGGCATTAGCGCCGCCCGGGGTGTGAAAATTCGCGCAGACCAGATTCAAAATGGCGGTCGTTCGCGCCTAGCCCGGCGTCGCTTACGTTATTTTCCGCGGGAAAATTTTCAAATCTGGAACCGGCGAGATCAGCGGGCGCGCAGATTCGCCAGCTCTCCGCACTCTCTGATTGGTCCGACAGATTTTCTACGTAAACCTATTAAATGGCGGATGCGTTTATTTTTATCCAGTCTAGCGGAAAAAATGTAGGGGATTAAGTACCTACCTACCTTTTTCAGATACACTTGCTATAGACTGGTAGGTAGGTACTTATGTGTAGGTACCTATATTGAAAGAAAATTATAATATTTATCAGAATGTAAACCCATTTTAAAAGGAATAAATCAAATAGAATAACTACAGTATTTTTCTACAGATTCGATTTATTATGACCGAACGTTTTCGCCGAGCTCTCTCGGTACTATTAAGGTCTAAATTCTAAATGAAGCTGAATTTGACACTTTATCACTAAATGTAATGAATTTAAATATTTACTCAATATCTGCTGTACATACATACCTGCTGTGTCCACACATTTAGGAACATTGTATTTATTTAAAGTAGTGTATAAGTATCGTTACATTTAGTGTCATTTGAGCCTTGATAATGTCGAGATACCTCGGAGAAAACGTTCGGTCGTGATACAGTCGAAACTATAAAAATATTTAATGTGTTTTATTTTATATAGGTACTTACTTATTACTTTTGAATATTATTCCAAGTTATTTTGAAAAGGAAGTAGGTAGGTACCTAACGTTTGAATGTTGAAAATGAATGTTGATGAGGCGATGTCAGATAGAATAATGTGACGTTTGATGCTCTCTGCCTACCTCCTGAGGGACGTGGCGTGATGGTAATAATTATGGAATCCAAGAGTAGGTATTAATTTATATAAGTAGGTACCTACCCCTAATAGGAGGAGGGTGTTTGGTATATTATAGAAAAAAACGAGTGGGTTGTGGCCAACGCTAAAGCTTAACTTAACATTGCCAAACACAAAAAATTTCTCTTGTTTATATATGTATATATATATATTTTTCATACAAAAATCTATTATTATAAACATAATTTTTCAAACGGTTGTATATTTTTCTTTTAACGTTGACCAACTATGAATGCAATTATGTGAAAATCATTGGTGTTGTACAAATAGATGAGACAAAATTAAAATATCTCAAATTTCCAGGTCGTGAGAGTATTTTTTCAGTTTTAACAGATGAAATCATAGAGAAACATTGAGAAAAAATGAATCGTTGTCTATGGAAAACTAATCAGCTCTAAGTTTAAGTAGGTACTTCACACACATATAATTTCATCGGCCTTTTAGTTTGATCTGTACAGAGGACACAAATTTTCATATTTTTATACGACATACAGGATACGGCATACACACAAAAAAAATCACAACGAAACTCAAAGTATGCACTCTCTACATGATACCCATTGAGAAATTAAAAAAATTGAAATCATGTGACGTTTTGCTATAGACACATATACATCATATCGTATGACACAACGATGTTGTGGTGCATGTACCGAGTTCAGGTATTTGCATCGTTCACCGATCGCCGTCGGACATAATCCTGGTATTACAACTAGATTATGTCACAGCTCGCGAACTAAGCCGTGTTAACAATAAAAATACAGCATGACAACATGACAAATAAAATACTTAGATACCTACCTTGTAAATAATTCAATATTCAGCAAATACGTTTGAACTATCGATTGCATAAACCATCACGCCATCTCTCTAGAGTAAGAAAAAATAAGTACTTAAACGATTTACTTGTTTTTCACTTTTCAACAATAGTGTGTTGGTCCAGCGATCCAGTGAATCCGGTTACGAATCCTGCTTCGACCGATTTCGTTCATCTGTAGCACAAGTATTGGCTTATTTTAACGAATCTTTGACAATATTATGTTGATAATTAGGCACATTGTACCTATGTATTTATTTATTCGTTTAAAAAAAATCTTGAATATTTTATAATATAGGTACCTACTTCATTCACGTCCATACATTACATCATTCATTGTAGATATCTACTTATATTCTAAATTCGTATGGTCTTCGCAATCATCAATTCATTCATTCATACCATCACGGCATATCCCACAATGTGGGGAAACCAGCGATAGGTGTGCGGGTGTGCATTGCAATAATAATTATTAGTATTTAAAATAGTATGTAAGTATCATACAATTACTTAAATAATATGTTGATAGAACTAATTTATTTGAAAAATGTGATAAAATGCGAATACATAATAATCTTTTTCTTAACCTCAAATGGCAAAGGTATTGATAAAATTATTCCTGCTTAAACATGACACATAGTAGGTACATACACACACACACACACACACACACAGATACGTAAATTGTGATGAAACATTCAGAATAGAATCTCAGCATGATACTAGTTGATAATCTGCAATAAAAAATATCCTTAAAAATTGCGAATTCATAACTCCCCACAATATCCCCTTGGGTTATTGAGGAGTAAAAAATCGGATTTTTGAAGTAAGTTTGGTAGTTATTAGCTTATACGCCCGGTATTACAGTCGGCCCTCAACTCATTGAGTTTGTTAAACTCAAGATTAATGTTAAGGGGAGATTGAATCCATTTCCATATTACAGTGCAATATGACATGTCAGTTACTAAATCTTCAATTATAGACATATTTTACTTTTTCTGTGGTTATTATCTGTCAAATTTTAAATAACCTCAAAGAATACGAACTACAAAACGGTATGCTACAACTTGAAATACTATTGTTTTACTATCCAACATGGTAAATTTAATTTTTTTCACCAAAATAATGCTTTTGAATGCCCATGTTCGTTTCAATATGGCTGTCAGTTTGTTTTGTTGTGTGGCGCCACCGTCGATACAACTAACACCTCTATCGATAGAACACTGAAACTACACTCGTTGCCTAGCAATGGCAGTTGACTCACCGTTAAGTACTTAATCCGCCAGAAACGTTGAGTTAAATATTTGACGTTTTAGTGACGTATTTGAGGGAAGATTAGGCCTAAACGGACACTAATACGCTACATTTTTGTTAAACTTGAGTTTAGCTCTTAAACTGAGACTGTAATACCGGCCCATAGTCATCTAAGTAAAATGCCGTTAATTAAAAAAAGAGAATGTTCTATCTGAAGGTGTCAATTCGCTAAGCTGCCGCGTCGTATCCTCTGTCGGATCAGTGTCGGGACAATTTGAGAATCGCCCTCCCCGGTATAGTGCTAAAACCGAGTTAAAGTACTATCGTAAACCCGACAGATAACAGCGCGCAATCGCTAATGACTTATTCCTCCGGCGCGACCATTAAAAGCCTCTTTATCTGAGCCACCGTTTTATTGAAATTATCCAAATTTTTATCAGCCGGTTCACTTCAGAGAGACCCACCACTTCGATCGGACATAAAAAAGGCCGTCTCTCTGTCTCTCCATCAGAGACTCATAAGAATTCTTCGGGTCGTTGTATGATTATTTTAAATAGTCCAAAACTTTTGTGGCTACCGACATTTGTCTCTGATGGTTTTTTAAAATCTCTGAAGAAAGAATGTGTTACTTTAATTATATCAGTGTCTTTTATCAAAATTATTACCAATAATGACATTTTGTTGACAAGCTAAATTAATTGACTCAGAATGACTTTATTTGTATTTTAATATTATTATATTAAATGATGAAATATACAGCATCTATAAGACTCCTAGGCTCTCTGTACATGCTAGACTGAGCAGGCTGAGATGGGCTGGCCATGTACAGAGAATGCCGTCATCACGGGCACCCAAGAGGATCCTTGAGGGACATCCGGGTGGAACAAGGAAGGTCGGCAGACTCAGGCTGCGATGGGAGGATGAGGTGAAAAAGGATGCAGAACAATTACTGCAAGTAGCAGACTGGAGGACAGCAGTAGGAGACAGTAGGAGTTGGAGGCGAGGATTGATGGAGGCCAAGGCTCTATATGGGCTGTAGAGCCATCGGAAGAAGAAGAAGTATGTTACACATAAATGCCTCAAAAACTAAATATATGTTGGCAACTAGAGGCGCCCAACCCCACCGTTCCCCAGGAACTTTGGTAAGAGCAGGTACCCACAATATCGAGTGTGTGGACACATTTACTTACTCAATGAAACTAGTGTTGAGATCAAGAAAAGATTTGCCATGGCTAACAAGTATTACTTTGGACTACAGAGGCACTTTGGATCACGTGTACAGTCAAGAAACACTAAAATCCTCGTCTACAAAACTCTTTTACGACCTGTACTAACATATGGCTCTGAGTGTTGGGTTCTCGCTAAAAAGTGTGTGGATACGTTCCTGGTTTTGTGGAGCCACTGATGATGATGATGATGTATGTTACACATCAATTATGATCATTTTAAATCACTTAGCTGTATCTTGATGCATTGGAGATAAGAAATATTACTAAATGATGCTGTTGATTGTCCTCGTCTTTTGTCACAGATTCACCTGTACTTGAAGACCATGGCTCACCGGCAATAGTAAATTTTTCGCCTTACAAAATGTGTAGTTACTTTCACAAACTATTTATTTAGCTAACCAATGCAGAGAATTCCAAGACTTTTTTACTGTACATTTTTTTGAAACACTATTAAAAACTGTGTCTTTACAAGAAATCCAACCATTTGGTTCAAAAGTCAGATATCTAACAAACCAAGTCTCGAAGACCGTCGAGTTAATTGTAATAAAAAAATCTTCGAAGTCTTACTTTCTAAGTTCTTGGTGCCATTTCAAGTATCAAAAAAAGTTTGAGAATTTCGAATTGACATAATATATTTTACTCGTACGCACGAGTATTAAGACCTCGTCGATATAACAGAAAAAATACATAAATAAGTTTTGTATTGAAAACTGTAATTCAGTTTAGTTAATTAGAAATTTAAAGATAACGTATATGCAATATAGCACGTTCAAACTGTCTAAGAAAGTAAACTGTATAGTGTTATAAACACTCGTCTAGTACCAATATGTATATGAATAGTATCCAAGTCGTGATATGCTCTTGCTATAGTTTACGCCTTTCCAAGATCTCCACGGAGAGCAAACACGATATTGGAAAGGCAATAATTATGATAATCATCACTTGTAACTTAGAAAGTGGTGCTAACATTGTTGCAGAAACATATTAATTTGTAGCTAATAACCAAGTATTTATATAAAAAATGGCGTTATCACACACGAAAAACACACATAATAAATCTATGATTTTAACCTTAGTTGCTCGGTTATTTTGACATCTGGGGGGCAAGTTTACCCATATCATGGATAAAATTATCATATGGAGTTCTATACTATGTTAGGATATTAAAGAACTCCATATGATATTTGTATCCATGATAGGTATGGGAAAACATGGAGGGTTTTGATTTCGACGGTGGACCAGACTTGCCCCCCTGAATCCTGACCAGGTTCGATACCCAGTGAAGATAATAATTGTGTTTTCAATCCTAAATTTGCGAGATGATATAAATTATTTTACATGGTAGGTAGATACCTACTTGCTAGTTACTATAGATGCAATATAAAATGAAAAAAATATAATATATATATTTTTTTAATTGTCTTTCCTCGTTGTTATGATCATTTTTTTTTTCAGTATAATTTTCTTATACAAATACTAAATGCTATTGTACCGATTTGCTTGTTGCTCAGGTTAGTTGATAGCCATGGCTATGTTAGTTGATAATAATAATAATAATAATAAAACTGGCTTACTTATATAGCGCCGTTTTTGTGTGTCCACCTCAAGGGCGCTTTACAATTACAACTAGGAATTAAACACTATAAGTTTTTTTAAACAGATGAGTTTTTAAATGTTTTTTAAAACTAAATTCACTATTAATTACTCTGATGGTTGGTGGCAGATTGTTCCATTGAGTCGGTGCCCTTACAGCAAAAGCACGTTCACCGAATTTAGTGAAGTGACACCGGTTTTTCTCAGCTAAACGTCCAGCGGCAGTTGCTGCAGATCGAAGCCTTGTCCTCCGGTTTGTCATCTGCTGTGGTATACATAGCTCCGTTATGTATGATGGTGCCTTTCCATTTACCGCTTTATGCACCATCCAACAGTCTTTGAACAAAATACGCTCCGGAACACGTAGCCAGTGCAGGTCTCTTAATAGTGGTGTGATATGTTCATATTTTGATGAGCCCTTAATTAATCTGGCAGCAGCGTTAAAGACGGATTGAAGACGATCCAATTGGATTTGTGGTAGACCACCATATATACTGTTACAGTAGTCCAATCTTGAAACCACAAGCGCATTTATCAGCAAACGTGCTGCATCTACTGCCATATACATGGTTAGTTGATAGATATATACAAATTTTTGTCATATGCATATGACAAAAATTTGTCTTTATGCACTGGCTGTACTTGACTGGCTTAGGACATACCTACAGCCATTGCACAAAGGCAATTTTTGTCATATGGCTATCTCTTCCAACCAACCCGAGCAACGAGCAAATCGGTACAATAGCATTTAGTATTTGTATAAAAAAATACTGAAAATAGCAATTGGGAAAGACACAGGATATTAAAAAAATGGTATTAATATTTTTACTCCTCACTAACTCAAGCGGATACAGTGATGATTTCGCAATTTTTAAGGGTATTTTTTTTATTGCAGATTATCAACTAGTATCATGCTGAGATTGTATTCTGAAAGTTTCATCACAATGTATTTGTGTGTATGCTATGTACGGCGTGTTTATTTTACTTTATCGTTTATAGACTATAAAAGTACTCATTCGATTATTTTCAAATTTTGCAAATTTGTATATCTAATACTCGCTTAGACCCCATGAGATTTTAAAGGATATCTGAATACTGCTTCTCGATTTTTTTAACTGTCAAATATTTCAAAGTGACCCCAAGCTTAGGGAACTTTAATTTTTTATTTATTTTCTAATCGGTAAAAAGACACATCATTTTCATAAAGTGGCATTGAAAAATTATCAAGTTTTCATAATAAAATATTTTAATAAAAAATACATCTTAACAAACTCATTTCATGAAAATGATGAATATTTTACATACAAATTTTGAATACTGTATAGAATGACTTCTAAGTGAGGAATTTAGTAAAGGTATTTGTTGTTATACAAATAAAATTAAATAATAATAAAAAAAATTAATTAAAACAATATAGTGACAATACAAAACAAAATTTTTTTTTAATAAAAAATGAATATGTCCTTGTTAAAAAAGTAGATATACATCTTCCTTCGTTCCCTAAAGCGTAAATAAATAAGCGTAAACGCTTGTGCTATATGTGAACGATATCGGTCGAGGCAGGATTCGAACTCGCGACCGCTGGATTACTAACCCAGCGCGCTGACCGCTCTGCAATCGACCCATCTAAATTATTACCATATGATAATAAATTTTGTAGTGTATTTAAAAAAATATATATAAATAATATATTTTGATTTTCAATCACATGTACAGGATTCATAGAACTGTTTACAATTTAAATAATGTATACAGAATTGCACAGTCGACGTCTGTATTTTATATTATATCCTAATGAAGATCTCACAAACTTTTTCACGGTCCTTTCCCTCAAATTGATACCACGTGAGTCGCGGCCTATACAAAGTGTTTGTTGAGCGCGGCGCACGGACAGGGCTGAGCGACTTTCCGCCGTTCCCGGAACCGGCGTTGCCGTTTCCGGGAACGGCGGCTGCGATCGCTGGACCACGGATCCAGGCGCCATCTCTGCTAAAAAACGACCCGCAGAACGGCGCGCTGTGCAGATTCAGACCAAACGGCGCAAATTTCAGAGCTTTCATAGGGAGAACCCTCCGGTTCGTTGTGGTGGAATATGAAGATTGACATAAAAACTTATGACACTTTGTGCAAAGCGTTTGACGATTGTTCTCAAACTGTGGTTCAGATAAAATTATTTAACTAGTCCATTTATAATATTATTAATCCTAAATTGACTAAGCCATGGACTTATACATTAAATGAGAAAAAAATGATTTTCGATATTTGAAACTGAATTCTGGTTTTTATGTGTATTTTATGTGTATCTAAGTATTTTTTCATTTTTTTCCGAGTGTTCACTCAATGTTTCGTATGAAAATGAATAAAATAATATTTTTCAAACGGTATTTTAAGGTAGGTAATCGATAAAATGATTTAATAAACATTTTACTCCTCACTAACCCAAGGGGATATAGTGGGAAGTTATGAATTCGCAATTTTTAAGGTTATTTTTTTATTGCAGATTATCAACTAGTATCATGTTGAGATTGTATCCTGAAAGTTTCATTACAATGTATCTGTGTGCGTGGCGCTATGTACGATGTGTTAATTCTACTATCGAATATAGACTAAAATACTCATTCGATTCTTATCTTAGTTATACTCACTTAGATTTCATTAGATTTTGAGGGATATTTGAATACTGCTTCTCATTTTTCTAACTGTCAATTATTTTAAAGTGACCCCGTTCAGGAAACTTAGAGTATGATATTTTTACCAACAAATTGCTAAATTTTCATAAAATGGCGTTAAAGAATTATCAAGTTCATAAAAAATATTTAAATCAAAAATAATTAAACCAACTCATTTCATGAAAATGCTGAAAAAATTATTTACAAAATTTGAATACTTTGAAGGGTGACTTGGTAGTGAGACCCATATTATTGTTGGCGTGCTAATGCGCATACTCCACTCAAATATTTGATTTTCGAATTTGTAGCTACATAGCTGACTTTTGGTAGCTACTAAGCTGAAATCGGCCGTGTATTTTATTTTATTTTTATTTTATTGGGGGTATACACAGATGAACAGGTTACATTCATTAAAATATAAGTGCAGTACAATCTATAGCTAGGCCTGCCATCCAATTATGTACATATATCCACTGTTATTTATATTTAACACAACAGAAGAGGAAAAAATGTAAAGAAATAATAATTATTAAGAGATGGTTAAGGATAGTGGGATAGTAAGTGACGGGGAATGTCAGAGGATAACAAAAAGAGGGAGAGCAAATTAAGTTGTACAGTATTCTTATGTACAATGAAATAAAACAAAACATCTATATATTGTTATTTCGGATCATGTAGGATAATTCTTTCATATACCAGCTATACGGAGTATGAAAAATGTCTAAACTATTGAAATTTTTGTTAAATGTTTCGCAGATACGAGAAACGGTAGAATGTATTCGGTGATCTGTATTTTATATAGCGATTTTGATCTAAAAAATGTTATCTATGTGATTATTTACGTTACCACCTAGATTCTAAAAGAGTTATATCGATTGAAAACTTTGAAAACGACTGTTTTTTATATGGATGTCGTAAAAAATATTCGATCATATTACTTTGAATGTTCATAAGGTCATATCTTTCGTGTTATTCAGTCGGTTTAAGAGGATGTCGTTAAAATAAAGATATATAATTTCGCTAAAGACAACCGTAGCCTCGTACGACACAAATCCGACCTTAAACCTCGTTTCAATAAGATCGCTATTCCCGTGCGATATTTTAAGCACCGAAAAAATAATATCACATGAAGGATGCTGGTATGTTTAGTGGGAATATAGCGCTTGTGACCTAAAGTATAAAGAATATTATCGTTTGAATTTAGAGTGGTATCTGTACGGATGACTTTGAAATTTGGCGCCAAAGAATCGTTAAAGATGGTGGTATGAAACAAATATTAGACGAGTTATGGTTTCGACAAATTGAAAGAAATAATACATTGTACGACTTTCCCGCCAAAAAAAAAAATGTCGAACGTAATTTTCGTGATTCAAAAATAGAACGTTCTTTAATTTTTTTTATTTTATACCCTCTTAATCTATTTGTATATAAAATTCGTAGGTTTTTTAATTTTAATTTTGAAAAGGATAGAACATACCATCACGCCATATCCCATTATGTGGGGTAACCAGCGAAAGGGGTGCGGGTGTGTATTACCTTGTAAAAGGAAGCACGACACATTTGTGTATCCTACGTTACAACTAAAAAGGCAAAACATTCAGAATGGGTGGTGAACTTCATTGCTAAACTATGTTTTGTCAATTGTATTTTCGATAACATACCATTCGAAATCATTAATAATTAATGGAAGCACTATTTTAAGCCGGTACCTCACAGATAATATAAAAATAAATAAAAATTAAAAATGTTTTTTGTAAATTAATGCTTTAATTAGAGTATCATGTCGGCCTTCGTGGCTCAGTTGGTTAGGTATATGACTGCTGATCCAAAGGTCCCGGGTTCGATTCCCGGAGGAGAAACAGTTTTTAATTGTGTTTTCGGTCTGGATCTGTGAGACGATTAATATCGCAAGTCTCCAGAATGTGGCAACATGTTATTGGGTGCGTGTTAAATAATAATTTGACATAGTAGATACTTACCTGTTAGTTTCCCGAGAAGCAATATAAAAATAAAATTAAATAATTTATTTTATTATGTTCATATTTGACCATACAATATGTTATTTTCCTGAATAAATAAAAATATATACTTATATATATTAAAATATTTCAATGTCTTGTTTCTAATTCTAGTCCAATGAAAACATTATTTTTTAGAAGATGATCTACAATGAACAGAACTACTCTGGACAGCAACGCGCAAACGAAGCCATTTAATAGACTCTTCCCCACTAACTTTCGAAAATTCAGATATTCATCCCAAATCTTGTGTTAAACTTCTTGGAGTCAAAATAGATTCTAATCTAAGCTTTTCAAACCAAATTAACACAGTTACTTCTTCTGCTTTCTTTCAACTAAGACGTTTAAAGTCAATCCGAAGGAGTATCCCAATTGAAGCCATGAAATCTTTGGTAAACGCCTTTGTTGTCTCCCGTTTGGATTATTGTAACGGTATAGGTATATGCGAATTTACCAAAGAAAGAAATTAATAAAATTCAGTCAGTTTTCAATGCTGCAGCTAGGCTCATCACAGGAGCCTCCAAATTTTCTCACATCTCTCACCATCTTCGCAATCTACATTGGCTTAAAGTCCCCGAAAGAATTGAATATAAGCTTTGTCTCATAATCTTTAAATCACTTCGTGGTATGGCTCCTACATACCTCTCCGAACTGTGCATTCCGCTTTCAATAAATGACAGACAATCATCACTTCGTTCTGCTTCTTCATCCATGGTTGGGAAATTGGTTGAAATAAACAGGGTGCACACAACTAATTTCGGTGATCGTTCGTTTGCTGTAGCAGGAGCAAATGTATGGAATAAGCTCCCACACACCCTCAGACAAACCGAAAATATGTCTTCGTTCAGAAAAAAACTCAAAACGCACCTTTTTCGCAAATCTTACCAGAGGCAAATTGATACAACGTAATCAATTTTCAGCGCTCTTGAGGTGAGATATTTCACAAAAACGGCGCTATGTAAATTATCCAAATTATTATTATTGTAATGATTATCGAAAATATGTCATTTCTTATTAAAGAGTACGTACCTACATTATCTTCTGGAATTTCGTACGTGTAATTTATTAGAAGAGGATCTACAATAATTATCGAAAATGGTTACTTCATGCAAACTAAAATAATGACTGTCCCCAATTAATCCTAATACTTTATTTAATTTGTCATATCAAAATTCTTTAATGTTTATATCTAAAAATAAAATCTTAAAAAATATATAATACATACCTATAGATTTTAAGCCACATATATACCTTCAACTACTGTAGTGAAATTTTATCAAAATATCATAATTTATGCGAAATAAACCCTTACTTCCTTCGTTGAAAAAATCCATTATTTTTTTAATGAATTTTGTTTTGGGTGCTTGGGTATTGGGTGCTTTTTAAATTAATATTTGACATAGTACCTACCGCTTTGTTACAAACATTATATAATGTAAAAGCGGGTTTGTGGCCGACAGGAACTAAATCTCTTTCAACAGAATTAATCTGTCTATCTGATAAACCATATTCTTTTGTTTTCCTAAAATTGCTATGAACCGTCTTCTGTTATTGTAATCTTTGTTTATTTTAGTCATGAGACAGTCACATTAACTCTGGTTGGTTTGAAGAAATTTCCATTTGGATCTAAGGCCGCCAGTAAATAAATTATGTATATGTAGGCAAAAGGAGTGACAAATAAATAAATAAATAAATGAATTAAGCAAATTTAGACTTGTGTGAATTCGGTGGAATAAAGTATGCATAGGTATGAGTATTAAGTTAGTAATCGTTTATATTGCGACGTATGTAGATATACATATATACAAATGAGGGCTAATTGCCATAAGGCGGTGTCTGCCACCCAACTTTAGCAACGTGAAGTCTTACTCTAATTCAATAACAAGCGTGTCTTCTTCTTCTTCTTCTTCTTCTTCAACAATAACAACAAGCGTGTATAGTCTTAAAAATAAAAAATTCAAAAAAAAATATAATGAGGAGAAAAAGTAGGAATTTAGAAGACACCGAAGATATCTTTTAAGAATTTATAAAAAATGTACCTAATCAATTGTTTTATTTTATAAATAAAATATGTTTATTTATTTTTATTTTACTGCATATCCTATAATGTGTAGATACAATGGCGGGTTTCTTGCCATAAGGCAATCCCTTCCAACCAACTAATGCAACGTAGCGTAGTGGTATGAACAGTAAATGAATAACAAAAAACATACAGAAATATAGGTATACCTACACGTAACATAATTAAATGTAAAATCACAGCAACAAAGAATGAAGGGAGATAGAGGTTGTGGGATGTGAGAGAGGATAGGGGAGTATTAATTAAGAGTTATTTGACAGGTATAAAAGCTTTAGTCTTTCACATAATAAATTTTATTATTCTTGTTATTTATAACATTTAATACTGTATCTATGTTATTTTCGCCAACCAGACATACATTCGTACAAGTTTGTCAACATGGCTTTAGTAATGAAGCCATAGAAATAGTTTTGATCTATCTGCGTCATAAATGTATACTTTAAAAATAATAATTTGCATAAATAATACAAGATTATAAGACATATTTCTATATAAAACCTAGGTATATATTTTTTATAATTACTAGCAAAAATTTTCTACATTCAATTAGCAAAATGATATGATCAAAAGTAAGTTATAATTAATCGATTAAATTAAATATGTTTCCCTGTACGTCCGTTTATTTATTTGAGATAAATATGTTACGTTTTAACCGTAAATATACAGTATATAAACACGGCTATATCGTAATAATTTTTTTATCAAGAGAGCATACACTAATATGAAATGTGTTTCTTTAAATTGAATCATGCGAGATACTCGGTCTAATATATAAGTACTGTTCAAATATCAGGGGCGCATAGAATAAGATGGGAAATAACAGAACAATGTAACTACCTACTATATACGAACATTACGAACTACATATGTTCCATATACCAGGTAAACATAACTCGCAAAAGACCAAAGATAACATTAAATTATAACTATATAATATTTTGACTGACTAGATATTCAAAATAATATAAAATTTGTACCAACTACATACATACATATATAGCTGTAATTGATTGCTTCCTATTTGCTCAGTTTCTTAGATATTTACAAAACAAGGGTCCATTCTCTTTGACCCTTTCTTCAGCTCCAGTGATAGTCAAGATCTCTTGTTATGGACATCTCTTGAAGTGCCTTTACAGGCACTTGATCTTCAGTCACCTTGGTGATGTTCCGCATCGACGGTTTCAACAGGGGTAGAAGCTAATTTTCATTGATGTAGGAATTTTGGATAGTTTAGTAAATATGGAGATTATTTCCTACAATTTTCTTTGTTTAGTTGTACAATTCATATCGACCAATTTGATATGATCGGCTTCGCAACGACCGTATCTTTAACAGGTTGGTCATTTTCTAATAGCGTCAGATTAACTTTTTTTTTTATTGAAATTACATCCATCACGCGCTGTCCCTGTCTATGTAAACGTCCTACCTTTTTTTTTGTTGGACATAATCAAATGTCCCCTTAACACATGACTACCTCTCGATCATAAAATCACTTTGTCATATTTTTATGTCAGTCGACAATCATTAAGGCGACAAAGGGACAAAATAGACGGACATTTTTTTTTGTCTATGACTTTTTGTCATCGGGTGTCTCGTGTAACATTTACTGTTTTATCTTGTGGTCAATCTATGGTTTGAGGTTATGTAACATAAGTCTTAATGTTTCATTTTAAAGTTTATTCAAAGTGAAGTTTTAGAAATGAAACATGTAGAAAATTTTGTACGAAAGGTGTTTTTAAGACGGATTATAAAATTCAGTAAAGGGGGTATTAGATGTTCTTTTTTTATAAAAAATACATATATCAAAAATAAAAACTGGATTTAATAGGTAGGTACACGATTTGCACTGACGTTTAACAAAAAAATAAATAAATAAAAGAAAAAATACAGGATTACATAGATGATTCGCACTAGCTTTTAACAAAATTACTGGATTCGATACACGATTTGCAATAATGTTTAACAAAAAATACAGTATTACATAGATGATTCGCACTAACTTTTAACAAAAAATACAGGATTTAATACACGATTTGCACTAATGTTTAACAAAAAATACAGGATTTTATACACGATTCGTACTAATGTTTAACAAAAAAATACAGGATTTAATACACGATTTGCACTAATGTTTAACAAAAAATACAGGATTTTATACACGATTCGTACTAATGTTTAACAAAAAAATACAGGATTTAATACACGATTTGCACTAATGTTCAAAAAATACAGGATTTTATACACGATTCGTACTAATGTTTAACAAAAAATACAGGATTTAATACACGATTTGCACTAATGTTTAACAAAAAATACAGGATTTTATACACGATTTGCTCTCATGTTAAACAAAAAAATACACGATTAAACAATGACACTGGAAAAGTCATGAACACGTTTTTTTTTTTGTTATTTCGCTTTAAATTTTGTTTGAACCTGTCCGCAAATAACCTGTTGTTGATTCTTGATAAGAGATCAATTGATAAATATACTGAATAATTATTCAATCAATTGATCGATCAGAAAAAAAAATCGTTTTTTTGTATCTGTGCTGTCTGTGCACAAAAACACTCGCTAAAAACACCTTGGACTTAAGAGGAGAGCTGATCACATTTTGTCTATACATTGCATCTTTGTCATTTTTCTTATTTTAGTTCTAACTAACAGTAGCTTTTTTAACTTTAATCAAACTACCCAAATAAAAAATTAAATAAATTTAAGTTTTATAAAATGGCGGACGATATATTTATTTCGCTGTTATTTTGAATGGTAATACATATCCTGTGATTTAATTGTCATATAGATATTAATAGATGGGTCGTTGGGAATGTGACTAGCTGGATTTGTAATCCAGAGGACGCAGGTTCGCACCTTGCCTCGACCGATATCGTTCACTTACAACACAAACATTGATGCTTCAAAGGGAATGTATGAAGATGAACCTACATTATATGTACTTACTGTACATGTTACAAGAACATAATAATAATAATAAACACTTCCTTGCATCCTGCGCAAGTGGTGAATTTATTGTCATATGGCAATTTCTTCCAACTAAGTAGTGTTTCCAACTAATCATTCCTGTTCTTCCAACTAATCATTCTTGTTCATCCAACTAATCATTCTTGTTCTTCCAACTAATCATTCTTGTTCTTCCAACTAATCATTTTTGTTCTTTCAACTAATCATTATTGTTCTTTCAACTAATGTTCTTTCAACTAATTATTCTTGTTCATCCAACTAATCATTCTTGTTCTTCCAACTAATCATTCTTGTTCTTCCAACTAATCATTCTTGTTATTTCAACTAATCATTCTTGTTCTTTCAACTAATGTTCTTTCAACTAATTATTCTTGTTCATCCAACTAATCATTCTCGTTCTTCCAACTAATCATTCTTGTTCTTCCAACTAATCATTATTGTTCTTTTAACTAATCATTCTTGTTCTTCCAACTAATCATTCTTGTTCTTCCAACTAATCATTCTTGTTCTTCCAACTAATAATTCTTGTTCTTCCAACTAATCATTCTTGTTCATCCAACTAATCATTCTTGTTCTTCCAACTAATCATTCTTGTTCTTCCAACTAATCATTTATGTTCTTCCAACTAATCATTATTGTTCTTTCAACTAATCATTCTTGTTCTTCCAACTAATCATTCTTGTTCTTCCAATTAATCATACTTGTTCTTCCAACTAATCATTCTTGTTCTTCCAACTTATCATTATTGTTCTTTCAACTAATCATTCTTGTTCTTCCAACTAATAATTCTTGTTCTTCCAACTAATCATTCTTGTTCTTCCAACTAATCATTCTTGTTATTTCAACTAATCATTCTTGTTGTAAAAAAACTAATTTTGTCCCTTAAATAAATAAAAATTGCGTAGAATCACATACACACACCATCGCGTTCTTTCCCTCTTTTGGAATAGGCAGAGAGAATCGAACGCCAGACTCATCTCTTGACACATTATAGGTAGGTAGGTATTATCTCTCGGTCTTTCGCGTCCATGTACGGTCTTGTAAGCTAATTACACAGTTTTAAGATTTTTCATGACATACTTCTTCATACCACTAAAAGCTTATCCCACAATGTGGGGTAACCAGCGACTGGTGTGCGGGTGTGCACACATTATTAAAGGAAGCAAGACACGTGCGTGTATACCCACACACCAGTCACGTTTAAGCAAAAAAGGCGGTATATTCAGAATGGGTACCTCATTATGGGTACGTTGTATGTATTTTACACGGGACACACGAAAACAACGATAACAGACACGAGTGGAAGCACTATTTTAATTCGGTGCCTCACACCACCAAGATTTTTAGACAGTGTGTTTTTCGTAAACCTTGGTTTTTCCCCCCTTAACTATAATGTTATATAATACGTATATGTACGTATGAGTGAATCAGTGATAGAAAGTGTCCGCGAATATTAGTTTCTTAGCGAAGAGAGAGCACAGATTCCCTCCGAATGAGGGAGATAGCGCCGGAGGGACAAGCTGCGATAGGAGGTGCGGGGGTGGGAGGGGGGGAAAGAATAAGAAGAAGAAAAGGAAAGGGATTTTTTATGACCTAGACGGCGCCCGGGAAGATGCGATGGCACGGCCGTGATAGAAAGAGACACACCCATACCGAGAGAGTGAGAAAAATGCAGTTAATACTTTAGAGACTGGTAAACAATAATATAATTAATTACTTTAAAATTATTTCGGTAAACACGAAACTTAATGTTAGTGTAAAATATTTTTTTTTTATTTATTTGTAATTTCGTGTACCTACATATAATTTGTACAATGGCGGGCTTATTGCCCAAATGCAAATTCTTGCAACCAAGCAGAGTTGATGTTTAATATACAATCCAATGTGTACTATGGCTTTAAGGTAATGGCAAGACCAAAATTAAAGAATTCTCTTTTTGCTATTTTTTTTTACATTTATACAATTTTTTAGCAAAACAAACACTAAGGCCCGGTATTACAGTCGGCCCTCAACTCATTGAGTTAGTTAACTCAAGATTAAAGTTAGAGGGAGATTAAATTCCACTAGCGTATTACAGTGCAATGACATGTCAGATAATAAATCTTCAATTATAGACATATTTAATTTTTCTGTGGTTATTACCTGTCAAATTTTAAATAACCTCAAATTGTTTTATTATCCAACATGGTATATTTAATTTTTTTCACCAAAATAATGATTTTAAATGCCCATGTTCGTTTCAATATGGCTGTCAGTTTGTTTTGTTGTGTGGCGCCACCGTCGATACAACTAACGCCTCTAGTGATAGAAACTGAAACTACACGTGTTGCCTAGCAAATGATAGTTGACTCACCGTTGAGTATCTACTTAATCCGCCAGAAACGTTGAGTTAAATATTTGTCGTTTTAGTGACGTATTTGAGGGAAGATTAGGCCTAAACGGACACTGTAATACGCTACATTTTTGTAAAACTTGAGTTTAGCTCTTAAACTGAGACTGTAATATCGGCCCTATGATACTCTCTCGATAGAGTTAAGAACTCGTGTTCGAGAAAAGAGCATCGTATTTAATATATAAAATAAGAATATAGGTATATTTACATTACACACAGTTTCGTACTTAAAAAAAATATTTACGTTCATATAGGTAAAGTCCGATTTTTTTTAAAGTGCCAATTCTATACATACACAAAAAAAATGCATAGTATTTACGCATGTAAATGTATTAGTAGAATTGTGGTTGCTGATTGGTTTACACCATTTGGTGTCCTTAACAACAAACATCAACAAACCCGACAGTACGTATCTATCTCTCGAAGTGTGCGCTGTGCGCACGTTTGACTTTTTATGGTGACCATGTGTTCTAAATTAGAATTGTTTTCATTGATGATTTTTTATTTCTAACTTATGTATTTTATTTTTAGTTTAATATCGATATATAATTATTATTATAAACATGTGTTATCACCGTCTTAGTATAGAATAAATGTCCATTATTTATTTGTATTAGTTAGATAGTTATATTATTTATGTATGTGTGTTTGCCTCAATGAACTATTATGTAAATATTTTGTATAATATAATTTATTATTTTGTAAAATAATATGTAACTGTTTATTATTATAAGGATTAATGGCTTCATAATGTATTATTTTTATATTCCTAATAAAAAGTATCAAATAAATATTTTGTTTAAATATTACTTTCCCAGGAGATTCCCATTAACATTTGCAGAAAATACCTAATAATGTAGACCCATTAAAGCCGCATGGTACCGGGGGTAAGTATAGGTATGAGTAGATTTGAAGGTTTTGAAGATATATGCATGTGCAAGTTACAACCGTTTTATATCATGAAATGATAAAAAAATCCCATAATATTTTTTTCTTTTACACCATGGTCACCCTATGAGCTTTGGCACTTTTAAAAAAATCAGACTTTAACAAAGAAAATATAATTATAACTATCCATAATTCACCAAAAACTTGTATTTCAATTATAATTTCTTGATAGAGTTTCATATAATTTATTTTGTATTTCGAATCTGGCTACCAACAGGAACTATATCAAATATGAACTAGCATGCATCGAATAATAAGTTTGATTTATCGTCTCTCAAATTTAGATTGAAAACACAATTAAAAACTGTATCTCCACCGAACCCGGGACCTTTGCTCAGCAGTCAGATATCTAATCGGCTGAGCCACGTGGGCCAACTCAGTATTTGTTGGTGATAGATATATTTGATTATACCAACACGCGTTTCGTGCAAATCACATAGAATAATGCTCTACACCTCCACAGCACTGAATGTAAAGGTTACATGCAAATGTTATACTCGTATATTAATTTTATTATAATAGAAAAAAGTGGAAGTACTATTCAAAACCTGTGCCTCTCATATTTTTTTTGTTTATATAATGTACCTATAAACGAGGAAATTGTGTTTTTAAGAATTGATATGTCCTTGGAACAAATACATAATATATATACATCTCATACCTACATTTCTTAAATGCAGTATTAATGCTTGTGCTATTGAACAAAATGGGTCGTGGCTGCATTCGAACTCGCGACCACTGGATAAACAATACAGCCTACAACCAAAAAAGTATTTTATTATTTTTATTTAAATGTCAAAAAAAGTGGTTGGGTTTTGTATGTGTTTGGCGCCACCGAAATTTGAAGTCGGACCTAGCGCCATGTTGTGATGGAGCATTCCATTGAAAGCCGTTCACATACATATACCACACTATACATATTATATTAATATACATATACCTTCACAAAATAATAATATTACAACTTGTTTATTATTACAAATAATATCATCTTAACGTGGCGTGATCAATTCTGATCGCGGCCCTGCAACGTCCGGACAAGATGGGCATTTGTTTAATTTGATACCAACACTGCCACTGGTCACAGAACAAATAACTTATTATGATTTATTATGAAAAAAATAATATTAATAATATACCCTTCCTTGCACCCTGCGCAAGTGGCGTTTTTATTGCTATATGGTAATTTCTTCCAAATATCCAGTGTTACCACCCCAGAGAAGCAATATTTGCGTGAGAAATGAATTTCTTCTCTGGTGGGCAACGAACCCAGGATGCCCCCACACAAAAATTAAGTATATTTAATCGGTCTTAAATTGATACAATAGCTGGACTGTTACCGGAGTAACCCAAGTGATTCACGATTGTTTGTCTATAGCACAAGCATTTAGACCCTTTTTAGTAACCATTAGCAGATGCATTATTTTACGGATTTTATTTACCCACAATGCAAACATTTTTAGACCGATAATATCTATTTATCTACAGCGCTAGCATTTTTTAAAATACAGGAAAAATGTGAAGATTTTTTTTTTATTAATTTTTTTAATAAAGTCGAGGATATATTAGGTTAGGTTGGTACGACTATCGCGAATCGCGAGAGCGATTTGCATTTGAATGATTGGTATTATAATAATAAACTTATTGAAAATTTAACAATCACATTAAATTACTTAAAATAAGTACCTAATAAAAAATATATTCGACCACTGACGCGTTTCGCTCAAAGAGCATCTACATAAGTGACAGTATGAAAATAAGATATAAAAAAAAATAATAAAAATATCTTTTCATTGTCTACGAGTGGCAATTTCATTGACGAATGGAGATATTTTCCAACTAACTAGCAAATTTTTAAAACAAAAAAAAACATAAAAACAAATCAAATTCTTATCCAAAGTGGTGAAGCATATTTTTTTTCACCAAATAATAATAATCTTTGGTCAATATCGATAATCGTGTATAAATTCCTAACAAATTTCTTCTTTACCCGTTCCCAAATTGTTCCCACGAAGTGTAGTTGCATCTCACTCACTCTAGAACCAATCAATTAACGTATCATTGGGGTGACCACACTTTATTAAATAAATCATAATCTCTCTTCTCAACATAATACGCATCGAGAAATTGTTATAAATAATATATATTTCCTTCATTCATTCATACCATCACGACATATCCCACAATGTGGGGTAACCAGCGAAAGGTGTGCGGGTGTGCATTGCCTTATAAAAGGGAGCAAAACATATCTGTGTATACCCACACACCAGTCTCGTCTCACCTAAAAAGGCACTATATTCAGAATGGGTGGTGAACCTCATTGCTGAATTATGTGAGATTTTATTGTTGCCTGTTGTATTTTCGATTACCCGGCTCTTATGGGACATTCGAAAACAGTAAAAAAAATATATATTTCAAAATTAAAAAAATAATAGGTAATTTAACTTTATTAGGGACATTGTTATGGAGAGTGAAAATTGAGAAAAACATGGATTGCATATTATAACAAGTTAGATATTTAAAACGAATGGGTTGTGGCCCACGCTAAACTCCTCATAAAATATTCAAATTTTGTATGGAAAATATTCAGCGTTTTCGTGAAATGAGTTTGTCACATTACTTTATTACATTATTTTTATTTTATGAAAGTGATGTGCCTTTTTACCAATTTGAAAATAATTATTTCAAAATTTAATTTTCCTGATCTTGGGGTCACTTTGATAATATTTCTAAAGTACCTACTCATTCGATTTATTTCAAATTTTGCAAATTTGTATATCTAATACTCGCTTTGACCCCATTTTAGATTTTGAAGAAAATCTGAATAGTGCTTCACATTTTTTTAACTGTCAAATATTTCAGTGACCCCGAGTCCAGGATACTTAAAATTTGAAATTTTCCATAATTCACAAATTCACTTTCATAAAATGGCATTAAAGAAATGACAAGTTTTCATAATAAAAAATATTAAAGGGGGGGGACTGCTGCCAACGTACATATTTTTCAATTTGATATACCATCATTATTTCTTATCATATCGTTTTGAAATTGGGTATTCATAAAGAAAAATGTATCTTTACTTTTTGATAATGTTCTATATAAATTCTTGTAGAAAAATAATGACATACCCCGATTTTCAACGTTTATCTTATATTTTTAATAAAATATAAGGCGTAGTTCAACATATTTTTTTTTTAATTAAAGAAGACAAAAATATCTAGAAAAATACGATGTGACGTTGCATTAATGCTTCAGGTTTAGAAAATAAACCTAAAAAAACATTTATTTTCCATTCAGCGCCATTGCGAAATATAAGTTTATTTGGTTTATTAACTTAACCTGATGCATTAATGCAACGTTACATCGTATTTTTCCAGATATTTTGATCTTCTTTAATTTATAAAAAAATATAATGCTCTTTACCTTATAGTTTTTTAGAAATTTAAGATAATTGTCAAAAATTGGGGTATGCTTATTATTTTCCTACAAGAATATAAATATATAGAACATAATTAAAAAATTAAGTATATTTTTATTTATTAATATCCAAACTAACTAGGTTATTTTTTTCAAAATGATTCGTTTTGTAGTAATGACGCAAATTCAAATCGAAAAAATAGGTACGTTGGCAGCAGTAGTTGGCAGTTGAAAATTTTCCATACAAAATTTAAATACTTTTTAGAGTGACTTGGTAGTGAGGAGTACTTATAGCGTTGGCCACAACCCACTCGATTATAAATGTAGGTATATGACGTATTATGTTGTACTTTGTATAATGTTATTATTTAATCGATACTAAATTTAAAAAAAAATGCTATTGAATCAAATTTATTTTGGACTTTTATCGTTGCTCGGGTTGATAATAAGAAATTCTCTCATGGAAATTAACCCGTCTTTGTACATTTAATGAATAAGTATAGTGAGAAATTTAGATAGGTTGAATGCAGAACGGGCATCTTACTGTATTAGTAATTCAGTGATGGAGATTTGCTGCCTCGACATATTTCGTTTGCTTTTAGACCCAGCCTTTATGCTTGATTTAGAAAATGCCCATTATGAGGATGTTTATGTAGATATTTTTCACAAACACATGTTTTCTTAAAAAAATGATATCCCAAAAATGGTTAACGTGTGGCCAGCACGAGTTGATCCAGCACAAATTATATCTTCAGTTTCACCATCACTATATAACCTGTTAATCATTATTCCACAACGTCTGTAATTATACCCAGCACACATCATCTCATACATACCCTCATTTTGTAATAAAACACAGCCATTTTCTGGCACCTTATTAGGTGGTCTGGTTTCACTCACTGCCTCTTCCTCTTCTTCTTCTCCTCGACCAAAATGCCCCGGGCTTATACCTATCAATTCGAGTTTCGTCTTAAACCAACTGACTACCTCTTGTTGTATAGGTAATAATCGTTCCTCGGCATTTTGTGTCGTGCTAAAAACTGCTGGTTCCAACTTTTAAAGATCAAGTTAATTTTTACAAAATACACTTTAGTCCACCTCCACGAACCTCACCTGCTATTCCTATGCAATCTACTCAAGTTTCAAGATCTTTTTTCAAGTAGGTAATATCAGCTATACTTTGGAATAACTCAAATGGGAATTAACGATGTGTCTATATATGTTATAGGTATGAACATTTTTGAAAAACTTTACAAATTTACTAATAATTCTTGGTTCATTGCTGTGATCAGTCTAAAGGTATATTACTGTAGTCATATATTTTACATGCAGCTAATTTACTTCTTCAGGTTGTTTGGCTTGTTCAGGTTGAAATCTTGCTCGGATTGTGTCATGGTCATAAAATCCACTAGACTTGTTTACACTTGTTTGTACATACCTATGCGTATGGAAGGGCGTCAATTTTGTTTTTTTTTCAGGAGATTCTCTATAAAATGAAACATATCGGATAATTTCTTCAAAAATCCAGATGGGTACAATTGATTTTCTCCAAAATAAGCATTACAATAATTGTGTTTATTCGGTAAAATAGTTACCCATACGTGTTGGTTAACTGAAAATAAAATAAAAACAAAGTACCGAATTAAGTGTTCATAATAATACGTAAATTGTTTTCAAAACTCCATAATATGCCCCTTTCGACAGCGCCATAAACAAGAGAAACTGAAGTTATTCGATTAAAATAAATGAACAACAATTTGGATGGGTCTTTTTCTTAACCACAGTGAAAACTCGACAAAGTCGTAAAGAGCATATTATGGTAAACCCTTAGTGTTGCCATGTTAATGATGGATAATACTGTTGCATTTGACCACATTTATGTCACACGTTCTTAATCATGTATCTAACCGCACATGAGTATTTTGGGGATTATGTTTTAACTTTCCACAACTATGTAGGTAATATTAGAGAGTTACGATCTCCTAATGTTAAGAATATTTTTTTATCATAAACAGTGTGTATATTATGAGTTTCTTCTTGTGTTTGTGTGTATGAAATAATATCTATGATATTTATTTTGGGTTTTCTGCTCAGCAAACAATAAATTTAATCGAGTTGAAACTTGAGTTGATAAGTCAAACATATCAAAATGTTTCATTTTTCGAAAAACTGATTTATTATTTAGAAAATATAAATCGTGGAATTGGCTTTATAAAAAGGATTGATAGTCTTTTAGATAAAATCATACGTACACTAACATTCTAGTGGCGAGTTTGATGTTGGCCACAACTCACTCGTTTACCTATTCTATTAAAATAATAGCATATATGTACACAGTGTAACTATGTCGTAAAGTGGCGATCGTACGACCAGAAAAGAAAGAGGCATCTATTGATAATAGGTATATGGAATCTTTTGCGGTCAACTGAAATTTTTTATTATTCAACGGAGATTAAATTTCTATAGTCTAACGTTATCAAAAATTTCCCGTTGTCGTTTTTAAATGAAAACATTACAAATATCACTTATCATTCAATCCGTTTTATAAAATATCATCTTACATTAATTATAACAAATAATGATTGGTTGGGTGTTCCACAAGGTCTTGAAATTGGTCCAACATTTTTTCTTAAATTTCAGAAACAACCTAGTCATTTATGACCAGTTGATACAGAAAAGAACGATACAGACATAAAATAAATACCTACATATACTTAGTCAAATAAGGAGGTGGGAGATGAGGAAGGTTAGTAAATTCTTGGACAGCATACTTCATTATTATGTACCTACATTAATTATCTGCACATAATGAATGATGTTTCTGGTGTTGTTTTTAGTAATTTAGCATACATTCATTAACCGTTCCCTCACTATGTCGAAAGTTGTCATGGTGTTTCTTCTTCTTCTTCTTCAGCCCTCTTCGTCCATTAATGGACATAGGCCTCCCCCTGAGACCTCCACAGCTACCTGTTGTAGACAAACCGCATCCATCCGCTTCCAGCCGCTCGTCTAATATCATCAGACTACCTTTTCTGAGGTCTTCCGACACTTTTTCTACTTTTTTCCGTTCTAGATCGCTATTGTAGCACTTTCTTAGTCTATCTGGAGTCTGTGGTTCGGGCGTCATGCCCTACCCAGCTCCAGCAACCTTTTAGACAACGTCGATTATTTTGGTTTACTATCTTATCCACAAGTTAGTTTTATCTCTTAACGAAATACCCAGCATTCTCATTTCCATGAAGTTTGAAGATACTTAATGTTGCGTTCATCAGAACTGAAGGAGATTACAAAAGAGTAAAATTCATCGTACATATTTCCTACCCAACTTCATAACTGTAGTAATTTTAATCGACGTTTATATTATCATAAGTGGGTATATGTATGTGTAGTTAATAATATTGTGGTTGAGTTGTGTAGTGTTTCTGGTATCACCCTCGCGATCCGCTAATAGCAGGTTCGAGACCAGGTCGTGTTTGTTTTCAGATTATCGCGTAAATTTCATTTTACACCACGCGCTGCCCCTCCCTATCGCCTCTTACCACTCCCTTCCAGTCATATAGCCAATTCTTCACGGAAATGTCTAAAGTCATGCACGAAAGTACAATTACAAAAAATAAATATAGACAGGTTAATTCGTATGCGTTTAAGACTTAATGAGTGTATGTAAATATTTACGAAAATTGAATATATTATTATGGAAAAATATAGCTCTTTATGTTTAAATAAGCCATTGAAATGAAGGTACATATACTCAGAAGCATCGGCAACCCTTCGTGATAGTGTACGAAATACAGAGATCCGAAGACTGCGCAAAGTCGACGATATCGTAAGACGAGGTCGACAGAAAAGAAGTTTCTGGAACAAACACGTGTCTTTAAAGTGACCAGGGATAATGTTCCTCTGGAAAGCAGACCTCAAGGATGTCTTCTCAAGAGGAAGAAAGACAGCTGGCAATTCGAAAGGAACTTAAAAAAGTCAGGATATAAATACTATTGAGACATGATTTCACTAAGTGCAGACGACATAGGTCTGCTTCTGAAGATTGCACTCTGGAGAATTGTGAATTTTGATGTCACAAATCTAGACTGAAAACTTAGTCAAAAATGTGTCTCTGTCAGGAATTGAACCTTAGATATAATACTAATTGAACCAAAAACTCTGAAAACAAAATGTCTGTCATGCTCCATAGGGGTAGGCAGAGAAAACTGAGCGCCATACACCTTTATTCTAGAAGACATTCACGGCTTTCTTTACATCTATGCATTTTGTTTGGTCAGTCGTTCAACGTTCATTCTTTCAATATGCCAAAACCATGTCAAAGCATTAATTTTTATTTGACATATGTATAACAACCTTCTTTTTCTTGCATTCTCTACTTTTGTCCTCATTTAAATGATCACGAAGCTGGTAAGATAAAGATTTTATTCAGACTTCAGAAACCGTAAAAATTTAAATTTCCAATTAATACTAAACTTTGATCTAACGAATTTTATGATTGAGCGTAGGCTAAGATAAGATTATGTGCCGACTGCCGTGACACAGTGAAAAGCCGTTTGGTTTCTGTGCGGGCATTTCTTAGGAACATACTACTTTTCTGGGCTGGATACTCTGGTTTGTCGGGAGAAATTGCCGTACGGCAATTAAATCGCCACTTGCGCTGGGTGCAAAGAAGTGTTCATTATTATTTTTTTATGATGGAGTATACTGATTTATAGATTTTTAAGATCAGAGGTTCTCAACAGAGTTGGAGAAGGGAGGCACCTACTCAAAACCATCTCCGACAGACGTGCTCGCTGTATTGATCACATCTTGCGCCACGAGGGTCTCCTACATGACCTAATGGAGGAAATGGTTGAGGGAACAAACCAAAGGGGGCGCCCCCGACGAGAGTATTTGGCCAAGGTGTGCGACGACATAAACTGCGCCACATATGTTGAGCTGAAGAGGGCTGCAGAGGATAAAGAGAAGTGGAAAGCGAGATGTAGACTTCTTCTGCAAACCAATCCGCAGGATTGAGACTTAATAATAATTAATAAGATGTATTAAGATTAAGTCATGAGTAGGTATTCCAAAATATTTCTGCAGTATTTAATCTACTTTCATGCGTGTCTTGCCCCGTCCAAGTTTCACTGGCATACGTTAGTGTTACAATTGCAAGAAAAAATATATAAAAAAAATATTACGGATTTTTAATTTCGATGTTGTAATTTCGTTGTAGCTGTATATCAGGTGTTCCCGGGGCAGTCATTACCTACTTAAAATTCCTCCTCTTCCCCTCCACCTCCACCACATGCTCCCACCTCACCCCACACCACACTACCCGCCTAGGGTCTCGACTGGCGCCTACTCCGCCCCCCAACTTGAGTACACGGTGGTTCATAATGCACACAAATCAATATAACAATTATTTTTGTTATTATAATAAACACATTTTGCAACATCAGAAGACTACCCAGAAGACCTGCGAAGAGATGGAAGGATAAGTCCACCATCTTCTCCCAGGATAATCAACCATCAGGCATATCAAATGACCTATTACACGCGAAAGAAGATGAAGGGTTTATTTCTTGACAAGAAAGAATTTTACGCTTAATCTAAATCGACTGAATGGGTGAAAATATTTAATATTTATTTATTTACATCAAAATATTTTTTTTTATATAAAAATGAATGTGTCCTTGTTAAACAAGTACATATACATCTTCCTAAGTTCCCTAAAATAAGCAAATAAATGCTTGTGCTTAGGTGAACGAAATTGGTCGAGGCAGGATTCGAACTCGCAACCACTGGATTACTAGCCCAGCGCGCTAACCGCTCTGCCACCGACCCATCTATTTTAATTACTAAATATTAAAATCTAGATGATACATTGTTCTTCCCCCACCACCACCCGTTCTGCTTATGGGGACTAATAACGGCCCCTTGCAAAACTCTAAAAGAACACATAAAGAACATACGAAGAGTCCGGAGAACTCTAAAACCTGGCACTGACACTGCACTTAATGTGCCAAAGAGAGCTAATCATGTGAAAACAACTGGCTCACTGCTCACTGTAGATAAGAGTGCACCGAATTTAAGACAGAAAGGCTTGAAAGCCCTAAAGTTGCTCTTCGTGGCTACGAGGTCCGCATGTCCAAAGAAATTCCCTCGGACATCGTCGTAGAGTTCTCGTCGGAAAGTTGACACGGAGAAGTTAGTGCATTCCCATAGGATATGCTCAGAAGTCTGTTCAGGGTTATCACAAAGCTGACATGAGGACGAATCGGATAAGTGAAAACGAAAGAGAAACGAACTTTTGAAACTGCCGTCTCCAGTAAGGAATTGCATGATATATTACTAAAACTAACCCAAATGCATTTTTTTTTTTTTTTTTATTGAATATCATAATATGAACATACACATAGTACAAATATATAAATTAATACAATTTTTTTTTTCAATAGGTACTGTCCCAAAAAAGTTAAAAACTTTTGGGACAGGAGCAAATAACATATCTACATTTAACATATTACATACATTTTACTTATAATAATAGAATCATTTAATAAATTGTAAATTAAGTTCAACTTACAGCTAATACATACAGATGATTAAAGTTTATTTTTGTTTTTTTTAGTGAATATAGAATAAAAACCATAATTTATCCAAAAAGGAGAAAAAAATGAAAATTCACATATACAAATACACATATACAAATACACATATACTCATACACATACATACATACACATATACAACATACACACATATAATATACGCATACTTATACACACATGTTCACACATACATATACACATACATACATATACACACATATATATACATATAAATATATACACATATATATATATATATATATATATATATATATATATATATATATATATATATATATATATATATATATATATATATATATATATATATATATATATATATATATATATATATATATATATATATATATATATATATATATATATATATATATATATATATATATATATATATATATATATATATATATATATATATACATATATACACATACACACATACACATACACACATACATATACATACATACACACATACACATACACATATATACATATACACACACATACATACATACATACACACATACACCTACACACACATACATACATATACATACATACACACATCTACATACACATACAAACATACACACGTATACACACACATACACATACATACATACACACACATACATATACACATAGTGAATATGAAAAAGGAATAGATAAAAATTTATTGTTATTTTAAAGATTTGATTTTTCTTTTAAAGTCATAAAATTTTTGTGTTTTTTTTAATAATAGCATCATGAAGCTACATGTAGCATTATGAAGCTACATGTCAAAAGAGTGCTTGTGATATTGTTCTTATCGAAAATTCAATTTTGTTTATTTTTTGCATTGACAGAATGAACCTGACATGAGATAAAAAACTATCTTGAACATATTTTGAAAAACCATCAGAATTTCTCAGCTCTTCATTCGAAGTATAATAAGCAGGACTATGGGATAGTCTTAGTCCGGATATTGCGAAGTCTAACAAAGCTATGGAGCGATTTTGAATCAATTTTTGATTTTAAAATATTGTAACGTCCATTCAGTAAAAAATGTTCAAAATACTTCGAAAAGAGATCCGATCGCCACACGAATTCATAGTATTTGCATACATTCATCGTCTCCCTCACTCACATTTATGCATCATTCAAAATGTTTATTTATTTATTTATTATTATTACAAAAAAACAAATGCAACATATACAAACTAACTAATAACGCCCCACTAGGCAAAAGCCTGTTCTGGGACTGTTATTTTACACAGTTGAGTATCTTTATTCAGCTGTAATTTTCATATTTTAATAAATAATATTGATTAATAAATAAAATGGTGATAAACACATTAGTGCCCACCCTGTACACCACTCACCTTATTCATTTTTCCTGACACGTCTAAAACAAACAGGCCACCAGTGATTAGGTGAGCCTCGGGCTAATTTCTCGTTCAGGATAAATATTTACTTACTGGCTCGGCGTTGAAAAGACACAACCCACCCCTGCGGTCCAAATTTCACACTAGCCTATTCGAAAATCCCCTTTTTGACAGAGCGAAAAAATCGTCTCAAATATAATTCGAACACGTGATCTGGACACTGTCAATTTTTTTCACGAGACATCCGGCGCAGTGACACGAGGACAAATTTATTTGTACTATTTGTTGTTGGTTCAATATTAACAGTTGACTCTTTTTTGCGACAGTGCGTAGTTTTGCCGGTTGTCTATTTTGATTGTCGCGTTTGTGAGTTAATTTTAAAAGGCTTTAGATTGATGTTGTTAGGAAATGGGCGTAGTTGCTGGGTATTTTTTCTCTTGTGTATTTTTTTTTGTTTATGGTTAAAAGTATTCGGTTCATCATCTGATTGAGAAAAATATAACGTCTGTGGTCCGCTACAGATTGTTTGTCAGTTATAGATAGTAATTATGGTTTCACAGGTGATGATTATGGTATTTGAACATCTTGACTATCACCACCAGAATATGATAGCATTATTATGTATGTTTTTGATATTTATTACGGAGATAATCTTCAATTTTTTTTAGTCTCCGTTTCTGTGATACGGTTCTGAGTTTTTTTTTAATGTAGATATTTTATTCACATAGCAATAATATATTAGACACGACATGATAAAAATTTCTTAGTACAAAATTTGGTGACAGTCAACATAACGTATATCAATATTTTCGGAATTAAAATTGAAACAGTGGGTAGGTAGGTACTAAACTCTAATATTTTATTTTGTTTATTCAAGAGTACAAACAGTCATATCTATAATATATTTATTTATTTATTTACAAAGACTATTATGAAGATTACTGCTGCCCAAGTAGGTAACCCTGTTCTAGGGCTAGCAGTTTACAATTTTACCAAGCCAAATATTTGACATTTCGATTTTACATAGTTATTTTGTCTTTTCCAAAAAATATTAGAACGGACACCAGACAATAATGATATATGCACAAAATGAGTTACCAGCATAATAAGAAAGAGTGATTCTCGATATTACCCATAATTTAGTTATTTTTATACATAAAAAAATAAATAAAAAAAAAATCAAATAAATAAATTATTCTTCTTCTTCTTCTGGTGCCATGTCAACGTTGGCAATCACTCTGACGAATCCCTCACTTACCCGTATATTCGATCTTGCGGACCTTTATTGTTGACAGGAGTTGCCTTGTTGTCCTGGCTCGACTTAGACTTCTAAATTTGTAACGAGATCAATCCAAGGGATTTTGAGTATTCTGCGATGCAACCACATCTCAAGAGCTTACAACCTATTCATGGTATTAACCTTCAGCGTCCAAGTCTCACAGCCATATAACAACACAGACCACATATTGAGCTTTTCATTGCAGAGTAAGGATCTCATTTTATTAAAGACAGATCTTCCTAACTCAATTCTGCAACTGATCTCCATATCTGGGTCAAGGGTCTCCCAGAGAATACTGCCAATGTCCTTAAATTTATCCATATAGTCTTGCCATTTAATTGCAAGGAATAACCAGGGTATTCACGTATAAATTATTAAATAAATAAATGAATAAATAATCAAAAATCAAGAAAAAAAATACGCAAAAAATTTAATGGAGCAATCATGAATCGAACGCCATATTACACTCATGTTTCACCCAAACAAGTATCTACCTACATGTTGTTAAGGGGGGGGGACTGCTGCCAACGTACCTATTTTTTCAATTTGAATTTGCGTCATTACTACAAAACGAATAATTTTGAAAAAAATGACCTAGTTAGTTTGGATATTAATAAATAAAAATACACCTTAATTTTTTAATTATGTTCTGTACATATTCTTGTAGGAAAATAATAAGCATACCCCAATTTTCGACATTTATCTAAAAATTTTAAAAAACTATAAGGTATAGAGCAATATTTTTTTATAAATTAAAGAAGATCAAAATATCTGGAAAAATACGATGTAACGTTGCATTAATGCATCAGGTTAAGTTAATAAACCAAAAAAACTTATATTTCGCAATAGCGCTGAATGGAAAATAAAGGTTTTTTATGTTTATTTTCTAAACCTGAAGCATTAATGCAACGTCACATCGTATTTTCCTAGATATTTTTGTCTTCTTTAATTTAAAAAAAAAATATGTTGAACTACGCCTTATATTTTATTAAAAATATAAGATAAACGTTGAAAATCGGGGTATGCCATTATTTTTCTACAAGAATTTATACAGAACATTATCAAAAAGTAAAGGTACACTTTTCTTTATGAATACCCAAACTATCTAAATTATTTTTTTCAAAACGATTTGATAAGAAATAATGATGGTATATCAAATTGAAAAATAGGTATGTTGGTAGCAGTCCCCCCCTTAACAAAGAGATTTAACTTCGTTAAGCAAATACTTTTACTGCTATATAATTGTGTCATTAATATCCGATTTATATTTTAACATTGAATGTGCACCTCACCACCCGTTCCAACTCACTTAATGTACCAATAAAGTGACAGGCAACTGTCACTTCCATACATTGACATTGAGTATCTAATCTTTTCTTGTGTCTTTTCTTGAGCAAAATGTTTAGCTCCTTGTTTAGTGAGGCTGGATGTTTTCTCAGAAGTATCATACCCTTTTATTCAACTTATGTAGATTCGCGAAGAATAATTATGTAAATAAGTACAACTATTTTGCATTATAGCTTATGTAAAAATAATTTTCAGTAGTTTTTTACAGATTCAGCGTGATAAACTCAAACCAAAGAATCACTATAGGTAGGTACATAAGACAGACATAAATTATTGTTTTGCTAGCAGAAGTGAGTACATGAAACATGAAACTGTAAGCTGGTTAATTTACAACACTTAATGTATTGTCCATTTTTTAAATAAATAAATGTAAAATAAAAATAATAATATGCAGAGACTGATAGGGTCACAATTCATTTAAAACTTCACAGAATATCACACAATGTGGGGTAACACTACATTCAGAATGAGTGGTGAAACTCATTTCTGAACTAAATCACATCATCATCAGCTCCACATCCCAAGGCGGCAAGGCTTCCAAAAGAAGTCTTCGCCATTCCGATCTGTCAGCGGCTCCTTGTCTCCAATTCCCCCTGGACGCAGTAATTCATCCATCTCAGCTTGGGTCTCTCCCTACGCCTCACACCCTCTGGTCTATGGTGAAGGACTCTTCTGGCGGACAGTTGCTCACTCATCCTCTCCACATGTCCAAGCCATCTGAGTCTCCCAATCCTTACAAATACCCTAACGTCTATATCATCATAAAGCTGGTACAGCTCGTGATTGTATCTAATTCTCCACACACCATCCTTACAAACAGCTCCTTAGATTTGTCGCTGGATCATTCTCTCAAAAATACTAAGTTGGTCCTCGTCTCTTTTAGTTAGAGGCCAAGTCTCGGAGGCATATGTTAACACTGGAACTAAATCACAATAATTCCTATTATCATACAATTAGGTACTTTGCTTTACGTACACCTACGGCTATAACAGTCTTTTCACTACAAATAATGCACTAATCTGAAGTATCTACGGCTGAAGCCGTCATTTCCCGTAGAAGAGATTCGACGGCTATAGCAGTCAAAATCGCAAATATGTTTTAAACAATAACAAAAAATGTGTATATATGTCTCAGTAGGTAGATCGAACACAGGAACATTTTTTCATAGTCAAACCATCCAACCACTCCTCCAACGAGGTCGTTAATTCAAAAAACATCTTACGATGAAGATACAATCAACACTTTGGTGTTTATTTAAAAAAACATACACACATATCTGCATAATATTATAATATAATGTATGAGTGTTGGTGAAGCGAATATTATTTATAGGTTTAGGTAGGTGAATAAGGAACTCATGAAGGTAGGTACCTATCTGTACATCAATATTACTAGCTGGCTTTGTTTAAGTACCTACAAAAACTGGATCTACAAACAGCTATCAAACCTGCTATTATTATTAGGTACCCACAGAGGTACACAGTTAAAAAGTTATCAATGAAAATATAAAAAAAGAGCAGTGTGTCCATCGCATTACTCTACACAACTTTTTGTATTTATTTCTTTACTTAACATTTCTTTCATACTATGCAAGTGGCGAGGTATTTGCCATCCCAGCAGGCTAAGTCTGTAAGTAGATCTCGACCGATAAATGTCAAGATTAACTGTCAAAATATCGACTTGTCGATATTTTGACAGTTTTGGTAGTCACTAAGCAGATAACGCGTCGAATCGTTCTCGCCCACTTATTTGACGGCGAGATTGGGTCGACATCGAGTCGAGAGAGAAGATCTAACGCCGCCATGTTGAATAAAATGTCATTTATTACATGAACAATGCCGAATTTCATATTTATTTTGAGAATAATTATATAAACGGGTTAAACGACGCCGTTTAAGAGATTCTTCAAACCCTTTAAATATTCCACGTAATTCATTTATTGCTAATTACCGCGTAACAAAAGTTTTATATGGTTATATATTTATTGGAAATATGCGTCCGTACTTAGATTATAACATTATAATTCCATGCGTCCGTAAATGTTTTCCGTAGGTATAGATTTGAAATAATTTTTGATTTTGAGAAAGTATTCTTGTAAGCTATTTTATCACATATGTATTTTAACACTTAACAAAAGAAAATTCGGCGTAGTTTTTAGTAAAAAAAATAACACGCTGCTGTCATCACACTTGATAAATTGATCGAAATATAATTAAAAATAATTTTTAAAATTACTCTCAAAACATTCGATAAACACAAAGGAAGTAATGTAATCGTGCTTGCTTTCTTGCTTAAAAATATGACCATATTATATTTATTTAACAAATTTAAGTAAACAAATTTGACATTTATTCAAATCATGGGGAAAATATTGTGTATTGCCATAAATGATAATTCAAAAATGTACCGCAAGCCAGCCTAACGGCGACAAATACTAATAGGTGCATTTACGAACTCGACAGCGCTTAGTGACTACGAATTGTCGTCACGGGCGTAAACATGGCGAGAAGAGCGGCTATACGTTGTCGGATCTCGACTTTTTTACTGACTTGGCCTGCAGGACCCCGGTTATTAAGTTGCATCAAATAAATTGATATTTTGAAATTTGTGTCTGTGGGCAATTTAGGTGAGGCGAGACTGTGTGTGATTACGCAACGCTAAGCTTTCTTGGAATTATGCCAGTGGCTGACTTAATAATGCATGGTAATATTACTAGGGTTTTATTTTTGTATATGACAATTCACCCTACGAAGAGTCCTTTGTGCCAATTCAATATTTACTGTTTTAAATAAGAAAAATGATTCTGGTAATTATATGTATAGGTATATTATTTAATATGATAACGACAGATAATAAATGAGAATTTTGAAGGGACAAAAGACGTCGGATTTTAAGTGGGCAATTGATAAAATTGTAATTGATGGGCAATTATGTTTAATAAATCTGTATTTACTTTTATAATTGGAATCTATCGTTGTACAACAATTAAAAAATACGTGAATAATTTTTAAATTCTTCTCGCTAATATTGGCAAAGAGGGCTACATTAAACCCTTATAATATTTCTAGTTGACGAGAATGCCAAAGTCATTTAAGGCCCTTGTATACCTTCAGTAAACGGATGTACCTACACAAATATAGGTACATACACACAAAATTACCTTCTAATGCATCAAACACGAAAAAATCTGTGATAACCAATATTTTTTTGTGAAGAAAATATGAAATTTGGAGTTTTTTTTCTTTAAATAGCAAGAATAGTAAACAAAATAATTAAAATAGTAAAAAACTCGGCCGGTAGATTTTCATATTCTCCTTCGATTGAGAAAAATCTACTTCATAGGCCTTGTAGTTTTTTTAGTTAGATACTTACAATACATTTTTTTTAATAAAACTTTTTTATATAAAAAGTAGTTATTTAACATATTCAAATTAAAAAAAAAACTTACGCAATAGAATAAATACGTAAAAATAATCTGTTCTTTATTTCAAAGACGTATTACGTAACGTAAAGAATTTAAAAATTTACTAATTAGCTTACAATACCTATGGTGACTTTCACCAATGTTACCTAAACTGTCACATAGCTGGGTAACACCTAAGCTTAGGTAGCCCCTAACGTATCGTATGGTTTGCACCAGTCTATTTTATCTGTTCCCTAGCTAGGAATTCAAAACGATTATTTTTGTTTATACAGTGGCAACATTTGTATTTGGAATGCATCATATTGCATCATGTTTTTTCTATGACTGTCACTTTCTGTCAATTACGTTGTGATTTCGTTCAACATTTCCAAATAATTCAGTTTTCGTTTAGTTGATTTTAGTTATTTACTCGTTAATAAGTAACTATTACTTGTGCTATTACTAATAATATGTATATTCAATGCCTAAAAATGCAATAATGTTATAGATAAATATTGAGGACATCATTTAGCAATTTTGTCTTGTATTTTAGGAAATGCCAATCGAAAGAAAATGGCAACCAAATTTTACCGTCGATGAGAGTTTGAAACATTACGGCATTTATAATCCTATTCATTTTTATTTTCAAAATGCGTGTAAATCGACGAAAAATTAAAATTATAAACACAATTGACAATATTATGCTACTAAATCGCTATATACTGACTTGTCATTTTGACAGTTGTTTCTTAAGTATTCGTTTAGGTGGCGGAAATCGGCTCCCCAGAATTAGGGGGCTCTTAGCGTCTAAGGTAACTCTTATGTAGGTGGTGAAACGAAAATTCACGTTAGGTACTACATAAGAATTCTTAGGTAGCACCTAAGAGTTAGGGGACGTTGGTGAAAGTGACCACTAGCCTCTTAATTTCGTTTCCTAAAGCGATTTTTTTTGTGTATTATATAATTTTTTTTTAATATTGATTAATGAAACACTTCGCTGGTCATATAGGATGGTAGGTAGGTACTCGATTCTGCAAGATATAAAAAAAATTGTATAAAAACTAAATTGTTAGTTTTTATTAAACAACTCCCAGATTGAGTCAGTGAGACTGCGCGTGTGGCAACACCAGCAACTGGCAATAAGTTCTGGCAACATGGTAGGTAACATAGGTACGTGATAATCGGTTTGCATTACCAGTACATTGCCCACTAAACAACAAATTATCTTTGTTTGTTCAACGAGTCTGGTGTGTGATGTTACCAACGCTTCACTCTCGATTGTTATATAATTTTTGTTTTGTGTTTTATATAGAATAGGTTCAATGTAAAACATGCAACGTCTTAGTTATGAAACTAGACTGATAAGACCATATTTTAAACTGTGTTTACTTTAGGTAGGTTAAATACATTTTTTTAGATAATTATATAGGTAGGTACCTACCTACCTACCATGTCAAATTTAATATTGAATTAAACACGCATCCAATAACAAGTTGCCACATTTTGGAGACAAACGATATGTATCGTCTCACAGATCCGGACTGAAAACACAATTGAATACTGTATATCCATCGGGAATCGAACCCGGATCTTTCACTCAGCAGTCAGATATCTAACAAACTGAGCCACGAAGACTGACATAATAGTGTATTAGTTTGGAATTAATTTGTTACATAGTGGCTATATTCCTGCTAGTGTACAGTTAATTTTTTTAGAGAATGAATGAATAATGAATTAAGAAAGATGTCATTACTAGAATGAAAGTGAACACATTAAGATGGTTTGGTCACATGGGGAGAATGAATGAGGAGCGCCTGACGAAGAAAATATACAGAGCGGAAATGAATGGAATGAGAGGTCGGGGACGCCCAAGAAAGGGATGGCATGACCATGTGAACGAAATTTTGAAAGACGGAAATGTTAGAAGTGTGAGCAATAGACGAACATGTATGAGACGATGCATGAATGTGGACGAGGCGAGGGATGCGTGCCAGGATAGAAAAATGTGGCGTTCGGTTCTCTCTGCCTACCCCGCAAGGGACATGGCGTGATGGTATGTATGTATGTATGAATATGTCCATGGGACAAATATATACCTATACATTCCCTAAATCAAGCATAAAAGCTTGTGCTACAGGTAGACGAAATCTGTCGTGGTGGGATTCGTGGCGAACTCGCTACCTCTGGATCACTAACCGCTCTGCCACCATCCATCTAAAAGATGTACCTATTATTTAAATTATTTACAAATAATCTCAAAATTCACATTTTTCAAAAATCGCAAGTAGGTACCTTTTTCACCAATCAGAATATTGATCAATTCTCAGTGCCCTTGAGTTATTTTATTTTATTTTTTCAAATTGAAGCTAACAATGTACAAAGAATAGTATATATGTATACAAATATCAAATATAGCAATTATCATCTCCATACATGGAATGATCTTGAATCATTAAACGGCGCTATACAAATTATTATTATTATTATTATTATCAATTATTAGCTTACAATACTATCATAATTTATTACAAAATACAGTCATATATTCAAGATTCAAAATCATATGTGTGTGTGAGGGTGTGTATGTGTGATGGTGTGTGTGTGTGTGTGTGTGTGTGTGTGTGTGTGTGTGTGTGTGTGTGTGTGTGTGTGTGTGTGTGTGTGTGTGTAAGTGTTTATGTGTATGTGCATGCGTGTTATGCGTAAGTGATAATCTTATGAAATTCCTGTTTTTAATTTTTGAGTTCACGAAAAGACTTCATACATACCTTCATACATGTACCATCAATCCATGTCCCTGTTAATGGGGTAGGCAGGGAGAACCAAGCGCCATACAGTTTTGTCTTTGCATAAATTCATCGATCGCCTCGTTCATATTCATACATGTCCGTCTATTATATACACTTGTACCGTTTCCTTTTTTCAGAATATTGTTTATAAACATTGTAATGTAGAAGAAGAAGAAGGCATTGACAATTTATTAACTAAATTAAAGTCGGATTTGAACTTACGTTCGCCATATCAGCTAGTTCACAAACCGCTCAGCCACAGACCTACTATAACATTTCGTTATCCCCCATAACCCATTTTATTACTTTAAGGTATAGGATGTGAGCGATGCAATTAACTATTTAGTTTGATGGTTCGGTTAAATGATTCGGGTCCGAGAGTCTCCAGATCGACTCCCGGTCTGGGCCCCGACAACGGCCCTCGGGGCACCCTAACACCGGACAGGTGTTGGCCAATTATGTCCTATTTTATCTTACCTTATTATACTTGCTGTTAATAATAAAAAAACAAGTCTTTCGTAGAATATACAACGTATGTATAGATACCTAGATAGTTATATTAACTAGGTATTATTATCCAAATGACCCATTGTTTGTTTTGTTTTGTCGAACACATCTGAACCTAGTCGGAGCTATGGGAACTTTTGCTGCAGTATTTTGTTTAGATCAATATTTTTTTAAATAACTTTATGCAAAATTTTATTTATGACAAATCACTTTTGATAAATTAGATAAGCGTAAGTCCTTACTATCATGCACTGAAAAAAATATGTTAAAATTAACTGAACTATAGTGACTACAAAACAATTCGTTTTGTACTACTAAATATTTTGTGCACTTAACCAAACAGTACAGTAATAAATGGATTAACTTTTATTACTGATAACAAAGGTTCGGTGGTCACAATTTTTCAGTGCACGGCATATCCCACTATGTGGGGTAGCCGGCGAAAGGTGTGCGAGTGTCCATTAATATATGCTCTCCCGAATCTAATTGTCTTCATAAAAATTCACCAGCTATTAGGAGCAAAAAATTAACGTGCAGTAAATATTCACACATTTTCAGTGAAATTCACAAAATTACAGTATTTTATTATAAAAAATCACCAGCTGTTAGGAGCAAAAAATTGCCTTGCAGTAAATATTCATAAATTTTCAGTGAAATTCAGAAAATTACACTACTTCATTATAAAAAATCAACAGCTGTTATGAGCAAAAAAATAACGTGCAGTAAATATTCACAAATTTTCAGTGAAATTCACAAAATTACAGTAACTTGGAAAATATTTCTAGGTGTGAACAATTGTCAGAGATTTCCTGGCCGATTTCAGAAATTCATTTTAATCTTCTTGCAAACGTGTTAATAATTATTGTGTTTTTTATTTTGTCTGGGTTCAATTTAATAGGGGTATCTTTTTACAATGCGGAGATATATAAAAACAATTATGACTCATTGTAATTTCATAACACATAATATGTTATAGTATAATATATGAAATATTTGTTTAAGATTTTTTTTTCAATTATTGGGTAGGTATAATTTTACTCAGTACGATGATTAAGTACCTAGGGTTTTATGATTTCGTAGTAAAATAACGGGTATAATATTGATCTTCTTTTTCTTCGTGTGTTCTATCGAGTCCCCACGACGTAGACGATCAGTTGGGAGAAACTCTCCCTGTCATGTGCGGTGCGCAACAGATCCTCCACAGGACCCATTCCGGTCCATTCCCTAATGTTTCGGAGCCAGGATAGCTGCTTCCTGCCAACCCTCTACGGTCTTCAATCTTCCCTTTATGATCATTAATAATTATTGTTAATTTAAATAAAAGATTTTATGTATCTACAAATACCGAAATATTTGGATAAATCAAATTAGATTACCTACGCCGTGGCGTGGCGTCCCGGGTTCAAATTCCAGAGCAGGAGAAATATTACGTAATTATTGCTTAGGTACTCTATGACAGTCCACGAGTGTGAATCTTCTATTCACATTCGTCAATTGTTCATTTTGCACTATGGTGCCGAGGTTGCTAATCTAGAGGGCTCCATGAGCTACTTTTCGTGCTATGTATGCATTTTTAGTCGCACACTTAGCGTTCTGTTTACGGGGCCGATTACAGTCCCCATATGAAGAGTGGGTGGTGGAAAAAACACTGCTTGGTTGGAAGAAATAGCCATTTGGCAATAAATTCCAGGGCTCGATTCCCGACAGAGGAGACATTAATTGAAATATATTTCACATGCAATCATTGCTTCTCTAGACTGGAAACTTGAAAATTATGTAGTTGATTGGAAGAATTAGCAGTGTGGCGATATACCTACTCGCCACTTTATCGGGGAACAATGGAGTGATTATTAGGTACAATTATTATATGTTTTAATTGTTGCGTAGTTACTTACTAATTACAAACTTTAAGGCTGTGTTTCTCGAACAAAAGTATCAGTAATAGTATTGTTAAAATACTTTGATTTCATAAAATTATACAATACTTTTGGTTGTTTCATTGAAATCTAATATCGTCAGACGACACAATTTTGAACAATTTTATGAAATCAAAGTATTTTAATTATACTAGGTATACTTTTGTTGAAAAATCCCAGCCAAAGAGTGTATAGTAGGTAAATAGTAAATTATGTAAATCTTTTCCCCAGTAGGTACCCTCAATAGACAAAGTCTTTGAAACAAAGAATAATTTATTTTTATGTAGGCCTTATATATTTTTTCTTTTTTTAAATAAACAATTAGATAATGAATTTATTGAAACCAATTTTATAAGGAAATTATTCACTTGATTTAAATTTCAAAAAATGTTTCATTTTATTGAGTAATTTTCATGTAAAATTAGTTTTAGTATAATCATTTTTTTATTGTTTATATAAATTACTAAAAATAATATGAGGTTTTTTACTTTAAATGAAAGAATATGAAAAACTATTAAATAAGTTTTTTATATTTTACGTTTCTTGCTATTAAAAAACCTCTAATTTTTTCCGAAGAATATTGTGTATTCACAGATTTTGTGATAATAATAAGTATATAATATTTGTTCGTGTTTGCTATAATGTACCTAGGGTAGAGTGATGGTCACGTTCCGCTGACTTAAGCGTGCAAAAAGTCACAGTACCTACCTGCAGGTACCTACTAATATTTTAATTAACTATATATTACACAGTTTAAAACTAGTTATTACACTTTTTTTAAATAAGTTAATAATAGGTAGGTACTAGGTATCTGTGTAATTATACAAATTATGTTAATAATTGTTCATTATTAAGTAGGTATGTTATCAATATTGATATACCTACCTACGAAATAAGGTAGTCGTAAAAATGCAACCCGATGATACCGGTTAGTATATATAAATAAATGGCAAAACATTTTTTTTGTGTATCCCACAATGTGAAATATGTAACCAGCGACAAATGTGCGGGGGTGCATTAAGTACCTACCTTATAAACGGAAGCACGACACATGTGTGTAAGCCCACTCACTTGTTTATTCCTCACCTAGAGAGGACGTATGAATGTAGGTATTTCTAAAAACAAAAATGTTTTTTTTTGGCGAGGTGTAAAGCGTTGGGCACAACCCTCCCTTTTAATCGTAATATCATATCGTGAAGTTCATAAATCATTTAGGTGTATATAAATTAGGTATATAGTTTTTAATCAACGCCCAAATAACACACTACAATTACCTACTATCGTAATCATTGTTTAGATCTACATACGTGGTAAATTAATACATGATTTTTATTAATTACTTTTATAATTTGGCAATTTTATATCTAAATTAATTATAACCTAACTATGGCAAAGAGCGTGGATGTCGAGAATAGAGGCCACTATCCAACACTGATGGTTGAAGAGCGCACTTTACGCAGACGAGGTTTTCGGCTCCAGGCAGAGAGGACTGGAGGCGACTCGTTCTGTCCATTGGCGGCCCCATAGATCACAACCCTCAGTATTGAGGAAACGAAGAAGAAGAAGAGATGTACAATGCTAGTCCTAGAACAGGTATACCTAGATGGGCAGCAGTTATCTATTTTGATGAAGATTATTTAAATGGTGTGACAAAGAAAAGAAATAAATAAAAATAAATATTATATTCGCAAGCAATTTCCGGTTCAAATTTTGAAGTCAAAACGTGAGATCATAAAAATAAGATATATCGGTACCTATATTCTTCCAAACTATATTGAGATTATTATTTTGACATGTTCAAAGTCACCGCTGTTTTAATTTCATTTTATTATATTCATCCTTTGACATGTCCGATTCGTAAAAGGGAAATCTACATCAATAATCTTAAAAATCTAATAAAAATACTCGTGAACTATAAAATAGGTAGGTAGGAACTTAGAACTAGGAAAGCCCTGTTTTATGGTTTATGCTTACGTATTCAAGGGCCCTGCTGGTTGCTTAGAACAATGACCGATGCTCACACCAGATAACAATCGACAAATGAAAATTCAACACTATTATCATTATGGTAGGTAATACAGACAACTTCAAACCTTAAAATTCCCAATCCAATATCATCTTTGAAAGCCATATTGAGTTAACTTTCGTTGAGAATCGTCAATATGCACCTTTCACTTCCGTTTCAGTAGGTAGGTACCTACCTTAAAAATTAAATACATAACAGCAAAAAAAGACATTCAATATTAAGTCAAACATTGACTAACTGAAATCCGTATATAGGTAGATATTATCTACTGTGAGTAGGTACATTGGCTGTTGTTCGATGGCAGAAGAACTGTACTGGCTATAGACAATGGAAGTATGGGTCTCGCACCAAGTCAAACATTGTGAGGAAACTGTTGACACATCGGCGATGTCGGGATCAGAGTCAACGCCTCTTGTTTACTTCAAATGGAATCAACACTCTACTTTTTCAAAGCGAGGCTCGGATCAATGCCAACATCAAGGAATAACTTGTACGTTTCCTCGAAAAAAAATACGGAAATCGAAAATTATCTCAAAACTAATGTCGTATAGGTAGGTATTGACTTTTTCTTAAAGTAGTATAATATACCTCATCATCATCATCAACCACAGTGTCACAACCTTTGATATGTCCTAGCTGCCTCCAAGATCCTTCTCCATACTGCTCTGTTCTTCCCCCACCACCAGTAGCGGAATTGCTTATAGAAGCCGAATATCTTGGCTTGCCTATGAATATTATGTTAAGAAATTTAAATCTAATATTTTTTTGACTGTTATATTGAAACCATATACAAGATTAAAAATTGCACCGTTTGTAGATACGATGCTTGACATGGCCACAAATGTAAATATTGTTTTGGCATGTGATTTCAAAACATTTTCATGAACAACGATGGTAAAAAAAACATTAAATTTTCGACATTTCCCAATTTTATTTCAGGGTTTGCTAGTCCGAAAGTTCTAGGCACGCCCCTGCCCACCACCACCTGTTCTGCTTATGGAGACTAATAACGGCCCCTTATAAAACTCTGAATGAACACATAAATAACATACGAAGAGTCCAGAGAACTCTAAAACCTTGCAGACACTGCACTGAGAGTCTGCCAAAGAGAGCTTTTACCTATCATGTGCAAACAACTGGCTCACCGTTCACTGATAGTGAGTGCACTGAATTCAAGACAGAAAGTCTTGAAAGCTCTAAAGTTGCTCTTCGTGGTTTCAAGATCCGCATGTCCAATGGGTCCAAAGAAATTCCATCGGACATCGTTGTAGATTTCTCGTCGGAAAGTTGACACGGAGAAGAAAGTTCGTTCCCATAGGATATGCTCAGAAGTCAGTTCAGGGTTGTCACAAAGCTGACACGAGGAGGAATCAGATAAGTGATATTCCATACTGTTCTATCGTTAGCTTCCACTTTCCAGTTCTGCTGCCCCATAGCCCGTCTAACATCAATCGTAGGTACATAAAAAAGTGCATCCATATAACATTGAATGTTCTATGAGCAATGTCTCCAAAACGTCAAAAAATATATAATTATAAATTATATATTTTTGTAATGTAGGTAGGTAGTTGTTTTTACTCCTAACTACCCCCAAGGGGATATCATTCTGAAGTTGTATTCTGAAAGTTTCATCAAAATTTATCTGTTTGTGTGTGCTGTTATTGTAATAAAAGATGCGCAAAATACACCACATTAAGCAACTGCCATCTGTTTGAAATGTTTCTAACTATCTTTCTAGATTATTTATTACGTTGTCTTGATTTCTGTCCCACGAGAGTCGTTGTTAAATAGCTTTTAACGGGAGCAAATATAAGAAGCAAACACAAATAGGAAGGTAATAATATTATATAAACATTATAAGTAGGTACATAAATACACATCAACATACATACAGCCATGAAGACAATCATATATTATATAAATAAGTACATATTCGACGGTATATCGATACACAATATTCAGACATACAAACGGATGCCGCATTCAGCCGGTAACCGCCGCTTTTTGAACTTCTAAACATAGTCAAACTAATAATTGTTGATCTTAACGTATCGGTCAAACAACAGTTGGTCAACGACAAATATTAATCTTACATCAACTTATATTTACAATTTGCCATAATTTGATGGTTTTAAATGAAGTTTGAAGATTTATGTAATTGGAAATGAACGTGTGTCTCAAATGTCAGATTTCTGACAAAAAATGACAGCAGAGATAAATTAAATGTCAAAACATGCATGGCTACCTACATGCCATTGCCCCGTTTATAATGATATTAGGCAGACAAAACCGACCGCCAAACATTTCTTTCTTTGTATAGATTAAATGAAATCCTAGTTTTGGAATCAAATCAAATAAAAGAATCAATTCAAATTACGGTAGGTATTCCTTTTGGCTTACGAGGAATGATAAAGACCCCTTATAGAACATTTGCTCTTATTAGTGCCAAAGAGAGCTTAACTAGGTACTCCAAAAAAAAACTAGGTACTCTAAGGAAACAGCAGAAGTAAAATGTTTACTAGATACATGGGTTAGGTATTTTGTCAATAATTATTATATACGGGTTATAAATATAGTTGATATAAACTATTGAACCAATTCATATACCTAAAAGATGATTGCACGACGCTAGGGAAATTAAAATGTGCTTTCCAAAATGGATACCAATATTTTTTAAATTTGGAACTATCAAAGAGAGAGAATTGGAAAATTGTATCTATGAATTCTCTACGAGTATAGACGGTGGACAATGTTGCATCTGGCTGCGGCCTGTACAAACAATTGCCACAACAAGGAGAGCATTGAGTGAGCGAGCAAAAGAGATATTTAGAATGAGGGGTAGGTATGTATAAAACAAACGACACTCGATCCACGGACAAACATCACAGCAAAGTGTTGACACAAGTATAGGTACATTATACTCCAAGTGTCGTCACCTCAGAGCTATAGTCAGAGTAATCGCCAGCTGTGTGGTGACCGCCACTGGGACAAAATCTGAATCAAAAGTAATAACAACATGTCCCAATACTGGAATACGTACTCCTTCTTCCTTGTGATCAGTCTATGTGGCATATTCTACAGAGGATTTCCTAACTGCCTTCCATCTTCCATTCGCAATACCTATAATATAATCTTAAATTATACTCAGTTGTTTTATTGTATTTTGGCCTGTCTTCGATCTGCTGGATTTTTAGATGCATTTTTGTTTTAGCAACATTACTTTAAGTAGTCGAATCAGCATCATTAATTTAAGGAATGGTAGGTTTTAAAACGGTGTACCTATACTAAAATAAAAACATTTCCGTTATATTACCTACTCATATGTTCTGTGATTCTATAGCAAATTCGCAAAGATTGGGTTATTTTATTGCTAGTTTAGGTATATCTTCTTCTTTTTTCAGCCTTTCCTCCATCACTTCTGGATGAAGGCTTCTTCTAGTTATATTCACTCATCTCTACTTTAGGCTTTTCGTACTCATCCACTACCAGCGACGGGGATATTATCATCATCCCACCTTTTATGAGGCCGTCCTATTTCATTTTCATATCCCATGGCTTCCATTTCAGAACCCTATTGTTCTAGGCATATATTTTTTTACTGTCCCAAATTAAACATTTTTTTCGCCTTATTTTAGTTGCATAAAAATGATTAGATTGATTGGTGGCAGAGCAGCTAATGAACTGGGTTTGTTATCTGGTGAACCTGGGCTCGAATCATCTACAGCACAAAAATATCATAAATTGTTAATTAATTAAGGACACAATATTGATTATTTTTAAAATAAATAATACGTTCCTAGTTGAAAAAATAGTTACATATATGTAATAGGACTGTCCCGATATTTCTAAGTTGCATGGTGGTACTACAAAAAATATTACCTCGGCGGCACTCGGTAATCGTCGCCTCGTTGTTTGCCCCAACTGTTTGCCCACATTCACCGTCCTTTGTCGGCTCTGATTGTTATGTTTGCCCAAACTCTTGTCTGCCTCTTCCGTTCCGTTGGTCATCTTATACTGCTGTTTGTGTACTTACCTCTTATTTAATTCCTTCTCTAGTCGTTGTCTCGTCTATCTGGCCGCGTGTTTGACCAGTTTCGCCAAGTATGCATCGTCGCTTACCAACATGGAACGTGATCTATTAATATGGCCTGTGAAGCGAACTTGAGAATCTCAAATTCGTAGGTAAGTACTCTCCACTACTGGATAATAGTGGAAATTAATGTAAGTACCTAATTATCATATCAGTCGTCTTTGGATCAGCAATGGGCAAAGGCCTCCCCAGCTCTCTATCTTGGGCAGACCTCATCCAAAGGCCTCCAACCACTCGTCTTATACCGAAGTGACCCCATGCTTGAGAGCTTTAAACATTTCTTCAGTCCATTATACGTTATAATAGTATCTAAACACTTCCTTGCTCCCAGCGCAAGAGGCGAGTTTGTTGCCATATATCAATTTGTTCCAAATAAGTCTCCAACTCAGAGAAGCAATAATTGCGTGATTGAACCCAGGACGTCCGCGCAGAGGCTAAACTACCTACACACGAATATTCTAACCTATTCTAACGTTTGAAATGATTCCATTTATTACCGCCAAGAATGAAATGTCCATTTTGAAGTTGACAATTTGAAATACGATTATTCATGCACTTTTCGAATGCTGGTTTTAATAGCAATTTTCCCACTTTTAGTTGAAACCTAGTTTATAGGTAGGTGCAACGATCCAAATGGATAAGCCATAACATCAGGCAACTGGGTCTGCTTGTTATTATCGATGACGGAGGGCAGAAAATATAGAGGTCGCCCTAGAGACAGTTATATGGACCAGGTGATCAGTGCTGTAGCAGCTACCAAGAAATGAAGAGGCTGGCGGACAACAGAGATATGTTGAGATATGGAATGCTTAGTGCAAACCAATCCTAGTATTGTGACCATGAAGAGATGATACCTAAGTATTTATTGATAATTTTTTAAATGGCAACACAGTCGAAAAGATCCATCAAATTCGAAAATCAAACATTCTAACCTAAACGTTCCATATTATTCAATTTACCGCCGCAAAATGAAACGGCTATTTTGAAGTTGACGGTTCGAAATTTGAAATTCATGGACTTGTTCGGTCGCTTAGGTAGGTATGTGTTCGACAGGAATTCTCCAAGCGCCATTATTAATTTTTTGTCCCCTAAATAACGCGTTTATTTTAATTTAGTTTCTCGGAAGAGGCGGCGTCATTAGTGGTGCTGTCTGCTGTCTCTTTTTTTTCACTTTTGTTTCTTTCATTTTGCAATAATTAATTGCCACTATACGCGATCACAAATTGATTAGATCGACGGTTCCTCATATTATTGCCAGCACAAAAAAACTGTTTCTCGAATATATATATTCCGTTTTCTGAGAACTTGGAAATAAAATAATTCACTTATTTGGACCTATCAAATATATATCGAAACAGGTTATTTAGATATAGATACTTACCTATATTGGTTTGAAATAAGTGGGTTGTAGCCAATACTAAATTCTACACTACCGGACCTATCCAATTTTTTATCTTTTTGTATAAAATAATATAAAGAAATATAATGCACACTGACAGGCATATTGACACTATTCAATTTCTGCCAACCAACCAGATCAAAAGTATGACAAAATTATAGGTATATGTACCTACCTACATCAATAAAAGTATGAAACGGAGGAAAGATACCTACATCACACTGAGATACATATTAAAAAAAATAACACATCTTAGCAAAAAAAGGGTTAGAAATGGACAAGGAGAGGAAATTGTGATCAGGTGTACCTACAGGGGATAAAATATTCCTTCTTAAGTTTATTATTGAAAATATAAGGTGAGTTAGACGACGCAATATCCGGACTTAGACTATTCCATAATCTTGCTGATTGTACCTACATAGGTAGGTACCTAGGTAGGTACTTCGAACGACGAGCTGAGAAATTCTGTGTTATGAATAGTGTTGTACAATCAGCAGATTTAAGATTATTTGACAGATGGAATCATAGAGAAGAAATGAAATGTCTATGGAAAACTAAATACCTAATAGATGCAAAGGTTCATATTACTAAATAGAAATTATTAGATTCTCTCCACTATTTCATAGTAGGTAGATGAGAGTTCAAAAACAGCCACATGATTAGTCTAACAAACTGAAAATATAGCCAACCACATCTATGTCACATCACATCATTATTTCGATCTGAATCACATCATTATTTCGTCTTTATCCTTTATAGCAAAATGTGATATTATTTTTCATAGAAAATAGAAACTAGGCATGGATTACATTCAAAGAATGACAATGTATTAACAATTATTCATATTCCTTCAAATTCAAGTTCTATAACCTATGGTTTACAATCCGCGCCGCAATAATTCACCGATTCTATCAATGCGCAAAATCCCTCTTAAACTTATTTGCAAATGGGTAGGTATATATCTGTCTATAGGTACAGACATGCTGGTTGAACAGGCTGAATACGGACTACACGCAGCCGCCAAAATAAAATTAAACGAATAAAAGAAGAAGAAAAAAAAATAAACAAAACATTTACATCAATTACACGTGTAAGAAAAGGACGCAGTCTCATTTGACGTGTCCACTTAAACGAGATTCGCCGATGTTCGGAAAACAATTGATAAAAATGCATCTCGCGGTGCAGCGGTGTCTGAGCGAGACGAAGAATAATATTATCATTCCACGAACTGATCGCCCGTTCCGCTCTAACACCATCGTCCGCCGATCGGACAGAAAGAGACGCGCGTATTTGTTTGATTTCGTTTTTATTGTTATTCCGTTTGATCGGCTCCGAGATGTCGCGACTTCTCCCGTCCCTCTCGTTCGCTACGGCGATGAGCGAGAGGGTGATGAGAGACCGCCGCGCCGTCCGTCGTATGGGGGGGAAAATTTCAAATTCAAATTTCGAGTTTGAATTGAATTATGTCTATAGACGACGATGATTTGTACGTAGTCCTTTTATTCGGTCATTTTTATCTGATGAGTGTTGCCATCTTCTCCGCAATAATTAGTTATATTACCTATATTATTTTTCCGCGGGTTTATTTTTTTCATAACTCTTATTTTAATGCGCGCATTAAAAGGATTTTAATGGGTGACAATAAATATTTTATTATTTGTCATTCAACTTTCACACAAATGATCGTCATTTTGTGCGGATTATAACACGGGTATTCAAAAGCCTTCTCAAACTAATTATATTATTTTTTTATTGCAAACGAGATAAAATTAACTATGGAAGGACCTACCTATATAGGTATTACCTATGCCTTATTAAAAATTCAATATTAGGTAGGTAGGTACCTAAATAATTAACAGGTAGGTATATAATATAGCTGTCATTAAATGTCATTGAACATATTTTATGATTTATTTAGATGACTCGTTTACCTACTGAGTTAAAATTTGTTAATTTATTTACACAATGTCTACCTATTGATATCATATTTTAAATGCACAAGATGACAGCGAAATTTTACGTAGTTTATGTAGGTATCTACCTAAATCTTCCAATAACGTAACGGTCGTAAGCACTGTACAGTCAGATGGTTTTATATTATTTTTATTCCTGACTCGTCTGAATCTTTATTTATTAAGTAAGTAGGTAGATATCTACCTAGATTGATAATACCTAAATTTGGTAATAACTTATATTTCAAAATACCTACAAGCGTTTAAATATGGGCGTAGGTAGGTAGGTACCTATAACTTGAATTTAACAATAAAATATATGTATTTAGGTACTTACTTCGCTTACTTTATTAGTAAATCAGCTAATATAGCTACCTAAATTTGATTTCTTAAACATATTTTTATTAAGTTTTAAGGTCATCAGGGCCCTTGAGGCGAGATATTCACAGAAAAACAGCGCCTCAAAAAATACCCATTCAATAATATGTTGTGGGTATGTTGAATAAAACAAAAAAATGATATAAAATACATAGATTTTCATATAATATAGATGTCGCAGTTAGCAAATTTTGTAAGAATCGAAGTGAGGATTTTTTCCGCGGGCGGGACTTTTGACAACGAGGTGGGCAGACCACATCGTTTTTCTATAGAGAATAACGACTAATGTGAATTGTTTTCGGATTTATTTATCGAAAAAACACCTTGTTCATTGAGATTTAGAGACTCACATATTGCACGGAGCTCCATCTACTGCATTATAATGGAAATCTTTGGTACCCATAGGAATATACTTATTGTATGTTAGTAAGTACCTACGTAGGTAAATGTTATAAACCTACATAAATTCCAGTAACTATCTATGAAACTGTCAAGGGTTTTAAGTTGTCTAATCCAAATGATATTTCCTTACTCCTTACCTACCAATTCAACAAGAATCGCGCTATAATTACTATTTAATGTTCGATACTGTTCTACAACGCCATTGTTCAAATAGATTAAATCGAAAAATAATTGTCTTGAGGTGGTATTGTCATGTTTCAAAAACTATTATAGAACATCTCAATGTAGATTTAAAAGGGGAATAAAAGGACGAAATTGAATTATAGCTAAATTAAACATTAAAATAAGAAAATAGCCTGAATGTTGAAAAATAATTGTGTTTCGTTTGGTAATCTGCTTATCCAGTGAGTGGCGAACCACGATGAAATTATTATGCATAATAAATTGTTTTACGTTTCAATACTCCAATGTGGAAACTTTCGCCATCTATCGGCGAATAGCGAAACTAAACGAATAACTACCGGATATCATACCATACTACATAATATAAGTACATGACAATCAAATGCGTACAAAATTGGTTATAACTCTAATTTAATGCCGGCTTACCGATTTTTATTACAAATTATTAAACGGGGTATATATTTAAGGAAGTTAATAACATATTCGTTATTAACTAGCTACTTAATAAACGGCTATAACCCAGCATTTAAACAGCGTTCAAAACGCTTATTTTTCCATAGACTAGCATTATTTTTGGGTGGTTTTCGATCAATTTATATTTTTTTAACCGTCGTTTTGTCGGTGGAACATTATTTAACGACTAAGTTTTATTATTTTGACAGAGTTTTTTTATTATTTTTTTTTTAATAATTCGCCCCGAAACCCTTCCACGTAGGTAATATAAATATTTGCATAGTAAATATTTTTGTGGCTCCACCTACCGAAATGGAGGTCGTAAAATCGTTTTCGGGTCATTAAAATCAGAAAGAAATGGATCGTATAAAATTTTATTGACGAAAATTTGACAGAATACATTATTGAAAAAAAAAGAAAAGAAAAAATCATGCAATCCCAATAAATAATTGTCGAATATTAATTTTGGACTTGATACGTTTTTGAGTGCAATCATTAGGTATTGGTTTCAATGATGGTTGTGACTAACTACAGACCGACCCGTTTGATCTATTTTCATTTTTTAATTTATTTAATAATTCATACTTACCTACCTATAGGTAATTCAACGTAGCCGACGCTTCAGTGTTGCTAGCAATATTTTTTTTTATATAATTTTGAAACTGTCACTTCATGATAGAACTCCATAGTCAACTAATAAAATGTAAAATGCACTATTACAATCAATTTTTTCAACAAATAATTTATTTTTACAATTTTTGCTGTGTGTTAATGACTCATAATGAAATATTGTGTTTGGAAAGAGAGAAAGAAGGATGCATACGCTTGAATGCGTAGCGTATGTATGTACATTTACTTATATTATATGTAAACGTACCTATATACAAATAAACAACGCAATAGACAACAATATAAAACTAGCTCACCTTAGCACAGGCTATGCCTAGTGAGGGGGCTAGTAACAAAGATACAAACAAAAAGGATAGCTTTAACTATGTAAGCAATGGTGAAATAATGAATAATAATAATAATAAATTTGGATTATTTTTATAGCGCCGTTTTTGTGATAACCTCACCTCAAGGGCGCTTTGAATATATTAGGGGTTATTGTAAGACTCGCGGAAGAAGTGAGTTTTTAGGTGTTTCCTGAATAGTGCTAAGTTGTCGATTTGCCTCAGTTCAGGTGGTAGTTTATTCCACGAGGCTGGTCCGGCCACAGCAAAAGCACGATCACCGAAGGATGAAGTGTTGACTCTATTTATTTCAGTCAACTTGCCAATCACGGATGTGGTGGCTGACCGAAGTGTTTGTTGTCGCTCGTTTACGGTGAGAGGGATGCAGAAGTCTGAAAGATACGTGGGAGCCATGCCATAGATCGCTTTGAAAGTCAACAAACATAATTTGTACCTACTTGATTCTCTCTGGCACTTTAAGCCAGTGAAGATTTCGTAGATGGTGGGATATGTGTGAGAATTTTGCGGCTCCGGTGATTACAGCATCCTAGCAGCAGCGTTGAAGACGGATTGAAGTTTGTTTGGCTCCAGCTTTGGAAGGTTTGCGTAGATACCATTGCAGTAGTCCAGGCAATGAAATTATATTTATTGCAATGAAATAACTTATATTTACTTTGTATGTCTACTATGTATGAATAAGCTTATATTACCTTTAATTATTTTGTATCTTATATCTACTCTATGTTTTTGGATAGAAATAAATAAAAATAAATAAATAAATAAATAAAACTAGAATTGTGAAAAAAAATATATTTGATTTGACGTTCTATTCGATTTTTTTGTAAACGCGACTCCCATTCACCGGTATCGCTCAATGCAGAGGATTGTCAGAATGGCGAAAAATAGTGATATAGACCATCTGATATTACAGTGTGTAAAAATACCATTTTTATGTATTAGGAAAATGTATTATTACAATCTTATAGAAAGGTAGGTATCTACATGCGCTTATATGTAAACCTATAATTATGAAAGCCGATTATTATTTCCAAACGTAAATTTTCAATTTTAGTGAATAAACTTGTAAAAGCAGAATAAACTTGTAATCTAAGTCCTGATATTTCGTCGTCTATCTCACTAAACATTTTCAAGAAAAGGCTTAAGCAATAATATTTATCTGACAACACCTGATTAGGTAGGTACATCTTCCTCTCCTCTTCCTTTTCTTATCCTTAAATTTTCCTATCATGGCTATTAATTGTTCTTATATGCTATCTTTTTTGTTTTTTTTTACTTTTTTTCTGCTATCTTTATTTATTTTGTAATGTGATTAACTTATTACCATAGTAGGTAGGTACCTACACACTGTTTTGTATATTTAACGTTTCCTCTGGTTGGAGAAGAAATAGCCATTAGGCAATAAGCCCGCCAATGTAAGTTCTAAATATGTATATGTAAATATCCATTAATTTGTAAAAAAAATCTACGATATATCTGCTTACTAAATCTGGAGAAAGAGAGAGGGAGTTGCTGGCCGCTGTCAAGAGACACAAAGCCGCATATTTTGGCCACATATACCTACCGTGTTGATAGATATGCCCTTCTACAACTTATAGTGGAGGGAAAGATAGAGGGAAGACGAAGTGTGGGCTAATCAATTAGCAAAACAATAAATATTGAAATAAAGTTAATCAAACAGGGACTGTGTCTATCTAAATATTAGGTGGGTAATGTTGCCCATAATCGTAACAGACACATATTTCAACCACAACATACTAAATAATTGGAACAAAATTTTTCCTAGTGCCAAAAATCTATAAAAAAACAATTCAAATATTTGTACACATTTGAAACGAGGCACTGAGCTTACAAAAATTAATAAGTACGATAAATTAAATATAGGAACATTCCCGATGGAATGGCTTCCACGACAATTATTATGGCCTATTTGACGGAGGCGAATTCCAAAATATACCTACCCAATATAATATGAATACCTACATTAAAATTATCGACTGTTAATTTCAACTTTTATTACCAACAGTCCTTCAATAATATATTATTGTAATTTTTGTTTGGTCCGTAAAATTTAACGATTTAATGGCGTGATCGATTTTCCCTCACAATTACCGATTATTGTTTTGGGCTTATAGAGTAGGGGTAAGAGGGCCAGATGACACATGTTACTTGACCCGATAGGTTATAGGGTCAGATGGATTCTATATAAAAAAATCATGCGAAATTGATCCATCTAAGGAGCAAATTGGAAAATGATATCTGAGTACCTTTATTACTGATAACAAAGGTTTAGATAAAACGCAGGTAGCCAGTTCAGTTGTCATGTTTTTTTTTTCAGTGAAGGGATTTAAATTTCAAAAAGCGATATACTTTTACTGCTATAGGTATAAATGTGTCATTAATATCCGATTTATGTACCTATGTAAATATTGAATGTGTTTGGGGAACCCCCGTTCCACCTCAATTTGTATACCAATCCACAGGCCTATATCGTAGATAATGTCAGCTCTGTACATTCCATAATATGTGGTTCGTAATAGGTACATAGGTAATCTCTTCATCAATCAATTCAAAAACTGGTCTAGTACTAGTTTTGTCAGAATTAATTGAAACATTGTTGTATATTACATAGTGCCTACCTACCTATCTTTTATTGAATGTAGTAGCAAGTGTTTATATAACTGTTCCTACGTGTGTGTGTTTTTTTATATCACTTCCTATAATGGTTTTTTATCCGGGCTTAATGGTTCTCTAACAAGTACAAAAGCAAATACTGACAGGAGAGGCAATTCTGTATCTTAATTAAGGATTCTAAAACCCACATCTCTAGCGCTGCTGGCCAGACTTACCTACACGTATCTCTCACTATGTTTTAATCAATAATCAAAACGAATAATCGTTTGAAATTCGAGGACCGCATCCAGGACGAAAATAGGTTTTTTAAATTTATATTGAGCGTAAAAAAGTTTACTGAAAATGGTCCTAGCATTTTGAACATGATTTGTTTAGTTTCTAGTCTAACTAATAGTTTTTGACAATTTCATTATAGCTTGAAATTTTAGTTCCTGAATCTTCCATTCTTGACATATTACACATCATCTGTGGATATTGTCAATTAAACTGTGTTTCACTTTAAACATTTTTCGGGATTTTCGACAACTTGGTTGGCAGACCACGTCGTTTATCTATAGAGAATAACGACCAATGTATTCACATTGGTCGTTATTTTCTTTAATATTCATTGGTCTTTATGTTTTCGAATTTATTTGTCGAAAAAACACTATGTTCATTAAGATTTAGAGAATAGTTATCTAGAAAGTATTGAAATGTAAGGAAAACTGCAATATGTTGCCAACCAAAACGTCAAACGCGCGATATATGTACAATGACTCACTTTTTGTACAGAGTAGGTAGGTACCTACTCCATCTAGTATATTATAATGAAAATCTATGCATAAAACTGACTTCATGGTATTTTTGGTAGGTACGATTGTCAGTCAGTCAAATAAATAGAATAATGTTGCCACATCGCCAAATTTATTTCCTTTAATCTCATATTTAAAATTAGTTAAAGTTGTTACAGGAAACAATCCGAAATATATATGATAGAATTAGACATGTCAATTATTTTAAACAAAACGCACTAACCTATAGGTAGGTACCTACTCAGAAATAACTTTTACAAAAATTTCAAAAGAAGAAAAAGTAAATCCCTAATTGGAGGGAATATCCAGTTTCAAAAGCGTAACACCAAATACAATAATATCAAATAATCAAATGTCATTTAAGTTACAGACGTCCATTTTATAAAAAAAGTTATAGTGAAATACATAATTACGAATCACGCCGAAGAAAGCTATCGTTAAAAACAAAGGGATATTATTTTTTCGAAAATTTCAGTGAGACATAATGAACAACAGTTGCTATAGGTACTCGGAAAACTTAAAGTTCAAATTGTATAGCACCATAATTATCTAGTTATTGTTTGTGTATAAAGTATTTAAACGAAATAAAATAAAATCCTAGTGCCGGATCTGTGCAGAAGCTTATGTTTGTTCAGGGAGACGCGGAAGAGGGTCAGAGGGGCTGAAAAGATATGAAAAAAAGGCCGAATAATGGCCGGCAATAAAAACGGAGACTTTTTGTGAACAAATTAGTATGCAAATGGGTTTCCACGGTGGTCCCGGTACAAAACGGACGCTCTTAATAAGATTTTTATAGGCCACCCGGTACCCCAAACAACACCCCTAGCTCAACATTGACATTGCTCAATTATTGTAACATTTTTTTTATCATTTTAAACTATTTATCAAATTTAAAAAGAGTGTGACGTGACCAACACGAAACTCTCAACTACATAGTGAGTGTAGGTATAGGTACTATTTTACTATTAAATGGTTGACAACCCCGAAAAACTAATTTTCCAGAACGTGAGAGCATTTGACAGATAAAATCATAGTTATGTAATAACTGAACAGATGTCCATGGAAAACTATTCTGCTCTGAGTTAATCCACTTTATATATAGGTACTGATATACTATGATATCAACATGAATCTGAACGGACTTATAGTTTTGGCTTTACACAAAACACAAAAATTCATCGTACAAAATTTCATAGGAAAAAATTCATAGCACGAAATTCCATTTCGCCTTAATAAATCTTATGGTAGGTACCTACCTATGCACGCAATATATAGGTAAGTACGTGATACCTGTTATATACCTTAATTTGAGAAGTCATATTCGATAGTATTGGAGAGTAAAAAACTACGCAACTCAATGACAAATATATATGATGAATATTAAATCATGTAGCGATGTCCCTTGCGGGACTCCAGGAATAACACCAAGTGATCTACGTACAAAACTATATTATTCAAATAAATCTGCCTACTTCGCTAGGGATGCGGCGTGAATAGTTTGATTTTTTATTACAATTTTCAATTTTGGCACTTCGTAATGTTTTTAGTTTTAACAAAAACATTGCCTGCATATAAACACTTTTTTCAGTTGACATCGTAATTGTCTTTATAATCTCAAATATATATTTTAAGATAACTTTTATTCAAGTTTTTATCTAATAGACGCCATAAATATTAATGATTCATGCATACCATTCATTTGCGGTGAGATAAAAAAGAAATATAATTGTTTAAGTAAATTGATAGATCATTCGTGTCAATGTATACATACATGGTAAATAATTTTACTGAACAAAGATAGTCTTTCTTTGAGATCAAAAGAAAAATACCGCTCATAATAATTTTGCAAAACAGACATGCCTACTTCAATGAATACATAATACTTATATTAATAATACGATTTTGTTTATTCAAAAAATATTGTGTTTTGATAACCTATAGGTAAATATTATTCGTTTTAACGAGTGGATTGTGGCCAACTCTCAACTACTATTTTATTAATAATGTTTTTAATGAGAAATGTTTTGCTTAAAGTACTCTTTACAAGAAAAAATAAAAAGAATTAATGAGAGATATGACTTTTTTACACTATTTTAATTTGACTAAAGTATACTAATTTATGGGGGAACTGCTGCCAACGTACCTATTTTTCAATTTGATATCCTACCATCATTATTTCTTATCAAATCGTTTTGAAAAAAATAATTTAGATAGTTTGGGTATTAATAAAGAAAAATATAGGTATCTTTACTTTTTGATAATGTTCTGTATAAATTATTGTAGAAAAATAATGGCATAGGTACCCCGATTTTCAACGTTTATCTTATATTTTTAATAAAATATAAGGCGTAGTACAAAATATTTTTTTTTAAATTAAAGAAGACAAAAATATCTAGAAAAATATGATGTGACGTTGCATTAATGCTTCAGGTTTTGTAAACAAACCTAAAAAAACATTTATTTTCAATTCAGCGCCATTGAGAAATAAAAGTTTTTTTGGTTTATTATCTTAACCTGATGCATTAATGCAAAGTTACATCGTATTTTTCCCGATATTTTGCTCTTCTTTAATTTATAAAAAAATATAATGCTCTATACCTTATAGTTTTTTTAGAAATTTAAGATAAATGTCAAATATCAAGGTATGCTTATTATTTTCCTACAAGAATACATTATACAGAACATAATTAAAAAGTTAAGGTATATTTTTCTTTATTAATATCCAAACTAACTAGGTTATTTTTTTTTCGTTTTGTAGTACCTAATGATGAAAATTCAAATTGAATCCCTATTCGTAGTAGTTCGCCTTATTGTCTCCTATTTTTTGAAATTTCTAACCTTGTCTACAAACTATACCTACGTTTACCTACTCTTTCTTCATCTATGAATAACGTTTGAAGATCGGCGTTCAATGAGATTGCGTTGTGCAAATATATATTAAAATTTACAATCGATCGAGTAATGAAAATAATTGTCGGGTCATGAACTCAAACACGGGGTGGTCCCTTTCAAATAAACCGCATTTATCTCTAAACTACTGACCACTCTGAATTAATTATCTTTTCTTAAATATTATTACCAATGATAAAAAATATATAACGATTATAATTTCATAATTTGATATTTTTCAATAGTTTTAGATGAATAAAGATTCAATACCTACCTACATATATTATAAACGAGTAGGTTGTGATCAATGCTATACTCCTCCCTACCAAGTCACTGCAAATTTTCAGAATTTTCATGAAATGACATTGTCAAATTATTTTTTATTTTTAATATCTTATCATGAAAACTCAATGCCATTTTATGAAAGCGATGTGCCTTTTTAGCTACCTATTTGAAAATAAAAATATCAAATTTTATGAGCCGGTTAATCGAAAATATATTAGGTACAGGCAAAATTGCATCGCACATATTATGTGGTTACTTTTATAAGGTAATGCACACCCGCACACCTGTCGCTGGTAACCTCACATTTTGTTATAGATTTGTATTTAATTATTTATTGTACCTATATAGGTAGGTATTGCCCGTTACAAACAACCTTAAAAAATATATGCCGTGATTGTATGTCTGTCTTGAAATGAAGTATGATTTCTTGAAATGAATGTTCGTTTTTATTAATATTTTGATTACAAAAAATGACAAATCAATGAGAACAAATATTCTTAATCTTTTTAAAATAAAATTAATATACACTTCCTTGCACCCTGCGCAAGTGGCGAGTTTATTGCCATATGACAATTTTTTCCAACTAACCAGTGCAGTGTTTCCAGCTCAGAGAAGCAATTTTACTATAATCTTCATTGCCAATATTATGTAGATGGCTAAATGTCGAATAAATTATCAAAATTTATTTATTTTTTTATAGTAGGTAATTGAAATATATAATAACAATAATCAATTACGTTATCATTAAATATTATACTTATATCAATTTGTTCAATGTTATAATCATTTGCTATATTAATGTAAGTACTAGGATCAGCTATTTTGATTATGACGTTGTAATTATTGGATAATCCTTTTTAATTAGGTTAAATAGTTGTTTCAAAATAGAAGTTACATTAGTATGCTAATTGAATCTTTATTTTTAAGTAGCAATTCAATATGTGTGCATTTTTACATACAGAAACACCTATTTTTACAATCAATAAGAACAAAAACTTTGCCTACAGGCCTTGTTTTAATTGTTACAGTATCAAAATCTATTGCAAAAATACCCTCCGATTCAAACTGCATATTGCTTAGAGATCTTTTACAAATAAATTTAAGATAGCAAAACTCGTGTCTTTTGTCGATAGTTTCCGTTCAATTGCATTGCCAAACATTTCACAAATATGATTTGGATATTTTCTTTTTATTTAGTGGCCGCCTACCGCGACTCCTCGTTGCCGTAACTATGGGGCGGACTCTGATTCGGGCGTATGTCTGGTAGGAATTACAATAATTATTTATCATAACTCTTAACGATACAAATTCTCTTTGCAATAACCCATTACGAATACAATACTTCTTTCTAATAACCCTGTAAGATACAGATACTCTGCAATAACTAAATACAAACACAACACATTGATTTGAAATTCTATATTTTAAACAAATATATTATATTCATAATTCATGCCGTTTTCTCTTTGCAATAACCCATTACGAATACAATACTTCTTTCTAATAACCCTGTAAGACCCAGATACTTTACAAAAACTAAATACAAACACAACACATTGATTTGTAATTCTATCTTTTATCATAATTCATGCCGTTTTCTCTTTGCAATAACTCATTGCGAATTCAATACTCATATCTAATAACCCTTCAAGTTTCAGATACTACCTATGCAATAACCCATTACGGACACACCACTTGTTTCTAATAAATAACCTTTTAAGATCCAGATACTCTAATAACTCATGTCAAACAGATTACACATCTATTAAAATATGAAAAAGAGAAAGACTTAAAAAATTCATGACGAAACAATTAGGTACACCATTCATACTTTAAATCACTTCTTTCTTTCTTTTTATTAATTTAAGGAAACTTAATTATGTGATTCTCTAATTTACTCATAACGAATTCAATATGTGCCTAATTATTTCTAATAACCTATGATGAGTCAGATACTTTTGTAATAACCCATTACGAACACAATACTATTTATTTTGTATTAGTTGTATGAATATACTTTAGTCTTTGCAATTCATTACGAAACATAAAAGTTTTATGCCTTTAAATAGGCTCTTAAAATAGGTAGTAAATGAAACTTTGAGTTTTCTTTGAGTATTTTGTTCTATTTGCAATAATATCTAACCCATTACGAAATAAAAATATTTTCTAATCAAAACTTTCGTAGATTTGTAATATAATATAAACTAGTTGTAGGTATTACCTATATTACTTTACCTAACTATTTTTAAACCATTTTTAGAATATAATTGCACGCTATATCTTAATTATAAACTATTTTTTTAATATAATATAAGTATCTATTTACAATATTACCTACATTTTTTTGTAATAACCTGTAATTTATCAAGTGTAGGTAGGAACCTATGTACTTTCTAAAAATAATTTTTATTTAGATTCAACTTTATTCATAAATTATTCACATCAGTGTGATTATTTAATTTGTTTTAAATAAAATAACATTTTATCATCAAAAAATTAATTATTTATATATCAACTTTTTGAAACATACAAGAGTATTTATTAATTTCAAAATTAAAGTATTTGTATAATAAAAAACAGATCACAATATTTTGTGTAAAATATTGTGATCACAATATTATGTGTAAAATATTGTGATCACAATATTACATATGATGTGTATAATATTGAATATTATTAGAATATAACAACAAAAGGCTTACTAAACATTAGCGAAACAGCATTAAACTAATAGAATATAAATAACGAATATAAAAGTTCTATGACTCTGTCTAACAGACTCTGTCTAGTGAAGCAGTTATCTTTAGTATAGGTATTTTCTTTAGAGTATCGTTGTACTAAATAAATGAAATATGTTCTTAAAAAAATGAACAGTAGGTAGGTAAGCCAGGCTTAAAAGTATATTAAGGAATAACGCCACTGCTTTTAGAAAATACTGTTACATAATATATTTAAGATCGTCCTATGTATTTGTTCTGAAATTCTTACATTATCCATGTATTTTATATTCACATAATTAATTGATTTCTAATTGGTACATTGAACAGCGGTTTTCAACAATAAATCCACACACTAATCTTTAGTTTGATAAATATTTCAATTCCATCTGTAGTAGTCGAACGCCGCGGCATAGCGGTGAGTCGTTTTAATTTGATACCGGCGTCATGGGTTCGATTCCCTGCAGGGGAGAAATAAATTTAAAATTATTTCTCACGAAAATTTTGCTTTTCTGGGCTGGAAACATGTTTAGGTACCTACTAACCTACATATTATGTTCAAAATATCACGGCATATCCCGCAATGTGGCTTAACCAGCGACAGGTGTGCGGCCGTGCATTGCATAACATGAAAAAAAGGACGAAACTTGCGTGTATTCCCACACACCAGTGTCGTCTCACCTAAAAATATACTATATTCAAAATGGGTGGTGAACCTGATTGCTGATGAACTTTGTGCGATATGCTATTTTGCCTCTTTTATTTTCGACACCCTAAAACGATGATCACAGAAAAAAGTGGAAGCACTATTCTAATCTCTAGCATTAAGCTGTATGGTCTAAAACATGTTAATTTTGATGCATTAAAAAAAAATTGTTAGTAGAAACAAAATGTTAAAATTAACCGAAAACAAAACATTTTACTAACCGAACTATAGTAGAACAAACCAAATGTTTTGTGCACACAGCCAAACAGTACAGTCATAAATAGATAAACCTTTTTTACTGATTACAAAGGTTTGGTTAAAACGCAGGTAGCCAGTTCGGTTGTCATAATAAGTGTTTTTTTCAGTGTGGGGTCACAAGTGACAAAAGGTTGAGAACCTGTGGTGTAGGTACCTATATGTAGTACCTACTTTTACCCAGTAATAAATTGACCATTTAGGGGTCTAATTTATATAACTTTTTGATCGTTTCTCAAGTCAGTTTGTAATTTTGTTACATAATTTCCTATAATTATGTCGGAAAGTTGTTATTTTCACATAACTAATACTTACCTATGAACTTATCGTCAGCGGTGGTGACCCAAGATATTATTTACCAAGGAGGAAAATGTGCGGGAAAGAGAGGGAAACCAAAAGAAACCCACCAAGAATATTAAATTGTTGAGAAAAATTGGTAGCTAACAGTAGGTGAGCAGGTAGGTAGGTACCTACCTGCTCACCTACCTACCTATTATCGTTTTAATTTTGGTAGGTAGGTACCTTTTTAACTGTCTTGTAGACAATAGGTAGGTACTTGGTAGGTTGGTATCTAGTTAATTATATTGTAGATAATACTTGGTAGGTAGGTACCTATTTAACTGTCTTGTAGACAATACTTGGTAGGTAGGTAGGTAGGTAGGTAGTACCTAGTTAACTGTCTTGTAGACAATACTTGGTACGTAGGTAGGTATCTGGTTAACTATTTTGTAGATAATACTTGGTAGGTAGGTTAACTATCTTGTAGATAATACTAGGTAGGTACCTAGGTACCTACCAAGTTAACTATCTAGTAGACAATACTTGGGAGGTAGGTATCTAGTTAACTATCTTGTAGATAATACTTGGTAGGTAGGTACCTACATATTTACTGTCTTGTCAACAATACTTGGTAGGTAGGTACCAAGTTAACTATCTTGTGGATAATACCTACTTGATAGGCAGGTACCTACATTGTTAATTATCTTTAGATAATAGGTAGGTACCTACTTGATAGGTAAGTAAATCTTATGTTAGATTTCAACTTATAAATTCACTCTCTCATGATAATAGTCTGGATTTAATATTTAATAGTGCCTACCTAAAATTAAAATTTAATAGTAAATGTATGACTGACGTATGGAATAACGAATGGCGATATTTTTCATATCATTTTTTGAATTCCAATCATGGAACACGAAATTCAAATTTGACAAATCGAATATCATAATCACTTTTTTTATGATTTGAACCAACAGCTAGAGGCAGATAAATCAAGGATCTGGGTAGATAAAGTATGTAGGTACCTACCTACTTTAAATGAGTGCAAGGTGCACTACGTGGTTATGTTGGTATAATTGCATTTGGTGCTGTAATACATTAAAAACTGGATATTCCTTACAATGATGAATTTTAAAATAAATGTAAATAATTATAGAAGACATGTCATATGTTTAATTCTATTATATAAATCTCAGATTGGTTTATGGTTTTAAATATGAGATAAGAGGAATTTAATTTGCTGATGAGGCAACATTGCGTATTCAGTTTGTTTGGTTGATTGACTATGGTAGCAACATTATCATGAAATGCTATTGAAAGTGAATGCAAGTGAAACGTAGTGTAGGTACTTTACCTTCCCGCTCGCTCTTTTGTGAATAGGTAATTTTAATTAATAACAATAATATAAAAGTTTAGACTCGAACCTCTTGAATAAATTAACGACTCGGGCGGCAGTCACTCGTCGGGAGGTGGAGGTTTACGATCAAAGTTAGGTCTGACGGAGCGAAGCAGTGACCTCTCGCAGCGGGTGTCGCAAGCTTGTAATTTATAAAGTGGCCGCTAGGCGGCGCTGACAGGCGACTGACTTCACTAACTAATCAGGAAGAGACATTTTCACAAACTCCCGCCCATTTTGACAACTGTCGCTTTGATAGTTGGAATTATGATTGAATAACATCATATCATAGAACATCAATAATAATTCACCTATTATTTGAGGTTTGAAACAGAAAAAATATGTCCAACAAACTTATTTATAAACTTACTTTATCACAAAGCACTCTTTGCAGGGTGAATTGCCTTACAAAAAAAAATAATAGGTAGTAGATACGTTTTTCTTTCAATATTAAGGATGCTTTCTGAATTTTTAATAATATTTATAAAATTTGTTTGTTTCTTTTTATGAAACTGACGATGTTTTCACTGAAATATTTTTTTTTTTTTTTTTTAACATGTCTACGTAGGGGACGCCAGCTATTAGGATTTGGGTCCATTTTACTCTTCCGAAGAAGCGCATATGACTACAATTTACAGTTTTTTTATTGAATTTCACAACAATTATCATGTGTAGAGTGCTTATTTTGATTTTCGTTGTGATCTTTTTGTGTTAATGGCGTAGGTGACGTATGATGTATAACTTTTGATGTAAGAACTATGATTTTGTTTGACTCTTTCCTTTTGTATTATTGTAGGTACCTGTCAGCACTTTCAAGACGCTTTCACGTCGTGGAAAATTAGATTTTTTTTTTGTTTTCGTTTAAGCATTGTATAAAATAAAAACGATGCCACTATTTTTACGACCGGAATTGGCGGGAAAAGTGTTTTCCCGCCAAAAAGTGTCTAATTACACGACAAATTTTCTGACGTCGTCTATGTTTTTAGGTCATTTATAACCATAGAAAGCGCAGATAAATCAAAATACAAAAATATTTACCTTTGTCATTTATTTCAATGGTCATAAATGCATCATGGTAACCAACTTGAAGAAAAAATAAATAATATTGGCATCTTAGTACATTTACTTAATTTTATAAATCATTTTTTCATCGAGATCTACAATTATAACAAAGTATAAACAAAGGTAAATATTTTTATAACTTGATTAATCTGCGTTTTCTGTGGTTATTTTTGGTTTTCGTCTATGGTTGAGTCGTGTAAATAGTCGTAGCCAAATAAAAAAGCAAACTTTAAAGACATAAACAAATAGAGGTATTAGTGGAGAATTTATTAGGTAGGTATTGCCATGGGTAGGTACTCGTTTTTCTTTAACCAAATTTGATGTGCAATTTTTAAAAACATTTTTAGTCCATGCAAACTGTCGTAACCTTAAAAACAGATACCTAACTAATAGATAGTGTAGGTACCTACACTATCAAATTATTCTGTGACATATGTATGTAGGTACTAATAAAACGCCCGACAGATGGCATTAGGTATATTATGTAGATATAGGTACAAGCTATGTACAATATAGCGTGTACCGAAATATGAGTCAATTGAATCATTATGTCGTATTAACTAAATTGTGTGGTATATTATATAATTTGTCTTAATTAATTGAGATGGTTCATACTGTATATTTGAATTAACTAAGAGTACTTATTATTTGTAAAGATATTATATGTAGGTATCAGCTGTTGAAAACATTTTGTAAAAAGGGTTTACAAATCATTCTTTGTCACTATTGTGGTAGGCAGTGAGAACTGAACGCAAGACAAACATTTTATGAATTTTCACTGTCCACTTAGGAGAAATAGAAACCAGTCTCTCTTTTATATAGAACCTTCTAAAACTAACTATATGCTAAATTCTTATATTAATAGAGCTTGTACTGGGTACAATAGAAATTGTTTGAGCGTTCCGGAGTTGGATATGTTTGCTTCAAGTTTTTATGTATTCAAAAAAAAATTGTGAATTTGTCGGATGTTTAATCTGTGCTCTGTTTTATTGTTAACATCTTTAACTTTTTAATTGTGCCCCTTTAACATTAACTTTAACTTAATTTTAATTTACTATTCTTCATACATTGAGACACGTGAGGCAAATCATAATATGAGTTTCTAGTGGTCGATGCTTCCCCCCACTCCCCTTCCTACCTCTCTCCTTAGCCATCCTGTCTTCATAATTGTTAATAAATGTGTATGTCCTTAATATATTTAGAATACTATAATTGGCAACATAAAAATTATCTCTGTATATCTGTATAAATCTTTATTGTAATGCTGTTGTATTCTATAAAATAAAATAAAAATAAAATTGATTTTTCATATATCTCATATGATAGGCGATGATGGACGGTGGCAGAGTTTTCGTTCACATATAGCACAAGCATTTATGCTTAATTTAGGGAATGTATGACGATATTATGTAATTTTTACAGCAACAAAAAATACGCATACCTACCAAATTTTATTTGTTTCAATATACCTTCATACATACCATCACGGCGTATTCAACAATGTGGGGTAACCAGCGACAGGGGTGTGGCTGTGTATTCCGTTATAAAAAGAAGCAAGACACATGCTTGTATGCCCACTCACTAGTCTCGTCTCACCTAAAAAGGCGTTAAATCAGAATGAGTGGTGAACCTCTAAGTGGAAGCACTATTCTAATTCGGTGCCATAATGATCAATTTATTTATATTAATATTAATGTATTTATTTCAATAGAGCATACGAAATCAATTTGATCGCCGTTGCATGGTAGTAGATCGTTCGATTTCCGTGCCGACATCCCGGTTTTGATTCCCAGCAGACGATTTATTTATTTAAATTCATTTTTCACGCAGTTCTTGCTTGAAATAATTTTTTTTTCAATGCCTTGAGCAGTGGTTTTCAACCGCAAATTTTAAAAAAAATATAGTTTTTGACCACTGGCCCTCAGTTAAGAAACTCAAGTAGGAAATGAAATTACGTTTCAATTATATAAAAGCATTATTCATACCAACTTATTTTAAATATTAAGCATGCATACCATCTTATGTTTAATATTTAAGTTCATCTGATCTCCTATTTAAAACTTAAAAATAAAACTTTAAAAGATAACAATCTTAGTTTAATATAATAGAATGATATACCTATGTCATAACTATATAATTATTTTTAAAAAAAACTTAATTTTTAACGATTTGTGGACATTTATCAGAAATAGTTTTTACAAATTTAGTATGTAGGGAATATCTTGTTTTAATGCATAACAACATCAAATACAATCGCACTCTAACTAATTTGCCATATTTAATAAAAGTGGATACTGAAAATGTTCGCAGTAGGTATAGGTAGGTACAAAACGTCTTCCAAAGTCTATCGCACAAGGTAGAAAAAAAATAGAACGTTTATTAAAATTTCATAATTCAAAGCTTTCACTTTGATTCAACGCCAGTGGTCGCCAATCATGGCGAATATTTCATACTAGGCCGACTAATCATGGGTGCTTTAATAACATCTCTACGATAATTTCATACTCGTGTTTCTGTTCGAATTTTAAATTGCCTATCCGCAAAAGAAAGAACACTTTGTAATTGGCCGAGCTGACTGACCAATCATAGTTCAATCACATCAATTATTTATTTCATAATTCCTCGTTCGATGTTTGAATTTCGAATAGGTAGGTAATAATAATATGCACTCAAAGACTGCCTCGTCTTAGACAAATTGGTGTTTACAATATTAATGAACAATGTGCACACACAGACAGAATTTCAAATTAAGAACGTGTCGATTCTAAATGTAAATAATAAAATACAAAAAATAAAACTATTTGTATGTTCATTAATGCAACGAATGGTATAATAATATTGTGAACAATATTCACCTGAAAAAATCGAATTTCGAATATTAGAAATAAGTATAAACAGCTATTCTAAATTCAAACAAATTTGTTACTTATTTTTCATATATTAAAAGTGATGAGTTATTAAAATACTTAAACAGACACAAAAATCACAAAAAAATGTGTTGAAATTCGTCTGATTTGAAATCATATTTATAATTTGGATTAGAACGTTTTAATTATTTTTTTTAAATCCTCCTGAATTTATGCAATATGCATTGCATTTAAAATATTAGTTTAAAATTTTCATTCATTCATTAATACCATCACGGCATATCCCACAATGTGGGGTAACCAGCGAAAGGTGTGCGGGTGTGCATTGCCTTATAAAAGGGAGCACAACATATCTGTGTATACCCACACACCAGTCTCGTCTCACCTAAAAAGGCACTATATTCAGAATGGGTGGTGAATGGTGGTGTGATTTATTTTATAGATTTCGTATCAGATTACCAACTATGAATTATTTATCAATTGGCGATTGTTCAAATTTACAATAAATTATTTTTAAAACTCAAAATATTCAAAATTAGATTTTATATAAATGTGCAAACTAACTTATGTAGGTATATGCATGTATCCATCTATTGGAGTGTTATATGTTGGCCACAGTCCACGTATTACGTACAAACATACCATCATGCCAAGTCCCTAACGGGCCAGTCAGTAAGAACCGAAAGCCATAACTATATTTAGTCTGAAGATCATAATACATGACCATAATACTAACAGAAGGTCGATTTTGTATAAACACCATAGGATAAGATAGGAGTTATGTAGGTACTATTTTATCTATGGTTTACGCTCGTAAATGCAATGCATATGTTTTTACTGTTTTTTGTGAGAGAATTTTCTTTCCATTTTTAAACCATTTCAAAATACTCGAGGTTATTTTTTGAGTTTGTACATAATGTTTACCATAGATTTTTATTATAATATACTAGATGTAATAATCCGTGCAAAAAGTGAGTCTTGGAATATCGCGCGTTTGACGTTTTGGTTGGCAACATATTTCAGTTTTCCTTTCATTTCAACACATCCTAGATAACTGTTCTCTAAACCTTAATCATTAAAATGTTTTTTTTTCGACAAATAAATCCGAAAACAATTCACATTAGTTGTTATTCTCTATAGAAAAACGATGTGGTCTGCCAAGAAAAACGTCAAAAATCACCCGGAAAAATACCTCACTTCGATTCATACAGAATTTGCTAACTACGACATCTAGTATATTATAATAAAAATCTATGGTAAATACTTTGCATTTAAGAGCGTTGACCACATATAAAAGAGTACCTACTTTAATCCTATCTTCTTCTATGGTGATTATACAAAATCGTGCATCAGTAGGACAATTATTAATAGTTAATATTATATGAAAAATATTTATATAAAATCTAACCCTTTTCTTATCCTTGTCCACAGACGATCCTCAACTCGATGCACAAATACCAGCCAAGGTTCCATCTCGTGAGAGCAAACGACATCTTGAAGCTGCCTTACTCTACATTCAGGACATACGTTTTCAAGGAGACTGAATTTATTGCAGTAACAGCATATCAAAACGAAAAGGTATTCATTCAAAAATTTCTTTATCACTACGCTTATAATTATTTTTTAAATCTCCAAAAACTGGTATTGTTTATTGTATTTTTCCCCAACGTTTTAAACAAAATTTGTTGTCATAGAATGACACCTGTATTCACAGACAAATATAAGGAATGTGGAGGTATCAGGCCTCAATTTTTCGCTTTATTTGTAACATATATATTATAATTTATCCTACAAACTTGATATAATGTAGGTATCTTATAAAAATTAATTCTATGATGAATTCAAAAAAATAGAAATGATTTACATAACGCTACTCTGGGACAGGCATAGCCTAGTAGAGTTGTCTAAACTACAAATTAAAATAAAAATACTAATGACTCAACTTTTAAACTTTTATCTCAATTTTATATTTTATTATATGATAAACATTTTATTTCCAAACTACTCCAATTATACTATGTATTGAAATAAGGATTTTTAAATAAATAATTAACATTGTCAATGATATATTATTTATTTTGAATTAATTTATTTTATTTTATATACCTACTGCGTTTGCCATTTACATAAAGTTTTCACGAAATATACAAAATATAGTACCTACATAATAATTTGTGAAAATGCATATATAAAAAAAACAAACATACCCAATCTATAAACAATGAAAATATAAACAAAAACAAATATAAAGAAAAACGAGTAAGTCTATAACTTATACAAAATTTAAAAAAATACAAATAAAGAGAATAAAATAGGCCGAGGGTCTCTTCAATTCTCATATTTTGTCTCTAATTACGGGTGTTCTGATGTATTAAATAATTTATAATTTACGCCTTGATCTGCTTATGATTTTGAGGAAGTGCATAAAGGTAGTAATTATAATTGAGTAGGTACCTACTCTTATTTGTAAGAAAATACTCACTAAGATTTTTGGTCCAGTAAACGATAATGGACATTGGAGGATGCGATATAATGACGAACTACAGGCATTATATGACGAACCCAACATTTTACAAGTCATAAAAGTACGTAGACTGCAGTCGTTTGGACACGTCAGCCGGATGAATGATGTTCGTATCCCCAGGAAGATTCTTAACACCAATCCTGAGGGCAGAAGAAGTAGAGGCAAGCCCAAGCTAAAATGGCTGGATGACACAGAAGATGACATGAGGGCGATCAGAATTGCAAACTGGAAGAGAGCGGCAGAGGACAGGGACGGCTGGAGAATGATTCTGGAGGAGGACAGGGCCCACACAGGGTTGTAGCGCCAAATATGATGATGAAAAAACAATTGACAAAACGTATAGTTTTACATTTTCGTTCCTAATTTATTTCTCAAAACCCTAAAACATGAAATGGTGGTTTTAATTATATACTTTATTGTTTTTTTTTTATTTCAGATAACTCAACTGAAAATTGACAACAATCCATTCGCCAAAGGTTTCAGAGACACGGGAGCAGGAAAAAGAGAAAAGAAGTAAGATTACTTTTTTAAATATTTATTCTATAACTTCTTCATCTACTTCTGGAGTCATGTCAGGAACCCTCGACTTTGCCGATCACTCTGGCGAATCCCTCTCTGTCCTGTGCTGCCCGGAATATCGGCTCTACAGTTCTGAAGCCCGTTCATTCCTTAATATTAAGTAGCCAGGACATCCATCACCTTGTAGTTTCTTAATAACCTTTTGAAAAAAAAAACAGTTTAAAAAAATATCAAAGGAAAAGAATAATTAAAATACTTCCTGAGAGTCGAACGTCCCGAAGCTCAATTAAAGAGAAACGTGAGCGACACTCTACTAAACATTTGGCAAAACCGCTGGACGACCTGTCTAGTTGGTAGAGTTACCTTTTTATTTTTTCCTGACGTGAGGTCGCGACTGAAATCTCTCTGGGTTGTTCCAGACTTTTGGACTTCTCAATTTCTCACAGGACACGGTAACTTTAAAAGCTATCTCTATCGCTTCAACATTGGTCCCTCTTCCTCATGTCAGTTTTGTCAATGTCCGGACCAAACTTCGGATCACATCCTTTGGGAGTGTTACCACCCAATTGTGTCCTCTTACAGATCGGAGCTCCTCGTTGCTGTCCGTGGGCCTCTTCAAGATCCCATTGGACATGCGGACTTAGTGACCTCGAAGAACAATTACAAAGCCTTCAAACGATTTTGCCATAGATACGGTGCCTTATTATCCGAAGATTCTCACTGACTTTTCTGTTTCCAGAGATCTTGGTCACTTCTCTGATGCCCTATATATATGGATCTGAAGTCGCCGACTGTCCGCAAGTGTGAATCTCAATTCGCACTTGTTGATTGTTCTTTTTGCACCATGGTGCCGAGATTGCTAATCTAGAGGGCTCCATGAGCTACTCTTCGTGCCATGCATTGTTTTTTTTTGTCGTTCATTCTAGCGTTCTGCGAAGGGGCCGTTGACAGTCCCCATATGCGGAGCGGGTGGTGGTGGGAGTAGCGAAAAATACTTCCCATATTCAGGAGACAGTGCTGCTGTGAGGCACCGGTTTATAATAGTGCTTCCACTTTTTTCTACTATCATCGTTTTCGAGTATCTCGTAAGAGCCGGGCAATTGAAAATATAACAGGCAACAAAAACATCACACAAAGTTCAACAATGAAAATCACAACCATTTCTGAATGTAGTGCATTTTTAGATGAGATGAGACTGCGCATCATAGTATATCGTTTGACGGAATAAGAGTTCACTGAACTTCTTTTTCTTCTTCAATGGCGCTACAGCCCATATCGATCCTTGGCCTCCGTCAGTCTTCGCCTCCAGCTTCTTCTATCGTCTGCAGCAACTCTCCAACTGTCCGGCACTTGCAATAGTTGGGAAGCATCCCTTCCAACTTCGTCCTCCCATCGCAGCCGCGGTCTTCCAACCTTTCTTCTTCCACCTGGATGTCCACAACACAGGGCTTTCTTTGGTATTCGCTGTGGTGACATTCTCTGTACATGTCCGGCCCATTTCAATCTGTTTAATCAAGTGTTCACTGAACAATCAATATAATTTTTATATATTTTATGATCAAAGCATTTAAACTATAATTTAATTAAAAAAACTCAGTCTATTATTTATTATTAAATCTCATTGGTTATGCTTTTTTTAATAGACAAATTTTTCTTTTTAAAATACAAAATTTGAGGATTATAAATCAGCTGGCATACCCTTGTGTATTGTAAGACAAAAAGAGTTTAAATGCTTGTGCAAAAGGACAATGAGAAAGGATTTAAATTCCACAATGTATCTCTGAGCGTATTGTCCTTCAAAACGTGTTTTTTTTTCATTTTTGGCGGGAACTGGTGAAAAGTGTTCTATTTAAATTCAAATATACCACCAACCTAGCAGCTACCCCGGACAAATGTCACCAGTCAAATAATAGAAGAAAAAAAAATACGCTGAAAGAACATTTTTATCTGTCAGTGAGAACAATGTTGCCATGTCATTGTGTTCAGTGGTCCTTTGTTAACAAAATTTTCCCTTTTTTTTTCCCCACCAAAGTTATCCTGATTTCCGGAAGCACATTCATTATGCCAAGGATAACATGAAAATGTTATTTTTTTTATTTTACACAGTTGGTACGACGACTCCAATTGTGAGGGGAGGCATAAAAAAAGTGTTCCTACATTTTTAATGCAATTATTTAACACCGTGTTTTTTTGACTTGGGCTGTTTCTATGTTGAACATTTTTTTTCATTTGTCAAATATTCATGAAGTTTAAATTTCACATTACTTAGAAGTCTTATATATAAGATAATATCTAATATTCATTCATTCATCGCGGCATGCATATCCTACAATGTTGGGTAACCAGCGACAGATATGCGGGTGTGCATTACCATATAAAATGAAGCACGAAAGGTGCATACATCCAGAATGGGTGTGGTGAGCCACATTGCTGAGATGTTGAGTTATGTCAGTGGAATCACTATTCCAAGCCGGCGCCTTACAGAAAAAGACAATCGTAATGAACTTGTTTTTTTTTGCTTATAAATTGTACAAACTAAAAAGGTCTTTAAGATTTTTAAATTTAATATACCTTTGTTAATTTTGTTAATACAATTATAAACTGATAGTTCTATACATCAATTAAATAAAATAAATAAATAAAATAATACTTCCTCATACATTCCTTAAATACTTGTGCTATAGGTGAACGAAATCATTCATGGCAGGATTCGGATCGCTGAATTACTAACCCAGCGCGCTAACCGCTCTGCCATCACCAATATTACCAATAAAATACCTACGAGATGTAAAAGACAACTATTCAATACAACTATTTTTAAATACAAGCCTTGATTCGAGAGCGCAAACGCTCCTCAGAGTGAGTTGTCGTCGAGATTAACCGCCGAGCGGCGACCGGAAGGGCAGAACGCATACCGGCATTTGAATTTCGGCGGCGACCGGAAGCCGGGCGCTGTAGCGGAACTTCCGGCGCAGCGGTGGCGGGAAATTTCCCAGTTCCTAAACCGCCATTTTGTATCGCCACCGACATTTTATCATTATGACCGCCGCTAAATTCTCCTCCCGGAGCGCTCCTTTGAAATATCGCCCTGGAAAAACATGCCGGATTGAAAAAAAAAATCATCATCATAATATGAATAGGCAAATCTAAGGATGTTGGCAAAAGGAGTGCGGTGAGAGATTTTGAATATGACAGAGCTATAGGAATATATTTCTATTCTTTCCATAGAATATGATATGGAATAATATGTTTTTCAAACCTTCTTCTTCTTCAGCCTGTTTTTTCCATTCTTGGACATAGGCCTCCCCCTTGATCATCCACAACTCCCTGTCTTGGGCACACTGCATCCATCTCCCTTCGGCACATTTCTTGATGTCATCAGACCACCTTGCCTGGGGTCTGCCGACACCTCTGCGGCTTGTTCTCGGTCGCCATTCTACGATCTTTTTGGTCCATCGTGAATCCTGGTATCTGGCAATATGCCCAGCCCAGCTCCACTTAAGACCAGCGACCCTTTCGCTACCTCGGCTACTTTAGTTCTTTCTATTATCATGACATTCTGAATTCAGTCCCTTATTGAAATATCCAGCAACTTTCTCTCCATAGTTCTTTATGTCACTAACAGATTGTGCATTATTCGTTTTGCTAGGACTGATGTATCCATTCCATTAAAAAGCACTGGGAAAATACATGCATCCATACCTTACCAATAAAATATAATGTATGACAAAATGTGATCAAAAACCCGAATCAGAATAATATGTACCTATATACCTACATACCATTACGCCATGTCTATCCACGTCATGGGGTAGGCAGAGAGAACCGAACCATATTTTTTTTATCTTAGTACGCACCCATAGTGTTCTCATACTCTGTTCAAGCTTCTTACCTTTCAGAATGTCATTCATGTGGCCGTGCCATTCTTATCTCGGACGGCCCCAACCTCTCATTCCATTCCAGTCCGCTTTGAAAATTTTCATCGTCAAGCGTTCTTCACTCATTCTCACCAAAAATTCTCAATGTGTTCACTTTCATTATATTGATGACATCATTATCATCATCGCCATTCCGATCTGTCAGCAGCTCCATGTCTCCAAATGACCACGCCCAAAGACTCTAGGTCCTCCTGGACGCTGTCTTTCCATCTCAGCTTGGGTCTCCCCTTACGCCTCACACACTCTGGTCTATGGTAAAGGACTCTTCTGGCGGGCAGTTTCTCACTCATTTTTTCCACGTGCCCAAGCCATCCGAGTCTTCCAATCCTAATGAATCCCGCGATGTCTACATCATCGTACATATATACAAACAGCCCCGTTGATTATTGATGAGATATTTCGTTTATGAAATGAGGATAATTAGGATAGTAAGGAATTCTCAAGGTAAATGATACGCTGACATAATTTTACTTATTTTATTTTATTATTGCTTCTCGGGCAACTAACAGGTGCTATGTCTAATTATTATTTAACACGCACCCAATAACAAGTTGCCACATTCTGAAGATTTCGATATTAATCGTCTCACAGATCCAGACTGAAAACACAATTAAAAACTGTCTTCACCGGGAATCGAACCTGGGACCCTTGGATCAGCAGTCAGATACCTAATGGTTTTAAAAGATTTTTTTTATATTCAAATGATGAAATAAAAGTTTTCTTCGTTGCTTCATAGATGGCTATTGTAAAAACAGCTTATTTTCATATTAAAATATATAGAAATTTCAAAAATTGCATTGATAAGGGAATTCAATAAGAAGGCATAATCGAAAGCGCATGAAGTGATCACGTATACCAGCCGATGAGAGGTCGTAAGCCCTGTAGGTGCCTTGAGTTCCTGGTTCTTCTATAATATTCCAACTTCGTCTCTATTGAGATGTTAAAAATTTGTCCAAAAATATCATTGATTACCGACAGGGAAAAAATCCAATGTTTGTGTATATATTCAACTTTAAAAAATATTCGGTTTAATTTTTTTATTCGTGAATATGTCACGGGTTGCAACTAGTAAAATAATAATAATAAAAGGATTTTTTACGCTTTTCACGTGATGTTTATTTTGGATTTAATTATGTTCCGTTGGTAGAGGCACAAAGGGGTGTATAGGTACTTTGGATAAAACGATTTTGGTTTTATTGTTACATACATACATACCTACGCTGGAACAAAAAAAATAACGTGTTCATTTAATCTATGTAGGTACATAGACTTTTATTTTATACTGTCATTTAGTACCTATATCTACACAAAAGAACATGTTTTAATTTACCACTGTAGGTAGGTACTCAAAAATGTATGATTTTTTTTATTTACGATGATGTAACATAGTTATACAATCAATGACATAAATAAAAATTATACAAAATATCAAATCACTCATTACCAGAGTATAAGCACTCGTTAGTATGTATATATGTTAATAAATAAGTCATAATAAAATATTGATGACACACTTTTTAAAGTTTTCTTCACGTTTAAATCATCATCATCACTGGCACTACAGTCCGCTGCGGACACTGGGCTCCTCCAGAAATCGTCTCCACCCCTCCCTATCGACTGTCCATTTCTCTTATATCGTACAGCACGTCGTCCATCCATCTCAACCAACCTCGGTCTGCCTCTACTTCTTCTGACAGGTGTCTAATACCTTTTTTAGGAATACGGTCATCAAATGGCTAACATATCAAAGCCAACTCAAGCGCTGAATTTTAATAAATTTCTTCATGTTTAAATGAAGAAATAATTCATGAAAATACAAATTGAGGTATAGACATCGCAATATCCGAACTAAAACTAATAAATTAGACTAAATAATAATTAACATAGCAAAAAAGGAAAAATCCTATAGTAAAATGAATACAATACCTCTTATATAATAAAAAAAAAGAAATGACAATAACCTAATTGAATACCTATATGAGAATACCTTTTAAATAAATAAATAAATACTTCCTTGCACCCTGCGCAAGTGGCGAGTTTATTTCCGTATGGCAATTTCTTCCAACTAACCGGTGTTTCCAAGCCAGAGAAGCAAGATTTGCGTGAGAAATAAATTTAAATAAATTCCTTCTCTGCTGGGAATCGAACCCAGAACGCCCGCACAGAAACCGAACGGCTTACCAACTGTGCCACGGCTTGATTAAAATAACCTTTAAGAATAAAAATTAAATAGAGTGCGTATGAAGGTCTATGTATAAATGTTTTTAGCTTGTAAACTGTTATTTGTTTTTATATTATGTTGATGGATTGCTTTTTATATGGGCTCTAACATTGTAAAATAATATTGTATACTCGTAAATAAAACAAATAAATAAATTTATAAAAATTATATTAGGTTACTATAAAATTCACAGTGTAGTTATTATTTATTGGTTAGCTGTGATACCATGAGCACTAAAGGACCATCTTTTGAAAATCATTAAAAGGCCAGACACACCCGAGATGTGTTCTAAGATTATGAGAAACCAATTTGGGTTCGAGCAAGTTTTCGTAGTGTGGGAGTTAAATTTACAATCGCCAACAAAACGCTTAGATTTCCCAACATCTCTCGCAATAATTAGTGGCGCTGTGTTTGGGGCGAAATTTATTTTAAACTGTCAAATTGTCACCCCCGAAAGTTGAAAGGGCGTCCATTCCTCACCCTCTAATCATCCCCGGGGGGTGAGATGGTGACATTTATATTGCTGCCACGTTTATGGCTGATAAAAAACTACCCCTGGACAATCTACGCATTTCGCAAAATGCCCAATTCGTCTTCCAAATGTTCTCTTTTAGGAATTCATGTCGTTGAGGCTGGATTAAAAAATAATTCATGACAGTTGAGTCGTTTGAAAAATAAATGTGTTTTTTAGGTTTTACACATCTTGTGCGTCTGTCTGCGCGACATTCAACTTGAAAAAAATTATGTATTTTCTTATACTTATGTATACATACATACCATCTCGCCATGTTCCTCACGGGGTTGGCAGAGAGAAAAAAACGCCACATTTTAATATCTTGACACACATTCATCGCCTCGTTAACATTCACATTTCCTTCTTCCTGAATATCGATCTTATGGACGAGCCCATCTTGGGCTCTTCTTGATTATTGACGCGTTTCGAGCCATAATAATGACCTACAAGACTGGAACTAGAGTTTACATAGATACCTTGTTGCAATCGATTAATCTTATACCTATTTAAGGTATAAATTATTAAGATAACTTGGTTCGGATTGAATGTCATCAAAGCACCTCATATATTGTAGTTTTACCTTGATTTATAAACATATTGTAAATTAGTCTTGTATTTCTCTGTAATAAAAAGTGACTGGAATTTAAAATCAAATATATTCATTGGACTCCAAATTGTCACCAACATAAAAGAAAAATATTCTCTACAAGGAGTGTATATTACATGGCTAAAACAAGAATATTTATCATATAACACCTGATATCTTAGTCATTATACTAAAATAAATAAAAACAAATAAATAAAAATAAGCTATGAAAACGCTCCCTAGAAAAGTGACGGGTTCCTTTGTATATAGACATTACAAGAAAACCATTATTTCATAGTTTAAATCCCATAATTGTTATGGTGTTATGAATATTTGGCAGCATTGCCTAAAGGGGTAGGTATTATATTATAATATAGTCTATTTGGGTGCAATTATATCACCCCGACATCCCTTCATTATCACATTTCAACCCTTTCAATTTTAAAAAGGGAGAGACTAGGACCGATTCGTGACCGAGTATGTCGTTATAATTTCTATAAGAGACGCGAGAAAATACATTTTGTTACTTTTTGACGCGTTTCAGGCGCAGTTATAAACTAAATTAACATTAAGGAAGTTCTGGTACTATCGCATTTAAATTGTGCGTTATGGTTTGGGAAAATATTAGTTAATATTTTTAATGGTAACAATTGAAAATTATTGAATAGTTTGGTCACACTTGAAGACTTTGCGGGAAAAATTAGGATGGGATTTGGTAGCCATCATAGGAAAGTATGCCCAAAACAATTTGTTTATAACAAAAACAAGAAGGGTCATAGCTAAAAAGTTTGTTAAAAATAAGGAACGCCAACAATTACTACTTACTTACTTACTTCCGATGGCCATACAACTCCGGTAGAGCTTTAGCCTCCTGAACAAAAGCTTTCCAAGCCTTCCTGTCAGCTGCAGTGGACTCCCAGTCATCACAAGCATTCAGCACGTTCAGATCTCGGGTAACATTGTCCATCAATCTCTGCCTTGGTCTTCCCAGGGGTCTCTTGCCCACAGGGTTATTTTGCAGGATACGTTTTGTGGCTCTTTCTTCCCCTGATCTGATAACATGTCCATTCCAAGCTAATCTTCTTTACCTTATTTCGCTGGTGATTAAAGCTAGTCCTGTCAACGCCAACAATTTATTTGCAAAAAACAAGAAATGTCAATACTTGTAGGTACTATACAAAAACAAGACATGTTATATATTTTTGTGTTTATATAATACGAATAATTAAAAAAAAACTATATGTGCTACTACACTATTTATGGCCTCATGTTGTTTTGGTTGGTTGGAAGAAATTTCCTTCTGGCAATAAAACCGCCATTGTACACATTATTGTAAGTAAATAAATAAATACATTAGGGTGTAGGAACATTGATTTCCAAATAAAATATTTTATTTGGAATTTGCTCTCGGTTCAGTAATTAGCGCAAATTGCACATACCTACCTATTGTCGAAGAGTTCATTTAGGAGTAAAAAAAAAAGTATTTTATTAGTCAGTGAAGTAAATCGCCAAAGAACGAGTGAAATATTACTTCCTAATCGGCAAGTTCTGATGAAGTTCGATTTTTTAGCTTTTGCGAAGTTGAAATGATAAAAATTTACCATAGGTATTAAAAAAAAGACATAATAACAAACTGTTTCTATTTAGAAATTTACTGCCTCACTAGGTGAGTCTGTTCTGGGTCAGTAGGTACCTTTTTAATTTAGGCTAAGGTTTCATGTTATTAATATCAAAAAGAAATTAAAAGCCAAGATTAAAAAATAAAATAAAACATTAATATACAGTGATCTCTCAGTTATTTGAACCTATAAAATTAAAATGGATGTGATGAATGGCACCGAGCTGTTAGAGATTCTCACTCAGATCATAAAGTAAAATTGACTGTTATGTATTTTGAGAAAAAGAAAAAAATACTTACTAAAGCATTACCTTACTGATGAAAAAACTTGTAGTTCTGTATCAGCTGCGGAGAGACTTACAAAAAAATGTAAAAAAAACTCAGGATGCATATGGAGGCCGTAAAGAAGATTATAAATATGTTATAGGTAACAAAGCCATAGGAAAGAAATGTTATAGGTATGTAACAATGCCACACATATTTGATCCAGCTTTAAAGTCAGAATCTACTTTCTACGTAATAATATGTACATTACTCAAATAACTTAAATTTATACTTATAGCAGTTAATTTTTTTGTGGCAAAAGCGCGCAGTTTCACGGTTGGCGGTATAGGCTTTATCGAGCATATCGACACAATGACATTTTTGACATTTCGACGGTGGTGAACCGCCACCGCGTGCGTGATCTTTGTACCCCTCCAAGTGTCGGTCTGATAATGACAGGACGGCGATGTTGAAGGGAAGGGTAGCGGAAAATTTCCCCAAATTATGTACCATTTGACATTCCCTGACACACCCACTTGAACTATTTTGGGAAACGGACGACAATGAAGAATTTTCAAATTATGTTTTATTTGATCTGTTAAAATTGAAATATTTGTCGGGTTTTGTGCCACAGTAAGTTTGATTTCTGACTCGCGTTCGGTTCCCGGTGGAGACACAGGTTTCAATTGTGTTTTCATTCTGGATCTGTGAGTCTCCAGAATTTTTACAAATTAACTGTGTATTAATTTATATTTCACTTACTACGCACCCAATAACAGGTTGCAATATTCTGGAGACATACGATATTAATCGTCTCACAGATCCAGACTTAAAACACAATTGAAAACTGTGTCTCCACCGGAAATCTAACCCGGGACTAGCTCAGCAGTCAGATATCCAACAAACTGAGCCACAAAGGCCAAGGGTAGAATATACACAAAAACAGGAATAACATGGTTACCATAAGGAATTTTTCAAGACTCTGTGCTTCAGATATGTCATAGGATAAATAATTCTTATGTTAATGTAGATTCTTATATCGACCTTCGTTGCTCAGTTGGTCCCGTTGGTCCCAAAGGTCCCGGGCTCGATTCCCTGTGGAGAGAAATTTTTAATTGTGTTTTCAGTCTGGATCTGTGTGACGATTAATATCGTAAGCCTCCAGAGTGTGGCATCTTGTTATTGGTTGCATGATAAATTAAAATTTAACATAGTACCTGTTAGTTGCGTGAGAAGCAATTGAAATAAAATAAAATTTGCATTACTGTGATCATAGTAAGCAGCTGTCTAATCTATCAAATTCCTTAAAGAATCGGTCCAGACGTTCTTGAATGCACAGCATATGACAGAAAAAATGGTTTGACGACATACAGTGCCAGGATAAAGAGAGGCATGTGCTGGATACGGAGAGAAGGGAATATTGCACCTACCTGGTGGCGAACTTTTTCCTTTATACCGGAGGTCTTCACGGAAGGCACCCACCATAACTTCTATATCACAACAGAAAATAATTCAGCCTTTGGCTGCATATATCATAATTATAAAATAGAGTTAAAATATGAAATTCGCTATTCTTAAGATAAATAATTGTTGCGCAGGGTTAAGGTTCCTGCTTGTCAAATATGAATGTCCAGGTTCTTGATATAAAAATTTGCGGGTGACTCGTTATTGAACACCTGGCTTCGATCAACCGAGGAGGATCTGGTCGGCGCTAAACAGAATCCGAACTGGCCATGGTAGGTGTGCTGACTTTGCCTTTAAATGTGGATGGTGAGAGTCCCCTTGATGTTACTGCGGAGCTGATAGACCATCAAACATAGAGTAGCGGAGTGTGTGAGCAGCCTGTATAGTACCTATAGTGGTGACCAAACGGACTTTTTCGCACTCATCGCCGAAACAATCAATTATATCACAAAATAATGATGCTAAGACACACCACTTCCAAAAACGGTTAGGGTAAATAGCAATATTTTTGGGAGAGGAAAAGTTTGGACGTGTTGTCGTGCACATATATCGAACAGCATTTGGAAGTCGAGAAAAGAGGCCAAAGTCCAACACTGGACGATTGATAGCTGATGATAATAATATTAAAATACGAGTAAATATCGGACATCCAGCATCCTTTGATATGGTGTTTTAATCAAAAGACTGGACTTAATACAGTCGTATTAAATTAGATGTAGTTTCTTGGCAAAGCTGCGTGCACCACGTTTGGTAAACATATTGTACCTCATCAGTGGTGTATCAGATGACATTTGGGGTTTGTTTGAAGTTAACCTTTTTAGCACGGCACACGGGGTGACAATATAATATATACCTATGTTATATGAGGGGGGTATAGGGATGGAAGGGGATGCTTTGCTCTTTAGGGGTTGCTGTCACTATTGTTATAATCAAGTCTCAAATTGAGCCCGAGAGGAAGAAGCTTATGCCTAATTTAACAGGGTGACTAACATTTTTTATTATTTTGTATTGCTTATCGGCCAAATACCACGGTTCTATGTCAAGTATTAATTTAACACGCACCCAATAACAAGTTGTCACATTCTGGAGACTTATATAGGCATTGCTTACTATTTGTTACTTAACCAAAAATAAAAAGGCAATTTCAGCCATATAAAAAAACTGTAAAGCATCAGTTTAAACTCAAATCTCAAATAGTAATTAAGCCCGATGATGTTAATCGTCCTATAGATCAGGGGGCAAGTCCGGTCAAACGGTGGAATCAAAACCCTCATGATAACTCATATTGTTGATAAAGTATCTTATGGAGTTCTGTCACATCTAAAGATATTATAGTACTCCATAAGATAATTATATCCATGATATGGGTTTTGATTCCAGCGTTTGGTGGGACTTGTCCCCCTAGACTGAAAACACTGTTAAAAGCTGTGTCTCCATCGGGAGTCGAACTCGAGACCTTTGATATCTTAGATATCTAACTAACCAAACCACTGAAAGATGATATAAATAGGATGAACGTAAAAAAAATAGATGGTTTGGCCACATAAGAAGAATGAAAGAAGAATTTGTGACAAAGAAAATATACAATGTGTACATTGATGGAATGAAAAGCCGGGTTTGTTTAAAAAAGGTTTGACAGAACTCAGCGAAAGAAAAACTGAAAAAAAAATTATGTCGTTTCGAAAATATTAAACAATTACTTATCTTAATTTAACCGGATTTTTATAATATTAAATAAGTTATTTGTTTTGTGAAATTTAATATAAGCTGCTAGATATTTCGTAAACACCCAGTGTCAGGGGTGGATTTAGTATTTTAAAATGTTTCAGTGTCTCCGGGAGGATTTGGTTATTTTTTATTAACCCCTAAATGAAATTCGGTAGCGCTAATTGTCTTTAAAATTCAGTGAGGATATATCCGGGGCCGGGGTTAGTCTACTTTGGGGTTAGCATCGCGATAAATTCAATAATCTTACTTCCCTTATACAGGGTGCTTCAGTTCATTTTGTTTTTATTTGTTCCCAATAGGAATAGTAAAATGTCAAAATTTAAAACAAAATGTAGAACCAAATACTTACCCATTTTTTTTTATTTAATGCAAAACTCATAACGATTTAGATATGTAAAAAGGAATTACATATTTTTTATGGTTAATAAATACATACGTATGTAGATACCTACAACATTCCCTGAGTATATATACCTACAAAATAAAACACCAAAAGTGGGAGAAATATTCTTCCAAACCATTGCGTGGTTCATTTATTTTGAATAGGTGCTTTAGTAAAATAAATCAATTTTGTTAAAAAATCTTTTTTCTTAATTTTTTTCAATGTATTTCTGGTTATAAAATCAGTATTAATTTTATTTACATTTGTTTTATTTATAGTATGATTCATCAATATGTCAACAATGCTAAATAACTATAGATATCTTTATTGTTGGCATATGTACAAGCGAAAGTTTAACAATATTGCTAGTTTTAAAAATCGTAACTAGGAACAATTCAGTTTTTCAGCTATTCTTATATACTCCACATGTTCATCTAACTCTTGTATAATTCGAATTTGTATTGTTAACATAATATGTAGTGACAGTTGTCACGTGACTAGCAACTGTCACTTCCATACATTGAGTTATCTTTTCTTGTTTCTTTTCTTGAGCAAAATGACACATTGTCTAGGGGGTCAGGTTTGATGATTATTCATTCTGAGACTTCACTTGACCACAGAGTCAACGTTGTGAATGTGTTTAAATTTTCTGTAAGAATATGTAAATAATATAATATGTAAATTTTTCATCTATTTAAACATCATCTGAAAATATTTTTTCATAACACGACTTACGCAATATCATTTCTAATTGAATAGAGTGTGTCTATTTTATTTCATTGTTGAATGGATATAAAATATCGGTTTATTATACAACAACATATATTTTCACCCTTTATCTCAATGTCAATCTTGCATTAAGGGATGCACCGAAACAGATACTCGCTTAATGCACCCTCGTAGTCCTAAAGTGACACAGCTATTTCATCATGACTCTATTTGCGCATGGGATAACACTGGGGGATTGAGCCATTGTGGGGTTAACTATCTCCACAAAATAAATATAGATTTTTAAATCATCGTTTAGTGAGACAACTTCATTGGTCTATTTGTATAATTAATTTTGTTTATTTTACTTCGAAAAAATTTAGGTCCAATATGTCTACCCTGTGGAACTCCAAAAGTGATCATTTTGAATAATACTAAATTTTCTCCTACGGAATTCTCAAATCTGTCAAAAGTTATCGAATGTTTACTTCACTGTCATATTCAATTGAAAATACAACCAATATTAACCAAATAATGCTTATATAACACTTGAACCATGAGATATTTGATTCAATTGTTTTTCTAATATTTACGTATGTAATTTACTAGAAATTTCTACTGCAGATATTTTAATTTGGTTGCATTTAGAAATGGTCACTTCTAAATGCAAGCAAATATGTAAAACCTGTGTGACAAAACACGACAAAATCAAATAAATAAATAATAAATAATAATAAACACTTCCTTGCACCATGCGCAAGTGGCGAGTTTATTGCCGTATGGCAATTTCTTCCAACTAACCAGTGTTTCCAGCCCAGAGAAGCAATATTTGCGTGAGAAATGAATTTAAATATATTTCTCCTCTACTGGGAATCGAACCCAGGACGCCCGCACAGAAACCGAACGGCTTACCAACAGTGCCACGGCGGTCGGGAAACGTTTTTTTAATCTTTTTAAATATAAGTTATTGCTTGATATCATCCTAAATTGACGCTATCCTTCATTCAACGATAGTTCTTCCTACAGGCAAGCGATGCTGGCTTCCCGCCAACCGGACGAGAAGAGGTCAAGCAGTGGAGGGCCTGGCGGAGGAAGTAGCGGAGGTACCCTTCATGCTAGTGGTGGAGGGTCCAGTGGAGCCAAAGACGATGACGACAGGCTCCTGGATGTCGTGGGTCCTTCGTCCAGTCCTCCTCCGATTTCAATACACCAGCAGACACTTGGAACACTGCCCTCGTTGCAGCATCCCCACATGCAACTTGGACATCCACATTCAGGTAAAAATTGATAGTCATATTGATAACATATTTTTTTCTCCCGCCAGTTTCTTTGCTACTGAAAAAAAAACCTAAAATAGTTGAGAAAACTTTTCAGACACAATACTAAAATGTGCAAATGAGAATTCATTTAGTTGATACAGCAGAAGCGATTGCATTATTCTTCTTCTTCTTCGATGGCCCTACAGCCCAAATCGAGCCTTGGCCTCCCTCGAGCGATTGCATTTTACAACCATAAAATAAAAATGAAACATAAATTCTTGTAAATGTTTCAGTATCATTCTAACAATAGAAATTCATTACAATATATGTATTTAACAATATTATATTTACATAGTTAAACAACTGGGTTAAAACCTGTTTTAGGATAGTAAATGTATGGATATTGAAAGAAATCGCCGTTCGAAAGTGAGCCCGCCATTGTACAAATTACATGTACAAATATAAAAAAATATAAATTCGCTACATTATTAGATTTTTTTTAAATTATCTAAATATAAATTTGCAGTGATATTCATTTATTTATACTTGAAGAGCAAAAACTTTCCATAATTCATTATTTTTAACCTCAATTTTAATCGAATGTTTCTGTTTTTACAGGATGGTTCAAAATGTCCAGTGAAAGCGGCGGAAATGGCGCAGGAAGCGACGGAGGAGAAGACAGAAGACGAGACGATCCCGAGAGAGAGGGCAGCGACTCCAGTTGTTCTGGAAGTGTCACCTTGAGAGACGCTCCGGGACCTTCTAGAGAGTTCCCATCTCCAGCGCCAAATATCTCCCTTGGACCTCCCATTCACCCTCCACCGCCAGTCCTTCCCTACCTCTATCCCCCCGGACTGTACCCTCCGGGCCATCCATTCGCACCTCCCATTTCGCTGTTTTCAAACGCCCACGCGGCGATGAACCACGGCCTGCTATTCAACGCGCAGTTGGCCCTTGCCGCCCAACACCCAGCTCTCTTCTCACACTACCAGAACTTGGCGCATCCTCCGAACCATCAATTCCCGCCGACGAGTCCGCTCCACCACCAGCTCAAGGCGGGCGCACATAGGTTTACGCCATACACCCTCCCTCAGACCAACCTGGTCGGGGGGTCACCACTGGGATCTGCCTTCGAGCAGGTCACTCCGGGGAACTTCGGCCACGCGAGGAGTCTCAGCAATTCGCCTTCGGGAAAGACCAGGAGGTCGGTTTCTCCGCTGCCGAGACCTTCGACAGTGTCGCCGCCTCCTCAGCCGGAGACCCGGTCTCCAAAAGTGCAATCAAACTCGAACGATTTGAAAAACATTGAAAAGATGGTGAACGGTCTGGACGTGAAACAGTTGACGGCGGGCGGTACCAGTGACGTCATGATAGTTGACAAATGAGTGCAAGAGGAGGGGGAAGGGTGTGCTATCGCAGTCCATTGACGCAACACTATTTCCCCCGGCTACTGAAAAAAATATTCCGCTGTTGCTGCAAAAAAACTGGATGTGGAAACGTGACAGCGGTAATATCGGTTGGCCTGTAAACCCAAACTAAAATTCTTTACGAAACATTAAGTGCGATATTGACGATAGGAAAAATGTTATGTTTGTACAAATCAACAATTAGTTCTTTTAACAGTTTTGTAAAGGCGACCGAAAAAAATTGTTATCAAAAACAAAAAAAAATGTTGTCAAGACAAAGAATAAATAAAATAAAAATAACATTGTGGAAAACAGTGGCGTATCGTGCGTTAAACTTTTACAACAATAAGTGACGTCATGTTATGTGAAAAACAACAGTAAAATTGTCATTTTATTGTAAATATATTATTATAAATCATTTGTACAAATATTATATACTAAATGTGGTCTAGTTAAAAAACATTTTCTCATAAATATTTTATTTGTTGGATAAGTCTTTATTATGATAATATTAAAAAAAAACTATAAATCTTAAAATATGCGCATTCATTATTTATAGTTTCATGCTGATAATGTTATCGATTTACGTTCCTGCTTTTAACTTGCCAAACAGATGTTGAGACCAAAAAATGATTTTAACTTAATTTTCAACGTTGATTTATTTTGCAAAATTAATGAATCATTTTATTTCTATGTTTTTAAGTAAAATTTAATAAAATAAATCTTAGTCAAATTCTATAGGTATATCAATGCTTGGAAAATCAGTTATCTATTGAAATTTAAAAAAAGTGTTTCGATCACAGATTTGATACTCGGCATTATCAGGTTCATTTTGAATTATGATAATGCCGAGTTGTCTAGGCGAATGCGTTTGGTCACACATATCAAATCTGTGGAAAATAATATTTCAATTTTAATGATTCTTTTACATCTATAATTTTTAATTTTAAATATGTAAAAGAATCACTTTTGAGACATTTTCTTATTAACTGATGAAGATTTGTGTCAATATCATGATCACCACCCAATGACTAGATTTTTGTATGTCCGTACTTTAAAAAAAAACACATTGAAATGCTATGGAATTAATAATATTTTGATAAAAATAATTTATTTTGTATTTTGTTTTTTAAAACATGTACACGTTCAAACTATTTTAAAACGTTTTATAAATATGAAATATTATTATTATTATAATTTGCTTGGTGCTATTAAGCGAAGTTATTTTCTGTAAATTATTTAGTTCTAAGACATAATTTGTGTATTCCTATTTTAAATTTAAATTAACGATTTTAATACTATTTAAAATGAATATTCGATGTTGATCGAATTATTAATTTAAAGTTCCTCGAAAAACTGATTATCCTCCTCGCAGTTTTTTTTTGCAATTTTATATATTACTAGAATTTAATATGCCATTGAATCAAGTCCCACAAAAGAAATGATCAAAAAATACGGATAATTAGTTCTGAAAATGTAGAAAAGAAATGATAAAAATATAAAAATTAGTGACACTCTGACTGCATATGATGTCCACCACTGGATTTATGTACGCTACGGATGGATGTAAGTTTTAACTAACTGTTAGCAAACAAATGTTCGTGCGTGAATCTTGGGTTATTATTATTGCTTTGTGAATTGTGTCTTTTATTTTGCAAAATATTATTTTTATTTATTAATCTGTGGGACTTATATTCAATTATGACAAAGTATTTCTAAATATCATTGTGTCACTCAAGTTATTGAAAATATTGTTTTTTTGTAGAACAGTCAGGGCCGGATTCATTGTATGTTAAAAAAGGGCAGATGCACCAGCTGCAGATAAAACAAGAGCCCTGTTAAATTATAAATTATAAAAAAAACACAAAAATCAGAAAAATGAGAAACTATCGAACACAGAATACAACAAATAGGTACATATTACAGTAAAAAATCTAAATAGAGTATAGAAATTTTATTTAATGTCAATTATTTTATATCTAGTTAGGCCACCATTGAAAATCGAAACTCCGGCCGTTAAGAACAGAATGTTTCTATTTCGAGCGTTGACGTTGTAATATAAAATTTTATAAATCATGTGTCAATTACAATGAATATAAAAATTATATACTCAATTAAAAAAATTATATTACCTCCATAAGTCCTCATAATTGAATCCATTCAAAATATTATGAGTAGGTACCTACCTACAATGGAAAAATTGTATAAAAAAAGTTTTTTATTTACTTTTTTACCAATTTTATATATATGTATATATCATTAACGTTGGTCGCTCGAAATATGAACCAAAAACAACAATTATTTTCGATTATTTCAATATTTGTAAAAAAAAAACTATTTTATTTTGATTACAAATAAGTATAAAATGAATTCAGTACCTATTGCGATTCAAATAAAACAAAATTCGGCATTAAATATTTTATTAAAATGGATAAATTATACATACCTACATATTGTGATATTCTTTGTGCATTAATCAAACGATCTTAATCAAAATATTGAATCGGTTATTCGTATTATTAATAATATTTAGTACAAATTTAAATAATGTTGTAAATAATAATTTAATTTTAAAAAATGAATCTTTTCAATTTTAGAGTTATTGCAAAAGAGAATTTTACAATATTCCTATAATGATAATTTATATTATATAAACAATGTTGTAAATATATGACTTTTTCATAACATATACCTATACTTAAAATTGATTAGAAAATATAAATGCATAGTTACAAAATAATTCAAATTCCTTTGAATGCAATAATATCAATAGTGTATGATTTACAAAATTAAAAAATATCAAAAGTTTGTGTATTTTGTTAAGCTTAGCCGACAGATAAACTTCCTTAAAAATCCAGGTCAATTCATGCAACATAAAAAATTTTGTAACAATAATGATTGGGTATATTAAGTTACATAAAGAGGCCATTAGTGTATCAAACTATTCCTTTTTTTATAGTCTTTATACTACTTATTATAAATTGTGTATTTGAAATGTCACATTCTTCACATCAAGTATGTAATCCACAAAAATAAAACTTTCCAATATTTTGTTTAAAATATTGAATATTCAACTATTGAAAAATACAATAATGCCTTTAAATACCCGTAGTGTAAAATTTTGATTAACATATTTTTTTGAAATATTTAGTGACACACTGTTGATAAATTCGTTTCATACTCAATCATAATGCAAAATGGTTTTATTTTAATAGTTTAACTGTGTTGTATTGTATTTTAATTTAAAATTAACTGTCAAAAATTTCAGTGTTACAACTGTTGTATAGTACCTATAATATTCAGTGCAATAAAATGATTCTGCCATTTAGTGTGTATTTTACCCTTTACACATTGAATTTAATTTTAACTATGATATTTGAAAATACAAAATGGTTCCGCCATTTAGTGTGTATTTCACCCTATACTGAGCACATATTGGATTTACTTTTAACAATATACATATAAAAATTCAAAAATTAAAAAAAATGGGTCTTTTGAAGTGAAGATTCGTGAATCAGCACAGATGTAATTTGGAGTAAAATTAAAAAATAATTCAATTATTCTTATAATTATTTGATCAATCATCAAATTTATATGTAGGTATTTAAGAAAAATTTTCACCAATGTTTATTCAAATTAATAGATACTGTCTCAATCGTTTAATTATAATTTTTCAAATAAATATGTTGAAAATATCTTGGTTATAAAATCCTACAAATTAAAAAATTTGAAATTCTATGACACTGGTTTACCTCGTTACAATGACTTAAAATTCAAACAAATATTTTTTTGTGATGAAGCCATATTTTCAATATGATAGAACCAATAAATAAAATTTGGAATTCATAACTGTCTCAAAATCAATCAGTTATTTACCTACTTACCTACAATTAAACGAACTGATCAATTCTAGTATTCAAAACTATAAAATTCAAGCATAAAGTATAAAAATTAGGGACGAATTTTAAAATTATAAAAATTCAATATTTTGATTTGATTGTTTAGTTTGTTTTAGTTTAAGTTATAATTATTGTAATGTTATTTATTTAAAATGTGAAACTTCATTAATATTGTCACTATTTGATGGGAATAAGAAAAAAATAATGGTTATATTTTGATAAATTAATTAAATTAATAAAATCTTGAAATTTAAAAATAACATTAATTTAAAATACATCATATTATTCTGGGAACAAATAAATTTCTAGAATCCTAGAATACAATAAAAAACATATTAGGAAAGTGCGCTAATACTACAACATATCATAAGAAAAAGAATAAATAAAAAAAAATTTAAGAAAAAAATACATCGTTTATTCAATAGAACAAAATATATGTAATTAAACAAATCAAACCAATTATGTATTCCAATTTTAAGTCGAACCCATCTTATGATGTCACATGACTAACGATAGTTCGATGTACAGTTAAATATAATTTAATTTTAAATTTATGAAAAATAAGACTACTTATAGAAGATACTAACTGGATATATGTACCTTCATTTCGGATATAGAAGAAAATTATCTGTTTTAATGTGTAATTGAAATCGATGCGCTAGATATTTTTTGATCAAACAAAATGTTTCTACGTATATATTTCCCTTGTATCTGTAACTATTTCGGCTGACTAGGTCCTAATCAACTGGCTCAATGGTCTAGTCAGCCTAACGGCCTAGTCAGCCGAAATGGTCGTACTTGTACAAGGAAAATATATAGGTATGTAGAAACGTAATCAATTTTGTTTGATTTAAAAATACCTAGTACAACGGAGTTCTACACTTTGAATACTGTTAGTATTGGCAATTCACAAATATTTGATTTCTTTGTGTAATGCAAAGTCAATTAATGCTAACATTTGAAAAAAGACACTATAAATAACAATTCGCGCAATGTGTGTGACTAGTAATTTATTTTTTCATACATTTAATTTGTCTTAAAATTATTTTTTTCTTATTCCCGTCAGACGAGTTCGCATATTGCGCATCTTGCATTGTATAAATATATAAATAATATTAAAACAATTTGTATTATACAACATCTTAGATGGCGAACGCAACGTTCCAAAATATGCTAAATATGTAGTTAATAAGATAATTAAAAAAAGATTATTATAAAATATAAATATATATAAATATATGAATGAACCGTGTATCATAATATCGTGATGGTAGAAAAACAAATTAATAAAATATTTCATTCAAATCATTTCTTTTCTTTATTTTATCACACCTGTTTTTTTAGGTCGCAAGCCCTGTAGCGTCTACCTTCTAAGCTTATTTTTTTAAGGATAGACTTATTTTCGTAATTTTTGAGCAACAATTTTAGATGGGTGGTGGCAGAGCAGTTCGAATACCTTTTTTCCTATCCCGAATGTGTAAAAAGCGTGATAGTATGTATTTATGGAGATTGCATAATCCTAGGTACCTAAATAGTAACTCCTAACCTCACTGGAGTATTCTTAAGTTAGCAATTGCGTTGCAGAGACATCACTAACTAAATACTAAATACTACGCCAAACTTAAGGTCGATGGCGTAGAATTTCACATTATTGTGTATGAAGAAAAGAGATAGATAGCTTTCTATGGGCTTAGCTATCTATCTCTTTTTTGACGTTTGACTTTTTAAATGTTTTTTTGCTATAACAACACAAACATATGTAACCAACTTCACACTGACAGTTCGATGTCACTATTTTTCTGAAATTCCACTGAGTTTTCGGCATCTCGTATAGATCGCTGAATACTCTGTTTGGTATTTGATTTGACAAAATTACCAAATACCTACATATTCATTGAAGTTGATAAAATCATCATCCACCGAAAAAATCTCGTATTTTAGTATTAAAACCACTCGTAAGGTTCCTCGCGATCAACCTTACTTTTTTACAATTCGCAAATGTTAGTTGACGCCAATGCGTATGCGCTAAGTATTTAGATATGTCTCTGCAATGCAATTCTCATACAAAAACATCGTAGCATCCTCCAGTTAGGAAGCCACGTGATCTTCTAACTTAAGTGAGCGACTGTGCAATGAAAACATGGTTAGTATTTAGGTACGACTCTGCATTCGGACCTATGTATCAAATTATTGAGTCCCCGTAGATATTGGGAATAGGTACAGCCAAAAATTGTATGAAACGATGTTATTCCTGAATTAAATTTCTACAAAGTTGTCGAAAATAGTTGAAAATTAAAAAAATCATACATTCTAGAGATGTACATAATGTATGTATTTTTTATAAATAAATAAATTATCTAGTTGAGTTGTTTCGGCGTTTTTTCGAAATTGTTAAAAAAAATTGGAAATATAGGCAGTTAAACAAATAAATTTTTAAAATCGAATATTTTCAAAGTAGCATATACGCTAACATTGAATTTTTTCCCTGTCGGGAGTCAAAAATGTTTTTTGATAAATTTTTAAATGATAAGTCGTAAGCCCTGTAGGTGCCTTTAGTTCATGGTTCTCAACATAAATTAGTCGTAAAAATGTTTTTCTTAGTAAAAAAGTTTGAGATTTCCTGGAGCTTATTCATTAAAACGAGTTTGAGATATAGTATTTGTCTATATTTATACAAAAATGATAATATGAAAATTCATATGTTGATATCCCCCGACTGGAACAAAAATTTAAAACTGTATATTTTATGAATATTTGGTTTCTTTGCATCAACCATGAGTTTTCATCTTTGACTTCGAAGTTGAAAAACCATGAAAAATGTAGACCTGGCCATACCAAATCTCTAGGATCTTGGCTTGAAATTTTGTCGATCTGTTAAGATAAATAAATTTTCTTGAATAAATCGACAGTTGGAAAAAACCTACGTACCGAACAAATAATAAAAAAAAATACTTTTGAGATGTACCTAGTTTGCTGACTCGATTCCCGGGTGAATTGCAGATTTACACTGTGGTAATTAAAAACGAGTGAGTTGTGGTCAACGCTACACTTCTCTCTACCAAGTCACTCCATAAAGTATTCAATTATATATAGAAAATTTTCAGCGTTTTCATGAAATGAGTTTGTTTAATTATTTTTGATTTAAATATTTTATTACGAAAACTTGATGATTCCTCGATGCCATTTAATGAATGTGATGTGCCTTTTTAGTGGTTTAAAAAAAAAACAAATTTTAAGTCTCTTGAGCTTGGGGTCACTTTGAAAAATTTGACAGTTTAAAAAATTGAGAAGCACTATTCAGATATCCCTCAAAATCTAATGGAGTCTAAGCGAGTATTGATATGCAAAATTTGAAAATAATCGAATGAGTAATTTAGTCTATAATAGTACCTACATAGCAAATAGTAGGTACATAGTACAGACACAAATACATTGTGATGAAACTTTCAGTATAAAATCTCAGTATGATACTAGTTGATAATCTGCAACAAAAAAATAACTTTAAAAATTACGAATTCATAACTCTCCCATATATGCCCTTGGGCTAGTGAGGAGTAAAAATTCTAAAAACCTTTTTTTAGATTTTTTTAGACGAGTTAACAGAAGGGAAAGAGATTCTTGAGAAAATTTTGACAACATGAGTTTTTTGATTCTCTAGAAGCAGAGTCGAAAAAAGTAAAAGAAGCTTCGAACGTTAAGAGGGGGACTGCTGCCAACGTACCTATTTTTCAATTCGATATACCATCATTATTTATTATCAAATCGTTTTGAAAAAAATAATTTAGATAGAAGAAAAACATATCTTTACTTTTTGATAATGTTCTGTATAAATTCTTGTAGAAAAATAATGGCAAACCCCGATTTTCAACGTTTATCTTATATTTTTAATAAAATATAAGGCGTAGTTCAACATTTTTTTTTAATTAAAGAAGACAAAAATATCTAGAAAAATATGATGTGACGTTGCATTAATGCTTCAGGTTTAGTAGTTAAATCTAAAAAACATTTATTTTCCATTCAGCGCCATCGCGAAATAAAAGTTTGTTTTGGTTTATTAACTTAATCTGATACATTAATGTAACCTTACATCGTATTTTTCCAGATATTTTGATCTTCTTTAATTTATAAAAAAAATATAATGCTCTATACCTTATAGTTTTTTATAAATTCAAGTTTAATGTCAAAAATCGGGGTATGCTTATTATTTTCCTACAAGAATATATACAGAACATAATTAAAAAGTTAAGGTATATTTTTCTTTATTAATATCCAAAATAACTAGGTTATTTTTTTCAAAATGATTCGTTTTGTAGTAATGATGCAAATTCTAATTGAAAAAATAGGTACGTTGGCAGAAGTCGTCCTCTTAATTTAAGCAATTGATTAATGAAAAATCTTTAATCATATTCCATCACAAACTCTTTATTCTTTATCTTTCTCTCTCTTCACACCACTTTAGAGATATGTGTGATGGTAGGTACGAACCCTGTTATTAAAAATGTTTAATGTCCGTACTTTTTTGCAAACTACACGGTGTAACAAGAATGCCTTAACAGTCCATGTCATTTTATTAGTATCCATTTATAGGTGATTTTAACTCGAAGCTGTGGCAAATGGCTGTCATTTTTTTGTGTGACTGCGTGCACGAATGAACAGCACGACAAGTCCATTTTTGGTATTGGGTAGGAACTGTTCTTAATGGATCGTTTGCCGGCCGTTATTCGCGTATTCAATTAGTATATTTTTAATTGTCAACTTATTTGACGGCATACTGTAGCAAACGTACTTTAAAAATGACTTGATATGATGTCCTATTATTATGTACTGTAGTCTACATTTACTTGTTTTTTTTCCATTGTTTTTAATATCATTATACTCTACTGTACTGTTGGATATCCAAAATAAATAAAAATAAAAAAAAAACGTTGTCGAACTATATAAACAATTTATATTGACTCTATGTATGTAAGTACAAATTTGTAAATAAAAAAAAAAGTGAAGTATGAATGAAAATTTTTGATTGATCAATTGAAATTTGACACAATCACACACGAGTGCTTGCACTATAGTAATGGGCAATATTAATATCTTTTTATTTATTTATTTATTTATATTCGGGAAACAAACAGCTTAATTTACAATATAAGGGATTAACAATAAAATAATAACAACTATGCCAATAACATTTAATATGCCAATAATTTGTTTTTTTTATGTGATGGCAGAGTGGTTAAAGCGCTGGGCTAGTAATGCAGTGGTCGTGAGTTCGAATCCTTCCTCGACCAATTTCGTTCACCTATAGCACAAGCATTCATACTTAATTTTGGGAATGTAGGAAGATGTACCTATATGTAACAAGGATATGTTCATTTTATTTTTATAATTATTTATATTATATATGTTGAATAATATAACTAGGTACTTATTACAAATAAAAAAATATTAGGTATAATAATCTTTCATATGAAAAACCGTCTTCAAAATTAATGTATGTAGGTCTACATAGAAAAATGTGGTGTTCGGTTCTCTCTGCCTACCCCATGGGGGGCATGGTGTCATGATATGTATGTAGTAATAATAACTGACATACAATTAACCTATACCCAAATTGATAGGAATCACGATAAATCATGAGTTTCATGATTTCTCATGATTCCCATCATCATACCCATCTAACCCATCATTTGTTTGTTTGACGGTTTTTAATGTTTTTTTTTAAACCTGTGCAATATCGGCAGAAGGGACAGATTGGACTTACTGTGCCAGCTTTCTTCTTACTTCTCTCTGTCGCGTAGCTTCCTTTCTTGTCTCTGGTTCAACATACGGTTCACTACACTTATCTGTAGTATTTACTTGCGATTTATTAAAAAAAGGTTTGTGCGCACGGCACCGAATAAGTATAGGTACAGAGTTTTGTAATATTGATGCAGACGGTGCGATCTGAGAATGGTGACTGAAGAAGGTGGTCTACTCGCGCGCAGAAAGAGGCGAAATTATTGTTGCCACGTTCAGGTATGCATGTAGGTATGATAGGGGTTTAGGTATATCAGGAAGATGAGGATAAGTACAAATGGGAAGTATCTGTCATATCAAGTCAACTTAAGAGGCAGAAATAGAGAGAAGACGTGGCCTTGCCTGGGCAGCTTTTGGGAAATTATCATACATTCTGAAATCTCGTGCTATTCGATGCATGTATTCTCCCAGTGCTTACTTATGGAATGGAAACATCGGTCTTAATAAAACGAATAATGCACAAGCTGTTAGTGACACAGAGAACTATGAAGAGAAAGTTTCTGAGTATTTCAATAAGGGACAGAATTCAGAATGTCATAATAAGAGAAAGAACCAAAGTAGCCGATGTAGCGGAAAATGTCGCTGGTCTTAAGTAGAGGTGGGCTGGACATATTGCCAGATGCCAGGATTCACGATGGACCAAAAAGATCGTAGAATGGCGACCAAGAACAAGCCGAAGAGGCGTCGGCAGACCCCAGGCAAGGTGGTCTGATGACATCAAGAAATGTGCCGGAGGGAGATGGATGCAGTGTGCCCAAGACAGGGAGTTGGGGAGGATCAAGGGGGAGGCCAATGACCGAGAATGGAAAAAACAGGCTGAAGAAGAAGAAGAGATAGATCTGTCGTATGCGCCAGCAAAATCGAACGCCAATGTTTTGTATGTTGATGCACATTCATCGCGTCATCAATATTCATGTTGTTGTTCAATCTTCTTACACTTCCCTCTTATCAGAATATCACACATGTTCGTGCCATCCTTTTCTTGGACGGCCTAGACCTCTCATTCCATTCCTGTCCGTTGATGTGGATATTTTTCTCGTCAGGCGTTCTTCATTTATTCTTGGCAAGTGGCTAAACCATCTTAATGTGAAATGTATAGGTTATTTCTTTTCTACGATTTCGTGATATAGAAACATTCAAAATGTTGAATACTTACGCAATGCACAATGATTCGTACCTACCTAAATCTTAGTTGTTCTATGTATGATGGTAAGGAAGCTACCCCAACTGCTTGTTACAAATTTCATCAAGTATTTAGTCAAAACATCGGAGGGGTTGTATCGCATCATAAAGTTAGCACGCATCGTAGGAATTGAATTTATTAATTTATGGTTGCAAGGATATTATGACTATGGTGTGATAGTATGTACCTATTACTTCCTCTGATACCTACAGGACACAGCCGAATATTTACCACCCCAGTCCCATCCCTTAATATACGACAGCGTTTAAATCGACGGGGGTGAAATTATATCGAAGCCATATTTTCAATTTCAGTTTGTTTATTTTTTGTTTTAATAAAATACCAGACCAATACTGCCCTACTTACTTATGCAGCAGTCTCTGTCCCCTGGTGGGTATAGGCCTCCCTCCTTCCTTCTGGGTCTTTAGCATCCAGCCACCAGCAATCATCGAAAAGATGATCTTCCTTTACCTCTTTTGTCCGCACATGGTCTCCATTGCATTTTTTTCTCAAAATAATCAAAAACTGAAAATAAAATTATTAACATCTCAATAGAAACGAAGTTGGAATATTATAGGAGAACCAGGAACTCAAGACACCTACAGGGCTTACGACCTGTCACCGGCTGGTTTACATAATCACATTATGCGCTTGCGCAATGTTCACTAATTATGCCTTATCAATGCAATTTTGAAAGTTATATACATTTTATTAATGAGAAACTGATCGTTTTTGAAATAAGCTGAAAAACACCGTCGCCATCTATGAAGCATCGAAGAAACCTTTTTGTAACGCCATCTATTGAGAAATTTATTTGTAAACAATGAAAGCAACAGTCCTCATACATAAGGTGATAATGTTCTCGCATAGATGTCAACCCTGAACAGCGCCAGAAATATTATTTCATTTTTGGCTTGTTTACCAATGTGTATGTAGGTAAATCGAATTTGTCAATATGTCAAAAAAAAAATCATTGACTACCGAAAGGGAAAAAAATCCAATGTTTGCGTAAATGCATGCAACTTTTGAAAAAAATATTCGATGAAAATAAAATTTGATTAAAAATTAAGTATATTAAAAAAAACACACTTTATAAATACAAAACAATGAATTATCATTTCCTGCCCCTCTATCCCAGTTCATCCGGGGTCGGGCCTCCTAGTCATCATGATCACCATGATCTGCGACTCTGGGTCGTCTCCTGTAGGACACCTTGTGCCTCTCGATACTCGTCCACCATGTCGCCGGCGGTCTGCTTTTCCTCGTGGTTTTGAGGGGATACCGAGCACAGTTTTGACGGAGTAGGTGTCCTCCCTTTGCATGACATGGCCATACCATCGCTGTCAAAAAATAATAACAATGAATAATACGATATGTGTTTGGATTTGTTTGGAAAAAGTTTGATCACGAGTCTGAAAGCAGGAAACAGTTGAAGTGGCTCAAAATTCCCATGTTCTTTCCTTACTTTACCAGACACTTAAGAACCCTCTCACACCTAAGTACCTCAAGGAGAAATTTGCCCATCTTTCATCTCATGGCCTAAATTTACGGTCTCAAAACCAAAGTACACTATCAATACCAATACACCACACATCCTCCTACACTTACCTACTAGTTCACAATACACCACACATCCTCCTACACTTACCTACTAGTTCACAATACACCACACATCCTCCTACACTTACCTACTAGTTCACAATACACGCAGCCTGGCTGTGGAACCAATAACCCAATGGTATAAGAGAAGCTCCTAGCTTAATGTACTTCAAGAAGCTTCTGAAATCACACTTCTTATCCTCATACCTATAATTCATTTATCCTTCATCCCTTTCCAACCCATCCTTTTCCGATTTATGGACATTATTATTATTATTTTAATTTATGTTTTTTATATAAAATTTTGTATTTTTATATTAAGTACATACTTTTTCTTTGTCACGTACCTATACCGATTAGTTTTTGTAATATGTATTTTTTGTACTTGTTATTCTATTTACTAGTGTGGTTGACTGGTAGAAATTGCCTACGGGCAATAAGTCTGCCACATTATGTGATTTGTTTTGCATAATAAAAGAGTTTTAATATTATTATTATTAATAATAATAAAGAATTAATATAATTTTGAAATCAACGCTGAAAATCCGTTTCCAACAAAAATCGTGGGGTAAGTTGCAAAGATGAAGATCACACGAAACATTGATTTTAGTACGACTATATTTTAATATTAATCATGGCTGTGAGACAATCACCTCAAGTGCGCTATGCTGTGCGTCATTGAATTACTCGGACGGTTGCTGTCAACCTCCCGCTCTGACTTCATCAGACAATATGCCTAACGTTTTTTACTCCTCACTACCCCAAGGGGATATAGTGGGGAGTTATGAATTCGCAATTTTTAAGGTTATTTTTTATCGCAGATTATCAACTATTATCATGAGGAGATTGTATTCTGAAAGTTTCATCACGATTTATCAGTGTGATGTGTGTGTAGGTACTGTATACTATGTAGGTACGTCATGGTTATTCTACTTGATCGATTATAGACTAAAATACTCATTCGATTATTTTCAAATTTTGCAAATTTGTCTATCTATTACTAGCTTAGACCCCATTAGATTTTGAAGAATATCTAATTGGTGCTTCTCAATTTTTTAAAGTGTAAACTAATTTGATATTTTTACTTACAAATTGCTAAAAATTAGGGAAATGGCGTGATTGTATAATCGTACATAAACCAAATAATTCAAAATGTATTTGAATGAGTTACTGGAAAGGTACCTATACAGTTCCTGAGAAAAACAGGTAGGTACCTATATCAACTAGATTTAGTGATCTCGAAGAACAATTATATGTAAAGCCTTCAAACGATTTTGCCATAGATACGGTGCCTTATTATCCGAAGATTCTCACTGACTTGTCTGTTTCCAGAGATCTTGGTCACTTCTCTGATGCCCTATATATATGGATCCGAAGTCGTCGACAGTCCGCAGGTGTGAATCTCGACTTGCACTTGCTGATTGTTCTTTTTGCACCATGGTACCGAGATCGCTAATCTAGAGGGCTCCTTGAGCTACTCTTCGTGCCATGCATTATGTTTTTTTTTGTTGTTCATTCTAGAGTTCTGGGAAGGGGCCGATGACAGTCCCCATATCCGGAGCGGGTGATGGTGGAGTAGCGATCAATTAGAGTAGGTATTTTTTTTTTGTTTAATGGCAATTCACCCCACAGAGAGTGCTTTTTGCCTTGGTGGAAATATCATAAATTGGTTGAATTTGTTAAAATTAAATTAATTAGAGTTGGATGTTATTTGACTTTAAGAAGCTAAGCAATATGTTTGTTAATTTAAAATGTTGAATCGACATTATATATGACATATTGATTGGGGATGTGCAAGTTATTTTTACCAGATTAAAATAAAATAAATTATTAGAAGATATACGGTTGAAGCAATAGTAGTTAATAGTTGAGTAGGTATTTAAATTTCGTTCACGTACCTATAGCACAAGCATTTATGCTTAATTTAGGGAACGTAGGAAGATGTATATGTACTTGTTTAACAAGGACATATTCATTTTTACTTAAAAAAAAATATGACGCACTTACCTATAAGTAAATGTTAAGAAAAAGCTGTTATGTTCATTCCATCACGGCCTATCCCATAACGTGGAGTAACCAGCGACAGGTGTGCGGGTGTGCATTACTTTATAAAAGGAATCACGACAAATGCCTGTGTTCCCACAGTCTCACCTAAAAAAGCATTACATTCAGAATGGATTGCTGAACTATTGCTGACTAACTTCATTGCTGAACTACATATGTGAGATATTATTTTGCTCATATATTTTCGATTAGGGACATCCTAAAACGTTGATAATGCAATAGAGTGGATGCACTATTCTAAGTCGGTGCTAAACAGCGGCTCTGTGTTTGTTGCTTCTTAATATTCAAAAAAATATTTGTTGAGCGAAGGAACATTTTATTATAATGTCTGTGACTGTTAAATTCCCCGTTCTCATCCTGCCACACCTCGTATGGACTTAACCAGTTTACGACAATTTATTGACAGCCATATAAATTGTTAATATAAATTTAAATTTTAAATTGCTTCAATGCCCAGTTATCGAATGCACTTTATTCGTGGCTGTTGGAGCGAATCAAAAAGTTAGGAACTGAATCGACCTTCGTGCCTCATCTATAGTCTGTTTCTGGAGAGAATTACCAGTTTGAAAACTTTGTTTGGGCAGGTACTGCCTAAATAAACGGTTGACTAATCACAGGCGTCAGTCGTTCGACTTCTGCATCAATCTTACGACCATGATGAAATGGTTGTAAGATATCACACCCCTTAAAATGAGGGGTTTGATTCGTTTGCTTATGCCGACTGCAAAGATGTTCTTAAAGAAGATACAGTTCAATGCATCGAAATAGTCGCTGCGTGGATGTCCCACAATAAGTTAAAATTGAACCCAACAGAGTTCGTGTGGGTAGCATCACCACAACGACAACACCTTATAGAAAATACTCCCATAAACATCAATGGAGAGAAAAGCTGGTGCAAGCTGCAAGCGTTAAACTCTTAGATATTTACTTGGACAACAAGGTGACACTTGATTTCTAAAACGATCAGCTCATGTTTTTTTTCCAACTAAGACAATTGAAAAACAAAAGCAAAGAATGAGACTAAAACACTCATAAATAAAGTCATATTTATCATGGAGACTTCAGCCCTAAGTAAAGCAGAAGACTAAAACACTCATAAATAAAGTCATATTTATCATGGAGACTTCGGCCCTAAGTAAAGCAGAAGACTAAAACACTCATAAATAAAGTCATATTTATCATGGAGACTTCGGCCCTAAGTAAAGCAGAAGACTAATAAATAAAGTCATATTTATCATAGAGACTTCAGCCCTAAGTAAAGCAGAAGACTAAACACTCATAAATAAAGTCATATTTATCATGGAGACTTCGGCCCTAAGTAAAGCAGAAGACTAAAATACTCATAAATAAAGTCATATTTATCATGGAGACTTCGGCCCTAAGTAAAGCAGAAGACAAACGCAAAGAGGAGATCCATGCGCAATGGGGAGAATCATATCATGTACGAAAATCTCAATCAAAAATGTAGTTTCATTTGCATTTCGGACAGAGAGCCGGCCTTGGATACAAAAACTTTAAGAATTCAAAAATGCTTTGTGCCACCTATGTACCTTTACGTCCTTAAACTGGATATGGAAGATTATGCATGGAGGAAAAAGTAATGATGGAAATGAGGTTTCTTAGACAAATGTGAGTATGAGACAAGGATAACTAATGAAAGATATTTCTAGTTGGTCAATAATAATACATTTAGATGTTGATATCCACTGCACACAGTGACACAAGGATGGTATGTGTGATAAAAAAAACTAACTAAAAGAGAGCATCTTGATACATGCTCAAAATGGGAACATGGCCAGGAAAAAGGATGAATGGAGGTTTAAAGATGAACTTCTAACTATGCAAATAAACAAGGCTGATAAGAGAGGAATGGAAAACTTATGTCACGACGAAATGTAATTTATAAATTAATGACAAATTAATATTGAAAAATACTTTGAAGTTGAGAAGTGAAGTTAGGAGAAGAAGATCGCGTATGATAAGATGTAGGTATGAACAATTAACACGCACCTATATATGTATGTCAAGAATGTTGAAGAATTTCCAAAGCATTAAATTCAAGAATTTTTGATAGAAAAAAATATTTGGAATAGATAATTTATAGTTCGGAATTATTATTTATATAATAAACAGCGCTTGTCGGGCTGCTACATTTTGATAATACAAGCTGCCACCTTTTGGTGGCTAATTTATTTATAATTCTTCTCGAATAAAATAAGTCTAGGTTCAATTTGAACCTGGGTCCACTGTATCGCCTTACAATAATTCACCAGCTTAATAATATGTCAATATGAAATGCCATCTATGGACGGTCCGCGCCCATTTGTTATTGTGCTTATATAAACTGTCGCCAGATGTCACGGTGCGTAGTCTCAATACAAATGAGTGTTAATAGAGGCGCTGAATTCCACAGAATGGCTGTCGTGGGCATTTAATGTTTATTGCGTATTATTATTATTGATCGAATAACTATTCATGGCGGAGCCAAACGACCGGAACGCTTCCGACCTATTTGTAATTTGAATTTTACATTTACATTTTATGTAAAATACATACTAATATACCCACAAACTTAAAAGATTACACCGTGCAACGTACACACATACATTACATTATACCCAACTGACATCTATCTTTGTTTCAACGAAACTATTCATTCGAATCATCTTCAATATTGTCGGCTTTTGTGGCTCAGTTAAAGTCCCGAATTTTATTCCCAGTGGAAACACAATTAAATCGTGTTTTCAATTTATCTGTGAGAATTTTTTTTTTTATTTGTTTAGAAACTTAACAGCTATACATTTTTAATGCTTAATTGTAAATAAGTAAACAAGAAAATAAGCCAATTATAAAGATTCACATAGTTAAATTATTATATATTATTGATGTTGGGTAGTTATTGTATGATGGTGAGTGTATGTGGGGGGAAGGGAAGGGTAATGGCTATAGAAAAGCGTTGATAAGGAAGGGATGAAGGTTTAAGGAAGATAGGTATGATTTTTAACCGCAATATGTCGTTAAATTATATGTTGCAAGTCACATGTTTACACTTAAAGAACTTAAACGACTGTATGGCGTTACAATTAAATCTTAACCATTTACTCGAGTGGTGTGCTTCGAATTCTTTATACCTAAACCATACTAAATGTCAATTCATCAGATTCTGTAGAAATAAAACTAGTATCAATTTTCAATACACAATGGACAACAATAACTTAACTAAAGTAACATCAATAAAGGATCTTGGTATATTGTTTGATGAGAGGCTTACATTTATTTCTCACATAACTGAAACAACTAATAAAGCTTTAAAATGCCTTGGATATATTTTGAGAACAGTCAAAAATTTTAGATCTATTAATACATTTAAAACCCTATATACATCACTTGTTCGTAGTAATCTTGAATATAATTCAACTATATGGTCGCCGTTTTATAATGTGCACTCATTGAGGGTCGAAAGGGTTCAACATAAATTTTTAAGATTTGTAAATTATAAATTATCCATTCCTTTAGAAAAATTAAATTACGATTTTCTAATGAGTTTTTTAAATTTATCGAAACTCTCAAACAGAAGAACGATTTGTGATTTAATTTGTTTATTTAAAATAATTAACGGTATATTGGACACCCCTGACCTAGTTGAAATGATAAAATTCAGAGTACCTACAAGGTTTGCTTCACGTCAAAATGCACCTTTTCATATAGAGAATCTTCGAAATAACTTTATTATTAATTCACCAATTCATAGATTGCACCGCCTTGGAAACCAATATAGGTAGTGCTGTTGATATATTTAATGTACACACTATAGATGGTTTCAAAAGGATGCTTAACGCATATTATAATTTTTTATTTTTACTTTGCTTTGTTTATTTTTGTTGTTTAAATTGAATATGTAATACTGTTAATTTTTTTCTTCTTTTATGTCTAGTTTTTTTTTTTTATCATTTACCTCTATTTTCTTTTATTATGTTGTATTATGTTGTTTCATATTGTTCTTCCTTTAACTACTTACGTTTTTTTTATTATGTACTTATATAATCGATGTATTTACACTTATTGTTGTTTTGTTGTGCCTACATTGTTCTATTTATCCTGTATTTTTTTGTAAATGCCCTATTAGGGCGTATATATAATAAATAAATAAATAAATAATGTGGCAACTTGTTTTTAGGTGCGTGAAAGGTAAATGGACGCTGGGGACTGGGGATATGACATTTCTGTGTTTCAATAAAAATTATATTATAGTTTGGGCTCTGTTTGATAGATGACCTGCTTAAAACACCTATATGATCGATTTCACCTTGATCAAATAAATATTATTAATAACTAAACTCCTCTTTGTAGGAAATTCACTATAAGACATTTGATTGGTAAATATTGCAAGTGCGTAAAGTGATCACCAAGGACAACCAATGACAGGTCATAAGCCCTGTAATAATATCAGTGATTTTCCTCGCTTTCACCCACAATCTCTTTTCCTTCACTACTTGAGGTACACTTCTTCCTCAACCATCTCTCCACTGCTGGATGTAGGCCTCTTCTAAAAGCTTCAACTCGTCTTTTTTTTGGGCTATTTGAACCCATCTGCTTCCAGCGACAGGGACAATATAATCGGCCCACCTTTTCTGGGGTCGGCCTATTCCCCTTTTCATATCCCATGGTCTCCAATTTAGAATTCTGGGTGCCCATCTGTCCGTACCCTGTCTGGCAACATGACCTGCCCATTGCCATTTAAGTTTTGCAACTCGATCCATTACATGAACAACTTTTGTCTGGCGTCTGGTTTCTTCATTTCTAATTTTGTCTCTTAGACTTACGCCTATCATTTGCCTTTCTATGGATCTCAGAGTGCATTTTAGCTTATGTATGGTCCTCGCAGTTAGCGTGATAGTTTCCAGACCATACGTAAGCACAGGCAGGATACATGTTTCAAAAACTTTTCTTTTCAGACATGTGGGAATATCTCTGTTTTTTAGGACATGTTTAAGTTTCCCAAAGGCTGCCCAACCTAGTCCGATCCTTCTGGGTATTTCTGCTGTCTGGTTATCTTTTCCTAATTTTATCTTATGTCCAAGGTATACGTATTCTTTAACAGCCTCAATTATTTTATTATCAATTGTGATAGTGCTGTTAGATGGACTCATGATTTTCGTTTTGTTTATATTGATTTCCAGGCCGACCATTAGGGCAGCATCGTGGAGTTCTTTTATCATAATATGAAGTTCTTCCAGATCGTCACTTATAAGCACTATGTCATCTGAAAAGCGGAGCATATATACTATATTTCTTTATTTATTTAGCTATAGAATCTCTCGCTTTACAAAACAAAATTTAAATAATGTAATGATATTTGAATAATATAAATATATAGGTAAGTACTCCACTATGTTACGTTTTTTTTTTTTTTTTATTTTATTAGGCAATTCACACAATATTGTATGATTTGTGCCATATTTGTATTCACAGAACACTCAAACTTAAATATAAACAAGACATACACTATGAACAGTATCAAATAAAAGAAAGTCACTTAACATGCGCTTCTACAGTTCCACTGTAAAATGTTTAAAGGATTATGGGTTTTGTGATTTTGAACCATTTTTTAAAAAAGAATTTAAAAGCGGGATAAGATTGGCAACGTTGGACGGTAAATTAAAATTTGAGTTGGAAATTAAACTAATAAGAATTTGCGTAATTAAATATACAACAGAATGGGCATCATCTTGGAAAATATTTTCTTGGACTTCATTAGATGCAGAAGTAGTTGACTGGCTTAAAACAGCGCATCCATTTGTAGGATGGCTAGCTTCACCATTTGAATACGACATGCACTTGTTTATTTCTTTAATATTAATATGAGGAATTGTCTGTTTTTGAGTTTCCGAAGACATTTTAGTGTATATTGTTTTTTTAAAACTTTGTTTATTGTTCAATTGGTTATTAGTCACTTCAGAATAGCTTTTCACAGAAGATGGGAAGAGTTGAGATGCTTGCAGATATGATATATTTTTTGTAGACATTGAATGTTTAATATTTTTTTGCCGAGTGAATTCCGGGCACATTGGGCTTGTAGCTGAATGAGATCCTGAACAGTTTATACACTTTAAAAAGTCCACCACTTGGCAAACTTCACCAAGGTGACTATCTCCACATTTGAAGCAGCGAGTTATAGAATGACACTGAATCTTCATGTGACCAAAGCGACAACAGCGATAACATTGGATGGTTGGAAATACATAAGTTTCAACTTTCAAAGAGTTATAAAAAAGGTAAACATACTCTGGGAGATTTTGTCCTTCAAACGTTAAGACAACGGATTGAGATGGTTTCCACATTATTTCTCCTGATGATTTATCTTTAAAATTGAGGCGTCTTGCTTTTAAAATCTTCCCAATATGGTTTGGTACTGCACAATTTTCTATAATATCGTCAATCGAAAAGTCTGTTGAAATACCACGAATCAAACCCATTTTTGTCACTTTAAATCTAGGTATATATGCCTTTAAATTATTTATTTTTAAAAAAATGGCTGTCGTGGATTGATTCGCACTCTTAGCATCTTTGAAAGTAATTGAGATTTTATTTCTCCCTTCTGATTTTACTCCACCCGGAGAAATATTTTTAATGTTATGTTTAATAAAGATATTACCAATTTTCATTGGGTGAATATTCTTGCTAGAGTCAATATCTTGAACGAAAACAATGTAAGGCCCAGGCGAATTTTCCAGGTATTGGATTTCAATTTCACTATGAGTATTGTACAATTTTTCCGGAGAACTATTTAAATTTGGAGTTTTAGACGGATGGATAATGTCAGAATTATTTGTGTTAGGTCTCTTGTTGTTTTGTTTAGGTGGCGTTGACATGTCAGATTTTTTAACACTTAGACTTGGTCCCGGATCAGGTGGAATATCCAAATCCATATTCATGGATAATGAACGGATACAAACTAAAACTCACAATAATGAAATTAGTGCACAATAAATATAAAATACACTTATATATCTTGTATTTGTATGTAACTTCTTCTGCTCAATAAATGTATTATTATTATATTTTAGTAAAAAAACAATATTTTTTTCAGAGCGAATATAAACACAAACTTGTTGACAACCCGGTTGCTAAGCGACCACCATGTTACGTTTCGTTTAGTGTAATTAAGTTATGAATATGTTCCGTACCAATGTTTCTTAACTCATGTTTTTATGTGTTTTTGTAGTTTTGTGATGTATCTTTATATTCATTAACTTTTCAACAAAGGAAAATTATGTAGTACCATTTTACTCCTCACTAACTCAAGGGGATATAGTGGGGAGTTATGATTTTTCAATTTTTAAGGGTATTTTTTTTATTACAGATTATCAACTAGTATCACGCAGAGATTGTATTCTGAAGGTTTCATGATAATGTATCTGTGTGTGTGTGTGCTATGTGCTGTGTGCTCATATACTCCTTTTAAATGTTGCAAATTTGTATTTCTAATTCTTGGTTGGAGAGACAAGGCAACTTATGAAAAGAATTGCCCAACAGAGAACAACTTGAATAGGTCACAATATCCGGCACCCAGGCCTGCTTTTTACCATCGTCGAAGGAATGATTGATGGCGGTAGAAACAACCAGTGGCAGCTGAAGACCTAAAATATTAGAGGGGCTCGATTTTTTTTCTTGAAAGGAAATGAGTATTTGAAAGGAGAAAATATTCAGAACCTACACTTGTGAAATATCGACACAGGTGAAAAAAATATTTTCATGCATATGATCAGTGTTTATCATCATTCTCCTGTTAAGCTGCAATTACAATACCTGAAAAAAAGGGGGTCGGTGGATCATATATCATACATGTTGGATTTAGTTGTTTTTGTCAGAGTCAGAATTAATACCTACATCAGAATTATTGTCAAAAAGTAAACACGGAAAACAACATTCACTACACCCGCAATACGCATTCTTTTCACTACATCTGCAAAGCCATGACGTTTTTTGTTACATATTTATATTAAAACTTCGAATATATTTACGTGATTTACAAGTACCTACCTACTAATTTGAGATAATGAGATGAATGTCCGCGAGGCCCTTATTTTTTCACATTCACACGATCATCGTAATTAAAGTAACGCGAAATTAAATTATGTATACTATTCACCGTGTACTATTGTCAAAAATTATCAAAATATTAACCGCAATTCGTCACTCTGCAAAAACAACATGCAAAATGGCGCGCTGTCATCAACAGCTTTCAGCTCTCAGCTGACGAGCTGACCGAAGTGCGCAGACGCCGCAGACGTGTTCATAAACATACTAATATTAATCGTGTTCATAAACACACTAATTCAATTTAATCGTTTAGACCAAAATATACGAGATTGTTGTATAGTAGTATATTCCGGTGAATTCATGAACATATATAGGAACGTGCCCGAGAGCTCCATACATTTCGAATCATATTGCACTACGGCATTAAAATCAATTCTATGCGTTTACACACAGTTCTTCGGGCGCAAGTACATTGTGCCCGCGGAACAAAATTTTTCATAGAATCTCGCTGTATGAAACGAACTATTGCAGTATTTTACTATTACAACCGTAAGGTGGAAACACATTTATTTAAAAAAAATAATGAATTTCCAGAATTAATTTAGCACATATTTTTGGAATCTATAGAAAAAAAATTTTAGGAGGGCTCAGCCCGAGAGCCCCTTTGGGGGAGCCGCCACTGGAAACAACTATATAGACCAGATAATCGGTGACGTGCGCTGTAGCAGTAACAAACAGATGAAGAGACTGGCGGACGATAGAGTTAAGTGGAAAGATCGAGTGTTTGGCGCAGACCAATCCTAGGATACTAGGTATAAATGAAAACACTATTTTGTTTAAGTTTCACTATTAAATAGTCTATCAAATATTAAATAGTGAAACTTAAAAAAATTAGTGTTTTCATTTATACCTAATATAATGGAGTTTCACCACGAATTATCCGTCGAGAAAATTAACAAGTTCAATGCTAGGATTGTGACTCAGAAGAAGAAGAATACTCGCTTAGACCCCTTAAGATTTTGAAAGATATCTGAATATTGCTTATCACTTTTTTTACTATCAAATATTGATCAAATGTGACCCCAAGCTCAGGAAACTTAAAATTTGAAATTTTTATTTTAAAATTGGTAAAAAGCCACTTTCGTTAAATAGCATTGAAGAATTATCAAGTTTTCGTAATAAAATATTTAAATAAAAAATAATTTAACAAATTCATTTCATGAAAATGCCGAATAATTTCCATACAAAATTTGAATATAATATTTGAATAATTTTTAGACTGACTTGTTAGTGATGAGCATAGCGTTGGCCACAACCCACTCGTTTGCTTGAGGTATTCCCCAATGGGTCGGCTCAGTGTAGGCTCTGAACAATAAAAAAAAACTAAGGATTTTGCAAAAAAACGTGGATAAGAGAATACATTGGAGTGTGGTGAGAACAAAAAAAAGTGTGAAGAATGACAGGTTGAGAAGGGCGACGCATTGGTGATGTAATCTGCAACAGTCCTGCCACCATCCTGTCAGATATCTCAGGATAAGATCGGACGAAAAAATCAATCACAATTGCACAAAAGTTATTATTATTAATTAATAGAAATTATCACAAATGCACACAACATGAATATTGATTATCACAATTACACACAACTCATTATGTATTTTCGCAATTGCACACAAGTATTTTTTTACCAATAAACATAGGTATATGTTCACAAATGCACACAACTTTAATATTGATTATCACAAATGCACATAAGTAATTGTGAATTATTACTATTATTACGTAAAACTGCAGACAACCAATTATAATCAATTATCATTACCGCACACGATTAATTGTTATATATTTACACAACTGGTGATTATTACATATCATTTTTTTCTTTAGAAAAATAATGAAAATTTGGAAAAGTTAAAAAAAAATTAAAAAGTTACATTGCGCAAACGCAAACATTGTTTTTTTCCCAGTCGGGAGTCATGATATTCTTATGACATTTTTTTTAATATCTCAATAGAGACGAAGTTGGAATATTAAGGGAGAACCGGGAAATCAAGACACCTACAGGGCATGCGACCTGTTATCGGCCGGTTTACGTGATCACTTTATGCGCTTGCGCAACGTCCACCAATTATGCCTTCTTATTGAGTTCCCTTATCGATGTAATTTTTGAAAGTTCTATTATGGGTCGATGGCAGAGCGGTTAGCGCGCTGGGCTAGTAATCCAGTGGTCGCGAGTTCGAATCCTGCCTCGACCGATTTCGTTCACCTATAGCACAAGCATTTATTTGCTTATTTTAGGGAACGTGGGAAGATGTATAGGTATGTACTTGTTTAACAATAAAAAAATATTAAAATACATACAATAAATTGTCATTGTTAATAATAAAAAAAAAAATTAATTTGAAACATTTCATTTGAAAATAATGCATTATTACCTACTATTGCCATGTTTCTTTTGTAACGCCATCTATCGAGAAATTGGTTTAATTGTTAACAATCAAAGCAACAGTCCTTATAAATGAGGTGACGGTGTCTCACACAGATGTCACCCCTGAACTGTGCCAGAAATATTATTTCATTTTTGGCTTGTATACCTACTTGTACAGATGTGTATAAAATCGAATTAAAAAAAAATTCGATTACACAGTTTATTTATTTATTTATTTGGATAAGTATACAGTCAAATTGAAAATTATATAAAAGAAAAGATGTACAAAAATGAGACCAATTACATACTCATCACAAGTGTATATAAGTAACGAGTTCAAAAGAAAAAAAATATCAAGTAATAAGTGCTAAATTTTTCTTTACCTACAAAATAATAAAAAGTAACTAAACAAAAATATTTATTTATTTTTTATAATTTGGTCAAACAAATGGTTGAGTATTGGTGATTTGGACGCGGATAGAAGGTTTTATAATAGCGATCCAGGATAGAGTAATAAAAACTAAAAATTATCAAAAATATATAATAAAAGACATAAATGTAGTAGATGATAGTTGTAGGAAATGTTTGGCTTTTCCGGAAACAATCGAGCATATAATATCGGGCTGTTCTTTTCTCGCGCAATCAGAATATACATTTAGACATAATCAGGTAGCAAAAATATTACATCAAAATTTAGCTATTAAATATAAATTAATTGACGCGATAAACATAAAACCATATTATGAATATGATCCGATTTCATTTTTAGAAAATAATAATATTTCGCTTTATTACGATAAAACAATATTAACTGACCGGTCAATTCAACATAACAGACCCGATTTAATAATACATGATAAAATTAAAAAAATTACATATATTTGCGACGTGGCTTTTCCAAATTCTAGTAATATTATAAAAACTTTTGATGAAAAAATTAGAAAATACACCTCTTTAGGTAACGAGATTAAAAGACTTTGGCATTCTCGTAAAATAATAATATTACCGTTCATTATTTCAGCCACTGGCATTATTCCAAAATCGTTAATCCGTAATTTAGAAATTATAGATTTATCAAAAAACTTAATAATAAAAATGCAAAAAACGGTAATAATGAATACATGTAGAATCGTTAAAGATTTTTTAAACGTTAATATTCGGGAATCAGTAGGGTTGTTAGGTAGTATAGAGACCTCCTCAGAGCCTAATCCTTTGATATGTTAAGTATCTGGATGGGTGAACTATTCCCAATTGAAAGCTTGATGATGCGTTTGTTGCATTTTATTTTGCTCTTTTAAATAATTTACAATTTACGCATTGATCTGCTAATTCTTTTGAGGAAGTGTATAATGGTAATAATAATAATTGAGTGTTATTATTTGTAGTGCTTAATTGTTATTAATATCATTAGTAAATCGGCCAGCGCCGTAAAAAAAAAAAAAACAGTACAAAAAAAAAAGTTTTCGAAAAGTAATGAAATGTGGGAGGGATATGGATAATAAGGATGGGTGAGGAGGAATGAGGTAAATATACTTATTTAATCAATTATCATTCGCTTGAAAAACAATTTAAATTGCAATTAAAAAAAAGTTTAATTGCAATAAAAAAAATCAATTTTACACAGTTTTTAATTGTTTTCAGTTTGGATCTGTGATAAAATAAATATCGTCTTCAGAATGTGACAACTTGTTTTTGGGTGCGAGTTAAATTATTATTTGACAAAGTATAGGTTAGTTACCTAAAACGCAATTTAAATTAATAAATAAATACTTACATAAGTAGGTACAGGTTTGATTTTTTGTGACTTAAATGATATTTTTTTTACAATCCGTTGGTACAATAACAAAATAGATAAAAAATATTTGAAAACCTTTCATTGTTAAAAAAAATAAAGTCCGAAAATGATGGTCACCCCATTGAAATCTTATATAAATATTCTCTGTTGGTAGAGAGGTTGATGGTACAATAGGGGCCGCATTCTACTCCAGTCTCAGCGGGACATTCCTAACAACCTCGGACAGCTAAGTGTGATGAGTACCATTCTGCATACCACCGTTTGGGCTACCGGACTTTGCGGAACCGCTTCAAATCAGGGGTCGTCAAATATACACTTACCTATTTATCAACCAAAAAAGTTTTCATTTCGCTTTATCAACCATCATCCGCAAGTGGTGATTTTCTACAGTCTTTGCATAATGTCAAAAAATACAACACTGAGCGGGTCTGAGCGAATTGTGAAATGTGAAATGACTGCACGACAGAAGAATCAGCTGTATTGCAAAGAAACGGAAAGCTGGGTGATTCGACACAGTCAATGTACTAGTGAATCATCCAGGTGTCATAAATAAGAAAAACATACCAGTTACTACTACTATTTTTAAGATTTTACCATTATTATATTCTAGAAAATTATGTACCATTTTTGTTTTTGATTATATTGTTATATTTGTTTATATTTTTATTTGTATTTTTTTGTTTATTCATTTTCTTCTTACTTTTTGTTTTCTTTACTTTTTGTTATTACTTTTATTATTTTTGTCTCTTTTGTCGTGGTTACTTTTTTTGATATTGTTTATATTTTTTTATTTTTCTTGTTTATTTTTCTTTTTCATATCTATGTATGCATAAAAATGTAGTAGTAAGCCAGTTAATGAGTAAATAAATAAAAATAAATAAACAAATATACTTGTCTCAAAAAACACTACACCGTGGGGTCTAGTATGAGCGAATTGTGATATGACTTGTCTCAAAAGCGCCCTTGAGGTGGATACACAAAAATGGCGCTATAGAAATTATCCATTTATTATTATTATTATTATTAAAAAACACTACACCGCGAGGTCTAGTAAGAGCGAATTGTGATATGACTTGTCACAAAAACAGAGCACCGCGGGATCTAGTATGAGCGAATTGTGATATGACTTGTCACATAAAACACAACACCGCGGGGTCTAGTATGAGCGAATTGTGATATGACTTGTCTCAAAAAATCACTACTCCGCGGGGTCTTGTATGAGCGAATTGTGATATGACTTGTCACATAAAACACAACACCGCAGTGTATTTCAAAATTAATGAATAAAACACAACAAAGTGATTTTCCACATGAAATTCAATTTACTATGACCGAACGTTTTCGCCGAGATGACACGACATTTTCAAGGTCTTAATGAAACATATTACATAACTTTACTACAGCAAATCTCACTGGTAATAGGTGTCCAGAGTGAGTTACTACAATACTATTTTGATGATTGAATATAATTTAATTTTGCTTTGAATAACCTGGCACCACAATAACCTGGCACCACAATAACCTGGCACCACAATAACCTGGCACCACAATAACCTGGCACCACAATAACCTGGCACCACAATAACCTGGCACCACAATAACCTGGCACCACAATAACCTGGCACCACAATAACCTGGCACCACAATAACCTGGCACCACAATACATTCAAGAGCTGTGTCACAGAAAAGTGCTCTCTGGGAGGCATCTCACACTCAGTTCTTCTGGATCACAGAGTATCAACTCCCTAAAGGAGTTGGACAGAGTCAACATCGCGGCTTACTATAATTGATGCTTAAGTATGAATGGTCATATTTAGTGAAATAGAATGATTCCAGATGTCCGCAGTGCTCAAAGCAAGAGAACTTTCTTTAAAGGATTGAACAGCTTTGTTTCGTGGAGCTACATAAAACCGAAATATATACGCTCTTGGAATGATGCTATTCGTAATATTATTTCAACATTATGATAATAATAGGTATATATACCTATTGTCAATTGGTCTTTAAAATGTAGATGTGTTGTACAATAATATTGCCAATTGTAATTTGAAATAAATTTGATCGGTAATATTGTCAATTGATGTATACGAGATTTTGAACACTTATATTGTCTATTGTTGCCTGTTGCAATAACATCTCACATAGTTCAGCAATGAGGTTCACCACCCATTCTGAATATAGTGCCTTTTTAGATGAGACGAGACTGGTGTGTGGGTATACACAGATATGTTGTGCTCCCTTTTATAAGGCAATGCACACCCGCACACCTTTCGCTGGTTACCCCACATTGTGGGATATGCCGTGATGGTATGAATGAATGAATGAATATTGTCTATTGGTCATAAAATAAATTTGAGGGACAATACTGTCAATTGATGTATAGGTAATAAAATACATTTTGAACGCTAATATTGTCAACTGTGCATAAAATACACTTTGAACAATTATATTCTCAATTGATGTATAACATACATTTCTACCGATAATATTGCCAATATTGTTGTATAAAGTACATTTTAACGGAAATATTGTCAATTATTGTTGTATAAAATACAGTTTGAACGGTAATATTGTCAATTATTGTTGTATAAAGTACATTTTTAACTGAAATATTGTCAATTATTGTTGTATAAAATACAGTTTGAACGGTAATATTGTCAATCATTGTTGTATAAAGTACATTTTTAACTGAAATATTGTCAATTATTGTTGTATAAAATACATTTTGAACGGTAATATTGTCAATTGATGTATAGCACACATTTCGAGAGATATAGTTTTAGAGATGGGTCGATGGCAGAGCGGTTAGCTCGCTGGGCTAGTAATTCAGTGGTCGTTCGTTCACTTATAGCACAAGCAATTATGCTTATTATAGGAAACGTAGGTAGATGTATATGTACTTGTTTAACAAGGACATATTCATTTAAAAAAAAAATAAAAAATACTGTAGGTACCTATTCAAATAAATTTCTTCTTCTTCTTCTTCAGCTAGGACTATGTCCTGTAGTTCTCGGCACCTGTTCCTGGGAGGAGGACGTCCAGCTGTCCCTCCATCGTTTGGGTGGTCTTCCTGGAGGTCTGCTACCTGTAGGATGTTCATCAGCTGATATCCTCACTACTCGGTCTGAGCTTGCTCTCCCCACGTGGTCTCTCCAGAAACGTCTTCTTGTTCTACCCCATCGTACCACGTCCTCAACATCACAAATTTTCCTTATTTCGGAGCTCCTCATTTGATCACGGAGGGTTACTCCTGCGATTTATGTTCAACAAATATTTTGGCAGCAAAATTTAATAAGATTACAAGCAAACAACACAGAATTTGAATTGTAGAACGACAAAATAAAATGGCGTACAGTAATAACATTATGTTTATATTAATAGAAAAGGTTGTCTTCAGCTGTGTGTTGAGAGGGACACCGCACGATGTACATCCACATATATATATGTACTTATATATATATATATATATTTGTATGGCCGCCATTGTTATGTGTTGACAGCCGCTAAATGTTATTCAGTTTGTTGAATAATTACAATTAAATGTGTCAACGTTGGAACAAGTCAACTATTCCAATTGGAACAAAAACAGGCGAGAGAATAAATTATTATTCCGACTTTTATCCACGGGAATAACTAACTATTCGCCAACTCGGTTGTTTTTTTGTTTGTTTATTTATTTATACAACACATTGTATCTTTGTTTGTATACTGCCCATAGATATTCTTTGTCAGTGCATATATGTACCTACATACATACTTAATATATGCGGTGTGATAAAACTTGAATCGTCTATCGTCGACTTTAAAAGGCGAAATTTGAATAAGGTCACACATCCGAAACTGAGACACAAAGGGTCTAATGAATCAACTTGCTAAGTGTGAAGGTGAGATAAGACTGGTGTATGGAGATACACGCACGTGTTGTGCTTCCTTTTATAATGTAATGCACACTCGCCCACCTGTCGCTGGTAACCCCAACTTGTGGGATTTGCCGTGACTGTACACTGAATTTTTTTTTGTTAATAGTATATCTAACAAAACTTCATGTTGAAATTAACCGAACTGTAGTGACTACGAAACATTTGGTTTTGTGCAACCAAATGTTTTGTGCACACAGCTAAACAGTACAACCATAAACAGATAAACCTTTATTACTGATAACAAAAGTTTGGCTAAAACGCTGGTAGCCAGTTTATTTATTTATTTATTTTTTTTATTTTTTTTAATATATTTTATAATACAAATCAATATATAAATTCACTAGTAATAATATTCTTACATATTTTTCCCTGCAGTACCTCATCAAAAAGATTACAATCTTGTGCTTGATGAGGGAAGCACTTATAACAAAATAAAAAATATCAATACAAAGCAAAGTCAACATAAAAGTAAAAGTAATTAAATCAAATCATACATGAACAAAAAAAAATCAAATAAACATCATAAAAAGGTTGAAAATAAATGAAAAAGAAGAATACTCAAATGAGAAAACATATCAGAATACATATTCAAACCAAAAAAAGAAAAACATGAAAATAATTGAAAAATGAGTAATATAGAATTATAGACGATTCAAATATATCAAAACACATATTCAAAAATAAAAAAAGAAAATACTGGAAATTGAAACAAATCAAAACAACAAAATCGAAAACTACTATTTTAGAATGTTAAGTGCAATTTTAATTTATGTTTAAATTTTTTAAATTCTTTTATCTGATTTAATTCATTTGGGAGGCAATTGAAAAATTTTATTCCCAAATAAATGTAGTTGTTTTGTAATTGTCCTGTATTACATTAGTTAGGTTGTCAAAATATTTTTTTCAGTGTATGAATGTTTGATCGCTCCTTTTCCTCTCATTTTCCTTTTCGTTGTGTTGTCTTTGGTTAAATGAAGTGTTTTTATATTATGAAAACTATTTTGTTTTATATTATGGCGAAACTTAATTTGTTGTTGTCAGATCAGGGGAAGAAAGAGCCACAAAACTTAGGTATCCTGTAAAATAACCCTGTGGGCAAGAGACCCCTGGGAAGACCAAGGCAGAGATTGATGGACAATGTTACCCGAGATCTGAACGTGCTGAATGCTTGTGATGACTGGGAGTCCACTGCAGCTGACAGGAAGGCTTGGAAAGCTATTGTTCAGGAGGCTAAAGCTCTACCGGAGTTGTATGGCCATCGGAACTAAGTATTTTTTTTATCAGATGGTTGACTCCTGGCAAACGTCCGCCATTTGTTCAATGCAATATAATATGTTTGAATAAAAGTGTTAAATAAATAAATATGTATGTATTGATGATATATTTTTTTTAAATATTACAATAAATATTTTTATTGGAACTGTTTAGGCTCTCATTTGAAAAATTGTATTTTATATTATAGTGCTGTTTCATGGTATAGTGCCCTATAATTTTCTTATACTATATTTATCTAAATACAAAAAATATGGTTGGATATTTTTGAAATATACCTGATGCCCGCCAGTGGTAAAATATGATGAATTAAAATGTAATAAATAAAATAAATTAATTAAAAAATCCATAAGGCATGGATTATTTTATTTAAAAATATTTTTTGTGTGTAGTCAGCTAGTCACGTACCAAAACTGATTTATTTAAGAATGAAAAATAAGTAGGCTCAATTTAAATAGAAATTATTTAATTTTTTTTAAATTTTCAAAAAAGAACAAAATCATATGTTTTGAAACAGTGTAACAAAAGTGAAGTATAGAAATTATCTTAAATTTGTTAAATTTTTTTCTTGTCCGAGTTTTTGGTGTTTAATTTTTTTCTCTTTATAAGAATTATGTAAGTAATTTTTTTTATATTCTTTGAAAAATTATGTGAAATCAAAAGGTAACATAATTTTTCTATTAAATGACATTTTGTAATTTGACTTAAATGTAGGTAGCGTTGTAGCCATAGAATTATAATGTTGTAGCCAAACATCTTGAACTTTTAGCCGAGAAGGGGGGCGATTTGTACGTAAACCAACGAAGCAAAAAGACACAAATTTGCGCTCTGCGCAACCGTAAGCTCGTTCAAGATGTTGGCGAAAATTATACGTACGTGTACAAAATTTCGTTGCATGATAATATTTTATTTCTGTAATTTTTTTACTAGGTAATTATTTGGATGTGGCTTAAGTCGCCAAATTTGTTGATTTTTTGTCTATAGATATATAAAATTATACATTATAGGTGTAGTGAAATCGGAGGTATAGGTATGTGAATTTCTTCATACATTTTTCGTAATTTAATATTTTTTTAAACTTTTCTAGGCTTTTCCCGGGAAAAATAATATTTTTCCCGAAATGTGTATAATTTAATCTCGACTTGGGCCACTAGTAAATAATTACCTTTTATTATGCTATATGTCAGTTTCAAAAACCCATAGAAAATAACAGTTAAGGAAATTGGTCAAAAATATATAAGGTACATTTTGGTACATTTTTATGTGATATTTACATTCATATGACCAAAAATAGATGTTATGCTTGAAATTTTCAAAGTGCTTCTAGATTTTCAATTTGATTTAATATTCAAAGAGGTGTATTTGTTTTATTACAGCTTCATACATGTACATAATATAATATATATATATATATTAAATTATATACCTACTGCTCACGAACTAAAATAAAAACATTAACATAATATTATTATACACGTCTAAAGAATTTATGAATATATTTTTTAAAATATATTTAATTTTATAAATTCATTTGCGAGGTAAACATGGATGGTTTTTATTCCGCCAGTTGACCAGACTGGCCCCCTGTAGGCCATTAATTGTATTTTCAATTATAACAGATGATAACGTAAAATAGTGGAAGCACTATTCTGAGCAGGAGCCTCACAGGAAAAATATACCCATTGTAAATTTACTGTAGGTATGGTATATCAATAAAATAAAAATATGGTAGACTGTCGTTTAGTACATGTTTTGTTTGTCAGTATATTTCTTGATACATGTTCAATCTTCGTATATTTATTTATTTATTAATTCAGGTTAAATTTAGACAAAAAACAGCGTTAAGACATAGTACAATACAATAGTAACATCAAGTATTAAGGCCTATTACATTTTGTCGTTGTGATTAATATAAAATAATACCTACAATAAGTTTGCAAAAAATCATAAAATATGATCATAGGTTGGTATGTAGGTAAGAGCAACATTTCAAGTTTACAATGATTCAAAACATAATATTCAACTAAAAGGAAAAAAAAAGAAAAAAGAGAATTTAATACCGTCAAGGTTTCCTATAATAAGCGGTTATTGATCTTCTTTTGTATAGAGTATTTGAATGTTGTGGAGCTGAGGTGGAAGATGTCAAACTCTTGAAATCTGTTATTGTATGTATCGCACATTCTATGAATTGTCATGTTTTGTGCATAATTGGTGCGATGAATTGGAAGGTGGAATAAATGTGTTTGTCTAGTTCTGCGAGTAGGAATATTAAATGAGATGATATTAAGTATATTTTTTTTTTTATTATTGAAACCAAACAAAATATAACAATATAGTTACAAACAGTAAAAATATTACAAAAAAGTACAATTTAAATAAGTTATATGAAACATTTTTTTTATAGGATTATTTGGTATATACCAACTCACTAGGCTGAGCCTGTACCGAGGTGGCAGATTTTTTTTTTTTGCGTTATATCTGACAAAAAAATATTAAACTTGTATTTAACTAAAACTTGTTATAAAATATACCTATTATAAAAATAAAATATAAACTATTGTAGCTTGATCATGTTTCCGCAGTATATAATGCCCTTGTTTCTAATCCATGTTTCTATTTATTTATTTATCGTATGGCAGCACAGTACATCACAAATTAGAATATTATGATTATAGTAATATATATAGATATTATTATGTTAAAGTTGAGCGCAGGGTCAAGATTCCTATTTCATGATTCATGTTTCTATTGTTTTCTTGTATTTCAAATTATTCATCAACTGTATGTCCGTTATTTCACTTTTTATCTTATTAAAAATTTTTGGAGCTAAATAATAGTAATGTCTTTGTCCGAATGTCGTGTTTGTCTTTGGAGTCATGAGAAAATTCCTGCGTGTCGTCTCGTAATTGTGTTGCGGTGTAATGTGAATTGTTTTATCTTTATGAAAATGTATAGAAATAATTTTGATATATAACTGTGGAATGTTGAAAACTGGAAAATCATTAAATAATTGAACTGTTGGATATGTAAATGGTTTTTTTATTATAACCTTAATTAAAGCTTTTTGTGCTTTAATAAGAGGATCCATATTAATTTTAGCAGCGCCACCCCAACCAATCATTCCGTGTGTTATAAAGTATATATTTTTATATTTTTTTTTCTAGTTTTTTATTTTATTTTTATTGATGTTGATAAATGAATAAATTAAGTACCTAAATAAAAGATGAAATATTTTAATGTTTCAGAATGGCTGAAGTCGATTTACATAAAAACATAAGCATTCCAAGAAGTCTTTATACAGCGCATTACTATGCACACGTAAGTTTGAATTCGCTTTCCATAAGTTTTCAACAAATGTGTAATATTATGTTTTATTCGTTAAATATAATTATTTATTTTTATTTTATATACATCAACTGTGCCGAACGCCGACGTGGCACAGTTGGTTAGCCGTTTGGTTGCTGTGCAGGCGTCCTGGGTTCGATCTACAGCAGAGGAGAAATTTATTTAAACTAATTTCTCACGCTAATATTGCTCTGGGCTGAAAACACCGGAGTTCCTTATGAATTCCATTTTTGAATGTTTATATACCTATATGTTTTTCATCAAAATCTTTTTACTTGAAAAACCCTATCGCCATCTATGATGTGACTGAGAAACTTTTTTGTAACAACATCTATTGAGAAATATCACAAGCCTCTATAATGTGACAACTTGTTATTGGATGCTTGTTAAGAGGATGACTGCTGCCAATGCACCTATTTTTTTCAATTTTAAATTGCATCATTACTACAAAACGAATCATTTTGATAAAATAACCTAGTTAGTTTGGATATTTATAAAGAAAAATATACCTAAACTTTTAAATTGTGTTCTGTATATATTCTTGTACAAAAATAATAAGCATACCCAGATTTTTGAACTTAATCTTAAATTTATAATATCTGAAAAAATACGATGTAACGTTGCATTAATGCATCAGCTTAAGTTATTAAACCAAAAAAACTTTTACTTCGCAATGGCGCAGAATGGAAAATAAATGTTTTTTTAGGTTTATTTACTAAACCTGAAGCATTAATGCAACGTCACATCATATTTTTCTAGATATTTTTGTCTTCTTTAAAAAAAAAATATGTTGGACTACGCCTTATATTTTATTAAAAATATAAGTTAAATTTTGAAAATCGGGGTATGCACTTATTTTTCTACAAGAATTTATAAAGAACATTATCAAAAAGTAAAGATATATTTTTCTTTATTAATACCCAAACTATCTAAATCATTTTTTCAAAACGATTTGATAAGAAATAGTGATGGTATATCAAATTGAAAAATAGTTACGTTGGCAGCAGTCCTCCCTTAATTGATATTGGACCTACCTGTTTGTTGCCCGAGAAAATACAGAGAATCCCATTTCTAGTATCTACATGTCACGCCAAATTATTTCGTTATTAAGGTACCGCTTAATTATTTAACGAACAATTCAAATAATAATATTATAATTGCGACAGATGGTCGCAACATCTTGTAAAGGTACGTGAGCAGTTAATGTAGGAATTTGGCGAAAACGCAAATGAGTAAATATTATATGTAGTAAACGATTGACATTTCACTGATTGTAGTTTCGAATAAAAGAAACGGTACATTTTATAGCAATTATTTTGTTATATATGACGTGTTAATCAACTTAATGTCCCATGTGCAATTGTTAAAGTAAACGATAGCACAAGGTGATAATAAATGGAGTGTGTCACTATTTAGTGATGGGCAAAAAGTCTTGCAAGTCTTTGGTAATTTTTATTTTTATTTTTTCAATTTACAAATGTTCGTACAAAAATAAAATAATTAAAAATAACATTATTAATTGTAACTTAATCAGCCCACCTTTGATTAATTTCATGTTACATCTAGGAACCCACTGCTGGTAACAAAACAAATTAATTGTTCCTGTCTAATGTGACAGGCTCCAGAAAAGGCTCCTAGACATACATACAAAATATGTCCACGGACCTGGGGGGCTACTCATGACACATTCTTAATACGTTCTTATCTTGCCTTAATCTTAAAAATGTATAAATCAGTACTCGATTCTAATTCAATATTAATCTTTCTCAACATTTAATCATGAAAATTTGTTGATATCTACGTTTGTATGAAATGGTCATGAATTTTTGTGTAAATTTATATTATTATTTAATTAATTTAACCTCAAAGATTGCTAAAGTCTGAAACTAATCTTAATTTTACCGTAATCAACTTCATAAGTAGCCCTGCTGATCCTTTCCAAATTATTGTACGTGGTAAGGCATCGGTACAATTGCGGATTCTGAGCAACGTTAGTATTTATTTGTAAAGCGATAGTCTTGCGGTCTTTTATTTTTTTTTTTCTAAATCAAAACACAAATACAAAAAGATAATTTTGGAACCCGGGCTGTAAATCAAGTAGTACACATTGAAGTAAGCCCAACATCACTACAAATACCTGGGAATAAAATATTTTAATAAACTACCTGCAACTATCAAAACAACACAAAATTATCATAACTTCAAAAAGAAAATCAAATTTTTAAAATAAAAAGTAAAATTTAATATATCTTTGATAAATTTAAATTAATGTTCGACATCCCTAACAATGAAAAAAACTTTGAACATCTGAGGTATTAGCTGTAAGTCAAATTTAATTAACAATTTACTAAATAATTCTCGTATATATACGTATATAATATGTGTATGTAACTATAAGTATGTGAATCTATGTAAAATCTATATAAATATGTAAAATCCCTTACACAAGTATTTAACTTTATTGGGACAGTACTTATTTGAAAAAAGCTGTAATAAAATTAATTTTTGTACCTACTTAACCATGTTTAATGTGATAACTGATAACTTTGAAACAAAAAAAAAATAAAAAAAATGATTAACCACTAACATCGACACAATATGACAAATAATTTTTTTTTTTTTTGTATTATATTGAAATTGTTGAATTTTTAAATAAAAACTACATTTTTTTTTGTAGTTGCAAGACCTACTAGACTTGCCCGTTCTTGGTCTTACAGTTGCTCATCACTATCTAAAATATGTTTGTTAAAAAAACTTAATAATAATATTAACAAAAAAAAATTCTTGACGTCAAGTAATAGCGATAGATTTTTTTTTCAAATTCATATTTATTAAGTTTGCTTAGAATTTCACTCCTTGATACAATTGGAAAAATTTGTTTGTGATAAAAGAATGAGAAAAATTACCTACCATTAATTAAATATAAAATGTTGGTTGGCACGTTGTACACACTATTGTTAAATGTTATTAATTAATGTCACTAGTTGACTCGCTAATGGCAACATTGCAATTAATAAACATATAATCGAGGGCAACAATTTTATTTTTTGCAAAGTAACACCTTTTGTTTTTTTTTGTCAAGAAATAAGTTGTTCATTTTTAACGATATTAATTTTTATTGTTACTTTGTTTGAACGTTGAACGTTGTTTCTGGGGCGGCCTCAACAGTTGCCCCCATCAATCATTCCTTCGACGATGGTAAAAAGCAGGCCTGGGTGCCGGATGTTGTGGCCTATCCAAGTTGTTCTCTGTTGGGCAATTCTTTTTATAAGTTCCCTTGTCTCTACAACCCTGTTTCAGATAATAGGTGACGTGCGCTGTAGCAGTTAGGTACAAAGAGATAAAGAGGCTGGCGGACGTTAGAGATAAGTTGAAAGATCGAGTGTTTGGTGCAGACCAATCCTAGGATTGTGACACAAAAGAAGAAGAAGAAATTGAATTAATATATTTGATTAATAATGTCATCTAAAGATATTATAGACCTCCATATAATAATTATATCCATGATATGGGTAATCACTAGTGTTTTGATTTCGCCGGTCGGACCAGACTTGTCCCCCTGTTTTCCCTCGGATATTCGCATAATACGGATACTGATACGAATATCTGGCACACCTCTAGTTGAAACACATCACTAACTTGCTGTCCAGATATAAACACACTGAAAAATATTATGACAACCGAACTGGCTACCTGCATTTTAGCCAAACCTTTGTTATAGGTAATAAAGGCTCATCCATTTATGACTGTACTGTTTGGCTGTGTGCACTATACATTTAGATGCACAAAACCAAATGTTTTTAGTCACTATAGTTTGGTTAACTTTAACATGACATTTAGTTACTACACATCTTTTTTTTCAGTGCATTGGTCCATTTGCTCTTTAGTTGTCTTTGAACATTCGTATCCGTCTATTATTTTGCAGGACGGTTATTCTTTCACATTTTTATTTCTTGTTCTTCTTTATCAGGATGACCAGAACCCTTCGACCTTCCGCAACAACACGCAGTATCTCGAGGGTGGACTTGGCAGAACCGAGTTCTACCGCAACTCCTGGCAGCCGTCATGGAGGGGTGTCTCTCAGAGATATGCACCTTTCTACCCTGGAGATGATATGTACCAATCTGACACCTGGAGAGATCTTGAGGTGATACACATTACTGTTGTTTTCAAAACCGTCCCGATCGAATGAAACATTTCTTGGAGATACATCTAAGTATCTGAAGAATATAATATAATTCACGCTGAAGAAAATCTTCGGTAGTGGACCAAAAGGAAGAAGGATCATAGGGAGACCAAAATAAAGATGGCTCGATTGTGCGTAGAAGTACCTGAGATTTCAACAGGAGAGACATTGGTATGGCAGGGCAACTAATATGGTGAATTGGCGACGATTTGTTGAGGAGCCCAAGACTCATGTTGGGTTTTACAGACCTTTGTATATTATAGTTCATTATGAATAGTTCTACTTTGAATGTCGTGGCAGGTCCCCTCCAAGTTGTTTATCTACCGAGAATAAGCATCTCTGTTTGGGCAGCTCGAAACAGCTGCTCATCATTTCTTATTCCTGTCTAGTCCCGTATATTGCGGAGACAAGATAATTTATACCATTAAAATTTTTATAAACATATGGATAAATAGGTAGGTAGTTTTGATTAAGTACATACGATGTTATTCAAAATAAGTTTTGCTTGATGGCTGTTAGAAAGAGAAAGAATTGAGAGTACCAATCCTTTTTTTGAGTCAATGATGAGTTATATTCTTCTATCGTGTACATTAAATTTATTTTTCCAGATCACCGATGTGGGAAGCGGAGCTTACAATGCGTCCGTGACACCTCATGGAACAATATGTCTTAGACTACGGGAAGCCGTCAAGTAAGCTATTAGTATTTTCATCATTACAAAGAATATTCCAAAACCCACAGATTGATCAGCGAGTTTTGAAAGCAATATTGATTTCTGGAATAGGTGTACAGATTGATTTCGTTTTGTTGGCAGGGTTGACATGACGATCGACGGAGCTATCAGAGTGCAGAATCCAAAGAATAACATTACCCTTGGACTTTCCAAGACCGGTGCGGCTTCAGCACTCATACACCCCATTGGCAGAGTCTATCATTACGGGTCCAGGGTGGAGATACAAGCTCGACATCCCCAGGGACTAAACAAGTTAGATTTGAAGAATTTTACTATTGTCTCTCTATATAAACATCAAACAAGTACCTACTCTGTATATTTGATTAATGTCAATCGTTTCTGCAATTTCTGCGTATGTTATTCATCGAACTCTACTCCTGGGACACGGATGTTCTACTGTCCCTATATATTTTTAGTGATTTGTATTTTGGGGGTATATAGGTATTTAATTATTTATTTATATCAGAAGGATTATATTACAAAGGCGCATGTTCAAAAGGATTCTATTTTATTTAAAACATATACCTCTAAGTATGATATTGCTTATTGCTTATGTCAGTTAATTAAATAATTGATAATACATAATTTATAGTGATGAAGGGTTTCAATCAAAGAATTACTTACTTGATCACCTCTGGTTTATTCGAAACAAATGAAATTACAATATTAATAATAACTTAATTAATTTGCGATATCGTGGGTCGGAACTAATAGATAAAGATTAAACGCGACTCAACTGTATTGAACGATCAACACATGAATAAAAATCTGTCGATCAGCTCGTATCAACGACGGTGTCCTATGGTTCATTGATCATCGTCAATCTTCGGGAGTATTCGAGAATCATGTAGCTATACCTACACATTGCAGCTGACCAGGTATAGCTACAGTATACTATCTGTTGCCATTGTTTTCACTACTCTTGTTGACTCAATTCTCTCTAGGATCTTCTAAATAAATTCGATGAATCTAATTCATAAAAAAAAACTTGGCTGGATCTCTTAAGACAACAATTTCAACATATGATTTACAAACATATGTTAGGTTTAGAGAATTGCATTTGCTTTTATATTCAGTCAATATTGAAATCAATGTTTTTTAGGTACGCAAAGATGTGGTACAAGGGTGTATCTTTCACGACAGAGCAGTCTGCAGCTGTCTTTTTGGTAGATGCTGCTGGTACCAGAACTACGACCGATATCTTTCTCGATATGAGCCAGGATTTCACCCTAAATATTTTCTACTAGTAAGTTTTGATGCAACTTAATAACCATTGATTGTAAGACGTAGGAGCAGTGGTTTAATGTTCCTGCGTGATTTTTTAAATGGTTTTATTGGTTGTCAAGAATTACTTCAAAACATACAGTTTAATGTAGGTACCCATTAGACGGACAAAGCATTCTGCATTGCTATATTTAAATAAATGTCCTTCTAATATTGCTAGTAATGCTCTATTGTACAGGTCTATAACTACATATTCAAAAGTTGTAAATAAAACTGATGACCTAGACATTTTTCACATATCAAGATCAAAATTTATAAAAAGATACTTATGATAATGTAGAGGCAGTTGTTTTTTCTCATTTTTTAAATCTTTGTTGTTATTATTTTTTTATTTTATTTTTTTTCTTAAATATTTCAAAACTGATTTCTTTTTTTTTTTTTTGCTATGTTCTTTTTTTACATACGCTACTCTTTCACGCTTCTTACATATACTCACTATCGCGCACACACCACAACCACACACAAACATATACATACATACAATCCTCCTCCCTGTTTCCCCTTCTTCCTCGTTTATTACTGCCAATCCCTTTTTTCTAAAATTTTTGTTGCAATTAAAATAAGGACATATTTTACATCATGATATTCAAAGGTAAGTCGAGTTAGGTACTCTTTCTTGTAAAAAAAAGTTTCATTGTTATATTACTATGTAGTACGTGTAAAAAACTTAAATTGAAGGAATTACTGATCGCTGTTTTGAAGAAATAATCTAATATCCAATAAAAAATGTTGTTTTTCAGAACTATCACAACTTGCCTCTTAGATCTGCTAAACGTGATACATTCATTATAATTTTTAGGTACAATCAGCAAGATTATGAAACAACTCAAGTGATTACAACCTACTTTACGTCTTATCAATTTGTAGACTATTTAATGAAAATAGTTCTGAGCCATGTTCTTTCTGCATCCTCCGATTCCCTCCATCCTTTCCTTATTGCTCCTACTCTATTTAGTGTAGGTTTATTTTTACGAGATTCAATTTGTCAAATTTATTTAAAAAGTCTCGTCGCTTTGTTGGATGGAAGAAATTATCTTATGACAGTAAACCTATCTATAATTATGACAATAAGCTTTAGTACATTTTATGTTATACTTATTTTCGTAAAGGGTTTTTGGACTGACTGGGATACGTGTCACCACGAGAACCATTACTTTTCGAAATCTGAATGCTAACCATCGTATTCTGTTCATGTATCAAATAAATATCTTAATTTTGTTACGTTATTTAATCAAGATATCAAGATATCTCCCTGTGTATAAGAAGGATTTGAAGGAGGATTATTCTCAATTATTGAATTTTGTTTTTTAGTGAATCTCGCCATGGTCAGTCCTGCATAGACGAAGCTGTGTCTCTCCTGCAGAAAGCTCAATACTGGTTCACTGAAGATGGCACAGACAACTGGATCATCAACAATGTCCGCATCAGTCAGACGGCCGATGGACTCGTGAGGTTTGGACTACTTGAAATACTCGTTCTTCCTATAGGAAGTACTGTCATATTTTCAATGAGTCGCTATAAATTTCCAATCATTTTGTAACTGAACAATGTTTGAATCCTAGGTCAAGTAGGCAATTCAATTGGTACGAGTCTTCAACTAGAAAATCCAGAAATGTCAATAAAATGTTAATTTATATTGTGATATATTTTCTTTCAGAATCCACAGAAACAATAACAAGTTCCAGGTACGCACAAGTCCAGCATTCGGCTCTGCTTCTATCACCAGCCCATTCCTTCATTGTACCGCGTCACTGGGACAAACCCATCACCTCTTTGTCAGGTAAATCGTTTATTTATTTAATAAACAGAGAGTACCAAAAAAATACAGTCAAAAATGATTTGCGTAGTTTTGGTGTTGGTTTGATTTTATGAATTGGTAAATCTTACGCAGTATGGCAATAAACTCGACACTTGCGCAGGATAATGTTTATTATTATTATGTTTGGTAAGTTTATACATACAATCTTATCACCATTCCATGTCCCTAATGTAGTGGAAGTCAGAGAGAACCGAGCGCCACATCCACGCATCTGTAAACAATCATCGCCTAACATATGTAATCGAATTCCTATTCATATAGGCATTGCAACAATATCATAACATTACAATATCTGCATATATTTTTTCCATATCATCCGATTCTTATCTTAATGATTTACGAGTATTATTATAAACCCAAAATGGGTCTTCTATCAAATTTTTTTTCTATAATGGGTGTATCATAATATATATCAAACGTTAATGTGTCGAACCATATCTACTATTTTGCTGGTCATCCAGATAGTCCAGTTTCACATGTCTCTCTTCACTGATCTCTTAGGGTTTTGCATCCTCAGAGTCTTCATTGTGTATTTGCAAGGACATGTTTACAACAGAATGATTTATTTAATGTCCTAATGTTTTTTTTTTTACTTTGCAGGCGAGGAGAACGCCGAATGCACTTTGATGGCAGCGCCTTCATCGTCAGGAACGCTGGTCACTCGGCCGGCTTCGACCACAAGAACCAACTGAAGGTTTACTAAATTGGATGTTTGGGGATATTAATGTTTACAGTGTGATTTGCATTTATAGTCTGCCGGATATATTTATTGATCTATTAGTTGCTTTTTATTATGTGTAGTTAGATACTATTTGTGTTCAATTGTATTAGTGCTTGTGTCAGTTACTATTTTGTTGATTTGTGATACAGTAATATTTTATTTATATTTGTCTCTAGTGATTTTAACAATTGTTTATTAATAAATGAACGTGATAAAATGTCCAATAAATTGAAGGAATTTTGTTGATGTGACAAAGTTGTTTTACTTAGATTTACCTTGACATTTTTCTTTGTGTTTAGTTTTGTTAAGAGATCCATTAAGAGAACACAGTTAGAAATGCTAAGTGATCCAATCGATGGTTAGATATGCTAAGTGATCCAATCGACAGTTAGAAATGGTAAGTGATCTGTCGATTTGTTCAAGAGAATTTATTCTCTTAACATATCGACAAAGTATTAAGCCACGACCCGCGTATAAGGAATACTAGGAACATTTTGTATTTTTGTTTCAGTCAGGGGTTGAATTTTTGGTTTATTTTTCCATATATCTCAGAAACGCTGAAAATTGGTACAAACATAGACAAAATAAATAATATTAATATTGTAGAAGTACATCTCAATTTTTTTTAAACAAATTTTTATAAAAATTTTATTTAGTGACGAAATTGCTTCATACAATTTGTATGGCAGTCGCCTATACACAATATGTAAGAAGACTTAATAGTTTGATACTTAATCTCCAAACATACAGACAGAACCATCATGCTGTTTTCATATTCTGGGTAGGAAAAGAGGACTGACCTCCATACTGTCCTATCTTGACATACATACCAACATGTGTTAAAATTTTCAATAATTTGGATTTATAGGTTTATAGTTTGATTCTTATTCTTCGGCTATACATACTATCGCTATCGACATTTGGATCTCATGTGTTACATGCAACTAGTATTTTAATTCCTCTGTTTTAATTTTTGTCACTATTAACTAGTACCGGAAAATATATGACCTATTCAGAATATCATACACCAACTCTAGATGAATGTATTGCAATCCAGATACGTAGGTATAACGTTTATTTTATTTTTTACTAATCGCAATGGATCGTGGAAGTATGTATCTAAAAGAATCATTATTATCTATATGTGCCGATATGGTATAATATTGTTATTAAATCCGTTATAAAACCTATAGGTCTATAAACTCGAGTAGTTCTGTCACGACAAGATCCAGGATTGTGACAACTTTATAATGTTATACGCAGTGCAGTCGAGTATACACACACAACATGTGCAATGTGTATCTAGAAGAATTATCTTATCATTCCACAACTTGATGCAAACGATAAATGTTTCGTTCGGGAAAGATGAATAATTATCATTGAAGTGCAAATGTTAAAAAGTCATCAAGGGTAAGATTTAGAGCCGCAGAAGGGTCGGAAGAATCTAGCTTTCCTGGCTCTAAAATATTCTAGAATGAACAGTTTTGAGGAATATTTCTTTGCAATACTTCACAAATGTATGAATAGTATCAGGATATTTTTTATTTTATCCAACTGTCGATTTGTTCAGGAGAACTTTGTTCTCTTAACATATCGACAATGTTTCAAGCCAGGATATGCGAGAATTGTATGCAGAGGTCTACTTTTTTCACGGCTTTTCCAACTTTGAAGTCAAAAAACACCAACTTAGAGGCTTCTCAGCATATATATTCCATACACGGATTAACTCAGAATTCGGAGTAGAACATTTCGTGTGACTGTGTGTGTCTGTGTGTGTGTGTGTGTGTGTGTGTGTGTGTGTGTGTGTGTGTGTCTGTGTGTGGGTGTGTGTGTCCGTCCCCCCCTTATAACTTTTGATCCGCTCAATTTACAGAGCCTTAAATTTCAGAATATATAAACAGTTACAGGCCTACAAAACTTTTATACTCGGAATTTTGAATTTTTGTTTCAGTCAGGGGTTATCAACTTTTTAATTTTTATTTTATTTTTCCATATATCTCAGAAACCATAAAAGCTAGAACGCTGAAAATTGGTACAAACATAGACATATACAAAATCTCAAATAAGTTTTTTCAAAAAAATTCCAGGGTTTCTCAAATATTTTTTATTAAGAATTTTTTTTATGATAAATTTATGAGTTTAACTGCCTATTTTTCCAAAACTTTTACAATTATCGAAAAAAGCCGAAACACCCCAACTAGATAATTTAATTTTCTATAAAAAATATTAGCATTGTAGTAAAAGATCTCAATTTTTTTTAACAATTTTTTTAAAAATTGAATTTAGTGACGACATTGCTTCATACATTTTGTATGGCAGTCGCCTATACACAATATGTAAGAAGACTTAATAGTTTGATACTTCATCTCCAAACATACATACATACCATCATGCTATTTTCATATTCTGGGTAGGAAAAAAGGACCTTCCTCCATACTATCCTATCTTGACATACATACCTACATAATATGTTGTATAGAAAACAAAATATCTGACAATATTCAATAATTTGTATTTATGGGTTTATAGTTTGGTACATATTCTTCAACTATACATACTATCGCTATCGACAGTTGGATCTCATGTGTTACATGCAACTAGTAATATAAATAATAACTTGGTATACACCACTTATGAGCACAAATAACTGTCGACCGGTTTCGAGAACGACGTTCTCATCTTCAGGATGACTTACATACTGAGTCTTCAGGATGACTTACGTTGAGTACGTAAGTCATCCTGAAGATGAGAACATCGTTCTCGAAACCGGTCGACAGTTATTTGTGCTCATAAGTGGTGTATACCAAGTTATTATTTATATTATAAAATAAAAATTATAATGACCCCACAAAGTTATTATTATTATTATAGTTGGATAACTTGTATAGCGCCGTTTTCGTGGAAAATCACCTCAAGCTCGCTAAAAAAGTAACTTCCTTGAAAATAAAACTGAAGTATCCAGGATAGCTCAACATTTCTTACGAAATATTTAGTAAAACCTACCTCCAGGACAATAACAAATTTGAAGCGGCAGACGACATGATTTAAGGATAAGTATCTGAAGATCATAATTGATATTATTTTAATTTTGTCAATTTTAAAAGCGATATTGAAGAACTCCATTTTACGGTTTGATTAAATATAATTTCTTATTCATTCTACATAGTTTTATTAAATTCAATTTTGTGTAGAATGATAATAATAATAACATTAAACCTTTTTTTATGAAACCATTTTTTACTCCTCACTAACACAAAGTGAGGAGTTATGATTTCGCAATTTTTAAGGGTATTTTTTTTGCAGATTATCAACTAGTATCATGCTGAGATTGTATTCTGAAAGTTTCATCACAATGTATCTGTGTGTGTGTGCTATGTACGGCGTGTTCATTTTTTACTTTATCGATTATAGACTAAAGTACTCATTCGATTCTATTCAAATTTTGCAAATATGCATATCTAATACTCGATTAGATCCCATTAGATTTTGAACGGTATATGAATAGTGCTTCTCAATTTTTTTAACTGTCAAATATTTCAAAGTGACCCCAAGCTCAGGAAACTTAAAATTTGAAATTTTTGTTTTCAAATTCGTAAAAAGGCACATCACTTTCATAAAATGTCATTGAAGAGTTATCAAGTTTTCATAATAAAATATTTAAATAAAAAATAATTTAACAAACTCATTTCATGAAAATGTTGGAAATTTTCCATACAAAATTTGAATACTTTATAGAATGACTTGTTAGTGAGGAGTTTAGCGTTGGCCACAACCCACTCGTTTTGACATGTTTCTACATTGTGATATCCTTCTTCATACTTAAAACCTATTATTCTTTTGGTATGCATTTTAATTTTAATCCAGAAAACCTGTCAACAGCAAAAATTTTTGTTGTTTAAAAAAGGTACCTAATTTTTGATTTGGCAAAAACTATTTTTTTATGTTTTTCGGTGATACTTGCCTAATCAGCCGTAACGATGTAATAGGAAATGAATCTTTACTGAATAAATCAGAAATTTGATTTATCAAAACCCTAAGATCGCAGTGAAGCGGTAATGTCTGAATGCGTGATTGCACGACGGTGTTCACCAGAAGTCCAAAGGTATATAATATGTGATGTGGTGTACATTGTAGGTACAATATAATGTTGGGAGAAAACGTGTCGCTGGGCAGATGAAGTGTTACTACAAGAATACTGATTGATTACTTCTGGTACACAGAAACTTGAATGTGTGATGTGATGCTGGGTATATATATAGCTACACTGTACAGCTACCATTATTGTCTTCACCAGCAATTTCTGTAACACATTCAATTTACATTTTTTATCTTAACTAGAAAATGATACGATTTTACTGTAACTGATGTATTTTTATTTTTATTTTATTTATTGATTTCGGAAAACAAACAAGATACAATGGTAAAAGAAAATACAATAGTTATAATAAATATGGATGATACATTGCATCTCAATTAAATGTTTTCACATATAGTAGGTAATATATATTTAATCATATTTTTACAGAAAAAAAAATAGTAAAAAAATTTTAGGGTGAAAAAAAATTATAATAAATTGTTACAGAAAAAATAATAATAATTTAAAATTAAAGGGTGAAAGTGTAAGTGTAAGCGAGACAAATTATGATGAAAGTAGGTAATAAATTTAGGTATAGGTACTATTTACTGAATAATTGTAAAATGTATGATTTGAAGTCTGCTTGTGATTTATGTATTATATCAAATTGTCTAAAGTATGTATTGTAATTGGAGCAACTCCGCCTAGTATAATTGTTTTGTGAATAATTTGTGAAACGACGGTCGACATAGAACAAAAACTGAGATCTGAAATTGCGTTGTGGGCAATAAAAATTTAATTTAGATTGGTAAGGTGAGTCTACATGGTTTATGTCACTGTCAAATTCTACTCACCATAACCCGTTCTGCTTATGAAATATCAAGAGTTTAATAGAATAATAATACCAATATTACTTTCTGCGTCCTTTATCTTGACACTCAAATCTAATCTCTATTTCGAATTTTCGCTAAGAACTTAAATTTATATTTGAAAATAAGGCGGTAATTGAAATCTGATATTTTGTACCATACCATATCATCACGCCATTTCCCCATTTGGGGTAGGCAGAGAGAACTGAACGTCAGACTCCTCTCGCCAAATTTCATTTATGTGATCGTGCTATCTTTTCTAAGGCTAACCTCTATTTTTCGTGACTCTTTAATCAGCATTGTATACTTTTTGTCACACGGTCATCATTCATTATTTTTATGCGGCCAAACCACCTTAGGACATTTATTTTCATCTTGCTTACGATATATCTTTCAATCAGACATTCTCGTCTTATATCCTCATACTTCGTTTTACCGCACATTCGTCTTTGTGATCTCATTTCAACAGAGTTAATTCTACTTTCATGCGTCTTCTGTTATGTCCAATGTCCATGTCCCAATTGTATAGATTACAGTCGGTACGACGATACCGTGAGTTTTGCATGCCTCGAAATGATTGGGTCAGCAATTACAGATCTTAATTTTTGGTATTTTGTGAACGATTCTTTTATGATATTTCATGGTTGCTGGTATTTTTAACTAACACCAAGGATAAAATCTTGAACGATACCCCATATGCGTCCTTCAATTCATTCTTTCCTTTCCTCACTTCAGTATTGCAGTCACATATAGGTAATATGTTTCTACACCCATGGTTCAATTTATTTTCGCACATCAATTGACCACAGTGATGGAGAAAGTCACTAGTAAGAGTATTTGGAATAGGTTTGTTTAGTTTTTTTTTTAATGTTTGTTTGTTTTTCCTACATAGGGTTGAAGAAAGTAGGAAGAGATGCATCGCTTTACTGTCAACCAATCCACAATATTGAAACCAAAGACCTTATATAGTATATAAGGTCTTTGATTGAAACCAAAGAAGAAAATTGTGTAAAACAATTTCGATGTCTTTGTTTATATATTGAGTGAGAGGAACCAAACTTAATTAAAGTTCAAAAGTGAAGTAAAGTCCAAGAAAGAATAAGTCGAATATTTTTTATAGTTGCATTATACACAAACATTATATTTCTTCCCTGTCTGGCCTCAGTGATATTTTTTGACAAATATTTTAATAACGAGAGAATGATCGTTTGAAAATAAGCTGTTTTTACCGTAGCCATCTATGAAGTAAGGAAAAAATCTTTTTGTAACGACAAATATTGAGATATTGTAAACAATGAAATCATGTATATGGACTGTTGCTTTCATTTTTCTTCTTCTTCTTTCCCCTTAGCGCTTTTGTCCCGTTTCTATCGGGGTACGCTTTGACCATAATCCTGGAATTGGCGAGTCTGGTTATAACATTGAAGCGACTGCCATCTGACCTTCGCAACCCTTGGAAATGGGAACCAGACAAATTGGATCATGGCTACACATAGCTAGTGATATAAATCCGCACATAGATTTTTTAAAAATCCAGAGATGCGTGCCCCACCCGGATTCGAACCGTCGACCTCACGCATGTGATGCGACGACATTACCGCTGGGCTATCACCGCTCATTGTTGCATTCGTTGTTTACAAAAATAAAATCAAAGTAGATACCATTACAAAAATGTTTCTTCGTTACTTCATAGATAGCGACGGTAAAAACAGCTTATTTTCAAACCATCAGTTTCTCATTGTTAAAATATATAGAAATTTCCAAAAATTGTATTGATTAGGGAACTCGATAAGAAGGCATCATTGGTGAACGTTGCGAAAGTGTACAAAGTGATCACGTAAACCAGCTGATGACAGGTCTTAAGCCCCGTAGGTGCCTTGAGTTCCTGGGTCTCATATAATATTACAACTCCATCTCTATTGAGATGTTAAAATTTTGTCAAAAAAGAAAAAAAGTGTTACGATTATTGTCTGCCTACTTTGTGAGAGTCACGGCATGATGGGATGTATCATTCCATTATGTACGATTTTCAAATTAGACATTGGAAATTTTCACCTCGATTCTTATTTCACACGCTAACCGTACCATATTTTTGAACCAATTTACGTCAGTCAACTCGACAATCCGCTGATCCCGAAGACTGAATCAAGATAAGATCTATGTGGAGAGAGAGATCTTATCATTGTATAATATATATCAGCAGAAATCTCCTACGCGAGAACAATTTTAATCAAAGCCTCCATATTACTGCTCCAAGAGAGACGATTGAAAGTTCAGAGATTTATAAATAAAATGATGTACTCCGACTTGTTTTCACTTTTGACGAAATTCCTCGGTCGTTTTTCGAGACGATAAAAATAATTGGACTGCTTGTACCGAATGACAGCTAAAATCTCAAATAAATAAGTACCTAAGTACTGCGAAGCAATGGCAAAAAATGAGATTTAAAAAGAAAATAAAGAAGACTTAAAGAAAGATAGGAAGGTTTTTAACTTAAGTTCAACCTGTATCTTCAGCAAAGAGAGTCATAGAATAAGTGAATTTAATGCCTTCGACATGTGCTGATGTCGGTACATATTATGTAGATATTGAATGTTTCAAATAAGTATCATGAACTGTTAGTTAAAGGAACCAACGTGTCTATATTAATTTAATGCACTACAGAATAGAAAATCATTTTGAACATTTTTGAGAAATTTATTATAGGTAATACGTTGTTTATAATACAGAGAGTGGGCAAGAATCAGGATAAATGTTTTTGAGATTTGATGTTGCCAGAGAATTTCGCATACTACGGACAACTTCGAAAACCAATGTGTTATACAATGAAATTATACAAAAAAGGATCGTCTGTCGTCAATTTGTTTAAAGCGAATCTTTCCATATTTTCTACACTAAAAAAAGGGGTGTGGGAAGGCCGAAACTGCGATGGATGGATGGAGTCGAGAGGGACCTTCAGATAGCCGGTGTGCGGAATTGGAGAGAAAAGGCCATGGATAGGGTGCAATGGAGACGATTCCTAGAGGAAGCCAAGGCCCATCCTGGGCTGTAGAGCCACTGATGATGATGATGATGTCAGAAAGGTTATGATCACCTTGAGAAGCACGTTGCAATAAAAACGTGGAGTAGAGGATCTAAATGTCGCTCACCGACCCGATAGAATAACCTTGTCTTGTCTGCTAGTATCTTCAATTATCGGAGCCGTTTCAATTACCAATCATAACAAATGTTAGTTTTCGGCAAATAACTTCAAATAAGAAATCACGTAAACTGCGCAGAGCGCAAAAATCAGGGATTTTTCTTGGTCGGTATATATGCAAATTGCTATTTTATAGAAAATATACAAATATATCATCATTTCATTAACAGACATAAAAAATATTTATTTGTAATATAAAACAGTGACACCAAAACAATATACAAAAAACGTGTGCTAAATCATCTATCCACAAAATAAAACAATATGTGATAAATAAAAAAAAACATAAAAGAAAAACGTTATTAAATAAAATAGAACATAAAAAAAAACAAAAAAGATACAGAAATAATCAAAATAACAAATTGAACAATAATAAAGTAAAGGCAATAAGCCCGCCAGTGTACAATTATATTTGTTTATATTATGTACAAGAAGATGTATACATAAATAAATAAATAAATAAAGTGTATAGAGAATTTTGATTGGAGTAGGAAGGACAAATAGGAAAAAGATGGTCATGAATCTAGAGGCAGCAATGGTTCATCATTCTGGACACGATCTTCAGTAATAAAGAACACGAACAACACGAAAGAAAAATCAAACCTCGACACATATTTATAATCTACAAAATGAGTTTTTAAAATTAGTAAAATTAGTTTGGGACACTGGTGTGATCCCTGTGTATGACCCACTGGGCCACGGAGTTGCGATAGTATTATGTATGGAAATATGCGAAAGTAGCAGTCGGATAAATAAGTGAGTGAGTATATATAGGTGTACTGAAGTGGCTTGTCCATGTGACACGTTTGTCTTGGCGGCTTACCAGGCACGTCTCCTATAACTTATGCAGACAACTGCTTTTGTTGTAGCCGCAAACACCTTCGTCCTTTATAGGTACCTATCTCTTATCAATTTACTAGCTACTGTGGAAATATCTATATACTCACAAACAACTTGTGGCTGAATCATTGCATATTCACAAGGTTCTCATACCAGGTCGATATGTGCATTATACCTATTTTATTTCACATATTATACTTTTTTTTTACTTTGTGGTATCATTTTTAATAATTAAATATATTAAACACAATTTTGTATACACCACTATTTTATGTTTATTTATTCAATAGACAAATACTTCTACATGTTACTAAATTATATAGACAATTTATGTACATACTTAAATGTTAATTTTTAATAATTTGTGAATTAAGGAGCATTTTTGATGTCTAAAATTATTCAATATTGGTCAACCAATTGATTGAATACAATTACACATTTGAAATTTGGTTTTGAAAATACTCCATTACAATTTAAACAATACATAGACAGTCAGCTTTGAAATCTTGGAAATCTGGCAGGCATGTCCCGTCAAACAGTGGAATCAACACCCTCCCGATAACCCATATCATTGATATAATTATCTTATTGAGTGTTATGATATATAATTAAGATATTGAATTCAAAACCCTCATGATATAATTATCCTATGGAATTCTATAATACCTATCCTAAAATATTATAGAACTCCAGATAATTATATCCATGATATTTTCATGAGGATTTTGATTCCACCGTTTGACGGGACTTGCCACCCAGGAAAAATATTAATATGAAAAATAAGATGGGATGTGACAGAGCGGTTAGCACGCTGGGTTAATTATCCAGTGGTCGCGAGTTCGAATCCTTCCACTCCGATTTCGTTCATCTATGTACAAGCATTTATGCTTGATTTAGTTAATGTATGAGGATGCATATGTACTTGTTTCAAGAACATATTCATTATTTAAAAAAAATAAAAAAAAGTAGGCTCCGGCAGAAGTTGTTCTGCCACAGGTCTCATTTTATATAGACCTTATTTTATGTATTGTTCTTCTTCAGACTGGCTTCTATATAGATTGCATTTTATTATCATCATTGGCGCTACAGCCCATTGCGAGCCTTGACCTTCTCCAGAATTTTTCGCCATCTAGATCGGTCCATCGCCTGCGTTCTCCGGTTTGCAAAGCCAATATTCTTTAAATTCTCCTGTATGCCGTCCATCTATATCGGCTTGGGTCCCCCAACACCTCTTCTCAAGTTGTAATTAAATCTTAATACCTACTTGATGTTTTTTCTTCTTGATTTTTTATGCTTGTATTTGTACCTAAATTTTTTTTTGTGTAAAAAAATATCATTTGACTCCCGAAAGGGAAAAAAATCCAATGTTTGCGTATATGCAATTAAAAAAATATTCGATTACATACCTACACATTGGTACAAGTAGGTAAACAAGCCTAAAATGAAATAATATGTCTGGCGCAGTTCAGGGGTGACATCTTTGCGAGACACCGTCATCTCATTTATAAGGACTTTTGTTTTCATTGTTTACAAATAAACTAATTCTCAATAGATGGCGTTACAAAAAAAGGCTATTCCGTTACTTCATAGATGGCAATAGTATAGTTCCTTATTTTCAGGTGAATTGTTACACACTATGCAAATATATAGAACTTTCAAAAATTACATTGATAAGGCATAATTAGTGAACGTTGCGCAAGCGCATAAAGTGATCACGTAAACCAGCTGATGTCAGGTCGTAAGCCCCTTAGGTGCCTCGAGTTCCTGGTTCTTCTACAATATCCAACTTCATCTGTATTGTGATGTTAAAAAAGTATGTCAATAAAAATAGTCTTTCATTGACCGTAAAATGAACAAATGAAAAAATATTATAAACAAATTATATTCTTTAGATGTTGGCGAGAATTTTGTTTAATTCTCTCATTTGTCTTTTGCTAATAAAAGCGATGATCGTTTAGCATACAATGGATACAAGCATCCATGCCTCACATCCGTACACAAAGGGGGCGCCAGTATTGTATTCCCAGATTACTATACCTATAAATACTCGAATGCGACATTGGACATTTGACCTATCAAACTGCCGCAATGTTCCACTCTTCTTTGTAAGAACCGAAAAAAGGAAAATAGAAGATTTTAATTAAGAGGATCCGTCAATCACATATATACATAGATAGGTACTATACACAAGTCTGCAAACTGAGGAAATCTGCTGAATATTTAAGAACGGCCCACATACTCGTACAGTCGGAATTCCGTTTCGGATTATCGATTCGCATGTGGATTTGTTCAAGAGAACTTTTTTCTCTTAACATATTGACAATGTTTCAAGCCAGGATACGCGAGATTGTATGCAGGTTCTATATTTTTCACGGTTATTCCAACTTTGAAGTCAAAAAACACCAAATTAAAGGCTTCGCAGCATATATGTTCCATATACGGATTTACTCAGAATTCGGAGTAGAACATTTCGTGTGTCTGCGTCTATGTGTGTGTCCGTCCGCCCCCTATAACTTTTGATCCGCTCAATTTACAGAGCCCAAAATTTCAGAATATATAAATAGTAATAGGCCTACAAAACTCTTATACCCAAAATTTTGAATTTTTGTTACAGTCAGGGGTTATCAAAATTTGAATTTTTACTCTATTTTTCCATATATCTCAGAAAACACAAAAGCTAGACCGCTGAAAATTGGTATGAGTATAGATAAATACATAATCTCAAATCAAATTTTTCAAAAAAATTCCAGAGTTTCTCAAACATTATTTATTAAGAAAAATATTTTTTTTATGATAAATTTATGTGTTGCCTATATTTCCAAGTTTTTAAAAATAACAAGTAACTGCCTATATTTCCAAGTTTTTAAAAATATCGAAAAAAGCTGAAACACCTCAACTAGATAATTTAATTTGCTATAAAAAATATGAACATTGTAGTAGTACATCTTAATTTTTTTTAACAATTTTTATAAAAATTGAATTTAGTGACGACATTGCTTAATACAATTTGTATGGCAGTCGCCTATACGCAATATGTAAGAAGACTTAATAGATTGATACTTAATCTCCAAACATACATACAGATGAAATAATATATAAATAATTAGTGTTGGATGTCTTATATACAAAAGTTATAATTTGGCAGGTATTTTCTTGTTGGAACATGGTAATGTATCCGACTAACAAGGTAAGAGGAGCTAAAGTAATTGTAAACCTGTTCCGAGGTGGCAAATCGAATTGAATATTAATTTGTAATAAATCACAAGTGCTTCATTAATCATAAATGAATATTAATAAATCACGATTGCTAACATTTGCCATTAGTCACCAACCTGATATGGTACGAAGAAGAAGAAAAGCATCGGAAATAAAGAGTTGTTTAGATTTGTAACATGTGGTATATAAGTCCATTTTACTTCTGTGAATATGTCACTGGTTGCAACTATGTAGCATTTTATATTATCAGCCTTTAAACGAAACTATGGAACTTTGTGACATAACTACATGACATACCTACATCACATTATACAAATAAAACATTTATATTAACTGTGCACTTGTCATTTCCCGCCTTTTTTCTCACAAAACGTCATTTCTTTGCGCAATAAAGATTCTTATGCGTGAATCTTCATAGTGCTACATGCACATCTTAGACATATTCCTTGCTATCAATAAACAACGCTAATGATGTGATACGTTAATTGTGAGTACACACATAGTTGAACAGTTAGGTACGCCATACCTATACCAACACATGATCGGCTCTAGGTATATCGGGGAATGTATATACATAAGTAATAATGGATAATGTAATCCAACGGTTTCCGTTACATTATCTATTAATGTTTTGTCAACAGTAGTGCGATAGATACATATTTTTTTATTTCTTTATACGTTATTTATTTACCTGCTAGAATAGTACTTCTCCTCTTTACCGTTGACGTCGTTTTCGGGTGTGCTGTAAGACCCGAATAATCGAAATATATATATATTCGTCCTTTTCCTCATGACTGAGGATAGCAGCTGTAGTCCGTCACCACACGTATGGCCCGCCTCCATGCCAATCTGTTTTGGGCTGAACGCAGAGCACTAGTCACAGAAGACCCCATTGTGGACTTAACCAAATCGCTCCATCTGGTCGGTGAGCGACCACGAGATCTCCGTCCTTCCACGCTACCTATCACAACAAGCTTCTCGAGGTAGTCTGGTTCCCTTCTGGCAATGTGTCTAAAGAATTGAAGGATACGTCTGTAACATATCTTCAGCTCGTCTAGAATTGACACATTCGTTCTTCTGACTGTCCATAGGATGCGCAACCTTCGCCTCCAGCACCACATTTGGAAAGCATCGATCCTCTTTCGCTCTGACTCCCTAAGTGTCCATGTTTCCACACCATAAAGGAACATCGAGAATATCAGAGCCCTGACGGATCTAGCCTTCGTTTTTTTTTGTGATGGTCCTGTCCTATGTATCTGACTGTTGATTCAAATGTCTCAGGTACGATTCCAGATGGAGACAAAGTCTTAAATTGTGTTTTCAGTTTGGATCTGTGAGACGATTGATATTTTTTTTTCACAAATACTCCGAGAACTAATGCAGGATTCAGGATGCTGAATCCTGCTGAATATACTTGACATCCTGAGGACACATTTATTATGACAGAATATAGCGGAGTGCGTCCACTTATCCATGTAACGTCATCAGCAGGTACCGAATTTTGCCGCTCCGGGCAATGACAAATGAATGATGCGTACCTACGGTCTGTAAAATGTAGATCAGTGGACGCACTTGTATGAATTCTATAAATATAACTTTCATTTCATAAATAATTTCATGAATCCTATTGATGATTACGTTTGATACGATGCGTTCGATCCGTACGATGCGGATCAGTGGACTAACTTGTATGAATTCCTATACAAATAATAATAAAATGCGTTTGATACGATGCGTCCGATCCGTGCAATGCGGATCAGTGGAAGCACTTGTATGAATTCCTTTACAAAGAATAATAAAATACGTTTGATACGATGCGTCCGATCCGTACGATGCGGAATTGTGGACGCTTGAATCAATATTTGAATACTAAAAAAGTACTGATTTTAAATAAAATAAAATTCTATGAAAAAGAATATCTGTGAATACTTGAAAAAACAGTATATTTTTGTTTCATAAATATGTTTTTGACGGTTTATTATTTATAAGTTTATTATATTTTGATATATATATATTTAATAAATCTATTTAAATTATCGCGAAATACTATGGAGTTTTTTAGAAATTGTGAGTATATTTATTTTTAAACAATATAAGAAAAAACTAGGTAAATGTCACTATTGATATACCTACGTACTTCCATGGCACTACAACTCATGTATAGATTTAGCCACCTGAACAATTGATTTCCAAGCCTTCTTGTCAGCAGCAATAGACTCAATTATCATTAACATTCAGCACTTTCAGATCTCAGATAAAATTGTCCATCAATTTATTTTGCAGGATGCGTTTTGTGGCTCTTCGGTAATTATTTACAAAGGCCACTTGTAAATAATTACCATTTCTTCTCCCGATCTGACGAAATTCCAGGTTAATCATGTAGACCCGAACTCACTAGTGATTGAAGGTTGCCCGGTCAAAGCACGAATTTCTTAATGCCTTCTTTTGGTATCCAAGTTACCTGTACTTTTCAAGAACTTGGGCCTGAAATTTTCCGCAATATCCTAATTTCGAACGTCGACAATCTTTGTTGGTCTTTGAGTGTCACTCCCCAGGATTCGGAACCATACAGGATAACCGGTTTTATTAGGCTATTATAGACCCGGAGTTTCACTCTTCGCGAAAAGGACTTTGGAGACAGGAACTTTCCCAGTCCCGTTCTTGTGCCACTCTAAACTATTGATATAATATATGTAGATAATAATTATGATTTATAATACCTATATCGTATCTTTTGTTTATAATTGTCTCCTTTACACACACGAGTGCTTGCACTCTGGTAAAGGGAAATATGTTTTTACTTACTGTGTATCTTTTACGATATTTTTTGATTGTTATACATAATTAAATAAAAAATGTATTATATTGTAAAAATGTAATGTACCTATTATACATATAATTAAATAAAAAAAAAATACATAACCTAACCTATGTGCCAGGTGGTTGGGGTTTTAAGATTTATTTATTTATTTATTTATTTATTTATTTATTTATTTATTTATTTATTTATTTATTCATTTATTCATTTATTTATTTATTTATTTATTTATTTATTTATTTATTTATTTATTTATTTATTTATTTATTTATTTATTTATTTATTTATTTATTTATTTATTTATTTATTTATTTATTTATTTATTTATTTATTTATTTATTTATTTATTTATTTATTTATTTATTTATTTATTTATTTATTTACTTATTTATTTATTTATTCATTTTTTTATTTATTTAATATTAGATACCAATAACTGCGCGTATTTGACGTTTCATCGATGTCTGCGCTGAGTTAAATATATCCGGTTGTGGGTCAAGACTATTGTAATATATAGTTTAAACATCTGTTTATATAATTATTATGTGCGTGATTTGTTCTGCAATATGGTGTATAGAAAAGGTGAGTTTGGCGTGTTGTTCTCATTGGGCAGTTGAAAGAGATTTTTTGGAGGAGGTAAGAGATATCTACAAGGTTATTCAGTATGTTTTAAAACAGATAGACATCAGATATCTTTCTTCTTTTCTCAAGGGGTATAAACCCATTTAATTGTAATGATTGGATTATATTTGTATTACATATATGAGTTGATTTTTTGTAGATTTATTGCGTAGTCAAAAATCAACAAATCGTACACAGAGACGAAATAGTTGCTCACAATGCAGTTGTCAAGAGGTAAGAATAACATTTTTTTTATTTTATTTATTTAAAAATAAACAGGTACAAAAACTTAACAAATAGTAAGTAACTTAATTACATAACCTTAACTAAATTACAAATAGTATTTAAATTACATAAAATAATGTAGTGCCCCAATTACTTGTTGTCTTATATTGGAATATGAAGAGGGAAGGAAATGGAAGGAGAGGAAATTAATTTATAATCATTTTTTAAACTATGAATATAAAAATAAAAAGTTAAAAAACAAGTAATTGTAAGAATATATATACATATACACACACACACACACATGTAGGTACACACCGATATACTCAAACATGCATGATACATACACACACCAACTATGCTCAACATGCAACAATGCACAGAATCTGTAATACATACAATAGGTAATTCCAAGAGATCGGCATATTCTTACTTAGCGCCCCCACATTTAAAAAATATATCAAACTTAAAATTTCATCCTCATAATCAAACTCAACACAATATCTCACCATAATATTTAGCCCTTGAGGTGATTTTCCACGAAAACGGCGCTATACAAGTTATCCAACTATAATAATATGTAACCATTCATAATGTATCTTAATATACTACAATAACTTCAGCGACCACCTGTAATTGGCTTTATTATTAATCGAAACATCTTTATTATATATAATTTATTATATGCTGTATGTTGTCCTCTAAATAAAATAAAATACACACATACATATACATATACACACGCTAAATTCATTATTTAAAGGTTTTTAACAAATAAAAGAGAAATGGTAGATAGTGAGACACAGGGAGCTCAAGCACCAAGAGGCCTTACACCTCTGAGCCAAACACCGACACATGCTCACCCTGAATTTACCAAGTGAAAGTAAAGTATGTTTGGGGTTAAAGGTATTTGTAGTATGTAGAGCTTGCTAAAGTGCCAGAGTGGTCACTTGGTTAGAAGCGATTGCATACCAGCCGGAGCTGGTATACACGCCTGTAATTGAGGTGGTAAGGTCGGTCAGTTGGACGTGTAGGTATTACCTGTTTGTCCGCCTTTAGCTACATACAACCCAAATGATATCTCAACCGCTTGGTTCGAACCTGGAGGCCGTCTGTTCGGAGAGTCCCGACAGCTGAGCCACAGATTGATCGACCAAGCAACTGCGATACCGTATACAATAGATTAAATATTATTATCAAATATTACTCAGGTAGGAATGGTTGACAGATTGAAAGATATAACAGGAAATTGAACTTACTCTTTTATTTATCAAGTTGATGATTACAATTGGTGCTTACTAATATTACTTGGTACAGAAATGTCGAGTTATTATTTAATGAATATAAATGTAAATTTGAAACTCGGACGATTTGAACGACGATGAGCGGTCGGGCAGCGTGATGCCTAGCTTCGAGATCTGGATGACGGAATGGTCTGGGCGCGCTGTGCTTCCCCTTAAATAGGAAACGGGCTGTGAATACGGCGCAGGGCAAGATGGCGCCTGCCGGTGTAACTCAGCTACGCGGCGCAATCGGCGGTTGCGCCACGCATGATCTATTCAGGAATGAGTTCTTATAGTAATTGGTATTACAGTGGGGAATGTAGAAATGTATGTCACCACGTCTGGACGCCAATCTGGGCACGACCATACAACGCCTTTTTTAAGAAAAATTGTCATTGAAATTTTTTATACTTTATTTAAATAAATTACTATAATATAAATTAGAATGCTTAGGCTGTGTTTCTCGAACAACAGTATCAGTAATAGTATAGTTAAAATACTTTGATTTTATAAAATTGTGCAATACTTTTGGTCATTTCATTGAAACAATTTTATGAAATCAAACTAGTTTAACTATACTATTACTGATACTTTTGTTGAAACAACCCAGCCTTAGATGTTTTTTTACTCAGCAATCACGCGAAAACGGCTAAAAGAATTTGGATGAAATTTGGTATTAAGATATGTTGGTAAATCCTATAAAAAGCTATGGGCTATATATTTTTTAAATTCATTCAAATTAATTTCCATTAAATATTTTCATTGAATAAAATAATGTACAAGCCGAGCAAGCCTAAGAATCATTTGTGCATTTGCATTTACTATGGAAAATTGTCAACAAATCCAAATGACATCGAGGTAGATCGCGATCCACTTCCACGCCGGCGACGCTATAGAGCCCATTGGCCCTGTTCGCCACCGGACGCAGCCGCAACATCGGACAAACACAAAACATCCACTATCCATCGGGTTCAACCACTGCCCCCGAGAATCCAACCTCAAACGGCGGGGCAACCGCTCAAGATCGGCAGCAGGGGCAAGCCCCTAGGCACACCGATCGAACGGAAGGGCTTGTCCCCGCACCCCTCGGTCCTCATGTTGGCGTCCGAAGGTTCCGCGGGCTAACACCGGGGGCATCCGACGCAATCATCACCTGTCAGATTTGACGCCAAATCCAAAAGACAGTTGTTTCGGCATTCCGACTGGTGCGTATCTGTGGATGCACTGCCATAAACAAATCCGTCTGATTCGCTCCGTCCGCTGCGCCTGTATGGACGCTAGCCTTAAAGCAACTGCGTTTGACATTGGCAGTAGGTGTGAATGGAAAATATATTGTTATGAAATATAAATTGTTTTGATTACCTTGTTTTAATTATAGAAAAAGCAACAATTGAGGACTAAAGCGAAAAGTATAAAGAAGAGAAAAAGAGGAATTCCAACGTCGAAATATAGAAAACTTTTGCAGAGAAAAAAATCTAATACAGAATTCATAGAAGTAAGTATCTGTATAACATACATAGCTTCCTATGTCTGTTTTTCTTCTTCTTCTTCGATCCATCCTCACCTCTTCCTCCCATCGCAACCTGGGTCTTCCTATTTTCCTTCTTCCTCCTGGATGACCAGTCATAATTCTCTTAGGAATTCGCATATTTGGCATTCTCTGAACAGCCCATCTCAATCTCGATAGTCTTATATGTGTTGAGATACTGGGAAATTCATATATTCTGTACAGTTCTTCGTTTCGCCTTATACGCCACTCTTCCCCATCTTTCACTGGACCGCACATGCGGCGGAGAACTTTCCTCTCCAATATGTCCAAAGCTTCAGCCGATTTTATTGTAAGTGTCAACGTTTCGCACCCGTATGTAACCACAGTCCTAATAGTCTGTGTAGGATTATTTTGGTTTTCCTAAACCTGTATGTATGTCTGTTCAATAATGGTTAATACATCAGGAGCGCATAGATGAAGGCGGGAAATAACAGAATAAACAAGTTTCATCTATCAGGCAAAGATAAAATTCAAAAGGCCATAAATAAAACTGGATTCAATATTATCAAATATCGTATTTTTAACTTTGTGGTACATTTTAACAAAAATTAACTAAATAAAACTCACGTGGTGTAAACAAAGTTAAAAATTTAGTTAAAACTGGATTCCGTCACTGGAGTTTATGCCGTATAGCAATTTCTTACCACTAACCAGTGTTTCCAGCCCAGAGAAGCAAAATATGCGGGAGAAATAAATTTCTCCTCTGCTGGGAATCGAACCCAGGACGCCCGCACAGAAACCAAAAGGCTTACCAACTGTGTCACGGCTGTATCTCTAGCTGTATAGCTATATCTCTGTATTTATATAGCACAATACTTGGAGGGAATGGTTGATGAATAACTGGCAGAGAGGCGTTCTCACTGGGAGTATCTGAAATAGGTGTGCTACGGTATGAAGTGTATCAGAGTTCAAGAGAGTTTCTGAAGACCGAACGGAGTAGAGAAAGAGATGTGTGGCAAATTCGCCAACATTGGTACATACATCCGTCTTAGAGTAGTTGTTAACGCGCTAGGGGAGGTCAATGACCACAAATATTGTCTTTACAACAATATTCTTTTTCATCATATTGAACTCCCTAGAGGGGCGCTAGTGACAGCGTGTTCTATGACCCCGTGTTCTTCAATGAACCTCGAAGGTGAGGGCAAAGAATATATAATGCCTACGGATAAGAGACATAACTCCATACAAATAAAAAGATTCGACAAAACGTATGAAGCAAATCACCCAAGTCATGCCAACATTAATAAAAAAACAATAAAACTGTTGCGTTGTCTCTCTGCTATGTGACAGGACCTAGGGATGGGAGAAGCTTTGTTTAATTCTGTCAACGATAGTGATGGGCAATATCAAATATTAGTACCTACGCAATAGTGCAGACCGCCCATACTTTATTTTATTTTTTATTTTATAATCAGGGAAAAAATCAAACAGCATATTTTGCATAGGTACCTATAGTTTATTATTTTGTTAGACATACATCAAAATACACAAAAAAAGGCATTGTTAAAATGATTTTGTAAGGAAATTGATGGGTAATATATTTATAATAAATTATTATTATCAATTTATTTAATTAGATACAGCTACATGTTTTTCTGTATGAAATAATTCATTTTAATTTTCTCTCAAAATTACCCAGGAATGATGAAACAATAGTAACTGACCGATCAATTCAACACATGAGACCAGATATTATATAAACATGCTAGAATAACATTTGATATGTGGCTATTCTAAATTCTAATAATATTACAAAATAAAAATTAATATTTAAATTAAAATAATTATTAATCTCTTTCTAATCCAAACTCGCCTCAGTATCTCAAAGATAAATTCGCTTACCTTTCAAGCCACGGGTGTCCACTCCAATCTGCTGAACGAACATTACTATCTACTCGACATCTCTGCGAGCTCTCAGTGCGTTTAGGATAGCTTTCTCCTCCTGTCTTTTCTAGTACTTCGATCTAATCAGTAAATTAATTATGTATTATTTGTATTTTTTTATAATCGATATTAATAATCCTATTGAATAATGCATGGAGATTTCACTGGTCCACTAATAAAGCAATGCAACATTGTCTTTTCTCTGGTTAGTTGGAAGAAATTTCCATTTAACAATAAACCCGCCAGTGTACAAATGAAGTGTACAAGAAGATTAATAAATCAATAATTATCGTTTGTTTCGAACCACTACTCAAACTTGAATTGTAAATGTTCTGATTCCAGAGATATGGCAACCGAAGTCAAACAAACACCATCGACGTTCCCTCTTCTAGTGGAAGAAGCAATCTTCAAATCTCCAAGAGCCACGTTAAAATTATGAATGACCGAATTGATGATGGCATTCAGCCGATTCCTCTGTCTGCTTCGCCACACGTTACCAACTTGATTGACGGAAATGTATCGGACACAACTCCCGAAATTCTCGTAAACGTAGATCCGCCGATAGTCGAAAGGGACATCCAGAATTCCACCGATGATTCGCAACCGGGCACAAGTAAGGATTGCGCAGAAACTTCGCAATCAACTTCCAGTATTCATAACAACAAAAAAAGACTACATATAGAATACATCAACTGATGATGAACTGATCATATCGACGAACAAAGTTCAAAATTAAATGCTTCGTACACGCAACTATTTATGGAGAGTAAATATGATATTGCTTATGTATGTATGTTCATTAAATAATTGATAATACATAATTTATAGTGATGAAAGGTTTCAATCAAAGTACTACTTACATGACCAACACTGGTTTATTCGAAATAAAATGAAATTACAAAATAAATAATAACTTAATTAATTTGTGATGTCGTGGGTCGGAACTAATAGATTAAAATTAAACGTGACTTTACCCTATTGAACGATCAACACATGAATAAAGATCTGTTGATCAGCTTGTATCAACGGCGGTGGGCTATGGTTAGTTGATCCTCGTCAATCGTCGGGAGTATTCGAGATAAATGAAGCTATACACATTGCAGCTGACCAGGTGCAGCTACAATAGCATTGTGTGTAAGTTGATCCATAGTAGGTGTAGAAGCATATTTCCTTTGAATCCTTTCCATGCCATTGTCCCCTCACCGATGTATGAGAATTGTCACTTGTCAAAATAATTTTGGGTGACAATAAGTGTCAAGCTAAAAAAGGATCAGTACAAGTTTGAAGACCACTGCGTGTGGATGTGTGCACAGAAAAAATAATCAGTGAACCGGGAATAAAGAAGCATCGGTGAGATCGTTTAAAATACAGTCCACTATCTACCATCTTAAAGACCCATCACTTGATGTTTTCTACAGTAGGTAATGAACGATTCTTGACCAACAAGTTTTTCAACCTATAGAATTGTCTGATCTGAAAACATGTTTCATTTATCGTGTTCAATTGGAGGGAAGTACTACCACGAATCGCGTTCGTGTTTGTTGCGCTGATTCGCTTACAAGCTCGTGTTCAATACAAGGAACGCGTCAAAATTAAAAAAAAAATATTTATGCACTTTATTTTGAAGTATTTACAGCTCTGTAGCTCTCCTCTCAGTTTGTCTGCTTTCATTAAGTATTTGTCTCGCCTTAAACACGTGTTAGGATAGACAATTTACGTTTCAAATAAGTGCACTATTGGAGGACGCGTTCCTTGAATTTAAAACGTGTTTGTAAGTGAATTAGCGCAAAAAACCCGTGCGTAATTCTAGGCAGTACTTGCCTCCTATTGAAAACGGAAAAGGAAATCCGCGATCAATAATACCACTTACACATGTCATATTAAATATTTATAAGTTAATTTTTCATATATTTTTATACTCTTTAATAAATGCACATATAAATAATAGATAAATATAAATATATTTATATTTATTAAATATAAATATTTTTATTCTTTGTCAGAATATCACAGTGGTACTACCTCAGAACAGAGGTTCCTAAAAAAAATATTTATATAATGTTTTAAAATAGTTGCAATTTCAAAGATATGAAATTTGTCTCGAGACATATATAGGTAGGAATATGACATATTATATGTTCCGTTGTTGAATATGTCGTTAAGGTGCAATGGACAATTATTACTGAATGTTTGGAATTCCTCCAACACGTCTGTTTGCACCTGTATTCATTTGACATTAACATTGAACCTTACTGTCTTAAGAAAACAAGACGTTTCAGTGGTCTATCAAGCTCGTCAGTCTTGATGGTTTTTTTTTTTATATGGGAGTTGGATTATTATTTGCCTTGTTTGTAATATACCTACAAGGTATTTATGTTTTTTAAAAGGAATACATATGCTGGCTAACTGATTATCTTCTGTTTTGAATCAGGTGGGATGTTCTGATGTGGCCTTATTAGGAATTTCTCCGCAATCGCCTTTGTGAAAGGGAAACCAGAGAAATTCTTTCTGGAGAGGACGGGCTGATAACGAACATAAATAAATTAACGCCTATATAATATATGGGTTCGTATTGCAAATAGGAAGGTTCAGAAGAGTGCAGAGCCCTCTGACGATGATCTTCAACAGATCGATACCGATCAGTGCCAGTTTTAAATTAAATAGTGAAACTTAAACAAATTAGTGTTTTCATTTATACCTAGTATAATGGAGTTTCACCACAAATTATCCGTCGACAGTATTAACAAGTTGAATTCTCTTAAATAAATTGACATTTAAATTTACATATTTAATCAAGGATTCTCTTTAACACATAACAGCAAGTTGCATTTTACTGTCACAATCAAACCAGTCGTTGGAAACTTTCGTCGCTGGATGCCCTATAGTCAAATTTAAAATGTACATCTTTTATTTTTGACCACAAAAAATATGTCGTGAAATATTCCGTTTGCTTTATAACCTTGTTCGGCCATTTCTCATTAATAGGGACCGCTGATTCTGCTGAACGAGTTCAAACCAAAAGTCCAGCAACCAGAAGTGAATCCTCAACGTCCCGATCTGCTGATGACCGACACGTTGGTCGTATTGTGTTGAATGACGATGGAAATACATGAGCGAACAATGCGTCGATGCGACAGAAAGACAAAAAATCGCATACCTAACCAGGCTATATTGATATAGGTTTGATTTAGTCGGAATTCAATGAGGCGATTATTGAGATCGCTAGTGTACGACTCGATATCTATTCGATCGATCGAATTCTTCTTCCTTTTCTTTCGATATGGTTAGAAATGAGTGTATTATTACTTTACCTACCACTACTGTAACAACTACATACAATAATCCTCTACCCTATTTATTTAATGTCTCAACTATCAATCATTAAATAGTATCTTTAATGCGACTGCAATGAAGGTATCTTTATTGATCTTTAAGGGAAACTATGTATCCTATTCATACCATCACGGCGTACCTACCTATCCCACAATGTGGAGCAACTAGCGGCAAGTGTGCGGTAATGCATTACCTTATAAAAAGAAGCAAGACACATGCGTGTATAATCACACACCAGTCTTGTCTTATCTAAAAAGCACTGCATACAATCATCCTGAAGTCGGTTTTTTATATGAAAGATTATATATTAATTGTATTTCTGCAGTTGTCGGCCTTCGTGGCTCAGTTGGTTGGGTATCTGACAGCTGATTTTTAGGGCTTTCAAGACTTTCTGTCTTAAATTCGGTGCACTATTATCTTCACTATCACTGAGCAGTGAGCCAGTTGTTTCAACATGATTAGCTCTCTTTGGCACATTAAGTGCAGTGTCTGCAAGGTTTTAGAGTTCTCCGGACTCTTCATATGTTCTTTGTGTTCTTTCAGAGTTTTGCAAGGGGCCGTTATTAGTCCCCATAAGCAGAACGGGTGGTGGTGGGGGAAGAACAGCTGATCCAAGGGTCCCGGGTTCGATTCCCGGTGGAGACACAGTTTTTTATTGTGTTTTCAGTCTGGATCTGTGAGACGATTAATATCGTAAGTCTCCAGAATGTGGCAACTTGTTATTGGGTGCGTGTTAAATAAATATTTGACATAGTACCTACCTGTTAGTTGCCTGAGAATCAATAATAAATAAATAAATAAATAAATGCTCAATGGAAGATTTAATGCCAAAAGGCTTTCTCTTCCAACCAACCGATTAAATATAAAGATATAAATATATAATTTTAATTAACAATGATAATTAGACGATTATTTATTAACACAATGTATTTATTATCCAACTGTCGATTCGTTCATGAGAATTCAATTTTCTGAATGAATCGACATTATTAAGCCAAGATGCGTGTAGGAAGGAACATTTTGTATGGCGTAGTGGACTTTTTGCATGCTAATAACACCAACTAGAGGCCTCGCAACATATATGTTCCCATACATGGATTTACTCAGAATTTGGAGTAGAACATTTAATGTGAGTTTTGTGTGTCTGTGTGTCTGTGCGTCTGTGTGTGTGTCCGTCCCGCCCTCATAACTTTTGATCCGCTCAATTTACAGATCCCAAATTTTCAGAATATATAAATAGTTATAGGCTTACAAAACTTTTATACTCAGAAATGTGAATTTTTGTTTCAGTCAGGGGTTATCAACATTTGAAATTTTGGTTTATTTTTCCATATATCTCAGAAACCATAAAAGCTAGAACGCTGAAAATTGGTATAAACATAGACAAATATAAAATCTCTAATTAGTATTTTCAAAAAAATTCCCGGGTATCTCAAACATTTTTAATTAAGAAAAATTGTTTTTTTATGATAAATTTATGAGTTTAACTGCCTATATTTCCATTTTTTTTAAATATCGAAAAAAGCCGATACACCCCAACTAGATAATTTAATTTTCTATAAAAAATATTTACATTGTATTAGCACATCTCAATTTTTTTTTAATAATTTTTATAAAAATTGATTTAGTGACGACATTGCTTCATGCAATTTGTATGGCAGTCGCCTACACACAATATCTAAGAAGACTTAATAGTTTGATATAATCTCCAAACAAACATACATACCATCATGCTGTTTTCATATTCTGGGTAGGATCAAATGACTGACCTCCATACTATCCTATCTTGACATACATACCTAGGTACATGTGTTGTATAGAAAACCAAATATCTTAAAATATTAAATAATTTGTATTTATGGGTTTATAGTTTGGTACTTATTCTTCAACTATACATACTATCGCTATCGACAGTTGGATCTCATGTTACATGCAACTAGTTTTCAATTAATTCACAACAAAATGCACAAAAATTGGCTAATTTCACAGACCAATGGGTAATCTATGGACATGCCATAAGCAATTATTATTGGTCCACACCGCGTGACTGTGCCTCCAAAATTTGGTGGCAATCGATACGTATTTGAATATTTTCGGAATGATTAAGGAATTGATAGAGTAGGTACTCAACAAAGTACGTGTTTTAGGATAGATATTTCATTTTTGAATAGCAAATTAATAGTTTTACTGCTATATAAGTGAGTCATTAATACCCGATTTATATTTGAAGTTGGGATAGTTTTTATAAATTATTGTATAAGTGTCGAGATGATATAAATAAATAAATTAGATGGGTCGATGGCAGAGTGGTTAGCGCGCTGGGCTAGTAATCCAGTGGTCGCGAGTTCGAATCCCTGGGCCCTGTGTGGGCCCTGGCCTCCTCCAGAATCCTTCTCCAGCCGTCCCTGTCCTCCGCCGCTCTCCTCAAGTTTGCTACTTTGATCGTCCTTATGTCGTCTTCTGCGACATCCAGCCATCTTAGCTTAGGTCTGCCTCTACTTATTCTGCCCTCTGTATTGGTGTTAAGAATATTTTTGGCATACGATCATTACTCTCTACAAAGAAATTTATTTTAATAATAGGTTATCGATTAATTTATATGTAGGTACCTAGGTTTATTATGAAGAAAATTATGGAGCAAAAATGTATTTCATAATTATCGTTATTATTCCCTCAGAACAGGCTTTGCCTAGTGAGGTATTAAATTGCATTGTAATATTTATTTTTTGTAATATTGAATTCATTGTAGTCTATTATGGAAATAAATAAATAAAAAAAATTCTATATGGATTTTTTTTTATTGAAAAATTTAATTTAATATCTAGACTTGTCGGCGTGTTCTCAAGACAAAAAAGTATATCCAAAAAACTTACAAACATCATTAGGTACAGTGAAATAAGACACAATTAATTTATTTTAGTAAAACTTAAGATTTATTTATACATACATAGGTTGATTTATATGTAATGAAATGAAATGAAATTATTTATTTTCATTATTTACACATAATATTATATAACAATAACAAAAAATAACTATATTTTAAAAATACTTATCTTAAACATAGTATGTGCAATTGTTTCTATTTGGAAATTTACTGCCTCACTAGACAAGTCTGATCCGAGGCAATACTGTTTCAATTTTGTTAATTTCTAAAAGACAATTTAATCTAACGTGAAGATTCAATTGAATTATGTATATTCGATACGATTGTATCTCTCGATATCGAAACGTATTCGATGTCGTATTAGACAGAGAATGGAGGTGTTTGATGTATGTATATCATTTCCCAATCCCTAGATGTGGTTGGTAGCATTGTCTGTGTTCTCGGTAAAAAGTGTGCGCTAGTGTGTTATGCGCATATTCTTAGAAATTTTGGCGCCAAACTTATTTTATTTTGTCTGTCCGGCTGTGTTTTGTCCACTTTCATTCCGTCCGACATCTTGATAAATTAAAAAAGGGTCCGCTGTGGCTAACTACACACTCTTCCCTTCGAATCCTTCATCGACTTCTTGCCCCCTAAAAGCTAGCGTCCACACAGGCGCTGTGGACGGATCGGACGGAGCGCATCAGACGGATTTTAGAACCTATGGGAGATGCTATTTTATCTGTTGTATTTTCGACTAACTAGGTACTCGATTCTTAAGCCTACTTTACACGGACGCTGTTTTCAACGGGTTTCAGGTTTTCGACGGGGTTCTCAAAGCAATGGGCAAAAAAATAGAACGTGTTCTATTTTCAACGCGATTTTCATCCTTTTTGGTAAAACAGAAATCTGCAAAATTATTCGCTGTCGTTGTTACCGACGAGTCAACATGGCTGCCGTTTGCATTGACTTTTACGTGTGACATTCGCTCGCGATGTATTTTGTTTATTTGGAAAGTGTCGAAACTTTCGATATACATTTATTTATTTTCTTTGGGAAGCTACAGCTCATTTACAGTTTAATGATACTTTATTATTTTTACAGTGTTAGAGCCAAAAAAAGCATTCCATCAACATAATATAAAAACAAATAACAGTTTACAAGCCAAAAATATTCATACACACAGCTTCATACACACCCTCACACATACACTCATACACACCATCACACACACACCCTCTCACACACACACACACACACACACACACACCCTTGTTCGCGGATGTCCCATTGTGAAGACCTTTACAAAATTACCGATTGTGCGGTCCTACCTTTCCCGTTGATTTAGCAATATTTGAGCTGTGGAACCCGCGAGTGTTTTCTCCCTCCAACGCAGCTATCTATCAGGAATTTTTATACACTCGAGTGGTACGGAGATATCGTCATTCGAAGAACGTGACAAAAATGCGGATTCCGCGGACGTTTGGTAACATAGCGTCTGCATAATATCATAAACAAACTTATTAACACACTGTCCTTACATTACAATAAATTCGTACGAAATCACACACACTGTCCGCATTTTCATGTAAATTCGTACGCAATTACACAGCGTCCGTATAATATGATAAACAAACTTATTAACACACCGTCCCCTCATTACAAGAAATACGTACGAATTCACACACTGTTCGCATGTTCATGCAAATTCGTACTCAATTACACACCGTCCGCATAATATGATAAACAAACTTATTAACACACCGTCCCCACATTACCTTTTTCATGTAAATTCACATACAGTCCCTGATCTAATTATTAGCCCACCCTGGTATATTTGGTACATTATGACTTTTTCCTCTTGTTATTAATACATATCTTAATTTATGCAAAAACAAAATATTGAATATTGTTTTGGATATATTTTATGGTTCATTTTAATTGTTGGCAACACTAATTTATTATTAGGTTGGCAACATTTACACATGAAACTATGTAGGTACGTATGTCAGGATAGTATAATGTGGAGTTCAGTCCTATTTTTCCTACCCCGAATGGGTAAACCAATTGATGGCATAATATTATGAAGATTAATTAGATAATCAAACTAAAGTCGATCAATGAGTCCTCGTGTCGTTTTCCGTACAATTTGTATTGAATGTGGTCGTGACTAAATTCTTTTTTTGCAAAAAAATGAAGTAAATACATTTCAATTGAAAACTTAGACACATATAATTATCTCTTACTTATATATAAAAAACCGACATCTACATGAACGTAATCAATCAAATCTTTCAAATTGCTCTCAGGCTATAGATTATTTTTATGTGTTTAGTAATTTAATAGTAAAGTTCATCATAAAAATATATTTAGGGATTGATTGTCAATCTTTCAAGAAGACAAATATGCTCTTACTATTTACATATAGTTGAGAGTTGATGGTTGGCCACAACCCTCTCGTTTATTATTAAAACCTGGGTTACATATAATAATTCGACGTGATTTTATGTTCAGTGAAAATTCTGACAAAAGTTGACCGATTTCGATGATTTTTGTTTCCATTGGAAAGGAGATATCTTCTGATTAGTCGCTTTATAAATTTCTTGAGGTGTGAAAAAGGTAACCACTATCTAACGCACGATTTTTCAACTTCGGCTGTACGGTACGCGATCGGCTAATATACACATTTGTGTAATATTTAGGTAGGTACCTACCTATGACAGAATAAGAAATGAGATGTATGATTGAAAGAGATATCGTGAGTAAATGCCCTTAGGTGGTTTGGCCACGTAGAAAGAATGAATGATGATCGACTGACGAAAAAAGTATATAAGGGTGATAAAAGAGGAACGAAAGGTAGAGGTCGGCCAAGGAAAAGTTAGCACGATCACATTAATTGAATTTTGAAAGATGGAGGTGTCAGAAGTAAGAATAATAGCAGAGCGTGTATGACACGATGCATGAACGTGAATGAAGCGAGAAATGTATGTCAATATAGAGGAATCTAGTGTTCGGTCCTCTCTGCCTACCCCAAATAGGTAAACGGCGTGATGGTATGGTACCTATGACAATCGCGTGAATTACAATATGACTATAGATATATATTATAATTGTTGCTTGTTATGAAACGATCTTATATGTTTTGTGTATGTTAAATATTAATACATGAGATCCAACTGCCGATGTCTTGAGTATGTGTAAATGTAGGTATATGAATAGTTAAGCGGTGTTGAGGTGAGACATTCACGAAGACGTTGCTATATAAATCATTCAAAATTATTATAATCAAACTAAAGTCGATCAATGAGTCCTCGTGTCGTTTTCCATACAATTTGTATTGAATGTGGTCGTGACTAAATTCTTTTTTTGCAAAAAAATGAAGTAAATACATTTCAATTGAAAACTTAGGCACATATAATAATCTCCTACTTATATATAAAAAAACCGACATCTACATGAACGTAATCAATCAAATCTTTCAAATTGCTCTCAGGCTATAGATTATTTTTATGTGTTTAGTAATTTAATAGTAATGTTCATCATAAAAATATATTTAGGGATTGATTGTCAATCTTTCAAGAAGACAAATATGCTCTTACTATTTACATATAGATGAGAGTTGATGGTTGGCCACAACCCTCTCGTTTATTATTTAAACCTGGGTTACATATAATAATTCGACGTGATTTTATGTTCAGTGAAAATTATGACAAAAGTTGACCGATTTCGATGATTTTTGTTTCCATTGGAAAGGTGGTATCTTCGGATTAGTCGCTTTATAAATTTCTTGAGGTGTGATAAAGGTAACCACTATCTAACGCACGATTTTTCAACTTCGGCTGTACGTTACGCGATCGGCTAATATACACATTTGTGTAATATTTAGGTACCTACCTATGACAGAATAAGAAATGAGATGTATGATTGAAAGAGATATCGTGAGTAAATGCCCTTAGATGGTTTAGCCACGTAGAAAGAATGAATGATGATCGACTGACGAAAAAAGTATATAAGGGTGATAAAAGAGGAACGAAAGGTAGAGGTCGGCCAAGGAAAAGTTAGCACGATCACATTAATTGAATTTTGAAAGATGGAGGTGTCAGAAGTAAGAATAATAGCAGAGCGTGTATGACACGATGCATGAACGTGAATGAAGCGAGAAATGTATGTCAAGATAGAGGAATCTAGTGTTCGGTCCTCTCTGCCTACCCCAAATAGGTAAACAGCGTGATGGTATGGTACCTATGACAATCGCGTGAATTACAATATGACTATAGATATATATTATAATTGTTGCTTGTTATGAAACGATCTTATATGTTTTGTGTATGTTAAATATTAATACATGAGATCCAACTGCCGATGTCTTGAGTATGTGTAAATGTAGGTATATGAATAGTTAAGCGGTGTTGAGGTGAGACATTCACGAAGACGTTGCTATATAAATCATTCAAAATTATTATAATCAAACTAAAGTCGATCAATGCGTCCTCGTGTCGTTTTCCATACAATTTGTATTGAATGTGGTCGTGACTAAATTCTTTTTTTTGCAAAAAAATGAAGTAAATACATTTCAATTGACAACTTAGACACATATAATAATATCCTACTTATATATAAAAAACCGACATCTACATGAACGTAATCAATCAAAACTTTCAAATTGCTCTCAGGCTATAGATTATTTTTATGTGTTTAGTAATTTAATAGTAATGTTCATCATAAAAATATATTGAGGGATTGATTGTCAATCTTTCAAGAAGACAAATATGCTCTTACTATTTACATATAGTTGAGAGTTGATGGTTGGCCACAACCCTCTCGTTTATTATTAAAACCTGGGTTACATATAATAATTCGACGTGATTTTATGTTCAGTGAAAATTCTGACAAAAGTTGACCGATTTCGATGATTTTTGTTTCCATTGGAAAGGTGATATCTTCTGATTAGTCGCTTTATAAATTTCTTGAGGTGTGATAAAGGTAACCACTATCTAACGCACGATTTTTCAACTTCGGCTGTACGTTACGCGATCGGCTAATATACACATTTGCGTAATATTTAGAAATGAGATGTATGATTGAAAGAGATATCGTGAGTAAATGCCCTTAGATGGTTTGGCCACGTAGAAAGAATGAATGATGATCGACTGACGAAAAAAGTATATAAGGGTGATAAAAGAGGAACGAAAGGTAGAGGTCGGCCAAGGAAAAGTTAGCACGATCACATTAATTGAATTTTGAAAGATGGAGGTGTCAGAAGTAAGAATAATAGCAGAGCGTGTATGACACGATGCATGAACGTGAATGAAGCGAGAAATGTATGTCAATATAGAGGAATCTAGTGTTCGGTCCTCTCTGCCTACCCCAAATAGGTAAACGGCGTGATGGTATGGTACCTATGACAATCGCGTGAATTACAATATGACTATAGATATATATTATAATTGTTGCTTGTTATGAAACGATCTTATATGTTTTGTGTATGTTAAATATTAATACATGAGATCCAACTGCCGATGTCTTGAGTATGTGTAAATGTAGGTATATGAATAGTTAAGCGGTGTTGAGGTGAGACATTCACGAAGACGTTGCTATATAAATCATTCAAAATTATTATAATCAAACTAAAGTCGATCAATAAGTCCTCGTGTCGTTTTCCATACAATTTGTATTGAATGTGGTCGTGACTAAATTCTTTTTTTGCAAAAAAATGAAGTAAATACATTTCAATTGAAAACTTAGACACATATAATAATCTCCTACTTATATATAAAAAACCGACATCTACATGAACGTAATCAATCAAATCTTTCAAATTGCTCTCAGGCTATAGATTATTTTTATGTGTTTAGTAATTTAATAGTAATGTTCATCATAAAAATATATTTAGGGATTGATTGTCAATCTTTCAAGAAGACAAATATGCTCTTACTATTTACATATAGTTGAGAGTTGATGGTTGGCCACAACCCTCTCGTTTATTATTTAAACCTGGGTTACATATAATAATTCGACGTGATTTTATGTTCAGTGAAAATTATGACAAAAGTTGACCGATTTCGATGATTTTTGTTTCCATTGGAAAGGTGGTATCTTCTGATTAGTCGCTTTATAAATTTCTTGAGGTGTGATAAAGGTAACCACTATCTAACGCACGATTTTTCAACTTCGGCTGTACGTTACGCGATCGGCTAATATACACATTTGTGTAATATTTAGGTACCTACCTATGACAGAATAAGAAATGAGATGTATGATTGAAAGAGATATCGTGAGTAAATGCCCTTAGATGGTTTAGCCACGTAGAAAGAATGAATGATGATCGACTGACGAAAAAAGTATATAAGGGTGATAAAAGAGGAACGAAAGGTAGAGGTCGGCCAAGGAAAAGTTAGCACGATCACATTAATTGAATTTTGAAAGATGGAGGTGTCAGAAGTAAGAATAATAGCAGAGCGTGTATGACACGATGCATGAACGTGAATGAAGCGAGAAATGTATGTCAAGATAGAGGAATCTAGTGTTCGGTCCTCTCTGCCTACCCCAAATAGGTAAACAGCGTGATGGTATGGTACCTATGACAATCGCGTGAATTACAATATGACTATAGATATATATTATAATTGTTGCTTGTTATGAAACGATCTTATATGTTTTGTGTATGTTAAATATTAATACATGAGATCCAACTGCCGATGTCTTGAGTATGTGTAAATGTAGGTATATGAATAGTTAAGCGGTGTTGAGGTGAGACATTCACGAAGACGTTGCTATATAAATCATTCAAAATTATTATAATCAAACTAAAGTCGATCAATGCGTCCTCGTGTCGTTTTCCATACAATTTGTATTGAATGTGGTCGTGACTAAATTCTTTTTTTGCAAAAAAATGAAGTAAATACATTTCAATTGACAACTTAGACACATATAATAATCTCCTACTTATATATAAAAAACCGACATCTACATGAACGTAATCAATCAAAACTTTCAAATTGCTCTCAGGCTATAGATTATTTTTATGTGTTTAGTAATTTAATAGTAATGTTCATCATAAAAATATATTGAGGGATTGATTGTCAATCTTTCAAGAAGACAAATATGCTCTTACTATTTACATATAGTTGAGAGTTGATGGTTGGCCACAACCCTCTCGTTTATTATTAAAACCTGGGTTACATATAATAATTCGACGTGATTTTATGTTCAGTGAAAATTCTGACAAAAGTTGACCGATTTCGATGATTTTTGTTTCCATTGGAAAGGTGATATCTTCTGATTAGTCGCTTTATAAATTTCTTGAGGTGTGTTAAAGGTAACCACTATCTAACGCACGATTTTTCAACTTCGGCTGTACGTTACGCGATCGGCTAATATACACATTTGTGTAATATTTAGGTACCTACCTATGACAGAATAAGAAATGAGATGTATGATTGAAAGAGATATCGTGAGTAAATGCCCTTAGATGGTTTAGCCACGTAGAAAGAATGAATGATGATCGACTGACGAAAAAAGTATATAAGGGTGATAAAAGAGGAACGAAAGGTAGAGGTCGGCCAAGGAAAAGTTAGCACGATCACATTAATTGAATTTTGAAAGATGGAGGTGTCAGAAGTAAGAATAATAGCAGAGCGTGTATGACACGATGCATGAACGTGAATGAAGCGAGAAATGTATGTCAAGATAGAGGAATCTAGTGTTCGGTCCTCTCTGCCTACCCCAAATAGGTAAACAGCGTGATGGTATGGTACCTATGACAATCGCGTGAATTACAATATGACTATAGATATATATTATAATTGTTGCTTGTTATGAAACGATCTTATATGTTTTGTGTATGTTAAATATTAATACATGAGATCCAACTGCCGATGTCTTGAGTATGTGTAAATGTAGGTATATGAATAGTTAAGCGGTGTTGAGGTGAGACATTCACGAAGACGTTGCTATATAAATCATTCAAAATTATTATAATCAAACTTAAGTCGATCAATGAGTCCTCGTGTCGTTTTCCATACAATTTGTATTGAATGTGGTCGTGACTAAATTCTTTTTTTGCAAAAAAATGAAGTAAATACATTTCAATTGAAAACTTAGACACATATAATAATCTCTTACTTATATATAAAAAACCGACATCTACATGAACGTAATCAATCAAAACTTTCAAATTGCTCTCAGGCTATAGATTATTTTTATGTGTTTAGTAATTTAATAGTAATGTTCATCATAAAAATATATTGAGGGATTGATTGTCAATCTTTCAAGAAGACAAATATGCTCTTACTATTTACATATAGTTGAGAGTTGATGGTTGGCCACAACCCTCTCGTTTATTATTAAAACCTGGGTTACATATAATAATTCGACGTGATTTTATGTTCAGTGAAAATTCTGACAAAAGTTGACCGATTTCGATGATTTTTGTTTCCATTGGAAAGGTGATATCTTCTGATTAGTCGCTTTATAAATTTCTTGAGGTGTGATAAAGGTAACCACTATCTAACGCACGATTTTTCAACTTCGGCTGTACGTTACGCGATCGGCTAATATACACATTTGTGTAATATTTAGGTACCTACCTATGACAGAATAAGAAATGAGATGTATGATTGAAAGAGATATCGTGAGTAAATGCCCTTAGATGGTTTAGCCACGTAGAAAGAATGAATGATGATCGACTGACGAAAAAAGTATATAAGGGTGATAAAAGAGGAACGAAAGGTAGAGGTCGGCCAAGGAAAAGTTAGCACGATCACATTAATTGAATTTTGAAAGATGGAGGTGTCAGAAGTAAGAATAATAGCAGAGCGTGTATGACACGATGCATGAACGTGAATGAAGCGAGAAATGTATGTCAAGATAGAGGAATCTAGTGTTCGGTCCTCTCTGCCTACCCCAAATAGGTAAACAGCGTGATGGTATGGTACCTATGACAATCGCGTGAATTACAATATGACTATAGATATATATTATAATTGTTGCTTGTTATGAAACGATCTTATATGTTTTGTGTATGTTAAATATTAATACATGAGATCCAACTGCCGATGTCTTGAGTATGTGTAAATGTAGGTATATGAATAGTTAAGCGGTGTTGAGGTGAGACATTCACGAAGACGTTGCTATATAAATCATTCAAAATTATTATAATCAAACTAAAGTCGATCAATGCGTCCTCGTGTCGTTTTCCATACAATTTGTATTGAATGTGGTCGTGACTAAATTCTTTTTTTGCAAAAAAATGAAGTAAATACATTTCAATTGACAACTTAGACACATATAATAATCTCCTACTTATATATAAAAAACCGACATCTACATGAACGTAATCAATCAAAACTTTCAAATTGCTCTCAGGCTATAGATTATTTTTATGTGTTTAGTAATTTAATAGTAATGTTCATCATAAAAATATATTTAGGGATTGATTGTCAATCTTTCAAGAAGACAAATATGCTCTTACTATTTACATATAGTTGAGAGTTGATGGTTGGCCACAACCCTCTCGTTTATTATTTAAACCTGGGTTACATATAATAATTCGACGTGATTTTATGTTCAGTGAAAATTATGACAAAAGTTGACCGATTTCGATGATTTTTGTTTCCATTGGAAAGGTGGTATCTTCTGATTAGTCGCTTTATAAATTTCTTGAGGTGTGATAAAGGTAACCACTATCTAACGCACGATTTTTCAACTTCGGCTGTACGTTACGCGATCGGCTAATATACACATTTGTGTAATATTTAGGTACCTACCTATGACAGAATAAGAAATGAGATGTATGATTGAAAGAGATATCGTGAGTAAATGCCCTTAGATGGTTTAGCCACGTAGAAAGAATGAATGATGATCGACTGACGAAAAAAGTATATAAGGGTGATAAAAGAGGAACGAAAGGTAGAGGTCGGCCAAGGAAAAGTTAGCACGATCACATTAATTGAATTTTGAAAGATGGAGGTGTCAGAAGTAAGAATAATAGCAGAGCGTGTATGACACGATGCATGAACGTGAATGAAGCGAGAAATGTATGTCAAGATAGAGGAATCTAGTGTTCGGTCCTCTCTGCCTACCCCAAATAGGTAAACAGCGTGATGGTATGGTACCTATGACAATCGCGTGAATTACAATATGACTATAGATATATATTATAATTGTTGCTTGTTATGAAACGATCTTATATGTTTTGTGTATGTTAAATATTAATACATGAGATCCAACTGCCGATGTCTTGAGTATGTGTAAATGTAGGTATATGAATAGTTAAGCGGTGTTGAGGTGAGACATTCACGAAGACGTTGCTATATAAATCATTCAAAATTATTATAATCAAACTTAAGTCGATCAATGAGTCCTCGTGTCGTTTTCCATACAATTTGTATTGAATGTGGTCGTGACTAAATTCTTTTTTTGCAAAAAAATGAAGTAAATACATTTCAATTGAAAACTTAGACACATATAATAATCTCTTACTTATATATAAAAAACCGACATCTACATGAACGTAATCAATCAAAACTTTCAAATTGCTCTCAGGCTATAGATTATTTTTATGTGTTTAGTAATTTAATAGTAATGTTCATCATATAAATATATTGAGGGATTGATTGTCAATCTTTCAAGAAGACAAATATGCTCTTACTATTTACATATAGTTGAGAGTTGATGGTTGGCCACAACCCTCTCGTTTATTATTAAAACCTGGGTTACATATAATAATTCGACGTGATTTTATGTTCAGTGAAAATTCTGACAAAAGTTGACCGATTTCGATGATTTTTGTTTCCATTGGAAAGGTGATATCTTCTGATTAGTCGCTTTATAAATTTCTTGAGGTGTGATAAAGGTAACCACTATCTAACGCACGATTTTTCAACTTCGGCTGTACGTTACGCGATCGGCTAATATACACATTTGTGTAATATTTAGGTACCTACCTATGACAGAATAAGAAATGAGATGTATGATTGAAAGAGATATCGTGAGTAAATGCCCTTAGATGGTTTAGCCACGTAGAAAGAATGAATGATGATCGACTGACGAAAAAAGTATATAAGGGTGATAAAAGAGGAACGAAAGGTAGAGGTCGGCCAAGGAAAAGTTAGCACGATCACATTAATTGAATTTTGAAAGATGGAGGTGTCAGAAGTAAGAATAATAGCAGAGCGTGTATGACACGATGCATGAACGTGAATGAAGCGAGAAATGTATGTCAAGATAGAGGAATCTAGTGTTCGGTCCTCTCTGCCTACCCCAAATAGGTAAACAGCGTGATGGTATGGTACCTATGACAATCGCGTGAATTACAATATGACTATAGATATATATTATAATTGTTGCTTGTTATGAAACGATCTTATATGTTTTGTGTATGTTAAATATTAATACATGAGATCCAACTGCCGATGTCTTGAGTATGTGTAAATGTAGGTATATGAATAGTTAAGCGGTGTTGAGGTGAGACATTCACGAAGACGTTGCTATATAAATCATTCAAAATTATTATAATCAAACTAAAGTCGATCAATGAGTCCTCGTGTCGTTTTCCATACAATTTGTATTGAATGTGGTCGTGACTAAATTCTTTTTTTGCAAAAAAATGAAGTAAATACATTTCAATTGAAAACTTAGACACATATAATAATCTCTTACTTATATATAAAAAACCGACATCTACATGAACGTAATCAATCAAAACTTTCAAATTGCTCTCAGGCTATAGATTATTTTTATGTGTTTAGTAATTTAATAGTAATGTTCATCATAAAAATATATTGAGGGATTGATTGTCAATCTTTCAAGAAGACAAATATGCTCTTACTATTTACATATAGTTGAGAGTTGATGGTTGGCCACAACCCTCTCGTTTATTATTAAAACCTGGGTTACATATAATAATTCGACGTGATTTTATGTTCAGTGAAAATTCTGACAAAAGTTGACCGATTTCGATGATTTTTGTTTCCATTGGAAAGGTGATATCTTCTGATTAGTCGCTTTATAAATTTCTTGAGGTGTGATAAAGGTAACCACTATCTAACGCACGATTTTTCAACTTCGGCTGTACGTTACGCGATCGGCTAATATACACATTTGTGTAATATTTAGGTACCTACCTATGACAGAATAAGAAATGAGATGTATGATTGAAAGAGATATCGTGAGTAAATGCCCTTAGATGGTTTAGCCACGTAGAAAGAATGAATGATGATCGACTGACGAAAAAAGTATATAAGGGTGATAAAAGAGGAACGAAAGGTAGAGGTCGGCCAAGGAAAAGTTAGCACGATCACATTAATTGAATTTTGAAAGATGGAGGTGTCAGAAGTAAGAATAATAGCAGAGCGTGTATGACACGATGCATGAACGTGAATGAAGCGAGAAATGTATGTCAAGATAGAGGAATCTAGTGTTCGGTCCTCTCTGCCTACCCCAAATAGGTAAACAGCGTGATGGTATGGTACCTATGACAATCGCGTGAATTACAATATGACTATAGATATATATTATAATTGTTGCTTGTTATGAAACGATCTTATATGTTTTGTGTATGTTAAATATTAATACATGAGATCCAACTGCCGATGTCTTGAGTATGTGTAAATGTAGGTATATGAATAGTTAAGCGGTGTTGAGGTGAGACATTCACGAAGACGTTGCTATATAAATCATTCAAAATTATTATTATTATTACTTTTATGTTTTATACTAAATACCTACTTGGAATTGACTAATTTACAGAAGGTACCTACAGTATTGCAGCTACAAATGTAATGAAATATCAATTTTATATGTAGGTATATTTAAAAATAAATAAATATATAAGTAGATAAAAATAATATTTGAAAAATAAGTATTTACCAAATAATTAAACCTGAATCGAAATTATAAAATATAATATGTTTTGTATTATATAATATATCTAGGTACATATAACTATCATAAACTATGTAGGTACGTATGTCAGGATAGTATAATGTGGAGTTCAGTCCTTTTTTTTCCTACCCCGAATGGGTAAACCACTTGATGGCATAATATTATGAAGATTAATTAGATAATCAAACTAAAGTCGATCAATGAGTCCTCGTGTCGTTTTCCATACAATTTGTATTGAATGTGGTCGTGACTAAATTCTTTTTTTGCAAAAAAATGAAGTAAATACATTTCAATTGACAACTTAGACACATATAATAATCTCCTACTTATATATAAAAAACCGACATCTACATGAACGTAATCAATCAAAACTTTCAAATTGCTTTCAGGCTATAGATTATTTTTATGTGTTTAGTAATTTAATAGTAATGTTCATCATAAAAATATATTTAGGGATTGTCAATCTTTCAAGAAGACAAATATGCTCTTACTATTTACATATAGTTGAGAGTTGATGGTTGGCCACAACCCTCTCGTTTATTATTAAAACCTGGGTTACATATAATAATTCGACGTGATTTTATGTTCAGTGAAAATTATGACAAAAGTTGACCGATTTCGATGATTTTTGTTTCCATTGGAAAGGTGATATCTTCTGATTAGTCGCTTTATAAATTTCTTGAGGTGTGATAAAGGTAACCACTATCTAACGCACGATTTTTCAACTTCGGCTGTACGGTACGCGATCGGCCAATATACACATTTGTGTAATATTTAGGTAGGTACCTACCTATGACAGAATAAGAAATGAGATGTATGGTTGAAAGAGATATCGTGAGTAAATGCCCTTAGGTGGTTTGGCCACGTAGAAAGAATGAATGATGATCGACTGACGAAAAAAGTATATAAGGGTGATAAAAGAGGAACGAAAGGTAGAGGTCGGCCAAGGAAAAGTTGGCACGATCACATTAATGGAATTTTGAAAGATGGAGGTGTCAGAAGTAAGAATAATAGCAGAGCGTGTATGACACGATGCATGAACGTGAATGAAGCGAGAAATGTATGTCAAGATAGAGGAATCTAGTTTTCGGTCCTCTCTGCCTACCCCAAATAGGTAAACGGCGTAAAGGTATGGTACCTATGACAATCGCGTGAATTACAATATGACTATAGATATATATTTTAACTGTTGCTTGTTGTGAAATGATCTTATATGTTTTGTGTAGGTTAAATGTAAATACATGAGATCCAACTGCCGATGTCTTGAGTATGTGTAAATGTAGGTATATGAATACCTACTTGGATTTGACTAATTTACAGTACCAAATTAAATTGGTCATAATTAAAGAATTTTTTAGCGTAATTTTACATCAATTTCTCAACAGGTAGGTATCACGTAGAGAGTGCACACAACTAGTTTCGAATATTGCAATAATTTATCTTTTTAATAAGTATTTCATCATTAAAACAGGTTTTATTTGAAATACTATGAAAATGTAGTTCTGAAGCATTTTTGTATATATATATATATACCCTTCGGACTGGTCGCGCCACTTGGCGTTTACACACAAGAAGTATTTTTTTATACGGAAAGAATACACGCGGTCCAGAGATAAGTATGCTGTTATTGTAATATGCGGACTTGACGTAAGGTCCGCATTTTCGCATATATTCATACTCTTCGGACTGGTGGCGCCACGTGGTGTTTACACGCATGAACTAAAAGTTTAGCATGTGTTAACTTTTTATGACAAAAATACCGAATTTGGGGACCCCAATACCAAAATCTCAAGATTTCTCCAATAGACTATTTAGAATGCGAGGATTCTAACGGTACATTTGACGCGTTGCTTAATTATTATGCGGACGTCCTCACTTTGAGGTCTGTCCGCACAATCGTGGTTTTTGTCACGGCAAGGTCCGCACTTTATTGCAGCCGCGAACACACCCTCACACACACACACACACACATACACACACACACACACACACACACACACACACACACACATACACACACACACACACACCCTCACACACACACACACACACACACACACACACACATACACACACACACACACACTCATACACACCCTCACACACACACACACACATACATGCACACTGCACATACATACATACATCACATATATACATACATAAATATACAACAACTAGGGAAGGGAAGAGAAAGGAGAGAAGAGAAACTAAGAGGACAGGGCAGATAGATATCGGTTGCGCAATACATACAGAGGGATTTTGGTATGATACTAAACATTTATTATTATATTTTTTGATATAGGTACATTGATTTATATTATATTAAACATTTGCACATAAAATTGTGAAAACTGTGTAAAGTACTGTAAAGCGATGCTCGGAGTAACCTGTATTTTGGATGCTGTTTTAAGCGTTGAGTGTAAAGCGATGTTTGGAGTAACCTGTATTTTGGATGCTGTTTGAAGCGTTGATTGTAAAGCGATGTTTGGGGTAACCTGTGTTTTGGATGCTGTTTTAAGCGTTGGAAACCGGGTCGCGTTGAAAAGAGTGTCCGTGTAAAGTGCACTATGGGATATCCGAAAACGATGATAAGAGTAAGGATTGGAAGCACTATTAAAAGCCGGTGCCTCACTGCAAAATCAATCTTTTGAATTCATTAAAACCAATATATTGTTGGGCGTACATATATTTAGCCCAAGGTCAACTCAATAACAAAAATCAACGATCACGTAATTTTTGGGAGTCAGAGGTCCGCAGAAAAATATGTCGAATAAAAAAATAATTCACGACTCCGGCGAATATAGAAACTCGTAAATGAAGAGGGTAAAACATGTAATTATCATCGGGTGACACAGTATATTTCATCGTTTTATGGGGCATTCAAAATCAACCGTTTGCAATTCGTTAAAGATAAATTTGGTGCGGTGTCTTTGTGTGACGCAAACATAGGTGACACATTAATGACACAAAGGTGTAAATAATATTTTTTATTACAACGATTTACCACACACCATTTCATCGAGGCGCCGATTTTTTTTAATCAAAATACCATCGTGATGTGTCCCTTGCGGGAAAGGCAGAGTGGACAGAATGTTATAGGTAAGTCCAGTCGTGACTAATTTTTATTGTTTTTTTTCTAAATCAATGTATATTTTCAAGCAAACAATTTTCTGATTCCGTGTTTATCTTAATTTTAAACGAATTGTAATATTGAAAGAAAGTTACGGCAGGAAACAGAGTGAACCGAGCACTTAGACCAGTTATGAATTCTTCTATTGTTTTGGTGTCATGTCAGGTCCCCCCATTGCAACGTTGACTATCACCCGAGAGAAAGCGTCCTTGTCCTGGGCAGCCGAAAACAGCTCTCCCACACTTCTTATGCTCGTCCAGTCGCGTATATTGCGGAGCCAGAAAATTTGTCTCCTTCCAACACCTCTTCGACCCTCTATCTTGCCCAATACGATCAGGTGGAGCAATTCATACTTTTCTCCTCTAAGCACATGACCCAAATACGATATCTTTCTGATTTTGATATTATTTTGAAGCTCTCTATTCACTCTAGCTCTTTGAAGAACTATTGTGTTGCTGACCATATCCGTCCAGGGTATCCGAAGCATTCTCCGATGTATCCACATCTCGAACGCCTCCAGCCGGTTCATGCTACTCACTTTGAGGGTCCACGATTCCACTCCGTACAGTAGGTCTGACCATAATGTAACATTTAACCAGCCGTTGTCGATGTTTCAGGTTAAGATTGTAATCGCAGAATATCTGTCTCATTTTATTAAAAGCAGCTCGTGATGCTTCTATTCTGCATTTGACTTCGGCTTCTGGGTCGAGGTCTTCCGCTAGGATACTTTCAAGGTATTCAAGCTTTTTCACTTTCTATATACCAGCCCCATTCAATGTAAGGCGTGCTCCCGTGTGATCTTGCCTACTAATACACCATGAATTTTGTTTTACTCACGTTGATTTTAAGACCCAATCTCACACCAGCCTCATTAATTCTGTTTACGAGTGTTTGTAAGTCTTCTATACTATCTGCCAGAATGACTGTATCATCAGTTATGAATGATCTCAACATATCAAAGAATGCCAAAGTTGCCATTCATAAGGCTATCGTAGTGCCAAACTTAATGTATGCAAGTGAAACCTGGAAAGTAGAATAAATGCAGTTGAAATGAGATCTAAAGCCTGTCTGACACCAGGTAATATTACAATTCATATTTCAACTCATTGGAATATGAACTGAAAAAATGACATTTTGCCTGACACGATATCATTTAAATGACTTATATTGAAATTACATATCGATATTATAGCAATTATCTCTCTTGGCTGTCAAATAACTTGTATTTTTGGGTGCATTAATGATTCTCGCTTGTTTTTTATTACATTTTATATTATGAAAATCAAAGGAGACGATAATAAATAGCAAAAAATGTACGCGATCTTGATTGGATAGGAGAAAAAAAAAATCAAGGAGTTTTTTAGCATATCAAACGAACAACTCTCATTAGAAGATACAATTTTATAGAAAATTGAGATTTTTTAAAAATAAATGGAATGTTATATTTCTAATAATAGGTACTTAAAACAATACATTCAAAGGCCAAATATATAGTAATGCGAGATATCCTAAAATACAGTAATAAAAGATCATTCCAAATATATAGTAATGCGAGATATCCTAAAATACAGTAATAAAAGAACATTCCAAATATATAGTAATGCGAGATATCCTAAAATACAGTAATAAAAGAACATTCCAAATATATAGTAATGCGAGATATCCTAAAATACAGTAATAAAAGAACATTCCAAATATATAGTAATGCGAGATATCCTAAAATACAGTAATAAAAGAACATTCCAAATATATAGTAATGCGAGATATCCTAAAATACAGTAATAAAAGAACATTCCAAATATATAGTAATGCGAGATATCCTAAAATACAGTAATAAAAGAACATTCCAAATCATAGCAATTATATCGAAGAACTCCGATGTGCTGATATTTTTTATAAGTAGCTAGGAATGTACGTCTGGATCAATCAAAAATCAAAAAGAATGTGATAAAAACTTTACTAAACATTATGAATTAAAAAAAATATATCTTCCTTTGTATGACGAATGACAATGTAGTAGATAGATAAGCATAGACAAAAGAGATAAACAGTTTCAGTTCATATGACTTCAAAAATTACTGCAAACACTACTTTTCAACTCATATTCCACATGAGTTGGAATATTACCTCGTGTCAGGCGGGCTTAAGTAGAATTTGTAATTGAACGATGTAGAGACAGTTAACATAGAATTTGTACATAATTGAAAACAGGACACTAGGAAAGAATGTAAGATGAATAAAGATGTAATTAATAGAATGAAAGTTAACATACTTAGATGGTTTGGTCACTTAGGAATAATGAATGAAGAACGCCTGACGAAGAAAATATATACAAAACTAACAGGAATGGATTCAGAGGTTGAGGGCTCCCAATAAAGGATTATGTGAACGATATTCTCATAGATGGAAATGTAAGAAGCACGAACAACAGACGAACACGCATGAGACGAAGCATAAATTCTAACGAGGCGATGAATGTGTGTCGAGACAGAAAAATGTGGCGTTCGGTTCTCAACTGCCTATCCTTTGAGGGACATGGCGTGATGTAATAATCCCAACATTTATTTATTTAAACATCATTTTTTACATATCTGATGACATTATGTGCCTTCAGATTAACTTTCCATTTCATCTGTAGCATCATATATTTTTTATGTATGTAAAAATTCAAATATATTAAACTAGAGTATAGTATTTAGTATAAAATTAATAAAGCCTTAGATCGGCGCAGCATGAAGTTGATTAAAGTTAGATTCAGACTTACGAAATATTTAAAATTAAAATTAATTAAATAATTACATATTACATTACAAAAATAGTCATAATTAAATATTATGACTATTTTTATTTTATTTTATTATTGCTTCTCGGGCAACTAACAGGTGCTACGTCAAATAATTATTAAACACGCACCCAATAACAAGTTGCCACATTCTGGAGACTTCGATATTAATCGTCTCTCAGATCCAGACTGAAAATAGATCATGATCGAGTTATGTAAATAATTTGAATGTAAGCGTACGACAGGTAGGTAATTTCTAAGCAAATATTCGTAATTGAGATCGAATTTGAACGTCAGGATTAAGCCAGCAGATCAGGGAGGCAAGTCTTGTCAACCGGCGGAATCAAAACCATCCGGATATGAGTAAACATGGATATCTTATGGAGTTCTATAACATCTTAAGATATTGTGGAACTCCTTTAGATATGGGTAAACATGGATGGTTTTGATTCCGCCGGTTGACTGGACTTGTCTCCCTGGATTACCTCTTAACTAGCAACAGGATCTGAACAAGATATAGCAGATGTGCCTATTTCTTCCATAAATGTGGCTGGTTGGACTCGCCTGAATGCGATTGCGGGACAGAGAGACAGACTATAGACCATATTATTGTATCCGAGTGTGGCCTCGGGGCGTAAAAGGGATACTTCTGTGGCTTCTTTATATTACACCCTTCTCTTTAACTTCACTTGTCTGTCTGCCTGTCTGTTTGTCCGTCTGTCTGTCTATCTGCCTGTTTGCCTGTCTGTCTGCCTTTCTGCCTGTCTGTCTGTCTGTCTGTCTGTACTGGAATTTAGAATCAATTTTTACCCCAAACACACCAAATTGAAATAAAATTCTTCAAATAAGTTAAATAGTGAGTTTCTAAAAAAATACCAAAAGTATTTCTCTATTGAATAGTTGTCTCACAATTTTAAATATCAGCATAAATTCCCCCAAAAATTATAAAAAGGATCCTTTTTTAAAGCATTATTTTAAATTACGCCATAACCATGTATCGTAGAGAAATAAATCTTTTATATGCTTAAAGAGTGCATAAAATCAAAGTGAATGAACGATAAAGCTTTTTCATCAAACAAATTTAGGGTTTCCGATAATTTAAATCACGTATAAACCCTTTTTCACGCACGCGATAGTTACTCTTACAAATATGTAACTTCAAAGTGTATTAGGCGGTTTTAATATATCATAAGTTCGGTCACTAGATTTAGCGTTATATGCCCTCTCACTAACTTTTTACAAAAAACACATATAAGTAATGCAAAAATATAAAAACAAAGTAAAAGAGCTCATTTCAGCATCACAAGTGCAAAAGCGATACCTTCGATTTCTGCAAAAGCGATACCTTCGATTTCTGCAAAAGCGATACCTTCGATTTCTGCAAAAGCGATACCTTCGATTTCTGCAAAAGCGATACCTTCATGAGTAAGTACTTATAATATGCAAATCAATTTGTTTACAGAAAACTCTATTCATTCAGATTTCAGTTTAATCATAAAGATTAAAGTAAAGAATTTCACATTAGCCATAGACAATCAAGGAGTAATTCGATTCTCATTTAATGCCTTCGACCTTAACTCCATTATTTGTCCTTTTCTGATAATTGTAAATTAATTTATAATCAATATAAATCCATTGATCTTGCCGAAATGGAGTACCCAAGTCGAATAGTAATAAATATACAACCAAAGTATGAATACCACGTTTTCTATTTAATCTTCCTGCAAAAATTCTAACTCTTGATAATGGATGTATGGATCAAAGGCTTTGTGGATAAATTCACATAAAATATTACATACCTAACATTGTGCAAACAATCTTTTTCATATAAATGCATAACAATTACGTATTTACACGTGAAATATTACATATACATATTATGCTAGGTACAATTAAGGAAACGTGATTCATATTAATTACACCAACATAGTTAACTAGCCTCTTTCTATGGCTCTGAAATAAAAATCGCGTCAGAGATTGGATTATGACAGGTATTATGGTGGACATTGGGACCTGGTTGTCCTATTTTGTGTGAGCCCATATGTTTTTTGAGGTAATTATTGTGAGTACAGAATGTTGAGTTTGTGTACATATTTAGTGTGGAACGGGAACAATCACCTGGTTCGTAATTGCATATAATTGTCAATGTCAATAAAAATTGTAAACTGCTAGCCATAGAACAGGATTTCCTAGTTGGGCAGCAGTAATCTAGTTATTGTTGTCATTATAAATATGGTGTGATAAAAGGTAAAAAATAAATAAATCAAAATACCCTCGAGTGTCGGGGTTGAGCCTATTTCGGAGAAACTAAGAAGACCATACTACGATATGATCTTTTTTTTCATTTTCTCAATGCTGTTATCAGTCTGTTTATTCTTATCGTTATTTATCTTTTGAAAAAAATAATGAACCCACATTATATTCCACAATTACACCTCGCTTCCCCGGGAGATATGATTTCGCAATTTTTAAGGCTATTTTGTTTATTGCAGATTATCAACATGTATCATGCTGAGACTGTACCTATTATGAAAGTTTTATCACAATCATTCCATTTCATTCTTTTCCATAAATTTCTCATTCCATTCTTTTCAAATTTGTATAATCTAATACTCGCTTAGTCCCCATAAAATTTTGAAGGATCAGTGCTTTCTAATTTTAACTGTCAAATGTTTCAAAGTTACCCCAAGCTCAGGAAACTTAAAATTTATATTTATTTGTTATTATTTGATATTTTTATTACCAAATTACTAAAAAGACACACCAATTTCATAAAATGGCATTGAGGAATTATCAACTTAACAAAATAAAATATTTAAATCAAAAGTAATAAGTACCTATAATAAACTCATTTTATGTAAATGCTGAAAATTTTCAATACAAAATTTTAATAACTTGGCAGTGAGCCGATAGCCGTGGCACAGTTGGTAAGCCATTTGGTTTATTTGCGGGTGTCCTGGGTACGATCCCCAGCAGAGGGGAAATTATTTAAATTGATTTCTCACGCTATTACTGCTTCTCTGGGTTGGAAACACTGGTTAGTTGGAAGAAATTGGGTGCAAGGAAGTGTTTATATTATTATTATTATTTGTGAGGACAAAACGTAAGCCACAACTCGCCTTGTTTTATATTTAACTATCAATTTATTTAAAATTATAAATCAGGAATTAATTGATAAGGAACAAAATTATTCATTACTATTACAAACCAAATAATGAATAATTTTGTTCCTTATCATACTTGTTTTTAAGATGCTGTAAATTAGTGTTATAGAATATGTGTAACGATACCAAAATGTGCATTATTTCATTTTTAAAAACGTTGTTAAAGCCGTTTATCCACAAGCTCTTTTATGTTGATCAATTAAATCTCAGACGTGAGAAAACAATTTGGTATAATGATAAAACCAAGTGGAATATTGGCCATAAAGAAATGCCGCCATTGTACCTATATAATATGTACATAGGTATAACCTAGCCGAGATGAATCTACTGACCACACAGCATCACATACTATTGAAATAAACATAGGTATAATAATCTGGTGCTCTTAACAACATAGCTTCCCGATTACACATTAATGTTTTATAGTTAGGTACCCCATATCTTTACGATTTTTCATACTTATATCTTAACTAGTTATATCGCATGATTAAACTGGGAATATGTCGTGCTAAAATGCGCTTAAAAGTCGTGTTTATATAATTGCACTTTAAAGTAATGATATTAATAATAATTAAGTACCACCTAATTATTAATAATGTTCAATTATTATTAAGGGGGGACTGCTGCCATCGTACCTATTTTTCAATTTGATATACCATCATTATTTCTAATCAAATCGTTTTGAAAAAATAATTTAGTTAGTTTGGGTATTAATAAAATAAAAATACCTTTACTTTAATTTTCTGTATAAATTCTTGTAGAAAAATAATGGCATACCCCGATTTTCAATGTTTATCATATATTTTAAATAAACTATAAGGCGTAGTTCAATATATTTTTTTTTATTAAAGAAGTCAAAAGTTTAGTAAATAAACCTAAAAAACATATATTTTCCATTCAGAGCCATTGCGACATAAAAGTTTTTTTGGTTTAATTACTTAACCTGATGCATTAATGCATCGTCACATCATATTTTTAATTTATATAAAAATATTTTGCTCTATACCTTATATTTTTTTAGAAATTTAAGATAAATGCTTATTATTTTCCAACACGAATATATACAGAACATAATTTAAAGTTATATTTTTCTTTATTAATGGCCAAACTAACTAGGCTATTTTTTTTTCAAAATAATTCGTTTTGTAGTAATGATGCAAATTAAAATTGAAAAAATAGGTACGTTGGCAGCAGTTACCCTCTTAAAATATATATTTATTTATTTTCTTTTGGGAAGGTACAGCTCATTTACAGATTAATGATACAATATTATTTTTACAGTATTAGAGCCAAAAGAAGCATTCCATCAACATAATATAAAAACAAATAACAGTTTACAAGCCAAAAACATTCATACATACACCTTCATACACATACAGGCACACACACACACACATACATACATATACACATATATACAACAACTAGGGATGGCAAGAGAAATGAGAGAAGAGAGACTAGGAGGACAGGACAGAGGGATATTGGTTGCGCATCACCTTCAGAACATCATGTTTAAATCTATAATATTTCGCGTTGAATATGTCTATATATTTATATTATAACCAAAAAATCAAGATGGCTGGATGATACAGAAGACGGCATAAGGGCGATTGGAATATCAAACTGGACGAGTGGCTGGAGTCAGATGGATGCTGTCTGTCCAGGACAGGAAGCTGTGGAAGTCCCAGAGAGAGGACTATGTCCATTGCTGGGTTGACGAAATAATGTGGAGAGTAAAATTACCAATTGTTAGATTAATTCTCATTTAGGTATATACGAGAGATTATATTGTCGTATGTACATTAAAATTGTTAAAGTATCCAGTGCTGAATTGTTGAAGTATCCAGACCTACCTACATATTATATAGAAAAGTCCTGGCGCTAAGAATGGTGGGTACATATATTTATACATATATTAGGTATATATTAGGTATATATAGGGACACGGCCTTATTTTGTGCGGAGATACACATCGGCTAATGACCGAAGCTGTCAATAAATTTATCAGTTACATTAACTGCAACATATACTAGCAGTGACGTAGAGTATAGGATATTATTTTTACTCCTCACTAACCCAAGCGGATATAGTGGGGAGTTAAGAAATCATAATTTTTAAGGCTATTTTTTTGTGCAGATTATCAATAGGTAAGTATTATGCTGAGATTGTATTCTAAAATTTTCAAAAGTATGTGTGTGTACTGTGTGCTATTATGCTATGTACGGCGTGTGGATTCTACTTTATCGATTATAAACTAAATTACTCATTCGATTCTTTTCAAATTTCGTTAATTTGTATATCTAATACTCGCTTACACTCCATTAGACTTTGAAGGATATCTGAAAAGTATTTCTCAATTTTTTAATCTGTCAAATATTTCAAATTGACCCCAAGCTCCGGAAATTTCAAAATTTATATATGTTTTTTTTCCAAATTGATAAAAAGGCACACCACTTTCATAAAATTGCATTTAAGAATTATCAAGTTTTTATAGTAAAATACTTAAATCTAAAATAATTCTACAACACTCATTTCATGAAAATGCAGAAATTTTTCCATACAAAATTTGAATACTTTATGTAGTGACTTAGTAGTGAGGAGTATAGCGTTGGCCACAACCCCCGTGTTTTTTTTTTTTTTTTTAATTGCGTACACCATAATGTCAATAATTACAATAATCTAATTGACAGTCGAGAAAGAAGATGTGATCATTTTGCAATATTCAGACAGGACAATGTCTGTCGGGTCCGCTAGTATTTGATAAAATAGTAACTAAGAAATACCTCATTTTTAAATAACCATACAAACAAAACATAGTAAACCTACACATGTTAAAATAAAAAAAGTAAATTATAAATACTTACTGACTTTTGACTTTAATTATATGTAAAACAGCAGGTCAAATTTAATATTTTAGATGTTTACTGTGGTGCTATCTATATACGACAGTATTACACTACCACACAGCATTTGCGTGTGCGCGTCCCGTTTCGACGGCTAGACAACTTCATCTTCATCATACGCGTTGGTTTGTTGAAATAGAAAAAAAAAATATTGGAATATAAAAATAGAATATTTATTTATTTATTTATTATTTTCATCAACGGCTAAATAGCCTTTTACAAGTACATACAAAATAAAATAGTATAAACACGTTTAATAGATACAATAATATTATTAAATAAATCAAAAAGAGATGTATAAATGTACGAAATATCTACCAGAATATTTTTTGCATATTATATATAAACATTTTTTAAGAAACAAATATCAAAAACAAAAAGAAACAAAAATAGCATATATTAATTATATACCTAGGTATAAAGTAAATTCAAAATATTATTTTCAAAAATAAAATTCACATTTCTAAATAAATTTCACTATTATGTATGTGTCACTTTTTAATGAGCGGTGTAACTAAAACTTTTGTGCTTAAAGCATGTCATTTTTTTACATAAAAATGAATATGTCTTTGTAAAACAAGTACACATACATCTTCCTACGTTCCCTAAAATAAGCAAATAAATGCTTGTACTATAGGTGAACGAAATCGGTCGAGGCAGGATTCGAACTCGCGACCACTGGATTGCTAGCCCAGCGCGCTAACCCCTCTGCCATCGACAAATGAAACATGTTTGTTAGTAGATTGGTAGGTATGTTGAATATAATAATTATATTATTGTTACGAGCCGCCCATGCGTTAGTCGGCATAAGATGAAAGAAGTCGGCAAGTGTGCGCCATTCAATGAAAACCAAACCTCAAAACAATTACGCAATAATTCCTGCTTAATAGCCACCGATGTGAGAGCACACACTGATCCCAACATACGTCTCAACTTATCCTTGAAATTTAACTATTTTCATGTATAGGTAAATATGTCAGATGACAACTTGCTAATTATAATTACGAATGACAACTCGCCTATGATTTATACGAATAGCATATTGCTAATGATAACTACGAATGATAACTTGCCAATGATAATTCCGAATGACAACTTGCCTATGACTTTTACGAAAGACAACTTGCCAATGATAATTACGAATGACTACTTCCCAATGATAATTACAAATGCCAACTTGCCATGGTTATTACGAATGATAACTTGTAAATGATAATTACGAATGGAAAATTGCGACTTACAACTTGCCAATGATAATTACGAATGATAAATTGCCAACGATAATTGATAATGATAATTATGAATGACAACTTGCCTATAGTAATTACGAATGACAACTAGCCAATAATAATTACGAATGATAACTTGCCAATGATAATTCCGAATGACTACTTGGCAATGATAATTACAAATGACAACTTTCCCATGGTAATTACGAATGACAACTTTCAAATGATAATTACGAATGACAAAGTGTTTATGGTAATTACGAATGACAACTTGCCTATAATAATTATGAATGACAACTAGCAAATAATAATTGTGAATGACTACTTGGCAATGATAATTATGAATGAAAACTAGCTAATTGTAATTCCGAATGACAACTTGTTAATGATAAATACGATTGACAATTGTTTGTCATATGTTATGAAGATGAACCAATTGCATTAAAACCAGCCATATCAAATATTTCATTTGTGGTTTAAAGGAAAATAATATTTGATATGCGCCATTACGTTAAACGATCTTAAGTTTGGAGTTGTAGAATAATAGTATTGTCTCAAAAGGAAATCTTTTTAATTTGTTATTTTTTTAATGTCTGGGGTCAGGTATTGCTCCTCACCTACAGGAAAGTCCTTTCATTGGAATGAACGGATGATCCTTTAGTTGGTGTCGATGCCATGTATCTACCAACCCATCTACTTTTGGATATGACCAATTTGGGCCACCACAATACAATCAATAAAATACAAAATAATAATATGCAATATTGTCAACACGACGACAATCATTGCATATATTGGCTAGATTATAATAATAGCGATACGGTTAATTCAATAGAGCAATAAGATTAAGTATAGTCATTGTTCTCACTGATTAGTATTATTTATTATTTAATTAAAACAGAAAATTACTTAACAGCATTAAGGGGGTGACTGATGCCAACGTACCTATTTTTCAATTTGATATAAGTACCATCATTATGTATATTATCAAATTGAAAATAAACATTTCTGTAGTGAATGTTTGTCATAGCAATTTTAAAATTCGGCATAAATTCCTCTATTAAAAATATTATTAAAAATACCACCATTAGGTTATTAACAACAGTGATACATAGGCGGGAACCAAATTTATTTTAGGCTTTACTTTGCTTGGAAGATACTGCCTTATGATAATAATAAACCCGCCTTCAAATATTATTAGTAGGTACTTATGTATTAAACTAACAGGCACTATATCAAATATTAATTCAACTGACATCCAATAAATGTCACATTAATCGTTTCACAAATACATAAAACACAATAATTTTAAACTGTTTCTCCACCGGGAATCGATCCCGGGAGTTTTCGCTCGAGAGTCAGATGTATAAACAACTGAGCATAATGAATACATTATTGCGAATTTGATGAGTCGGTGGCAGAGCAACTACTGCGCTGGGTTATAGCACAAGCGTTTCCTGTGATTAGGGAATGTTTGATGATGTACATAATAATGATAATAAAGACTTCCTTGCACCCTGCGTAAGTGGCTAGTTTATTTATTTATTTATTAAAAAAAGGGTACATCGAGCTTACAATTTTCATAAAAAGAAAATAATATTGGTTATTATTATGAGTGCTGGGCGTCCAATTATGGATGCACACAAAATTACATGAGCCCTCACTCAATCACACACGTAATTTATTGCCGTATGACAATTTCTCCCAACTAACCAGTGTTTCCAGTCCAGAGAAGCAATGGGGTTCGAACCCATGACGCCCGCACAGTAACCAAACGACTTACCAACATGGCGGTCGGCGGTCATATAATGTTTTTGTTACAAGAACAAATTCATTAATTCATACCATCACGGCATAAACAGCGACAGTTGTGCGGATGTGCATTACCTAATAAAAGTAAACAACACACGCGTGTATCCCCACACACCAGTCTCGTCTCACCACTACAATCAGAATAGTTGGTAAACCTTGTTGCTGAAGTATGTGAGATGTATTTTCGAAATTCGTTAAATTCATTTATTTATTTGTCCAGGTAAAACTTGAACACTGATCTACTTGACTGAAAATCTTTGCTCTGATCTTCACACTGGTAACAGTTAAATGTTTGACAAAACGCTTGGCATACTTGGATTTGTCATATTTTAATAAATTCAGCTGTTCATATAGACATTATGCATATATTATGTACGGGTGGAGGTGAAACAATGCATGACTGTAAGTGAAATCATTGCAATCTGCAAGAGTGTCACAATGCATATTTCAACAAGCGTGTCATAGGTGACCTGGAGACCTTGGATAGGATGAGATGTGATGCTGCAGCATCCGTGAGAAGAATCATGGTTGTATCCACACGTCCTATTCTCTGCATCATACCAATCTCCAGTCTAGGGATGAGCAAATACAAAAGCGAGACAGACAAAGCGACGGTCTTTGTCTTATTCCTAATCATTTAATTGTGTAGTGTTGGTTTTGTTTAAGTCTTGCTTATAATATCGTGTCAGAAAAGTCAGAAAAAGAAAAATCAGACGTTTAAGAGAAAGTTGAGGCCCCGTAATCAGTCTTCTCTCAGTACGGGACCTTAAATTTTTTATATATTATATTTTTTAAAACACTAGCGTAACTGTCCCGTAGAATTTAATATCAAATTTTAGGTATTATTTTTTTTAATGAAAAATTAGGTGAAATATATTTAAAGTCGCATAAAGGTTTCTTTGTTAATTCTTTGATGGGGATGGTAAAAACAGCTTATTTTCAAACGATCTGTTTCTAATTATTAAAATATATAGAACAATCAAAATTGCAGTGGTAAGGGAACTCAACAAGAAGGTGCAATAGGTGAACGTTGAGCTAGCGTATAGTGATCACGTAAACCAGCCGATGACAGGTCGTAATCCTGTAAGTGCCTTGAGTTCTTTGTTCTCCTACAATATTCCAACTTCGTCTCTATTAACATGTTAAATAATTGTCAAATTAATAAGGTACCTATTCATTTTTTTCTGTTAAAGGATTTTAACTATTTTTATTTTTAAATGGGTACCTACATTTTACAGTAACAGTTAGAACATTTCATATTGATGTACAATTATAAAAAAAATAAAATACTTTCCCACAAGGAGGAATGCCTGTTCTGAGGAAGTAGGTACTCTTAAGACATCTAGACAAAGATTATAATATACACACATATTATATTGAGGATATTATTAAAGTTTACATAAGATTTATTTATTGTGCATTTGTAAGAGAATTTAGATGTTTATTTATATAGGTACGTGTGAAAATTTAGCTTTGAAATGTGTTAGTGCTGTTTCCGACATTTACATTTATTTAGGCATATAAGAAGCTATTTTTGTTGACATCTAATTATTATTTCTTCTCTAAATCCTTTTATTGCAATGCATTTGAATTAATTTATTATATTTTTTTCAATGACTTTTTTACTAACCAGGGAGTACCAAAAAATACATGGATGGCGCAGAGGAGCTCCCAATTGGTGGGACAAGAATTGACATCGGAGGCGGCCCAGAACCGAAGAGTGTTCAGCCTGAGGACGAGGAGAGCTAACCCCAACAGTCTTCATAGACGATAAATTGGGAAGAGGCCGGGAAGAAGAAGAAGAAGTACCTTAGGGGTAGTCCCATATAAATGTGTTTTTTTTAATCTAATGACGGAATTTTTGAGAATACTATCAAAATTTTCAATTTGTAGTTCAGCTATCCGATTTTTAATTTGTACATAATGATTATTATAAGTTCTTATACCCTCTTAAAATATAATATTTTATAGGAAATGTGGTACAGGAAAGTAAGATTGCACGACCAAGACTGATTTCGCTCATCACTAGTGATATCTCATATACATATCCTAGAGTCAAGGCAGACCAAAATTCCTTCTGAAGCAGAAACCGAACCGAAATGCCCTTTGATACTGAATCCGAACATTGCAGACCTTCTTCTTCTTTTCCTCGACAATTTCCCCACGTAATGGTAGGTTCTAGGGTCTTTTTGCGTCTTACGCTTCCACTGTCCTCGGTTATGCGCATCATCTGGAGTAGGTAACACATGTACATACAATACGCACGGACTAAATTTTGACTGACTAAATACTTGCACAGCTACTCATTTTGAATAGATATTGCCTCGGAACAGGCTTTTGCCTAGTGAGGTAATATATCCAAGTAAGTACCTAAAACTTTAAATATATTTTATTTATTATTTATTAATATGTATTGTTATGTAATTATGGCTAATGTAATTCTTTTTTTTTATTTGGAAAAGAAAAACTCCGTTGCATAGCATATCCTGCCTTACCACTTCTTCATCTCTCTCTGGATCTTTTACCCGGCACATTTAAGGTTTGGTCTGCGTTCCTCATATATATATTCAATATACCTACAGGTGCTCTTCTAGAAAGATGTCCGAATCTCAAATCGCAGACCGAAGTACATTTTTAGCTGGAATTTAGTAAAGCATTGCAGTCAAAATAATCAAAATTGTAACATAGACACCTTCCCACTGAAATCGCAATATCCTTTTGTCGTTGACGCTATATACCAGCTAACCAACCCTTCGATTCTCTTAATTTATTGAATTTATGTTGATGAGGTTCACCACTCGTTTTGAATTTATATGTAAGGATACACTCGTGTGTTGTGTTTTCTATTATAAAGTAATGCACGCCCGCGCACCTGTCGCAGGTTGCCCTACACTGTGGGTTATTACGTGACGGTTTGAATGAATGAATGGATATATCTTTAGTAAATCTTCGCTCATGTGCGTCTTCATTACATTCAGCTGAAAGCGAATTCGTTCGTATGGCCGAAATCGAAAGTTCGGTCGAGGTCTGTCATACGACGCTCAGTCAGATTCTTAGAAATTGGCTTCATATCTCCAAGTTTTCTGTCATCTCTTCCTCTTGGAGAAGGTACGTTGCATAAGCTGTGTGAAATATTTGCATTCTGAGGGATTTTATCGTCTGATTTGTGATGTACAGAAATCATCTCCGAGCGGAAAATGAAATAAGCACTATTTTACTCACTTCAATTCTCGCAAAGAAGTAGACACTACGGGTACCTACTTCATTTAGATCTGATTAATTCATGTGAGGTTATGTATGATAATGTGCGAAGAAATGACTCATGTTTTGAAATGGAAATTTATCCTGATTTCAGAAATACCTATGTGATCTTATCTCGATACATTTATAAGGTAGAAATTGAATAACTTTTTGGCAACCTGCATTCTAACCAAACTTTTGCTATCGATAACTCAAGTTATAATAAGCAAAATTGAGTTATAATACTTTTATAATTATTATGAAAACTTAATTTGTGTGCCATATTCAAAATATTAGCAAAAATAATTTTTTTGTGTTACACACTTAACTCCGTCGATAACTCGACCGGTTTCGGAGAGTACCTCTCCTTCGTCTGGAGTTCGCTTACAAACGTTTGTAAGCGAACGTTTGTCAGTTTGTAAGCGAACTCCAGACGAAGGAGAGGTACTCTCCGAAACCGGTCGAGTTATCGACGGAGTTAAGTGTGTAACACAAAAAAATTATTTTTGCTAATAAAATTGAGTTATCTTATCTCGATACATTTATAAGGTAGAAATTGAATAACTGTTTGGCAACCTGCATTCTAACCAAACTTTTGTTATCGATAACTCAAGTTATAATAGGCAAAATTGAGTAAATGATAAGAAAAGTTTGGTTAAAGTATCGGTAGCCCAACAATTATCCTATTTTATTTAGTGTAGGTATAGGAGTGCACACATGATATTGGAACATGATGTCTTTGAGTGTTGTCTTATCTGCAAATATTTTGCTGTTCCTTTTTATCACTATCCTACGCATCGTGCTTTTTATTAATTCCTTACACTGAATTCCGGTGTCTGTAAATATTTGAGAAAGTTTTTAAAACATTTATTGAGGTACCATCAACTGCCTCAATTCTTATATCCACAATACGTCGAAATAAATTTGAAGATGACAATTAGATTTGATATAATGTGTCCAATTTAGTCGGTATCAAAATGAAATATTTCCTTCGTGTCCCTCGTCCAAAATTAGGCTCGGTATCAATGTGACACGGTATCAATGTTTGGTTTGAGGAGTAATGTAAATAATAACAATACGAGCCACTGCAGCAATACCGCATAACTTGATACTGTGGGGAAGATATATCTGGATGTCGAATAGCCAAAACCTACCCTTGGACATGCATCCCCTTTAGATGAAACAGACGGGGCAGGCTTGAGTAAACTTTTAATAACTGTCTTAAAACAAAAATTATTCCCAGTTAGATAGACGGAGATTACAAGGATTCATTATGAAAGACTAACAAGTCATTCTATAAAGTATTCAAATTTTGTATGGATAATATTCAGCATTTTCTTGAAATGAGTTTGTTAAATTATTTAAATATTTTATTATGAAAACTTGATAATTCGTCAATGCCATTTAATGAAAGTGATGTGCCTTTTTAGCAGTTTGGAAATAAAAATTTCAAATATTAAGTTTCCTGAGCTTGGGGTCACTTTGAAATATTTGACAGATAAAAAAATAGAGAAGCACTTTTCAGATATACTTCAAACGAGTCTAAGTGAGTATCAGATATACAAAATTTGAAAAGAATCGAATAAGTAATTTAGTCTATAGTCGATATAGTAAAATTAACACGCCGTACATAGCACATAGGTAGTACACAGCACGTACACATAGCACACACAGATACATTGTGTTGAAACTTTCAGAATACAATCTGAGCATGATACTAGTTGATAATCTGCAATAAAAAACTAGCCTTGAAATTACGAAATCATAACTCCCCACTTTATCCCCTTGGGTTAGTGAGGAGTAAAAACAGTTTTAATCCATGTATGAGTTACAATGAACCTGAGCGTTTTCGATGGTTACACCATCATCCTCAGTTCAAAAAAGTGGCCAGTACCTAGTACATATTTTGAGGTGGGGGGTTTCATAGCGAGTGTGCAATTGGTAAGAAACGGTAAAGGGAAAAGCGGTACTTATAATGTTACAATAGGTGCACATTATTTTAGTAGTATTGAGGTTCTACATTTGGAGTCGAAAGGACGAAAATCTGGTGCTCTGGAAATATTGGAGATTAACAAATATATAAAAAACAATGATAATCTGATAAAAATTCAAATACCTGTGTCTTCTCAGGTTGGTTGTTAGAAATTTTGATGTTACGATAAGCAAGTCTACGATATTTTGTACAAAAAGACTAATAAATCCGGGCGCAAAATATTAAGTGCCGGCTCTGTAACGAACCGCAGTTACAAGATGTAACTAGGAGATTTATGAAATAGTTTCGGGAAAGGAGACGATAAAAATAGTGGGGATGATTCCAATAACATAAATAGCCGGTCTCAACCGTCTCTAATCGATTCGCGCCGCCTGGACATGTTAATACTGCCCTGTGGAGGGGGCGGATAATCATATCATTCATATGGGGATACTTTAAACCGCAAATATATATTTTTCCTTTTTTATTATCAGTTTACTATTTCATTATTTGGGGAATGGTCGAAATATTGCATTCAAGTTTTTTTTCGCATAGATATATATAATATTTGCTTTCCTTTTGGAGCTTTCTTCTGTGCTTAGGATGGTAATTTTCATAGGAGGCTGAAGTTTGCAACGTTCGCGCGCAACGATTTTGGTCAGAAGAGAAGTGGTATAACTCGAAAATAAAAATATATGAGAAGTTATCGCAAAAGGTCAGATAAACATAATTTTTGTAAGTAACTATAGTAAACTATAGAAAAACAAGAAAAAATCTAAAAAAATACGTAAACTAAAAAAAATACTTAATGTATGGAGAAAATAAAAATTGATATAACGCCTAAACTAGACATCGCATTAGGATATAGAAAACACCACTAGATGCAGACTTAAAAATTAAATAGAATAAAATAAAAAAAATTAAAAAAAGTTTCCCGGAAAGAACTGTTGTGACACAAAAACTAAAAAAAATCTATAAATATGGAGAAAATAAATAATATATAATATTGATATAACGCCTAAACTAGACGTCGCATTAGGATACTGAAAACACCACTAGACGCAGACTTCATTCTGACTTTTTAAATTGATAAAATAAGATTAAACCCAATATTCGCAAAGTAAGTTTTTCAAACCATAGGTACTAATTCAATGTTCACTTCATAACAAGATATATAAATTTAAATTTAAGCGCTCGTAGTATGATTTTTTATCATAAACGGCGATATACGAATTCTGAATATGACTACTTCAGTGTTGTCATGGAGATGTTGGCTATATAAAACACTAGCTAGTTGGAAGAATGTGCCATTTGATAACAAAATAACCACGAGTTATTGATCACTAGTTTAACAGATTATTTTTATTTTCAATCACTTTTGAAGTGTAGTATATTTGCTTTGCTTTACGAATAATTATGGAACAGGTATTTCTATATCTTCTGTAGTGGTTAAGTAGGATCATGTCATGTGGATTTTTAATGCATTTCTGGTGTAATCTATTTCTTTTGTGGATGGATTTAATAATTCCTTGGGTTATCCACGGTTTAATTGGTTTGTTTATATTGTATACAAACTTTTGATTTCAGCGATTGAAGCAGCGTTCAGATTGTAGAATTCAGTTAAACCAGTAATAAACATGATTTTTAAATGTTCTACAAAACTTAATTTCTTTTTACACAACAATCATATTTATCTTTACCTGAGATACGTAATAATAATAAAAGGGTAATTATGAATACTTGTAGAATTGTTAAAGATTTTTTAAACGTAAATATTCGGGAATCAGTAAGGTTGATAGGTAGTATAGAGACCTCCTCAGAGCATAGTCATTTAAATTAAAATTTAATGTGGCCAAAACCATGTTTCTAATTATAAGTGACCAATGACAACTTCACATTAAATATTGATAATGAAAACATTGAAAAATTTAAATGTATGAAATATTTAGGTATATTGATAGATGATAAATTGAAATTTGATAAACACTTTGAATATATTATGAAAAAAATGGCAAAAAGTTGGTTTCTTAAAGAGAATAAGAAATAACTTAGATTTTCACACATCAATATTAATTTTTAATTCAATTGTAATTCCCCATTTAAATTATTGTTCTAGTGTCCTTTTCCTCTGCAATGAAACTCAACATACATAGAAATCATTCACAATATGGGAATGAGAACATTCACAATATGGGAATGAGAACATTCACAATATGGGAATGAGAACATTCACAATATGGGAATGAGAACATTCACAATATGGGAATTAGAACATTCACAATATGGGAATGAGAACATTCACAATATGGGAATGAGAACATTCACAATATGGGAATGAGAACATTCACAATATGGGAATGAGAACATTCACAATATGGGAATGAGAACATTCACAATATGGGAATGAGAACATTCACAATATGGGAATGAGAACAATTTTAAAATATAACACATATACAAGAATAAACCTAATGTTAAATAAAATTAATGACAGTAAAGCAATACATTATACAACACATTAACTTTGATTTTCAACCTAAAAAATAATATACTTCCAAAAAATATGCAGCAAAATATATTATTCAATGCCATTGTTCACACTTACCCTACGAGAGGATGTCAGGATTTTATACTTCTAAAAACGAGATTAACATGTACACAAAATTGTTTATACCATAAAGGTCTCAAAATATATAATAGTTTGCCACCAAACATAAAAGAAATCACAAGTCTTGCCACCTTTCGTAGGCTAGGTGCTTAACACATAGTTAAAAAATATTAATGTTCTCCATACTTTTACATGTTTTAATAATTTAGTGTCATACTCTGTACCATAATTTATTATTATATCAAAAAAATATATATTCTTTTTGTTTACACTAGATGTATTAATTTTGTATTTTTACGTCTAAATAAAAGTTACTACTACTAGAAGTATCTGGATGGGTGAATTATTCCCAGTTGAAAGTTTGATTTTTCGTTTGTTGTATTTTATTTTGTTCTATTAAATAATTTACAATTTACGCATTTATCTGTTAATTCTTTTGAGGAATAATGGTAATAATAATAATTGAGATAGCAGATTTTTATTTAATTTTAATATCAATTTTTATCATATTTAATATCAATTAATATCAATTTTAACGAAATTTTTTTCGACAACCTGCCTGTTTTTCTATTTTCTTCTTATCAATTTAAAAAGCCAGAGCGACAGTCACCAACCTAAGAAAAAAAATAATTGTATTAAATAACACTACTTCAAATATGTTAGGTAAGTTTTCAGAAAGTATTCCTCAAGGCTCAACAAACGGTCCTCTACTTGATCTTTTTATCCCTAAATCAATTTCAATCGTGGTCGATCCAAAATGAATGAATAATCCACCTCTCAATAACAAAACTAACGATACGTGGCCAAAACAAACCATGACAATGAAGAAAGAGAGACAAAACAAGATAGTACTCGGACACTGTCCCATTCCAAAATCCCTTTTTTATTCGTCACATCAATACACGTCACAGTGGATCAGATCCAGAAGAACGTGTAAGGGATCAGGAATTAATCAGAAACCAGTAGACTGAAGGTCCCCTTTCTTTAAATCATACGACCGTCGACTGCTGATGGCGTATCCATGCAATTACCAATTACACTCCCCATGAATCAATAATAGTTGGAATCAGACATAACCGAACCTATGTATGTCGTTTTGTTGCGATAGAAAATAAGGGAGGGCTATCACGGAACGAAGAATTTCGTAAAAAAAGATACATAATTGTGAGAGATTTTTTGACAGATATTTCATGACAGAATTGTCCATGATGTGGTTCTCTGATAGAGAAAATGCAAAATGATATTGGTAAGTTTTGTTAATGATTCCCCTAATATATTAAATTTGTACCTACACTTTTGTTAAATGAAATATTTGGTTAAATAAAAAAATATCAGCCTTTAATTCCACCGTATTTTGAATATTTTAAATAAACTACTTGGGAAAAAACTAAGAAGTCTGCGCAGAAGTCAAGTGGTTTACCCCTATGCCACAGCGGTCGACTATGATTCATCATTATTCTTGATTTTACCTTCTTGATCTTGATAATCGATCTGCAATTAAATATTATTCATCTTAATAATCTCACTTTTGATTCTTGATAATTGTTTATTGGATTCGTTATACCCGTCTTTTTGATTCGTAATATTTGTCATTAGTATTCTTAATTCTCCTAATTTGGATTCTTAACACCAGTCTTTTTGATTCTCAATATTTGTGTTTTGGATTCTTAATACTCGTAATTTGGATTCTTAATACCCGTCTTTTTGATTCTCTAATATTCGTATTTTGGATTCTTCATATTCGTCTCTTGGATTCCTCGACGATCTCCTCACATCTCTTCATCGCGAGATTAATTTATTTTTATTCGACTTATTTATAGTTCCCTTATCGCCGCACTTAACTGCCAAATTACTTTTGTCTACAACTCGGTTGATGGAAGTACGTATGTATTACTTCCCCTCCCTCCTCTGAACAGGGAGTCCATGTAGATACAAGTTATACATACATACATTGTCTTCCGGAAGATCCAGTCCAGACTGGATATTTATCAAAGGACACCATATGTTGATGAAGCGACCCTCGTCTTTTAAACAACTGCCCGTTTGGCCATTCTATTGTCTCACAGATCCGGAGGAAGAAATATAAATGTTAGTTTTTTTTTAATATATTTTTACTCTTTTTTATGGAATAGTGCAGAAGTCTTGTTTTACAATTTTTAAGGAAATTTCTTTTACACTTTTTAAGTATTAAGTACGAATGAATTTTACTTTTAAAAACTGATAATTGATGCTAGTTTAAAAAAGCAATTCAAAAGTATTGTTTAGAGAATTATTGTAAAAAAATCCTTGTTTAAAGTAAAAAAAAATATATTTATTAATTTTTCAAATTTCAAATTTTTTTTATTCTTTTTTTTAAATATTATTCCTTTTTCTTAATTAAGAAAAAACAAAGTTATTCCTTTTTAATGGAAAAATATATTCTTCCCTTTTCAAATAAAAAAAAAACAAATTTAAAACTTTTTCAAAATAAAAAAAACTAATTTATTCCTTTTTCAAATAAAAAATATTTCATTTACAAAGTTTTTTTTTCCATATTCAAATTTAATCAATACAAGCCATGGTAGCTGGTGATGTGGTGATTCTATATGTCGATTGCATTTCCGTGTCCAAGATCATCAACCTATATTGAGTCTCTCCAGTAATTTCCAGCTATAATAACATTTTCATTTGCTCGCCATAGATCCTCCTCAGAGCACATTCCCTCCATAAGCGGGCAGTTCAGCAGGTGTGACATGTTCTGCATCTCCCCACATTCGCATGCCATGTCCTGGTCAGCCTCTAGCATTCTCCATCTGGATTCAGGGATTTCCAGTTTGCATAATGGTAGTCGGTGTCCCGTTGGAAGTACCTAGGTACCTACTCTATATTGATCATATTGTAAGAGTTTTTTTAAAATAGTTTTTGGCGTTCCACCCGATATCGAGGTCATAATATGACCAATTGAATGAGTTTCTATAGACAAAATTCCTTTAAAATTTCCACAACTATGAAAAAGTGGAGAAGCTAGATTTCATAATTTTAACGCATATTTTTCACATTTACATATATTTAGCTATGGTTATCATGTGGAGAGTGCGTAAGTAGATAATTTTGTACAGCCCAAGCTACATAGGTCGACATCATATTGATATCATATGTGTAAAGTGCATTTACTAAAAGTTTTTCATAGATTTAATCTGTCAAAAGTTTCAAAATGCTTTCACGTGCGGGTAAATTAAGTACCGATTTTAATTTTTGTTTAAAAATGGGTACAACAGATATGTCAATCATAAATATTCTCGGCCTTCGTTGCTCAATTGGTTACATATCTGACTGCTAAGCCAATGGTCCCGGGTTCGATTCCCGGTGGAGTCACAGTTTTTAATTGTGTTTTCAGTCTGGATCTGTGAGACGATTAATATAAGTCTCCAGAATGTGGTAACTTGTTATATTGGGTGTGTGTTAAATAAATATTTAACATAGTAGGTACCTACTTACCTGTTAGTTGCCCGCGAACAAATTTTAAATAAATAAATAAAAATTAATTCAAGAATTGTAAACCTTTCTTCAAAAAAATAAAAATGAAATTGAGTAAAAAAAAATTTTAGTTAATCAAATAAAACATGATTCAAAGTATTAAAAATTCAACAAATTAAAACAATAACAAAAATTAAAATATATTTTGTTACTGAGTACGTTCCAGTAGAAGGGGTCACCAATAACGTCCCCCTGCCTCTGGGGATATCGAAGGACAATAACAAATAAATATGGTATGAAAAGGATAAGAACTTCTGTTTTTATGACGTCCATTTGTTGGTTATCTCTGCCTTATTTCTATCTCCGTTACTTATTATATAAACATTGGATTCATTTCCTTCCCTTCTATTAGGACTAAGATGTTTCGTTTAGGGAATAACTGAAAAAAAATCAAATCATTTTTCCTTTCTATACGGGTTGTCCCGAAAAGTACAATCAAGTGGAAGTCTAGAGGTCAGGGGCGTGCCTTGAACCTTTGGACTACGCAAACCCTGAAAAAAATTGGGAAATGTCGACACTGTAATGTTTTTTAACATCGTTGTTCATTCTAGTTCCAAAATAATACTTATATAATATGGCTCGGTAAGTATCTACAAATGTTACAATTTTTATTTTGTAGTATGATTGCAATCAAAATTTCATAGGATTACATAGGATTGGTAATGAACTATGTGATATTGCAGATATTTTCGGAGATAGTTTGCCGGTCTTCAAAAAAAAAATCATGGATCTTTTATATCGATATAGCTGTCAACTTATATAGCTGCAGTTGATCTATGTATTGTCACATTTGATTTTTTTTTCCTCTTATCATTATTATTATTATTATTTCTAATTTTCCGATTTTTTTTGTCTATTTTTATCTTAATCTGTGTTTTTATCTAAATCTATATATTTATAATATTATCTGAATCTATATTTTATGTTTTTATATTTCATCAATGTCTATATTTTTATTTGTTTCTATATTTCATCTTTGTATGTAATTAGGTGTATATTGTAACAAGTAAATGGCTTATGCCGTATAATTTGTAAATAAATAAATAAATAAATATTATTAGGTCTTGAATTTCTTTCATAGGCAAGCCAAGATTTTCGGCTTCTATAAGCAATTCCGCTTCTGCTAGAGGTGGAGCACTCTTAGGGGTACCCGTATACTCCTATATATTTATGTTCCGCGGTTTTTTATAAATTTTGAGTATTATTTTTTTCTTTTGACAAACCTTAACTTACAAGACATTGTTGGTCACAGAGACACGAATTATTGAGATACATGCTAGATTTTTTTTTTAAAATAAGTGAATATTACCTTTACCTTGCAGACACAAAAACAATTGTGGGCCGACGTATTACCATCGCAAATTTTTAAAATTTGTAATTATAACTATGTAATTTTGAGATTTAATTTTTTTTAATGGTGCAACGGTATCTGATCGGTTCACAAATGTTTTTTTTTGCAAGGTATACTATTCACCTATTTTGAAAAAAATCTAGCATGTAGGTATCTCAATTATTCGTGTCTCTGTGGCCAATATTGTCTTGTTAGGTTGGACAGTAAAACACGAAAAAAAAACTCGAAATATACAAAAAATCGCGGAACTATATAGGCGTATTCTGGTACCCTCAAGGTCCTCTACCTCTAGACTTAAATAAATAAATAATAAACTCTTCCTTGCACAAGTGGCGAGTTTATTGCCAGATGACAAAATCTTCCAATCAGTGTTTCCAGCCCATTTTATAAGCAATATTTGCGAGAGAAATGAATTTAAATCAATTTCTCCTCTGCTGGGAATCGAACCCAGGACGCCCACACAGAAACCAAACGGCTTACTAAATGTGCCACGGCGGTCGGCTTCCGCTTGACTAGTTTTCGGGACAACATGTATAGTTATTTTTCTTATGACTAAACCATTAATGGATCTTGGTTGTAATTATAATATCCTATATTATATAAGTAATTACTTTTTTATTGATAAACATTTAATATCTTAATAGAGACGAAGTTGGGTTATTATAGATGAACCAGGAACTCAAGGCACCTACAGGGCTTACAACCTGTCATCGGCTGGTTTACGTGATCACTTTATGTGCTTACGCAACGTTCACCAATTATGCCTTCTTACTGAGTTCCCTTATCAATGTAAATTTTTGAAAGTTCTATGTATTTGAATAATGTGTAACAATTCATTTGAAAATTATTACTATTGCCATCTATGAAGTAACGAAGAAACCATTTTTGTACTGCCATCTATTGAGAAATTGGTTTAATTGTAAACAATGAAAGAAACAACTAGAATTATGAAAAATATATTTTTTAATTAAATATATTTTTTTTCATAATTCTAGTTGATTATGGAGTTCTATCATGAATTGACAGTTTTACCTAAACATTGAAAAAAAATGAAATAAACAGTCCTTATAAATAAGGTGACGGTGTAAGCGAGAAAATATTATGAGCTGTATAGAGAAAATTTCATAACGAAACTCATAGTATGCATTCTGTATCTACATGATATCTGTTGAGAATCTCACATAGTTCAGCAATGAGGTTCACCACCCATTCTGAATGTAGTCCCCTTTAAGGTGAGACGGAACTGGTATGTTGTGATATGCACATGTGGCATGCTTTCTCTTATAAGGTGATGCACATCATCACACATGTCGCTGGTTACCCCTCATTGTGGGATATGTCGTGACGATATGAATGAATTCTCCACTATTACATACATAGTAGTGAATAACAAAAAACATTTCATTGTCATGGGTTTAAAAAACGATATAAGGTGTTTTCATTTTATTTTTATTTATTTTTGTAAACGGTGAATACACGTACTACATTACATAAAAAAAACAATAATACATTATTTAATAATGAAATATCCAAAACGAGTACCTATCTCGACTCACCTTTGAGTGTCATATTGTGAAAATTGTCATATTATCTTATTGCGACAGTAATAAGGGGAAAAAATGGAGTAACGAGGAAATAGGGAGGAGGATAGTGTGTATATGTGTGTGTGTGTGTGGCGTGTGCACGAGATTGAGTTTATGTGTAAGAACATGAAGAGTAGCACAAGTAAGAAAAAGAACATTAAGAACATAAAAAAAGGAACAAAAAAAGTTACAAAAAAGGTTTTTAAAGATGTGAGTAAACTACCTCTACCTTATCAAATTTTTACATGTCAATAGAGACGAAGTTGGAATATAATAGGAGAACCAGAAACTCGAGGCACCTACCGGGGCTACGACCTGCAGGTATAAGGTGTGTCAGAAATCTATAATTATAAAAAAAAACATAGAAAGCCTAATTATAACAAACTAATATTATGTGAGCGGAAACATCGGCTCAAAATGATTATTAGGGTGTGTTGTGTAAAAGTTGATATTGTTGTAAGTGGTCCCGATTTATTATTACGTGTGATTGACCCGCCCATCATACAGAACATTGGTCACCCTATATTACATTATGTTTTATTCGACGTTGCGTGCACTGCACACATCACACCGATTCACAACCTTTGGCCGCGCTGGTGCCCTTTTCATAAATTCTTTATCTCCTATGGTGTGGAACTATTACGACTTATTGCTTCAAATATTAAATAATATTATGTCAATTACTAATAAATTTAACACGCACCCAATAACAAGTTGATACATCAAGGAGACTCATGATGATCTTACAGATCCAGACTGAAAACACAATTAAAAACAACAGTTTAAATAAAATAACAGCATTAGAAAATAGACGTACCATAGCAGACGTGATATACCTACATACAATTATTGACAGTGTGTCTCTTGTTGGTAGTCTTTTCATCAATTGTCCATCTCGTAATACCAGAACAAATCTAACATTTAGATTGCCTATTTGCAGAACTTTTCTTTCATCCAATTGGCATATAACAGTTAAAATGTTTTTATAAGACAATTTTAGATATTATACTAAAATAATATACCTATAATAATGCCATTTTAGATACCCTTGAAGGTTTACGGTAGCTGATTCCTTCTTTGTTCAGTTTTACTACGAATGCCACAACCATCCTTTCCTTCTGTATGGAGTTTTACTGTAACTGATTCCTGCTTTGTTCAGTTTTACTACGAATGCCACAATCATCCTTTCCTTCTGTATGGAGGTTTACGGTAGCTGATTCCTGCTTTGTTCAGTTTTACTACGAATGCCACAACCATCCTTCTGTATGGAGGTTTACGGTAACTGATTCCTGCTTTGTTCAGTTTTACTACCAATGCCACAACCATCCTTTCCTTCTGTATGGAGGTTTACGGTAACTGATTCCTGCTTTGTTCAGTTTTCCTACGAATGCCACAACCATCCTTCTGTATGGAGGTTTACGGTAACTGATTCCTGCTTTGTTCAGTTTGACTAAGAATGCCACAACCATCCTTCTGTATGGAGGTTTACGGTAACTGATTCCTGCTTTGTTCAGTTTGACTAAGAATGCCACAACCATCCTTTCCTTCTGTATGGAGGTTTACTGTAACTGATTCCTGCTTTGTTCAGTTTGACTACGAATGCCATAACCTTTCTTTCCATCTGTATGAAGGTATACGGTAGTTGATTCCTGCTTTGTTCAGTTTTATTACGAATGCCACAACCATCCTTTTGTATGGAGGTTTACGGTAACTGATTCCTGCTTTGTTCAGTTTTACTACGAATGCCACAACCATCCTTTCCTTCTGTATGGAGGTTTACGGTAACTGATTCCTGCTTTGTTCAGTTTTACTACGAATGCCACAACCATCCTTCTGTATGGAGGTTTACTGTAACTGATTCCTGCTTTGTTCAGTTTGACTACGAATGCCATAACCTTTCTTTCCATATGTATGAAGGTATACGGTAGTTGATTCCTGCTTTGTTCAGTTTTACTACGAATGCCACAACCATCCTTCTGTATGGAGGTTTACGGTAACTGATTCCTGCTTTGTTCAGTTTTACTACGAATGCCACAATCATCCTTTCCTGCTGTATGGAGGTTTAAGGTAGCTGATTCCTGCTTTGTTCAGTTTTACTACGAATGCCACAACCATCCTTCTGTATGGAGGTTTACGGTAACTGATTCCTGCTTTGTTCAGTTTTACTACCAATGCCACAACCATCCTTTCCTTCTGTATGGAGGTTTACGGTAACTGATTCCTGCTTTGTTCAGTTTTACTACGAATGCCACAACCATCATTCTGTATGGAGGTTTACGGTAACTGATTCCTGCTTTGTTCAGTTTGACTACGAATGCCACAACCATCCTTTCCTTCTGTATGGAGGTTTACTGTAACTGATTCCTGCTTTGTTCAGTTTGACTACGAATGCCATAACCTTTCTTTCCATCTGTATGAAGGTATATGGTAGTTGATTCCTGCTTTGTTCAGTTTGACTACGAATGCCATAACCCTTCTTTCCTTTTTTTGTCCTTTTTCTTCTTCTGAATTCTGAGTTCCTACTAATCCGTGAAAAAATTGGTCTATGATATCTCGGTGTCGCGACAATGTTCACAAGTGGACACTCGAGTGTAGTGTCGTCATACATTCCTAGCATTATATGTAATTATCCCCATATACGAAGCGGATGAAGGTGTGAGTAGTGTAGGTACTTAGTTTGTTATTTACAGAATGAATTATAAATTACTTACTAAATTTGATTTGTAAAGAATTAGATAACTTTTTCAAAAGTATATAAACTGATAACTCTTGACAGAATCCATATTCCTCCATTACCTACTTAAATTATCTAAAATAAAATACCAATTTCTGGATAGTTCTGTACTTCACACGAAACGCGTCGACAATCTTTTTAAATCAATAAAACAAAATTAAACAAAGCACCTTATCAATGCCAACATTTTTTTAAATATCTTGTATTTTATTTTTTACATGTTGTTGTTTTATGTTAATTTTTCTATTTTTCCGGCTCGAAGGACCAAAAATTTAATATGTGCGATATCTGTAGAAGAAACAAATTGGTAAAGCTGGAAAAGTTTTGAAGGGAGTGGACTTACTGTGCCAGCCGTTTTCTTTCTTTTCTCTTTCGAGTAGTTCTTCTTTTCTTCGCGTCAATATACCTTATGATAATTTCGTGGAATCAACTTCGTGGCTCCTCTATCATACACTTAGGTAATATTAATTTATTTTTATTTGTTTTTAATTATTTTATAGAATACAACTATAGAGGCCGACTAAGAAAGAGCTACATGGACCAGGTGATCGACGACATGTGTTGTAATAGCTATGTGCAGAGTATACTCGAATACAACTCATGTGTCTGGAGTCCTCATTACGGAATTGACACGGAACTGATAGATAGAATCTGTTCAAAGGTATCTTTTGAGAGTCATAACATATCGAACAGGGTTGAGTAATAGTTTGAAGACCTACAACGAAAGGTTGAAGTATTTCAAAATAACTAGACTCGAGACAAGAAGACAAATACACGACCTTACTGTTCTTCATCAAATTGTTAATGGTACCATGGACTCAAGACTTTTACAACACTTACAACTGAATATTCCTAGAAGATCGCTGAGATTCGCCAATACCTTTCATATTAATATACTTCGGACCAGCTTTATGTATTACAGTCCGATACCCAGAATGTGTAGACAGTATAACGATATGACAAGGGAGTGTCCTGATCTTGACGTGTTTGCGGATTCGCTCTCTGTTTTTAAAAAAAAAGTCAACTCGCGCGTGTTGTTTTAAGGAAGATCTCAGTGCAGTTTATGTACGCTATTTTGTCTTTTCTCTAACTTTTATGACTTTTTTGACTTCTTATGTTCCTGTTTTTTTTTTGCTTCTACTTATGTAACTTCTATACCTAACTTTTTTTTCTTGAATTGTGTAACTATTTTTTTTTTTACTTAACTTTAGTAGCCGAATTATTTATAATGTACTTGTAACTTGAATATACTTGTGTAACTTGCGTGTGTGGTTGAGTGAGAGCTCATGTAATTTTGTGTGCATCCATAATTGGACGTCCAGCACTCGTAGTAATAACCAATATTGTTTTCTTTTTGTGAGAATTGTGAGCTGGATGTCTGTCGATGTACCCTTTTTAATAAAATAAAAAATAAAAATGAAAATAAAATGAAGAGGCTGGCAGAGGACAGGGCGGAGTGGAGAAGAAGAGAGGCTGCCATAGCTGTTACAAACCAATCCCAGGATTGAAACTGATAAGAAGAACAGCAATACAATAAAGATTTATACAAATATACAAAGATAATTTTTATATAGCCAATCATAGTATTCTAAAGTATATGACATCACATTTTTTAACAATTATAAAAACAGGATGGGAAAGGAGAGATGTAGGGAGGGGAGTGGGGGGAAGCATCGGCCACTAGAATCTCATATTATGATTTATACCTCGCGTGTCTCAATGTATGAATAATAATAAATTAAAATTAAGTTAAAGGGGCACAATTAAAAAGTTAAAGATGTGCACAACAAAACAGAGCACAGATTAAATATCCGACAAATTCACATTTTTTTTTAAATATATAAAAACTCGAAGCAAACATATCCAATTCCAGATCACTCAAGCAATTTATATTGTACCCAGTACAAGCCTGGACTACTGCAATGGTATCTACGCAAACCTTCCAAAGCTGGAACTAAACAAACTTCAATCCGTCTTCAACGCTGCTGCTAGGCTAATCACCGGAGCCGCGAAATTCTCACACATATCCCACCATCTACGAAATCTTCACTGGCTAAAAGTGCCAGAGAGAATCAAGTACAAATTATGTTTGTTGACTTTCAAAGCGATCCATGGCATGGCTCCCACGTATCTTTCAGACTTCTGCATCCCTCTCACCGTAAACGAGCGACAACAAACACTTCGGTCAGCCACCACATCCGTGATTGGCAAGTTGACTGAAATAAATAGAGTCAACACTTCATCCTTCGGTGATCGTGCTTTTGCTGTGGCTGGACCAGCCTCGTGGAATAAACTACCCCCTGAACTGAGGCAAATCGACAACTTAGCACTATTCAGGAAACACCTAAAAACTCACTTCTTCCGCGAGTCTTACAAAAACCCCTAATATATTCAAAGCGCCCTTGAGGTGAGGTTATCACAAAAATGGCGCTATAAAAATAATCCAAATTTATTATGAATTTAGCATATAGTTAGTTTTACAAGATTCTATGTAAAAGAGAGACTGGTTTCTATTTCTTCTAATTTATGTGTCTATATATTTGTAATATTATAGAAGCTGTTGGTTTTTGTCTAATAAATATAAAATAAATTAATTAAATTAAATGACATACTTGTTTTTAAACATTTTGCATAATATGTATAGGTGAAATAATTTGAGAATGAGTGTATATGAGTATGGAGTAGTGTCACGTTTGAGTGTGCAGCGAGCACACTAGGCGGCTATGTGACAGAAACAAAACGCTCAATTTTAACACTTGACTGAACTCTTACCAGGAAATGTCAAAAAGTTATTGTTACACATATCCACATCTACCTACTTGTACCTACCTACAAAAATATTATTATAATCGCGATTTATTCAACCATTTATGTATTTATTATATCAAACATATTATATGTATATACACACATAAATATTATTCAACTAAACAAAAAACACAAAAATCAACAAAATAAAGAACCCCAGACAGCAGACTGCTGGTATAATGGGTCATAAGAAAAAAAAATTAAAATAAAAAACAATAATTTATAAGCACTTTTAACCAACACATATATTTACATCACACAATTTGTCTATTTACTACTCAGTCACGTTCATTCAACAAATAATACACTTTTAACCTTTTACTAAATAACACAATATCATTAATGACCTTCAAATCTCTCGGCAGTGTATTAAAAATTTTTGACGCCATATACAGAAAACCATCTTCCTCTTCTCTTCCTCAGCCGTTTTCAATCCATCGTTGGATATAGGCCTCCCCCTTGCTCCTCCACATGTCTCTATTCCGGGCACATTGCATCCAATTTACTCCCACAGTCTTTCTGATGTCATCCGACCATCTAGCCTGTGGTCTTCCCACACTCCTTCTTCCCGTTCTAGGTTGCCATTCTAGGAGTTTTTTTGTCCATTGTTGGTCAGTACATCTGACAATATGACCTGCCCAGCTCCACTTCAGGGTAGCCGTCCTTTCAGCTACGTCCACAACTTTAGTTTTCTCTCGTATCCATTTGTTTGTCTTCTGATCTCTCAATGAAATGCCCAGCATTTTTCTCTCCATGCCTCTCTGCGTTACTAACAACTTTTGCACAATTCGCTTCGTTAGGACTAGCGTTTCTGTGCCATAAGTGAGAACAGGCAGGATGCATGAGTCAAATATTTTTTTCTTGAGATAATTGGGGTACTTTGGGGACTTCAAAATATAAGAGAGTTTATTGAAAGCTGCCCAGGTAAGACCACGTCTTCTCTCTACTTCGGCCTCTTGATTCTCTTTCCCAAGCTTCATATTTTGTCCTAGATAGACATAACTATCGACTCTTTCGACGGCCCTTCCATCTACCAAAATGGGAACGTTACGCGCCGTGCTGCTCATTATTTTGGTTTTTGTAGCATTCATTTTGAGGCCAATCTTTAAACAGGCTGCGTTTAGTTCATTTAGCATTATGCTTACAGAAAACCATATCTCTCTCTATTTGTTCTTGGAACCTGACCTCTGAAATTATTTATTGATGGCCATTGAAAAAAAATCATTTCACATTTTTGTGTATGAAGAAAAGAGATAGATCGACTTATTAACAACTCAATAGACACGAAGTTGGAATAATATAGAAGAACCAGGAACTCAAGGCACCTACAAAGCTTATATATCTGCTGGTTTATATGATCACTTTATAAGCTATTGGGATGTTAAAAAGTTTGTCAATAAAAATATCATTTGACTCCCGACAGGGATAAAAATTCAATTTTTGCGTATATGCAATTAAAAAAATATTCGATTTTGAGATAGGTAGTTTTCTATGGGTTTAGACTGACGTTTGAAATGTTTTTTTTTGTCATAACACACTGATAAATTTGCTTTGTTAATAGTTACAAGATTTTATGTTAAAATTAACTGAAATATAGTGACTACAAAATATTTGGTTTAGTGCAGTTAAATGTTTTGTCCACATAGCCAAACAGTACAATCAAAAATAGATAGACCTTTATTACTAATAACAAAGGTTTGGCTAAAACGCAGGTAGCCAGTTCGGCTGTTATAATATTTTTTTCGGTGCAACACAAACACGTAACTAAGCTCACATGTACAGCTCGATGTCACGATTTTTCTGAAATTCCACAGAGTTTTCGCTTTTCTCGTATAGATAACTAAATATTCTGTGTGGGATTGTATTGGACAAAATTACCAAATATTATTATTTTTAATTTTTTGACTGCTAATTCCAGTATTACTTATACAAAATTACTTAAAAATAAGTTAAAAAAAAAACAATTTTTAACTTTTTTACACTAATTTAAAAATATTGACCACTGAAGCGTTTCGCTCAATGGTCCATTCCGTAGATGCTCTTTGAGCGAAACGCGTCAGTGGTTAATATTTTTAAATTAGTGGAAAAAAGTTAAAAATTTGTGTTTTTTGACTTATTTTTAAGTAATTTTATGTAAGTACCAAATATCAAACAACTCGATTTTAGAACTAGACGATTTGGTATCAGTTATGAGGAATCTTTAAAACATCACCAAATGTTACCACTTAACAAAAGAAGGGGTATAACTGATATATGTTTCCTATATAAATTACTCAACAATCAAATAGATATGTTATATCTATAATAAAAAGTAAAGACTTTTTGATTCTACATTAATTTAATTGAGCGCGATAGGCCTATTTCGCCTTGTTAGGGCATTAACTAGCTTATGACTATTTTGACAAATTTTACTTATATTTATAGATTAATTATGTAGGAGGAGCTTACAGGTTCTTGTGATTGGTCATTTAAAACTATTGATATTATACAATGCAAAAAAGAAATAAATTTACTTTACTCTGGTTGGTTGAGACTATTTATTTTTTGACCAATCCCTATTTAAATCCCTATTTAATTATTTAAATAGGGATTGGTCAAAAAATAAAGTCTCAACCAACCAGAGTAAAGTAAATTTATTTCTTTTTTGCATTGTATAATATCAATAGTTTTAAATGACCAATCACAAGAACCTGTAAGCTCCTCCTACATAATTAATCTATAAATATAAGTAAAATTTGTCAAAACAGTCATAAGCTAGTTAATGCCCTAACAAGGCGAAATAGGCCTATCGCGCTCAATTAAATTAATTTAGAATCAAAAAGTCTTTACTTTTTATTATAGATATAACATATAATGGAATTCTACCAAATAAAAACTTCATCGATAATCAAATAGATAGTCCGTATCTTGAAGGACAAATTCCATTCAACTGCCCCGCCAGACAAAACCGCCAGAACCTCCTCTTTTACACTAAATACTCAAGAACAAACTATGCAAACAACACTTTTATTAACCGTTGCTGCAATACGAGTATGTACAATAACCTTAATCATAGGCCAGATATTTTTAACAATAGCCTACAATCATTAAAAAAACAACTATCATCAATATTATAATGAATACTTTATGTAACAAATTGGATAATTTTTGGTATGTCCAACACTATATTAATATGACAACTCACCCTTTCCTCCTCTCCTACCTTTCTCCATGTCCCACCCTCGCTTCATAAAATACACACACACACATCACAATTGTACACTTACACCACACTTTTGTCTTTGTTATACTTAATTTTCTTTATTATATTAATCTGTGGAACAATGTAATTGGCTTACTTTCCTGATTACTATTTTTTTTATTAATGTAAAATATGTAATAGCTGTTTTGTTTCCCAAAATAAAATAAATAAATATTTCATATTTGACGAAGTCGCTAAAATCATCATCCATTAAAAACATCTCGTATTTAAGTATCAAACCTATCCCTAGAACCTAGACCCCATGTGGGAATAATAATGCCAAGAAGAAGAAGATTGACCACTCATTAATGTACATTATAATGCGTATTGTTATGACATCCATAGTCGAGTGAGTGATTCGCATCGAATGGCATGTATCTATCATTACCGACCGTTGTATTTTGTCGGTCTATTGCATGATGGTACGTTTTTTACTCCGTTTGTTGAAATGATTGCAAGGTATTAGGGTTAGGAACGGCTCCTTTTCATTGTCAAATACCTTCAATTATCATTTTCCGTAACTGTCCGACACAACGTCACTGCGCTACGACGTACATAATTACCTATCGACTATAATTACCTTACTCATTCATGGGGTATGACTAAACATGCTAATATAAGACATCATCGTGTCTGTGAAACCGATAGAAAATAATACGGTAGAAACACTAGCGTCAGAAACAACAACCGAAGCAATTGATAAGAAGGTTTTAAGAAGGAAATTTTACATGGTGATTCTCAAAGTATTGGAATGAACTCCCGCAATTTATTCGCTAACGTTCTTAAAAATCCTAAAAATTAACCTTAGTTAGGTAAAACACTAGTTGCATGTAACACATGAGATCCAACTGTCGATAGCGATAGTATGTATAGTTGAAGAATAAGTACCAAACAATAATCCCATAAACACAAATTATTTAATATTTTAAGATATTTGATTTTCTATACAACACTTGTACCTATGTATGTATGTCAAGATAGGATAGTATGGAGGTCAGTCCTTTGATCCTACGCAGAATATGAAAACAGCATGATGGTATGTATGTATGTTTGGAGATTAGTATCAAATAATTAAGTTTTCTTAGTTATTGTGTGTAGGCGATTGCCATACAAATTGTATGAAGAAATGTCGTCACTAAATTCAATTTTTATAAAAATTGTTAAAAAAAGTTTGAGATGTGCTAATACATCTTCTATATTTTTTATCGAAAATTAAATTATCTAGTTGGGGTGTTTCGGCTTTTTTCGATATTTTTAAAATATTTGGAAATATAGGCAGTTAAACTCATAAATTTATCATAAAAAAAATATTTTTCTTAATAAAAAACGTTTAAGAAACCCTGGAATTTTTTTGAAAAAATAGATTTGAGATTTTGTATTTTTCTGTGTTTATACCAATTTTCAGCGTTCTAGCTTTTATGGTTTCTGAGATATATGGAAAAATAAAGTTAAAATTCAAAAGTTGATAACCCCTGACTGAAACAAAAATTCAAAATTCCGAGTATAAAACTTTTGTAGGCCTGTAACTGTTTATATATTCTGAAATTTTAGGCTCTGTAAATTGAGCGGATCAAAAGTTATAAGGGGGGGACGGACACACACACAGACACACAGACACACAGACACACAGACACACACACACACACACAGACACACGAAATGTTCTACTCCGAATTCTAAGTAAATCCGTGTATGGAACATATATGCTGCGAAGCCTCTAAGTTGGTGTTTTTTGACTTCAAAGTTGGAAAAGCCGTGAAAAAAGTAGACCTCTCCATACAATTCTCGCGTATTCTGGCTTGATACATTGTCGATATGTTAAGAGAACAAAGTTCTCCTGAACAAATCGACAGTTGGATTAAGCAATTGCTGGAGGGAGAAAGAATAATGTTACAAAGAAAATGAGAAGCAAACAAATAACAAGTTCATAATAAAGCCACTTGTATCTTTGTTAAGGCTTGTTTGCTTTATTTTACATTTTGTTAATGCAAAAATGTTTTTCTTCTTGTTTCTTATATTGATGTTTATGTTCTTTTTTAATTCAATCGATTGAAATTTCTATCGCATGATGTAAAAGCGTAGTGAAAATACATTGAAATTGTCTGTCTTAAAACAGGAATTATTCCTAGTTAGACAGACATAGGTAAAGTGATGGAATGATACCAATCAGGGAGCACCCATGGTTTTTTATTATGATTATTATTTTTGTGTATCATGTTTTTTGTTTTGTATATTTTTTTGTTTGTTTTTATATAAATACTGAGTGGTCTCTGTGGTGTATTGTTTCTGTAAGTTTTCTTTTCTTATGTTAAATAAATATATTATTATTATTATTATCTGCACGATAACTACAATAATTTGTAAGTAGATTACTTTTTTAGTGACAATATTAGCAATTATAATGAACTAGTTGATTGTTCCCGTTCCACATTACATAGGCACACAATTTCAAAATTCTGCACTCTGCACAATCATCAACAAACACATAGGTCCGAATGCTGAGCCCGACCTAAATACCTACTAAATTCTAAACACTAACCATGTTTTCATTGCACAGTCGCTCACTTAAGATAGGAGATCACGTGGCTTCTCCTATTTGGAGGATGCTACGAAGTTTTTGTAAAAAAATTGCATTGCAGAGACATGTCTAAATACTTAGCGCGTGCGCGTCAAAAAGTAATGTTATCGCGAAGATTCTTACGAGTGGTTAAATACTAAAATACGAGATGTTTTGGTTGGATGATGATTTTAGCGACTTCGTAAAATATGTAGGTATTTGGTAATTTTGTCAAATCAAATAGCAAATAGATTATTCAGCGATCTATACGAGATGCCGAAAATTCGCTGGAATTTCAGAAAAATCGTCAGTGTGAGCCTGGTTACATGTGTTTGTGTTGTTGTTACAAAAAAAAAACATTTATAACGTCAGTCTTAACCCATAGAAATCTATCTATCTATTTTATTCATATGCAATAATGTGAAATGCTACGCCATTGACATTAAGTTCGGCGTAGTATTAAGTATTTAGTTAGTGATGACTCTGCAACGCAATTGCTAACTTAAGAATACTAAATACTCCAGTAAGGTAAGAAGTTAGTATTTAGTTACCTAGGACTGTGCATTTGGGTCATAGGCTCACACAGAATAGATCAACCAGGTCCTAATATCAGCTATAATACCTGAAAGGGGGAAAGGGAAGGGTAATGGATATAGGAAAGCGTTGATAAGGAAGGGATGAAGGTTTAAGGAAATTAGGTTTGATTTTTAACCAGTAATATTACCAATAACTGCGCGTAATTGGCGTTTCATCGATGTCTGTGTGGAGTTAAATATATCAGGTTGGGGGTCAAGACTATTGTAATAATTTAAGCATCTGTTGACATAATTATTCTGTGCGTAATTTTTTCTGCAGTATGGTGTATAGAAAAAGTGATTTTGGCGTGTTTTTTTCATGGGGCAGTTGGAAGAATTTCTTTGGAGTAGGTAAGAGCTGTCTACAAGGTTATTAAGTATTTTATAAAGCAGATAGACATCGGATATCTTTCTTCTTTTTTCAAGTGATATAAATCCATGTAATTTTAAGGATTGGTCATAATCATGGCGGTAATTTTTTCAAAAATTGAGCGTTTTAACAAACCTTCTCTGAATCCTCTCAATTCTGTCGATGTGAATATTGTAACTAGGGCTCCATACGATTGATGCAAACTCCAAATGACTTCTAACGAAGGCATTTAATAGAAGAACAAGCGAGGTTGTTTCTTTGAAGGATTTGGTTATTCTTCGTATGAAACCCAAGTTTCTGTAGCTTTTATTTACGACAGAATCAATATGAGGAATAAATGATAGTTTGTTATCAAGGATAACGCCTAGGTCTCTCGCTTCAAGTTTTTGCGACAAGATATTATTATTAATAGTGTAGTGAAATTTAATTACATTTCTGCTTCTACTGAAACTCATTGAGAAACATTTATTTATATTTATATGCAGATACCCAAATACAATAATACTGAGTTCGTTTTAGTATGTGAATTTAACTTTGTATATAAAAGCATCATCTAATTGTTTGTATTTCTGGTAAAAGCGTATCCTCAATAAAACTGTCCAATGTGCAGTTAGGAGTGACAGTGGGTGTGGGTGTGGACTCGATCATTAACTATTGATAAATTTATAAACCTCACTATACCTTATTTAAATACGTATGTGACACACCCTGACTATAGGGTTATCATAATGTCACTGCATTATTTATTCATTGTTTTTTTAACGTTCATTGATTGGTTAAAAGAAATAACCTTATGGCAATATAATATTTGTTTATATTTTAAATAAATAAATATGCAATGCAAAATTAAAAGTTTTCGAGATTGAGTTAAAGTGGGTATTGTGTATTAATTTTGAGATTGAGTTACAGTGGGTATTGTGTATTCATTTTTAATTTTATTTTAATTTAATTTAATTTTTTATTTTATAAACTTAATTTAATTTTTTAATTTTTTGGGACACCAACAGCTATCCATTACAGTTTTTCAATAAATTAGGATAACAACCAAACAGCCAATTGTAAGTCTCCGCTGATAGGCCATACCATCAGTTGCAGGATGAAAAATACAACATTATTATATATTCGGTTTCTGTAATAGATAAAGTTTCATCCTGCAGCCGAGGTAAATATAATATTACTTACAATAAATGTTAAAATTACAATAAAAATGAAAATATTAAATTACAATAAAAAGTTCATATTCACAAACAAATCACATATCATTAAATAACTTAGCACTAAGAACATTTCTCGCCCCTGTAATACTACACTGGAATACGTCAAATTCTGGTGAGTTAAGTATTGAATTATTTATATTGTTACAAACACGCCAAAGAAATGAATTTTGTCGATAATTAGTGGATACTTGTTTTAAAGAGAATATGGGATTATGGCGTCGCGATTGAGTAGGCACCTTAAGATTTATTTTGTTAAGTAGATCAGGGCAGTCGCAGATTTTAAAATATAATTTTAAAAAGTTTTTCTCCTCAGATTCGATTTATTTGGTACAATCGAACCTTTGGAATGATTCAATTGCTTTCCTTTTGTCTTCATCGGTAGATAAATATATATGTAATTTCTAGACAGTAATTTTAATCAGTTTCTAATAAAAATCACTTTTTATAGCTTCGCTCAAACCACTTGTATTATTGTAAACTGGTTTCGATACCAAACGCAACCTCCCTTGTTGGAGTAGATTGATATAAGGCATTTTTAAACTAACCCTACCAACGTGAAGCCTCAAGTGAATACAATTCAAACATGTGCAATTTTAAAATTTTATTTTTATTTTTTGCCAAAGTAGACGTTAATTTTTAGTCAACCGGTAGTACGAACGCATTGGAATGTATTGAAAGTATAACATATTTGTTAGAGCAGGTACACACATTGCGTACGACAGTCCACACATTGTCCACACATCTCTCGAATATTTTTTAAAGTTGTATATACACAATCATTGGAGTCAATGATATTTATTTATTTATTTATTTATTTAAAAAAAGGATACAAATACACAATATTTACAGATTATTAATAATGATTACTTATTTATGAATGACTCAACTTCAAAAAGAGAATTATCTCGTGTTTTGATGTGAGTCACATTTCACAAAAACATACAAACTAACTAAATCTACAAAAATCTTAACCTAGGCATCATATAAAGGAACATTTATATTGATATAAACTAAAAAGTAAGCAAAAACTTGACAACCCAAGCAAAATATATATAAATAACATAAAAAAAGAAATATATAAATAATAATATAAAGTAATCACAAATCATAACAATAAAAGTAAAACAAAACAAAAATTTGAATGTTACTTTAGATATTCGTTTAATTTTACCAAGAATTTATTGAGATATGTTATGATAAATTTTTGACATCTCAAAAGAGACAAAGTTGGAAAATTATAAGAGAACCAGGATCTCAAGGCACTTACAGGGTTTACGACCCTTCATTCATATATGGCGATGGTGTTTCAGGTTATTTCAGGTTATCAAACGAACGAATTTTCATATATTTATATAGAACTTTCAAAAATTGGATTCACAGGGAACTCAATAAGAATGCATAATTGGTTAACGTTGCGTAACCGCATAAATTGATCACGTAGGTTCCTTGAGTTCCTATTTCTCCTATAATATTCCAACTTAGTCTCTATTAAGATGTCGAAAATTTGTCACAAAATATCCTTCCTCTTTGTTTATCCTATTTGTAATCAACGTCAAACGCAATAATAGGTACTCGTGTCAATTTTGACCATTAAAAGAGTATTCGTCCAACAAATGTGAATATAAATAACATTTATGTTAATGGCCGAGGCGAATATATTATAGGTAGCAAAACTCGCAATACATTGATAACTGATGATCTGCCACTAACCGATGCGAGAGAAGCATGACTATATATGGCAGATAACGCATGATAGCGGAAATATCCCATTTGAATAAAATGTTTGAGACGAATGTGCAAAAAAAAATATAAAATTAAGGTAATTTATAGATAGTCCAATTTGACATAGAGATCGAAAGAAGTGTTATGACAGGAAACAGAGTGAATACACTTACACGAATTATAAATGATCGAAACATATCAAAGGAAGCCAAATTTGCCATTGGTCACGTTGTCGTAGTGCCGACCTTGATATATGCAAGTGAAACATGGACATTTTAGATGAAAGCAAAATATTTTTTTAGTTTTATTTATACAGTTGTGATGAGATCGATAAAAGAATCTATAATACACTGAAAAAAAAATTGTGAATACCGAACTGGCTACCTGCGTTTTTAGCCAAACCTTTGTTATCAGCAATAAAAGTTAATCCATTTATGACTTTTTATCCATTTAATCCATTTCTTTGGTTAAGCGCATAACATATTTAGTAGCACAAAACGAATTGTTTTGTAGTCACTATTGTTCGGTTAATTTAAAAAAAAATTTCAGTGTAAAATGATGTGTGACAGGGTAGGACATAAGGAAAGAATATAAGATGAAGAATAATGTCATTAATATAATGAAAGTGAAAACATTGAGATGGTTTGGCCACATGGGGAGAATGAATGAGGAACGCCTGACGAATAAAATGACGAATAAGAGTGCGATTAGGAATGGAATGAGAGGTCGGAGTCGCCCAAAAAAGGAACAGTTTGACCATGTGAAGGATATTCTGCAAGGTAGAAATGTTATTAGCGTGAACAACAGACGAATATGTATAATACGATGCATGAATGTTGACGAGGCGAAAGATGCGTGCCAGGATAAATGTTTTACTTATTTTATTTTTATATTAAACATAATGTAATGTTTGATGATGACGGAACTATTTTGGCAAATATTATTCTTCCCTTTTAATCCTATCCTAGATCCTTTTGATTCAGATGCATCATCATTTACGTGTTTTTATTAATTTTGTATTATTAGTGTTAGATATTCTGGTCCTTATGTGGGTAATTGTTCTTATTTAATGTCCGTAGTAAATATTATAACAAATAAATATTAACTAGGGACGACAATTAGAAATCGCGTCTTCCATTTACAAACACTTTCACCAATGACTTTCAAAGTTGACCGATTTCGACTGACAGTAATTTTCACTACGCCTGTCGTTTGCTTATGATTGACAATATGTAAAGCACGCACGGTAATTATGTAACAATGTTTTAATTTGTTATCTGCGAATGCCACGCACAATCAGGGTTCATATTATCCAATCGTCATAACCTGGTGTAGTATCCTTTTACAAAAAAAAATCAGACTGTATACTATGAAGTAAGTCTGGTAGTGGCTGGCTCTTGCTCTTTATTGTAATGATCTCGGCACAATTTGTAATGTGCAGTTTTCATGAAATTTACGCGAATGAATTATTATGTACGTGAAAAATTTACTTTGTCAATACAAAACAGTGCGACGCGACGCTCTGATCGCATCACGCGCAATGTGTGTAACTGGCATGTTGATTTCGGTCGCACCGCGCATTCACACTTCCTTTACACAAGTCTATAGGTACGTACCGGGTGAACACAAAGAATGGTCACAATTTTAACATATCTCTACAGTAGTTAATATAATGCTTCCTCACCCACTGTGTTGTCATGCAAAACGAACAATCATTTTACCAAATTTTACTCAGAACGTAGAAAGCTACATTTATTAAAAAATGACATATTTTCTAAAAAATCTGTTAGAGTAATAGAGGAGTATATTATCGGTAAGATGGTAAGCGTGGGAGCATCGTAAATTTGTTGTAAAAAGGTTGATCATCCCTGATTGATTTTTATGAAGCCTTTTAAAAATTCTCTATTTTCTGTATATTTATACAATTTGAACAGAGTTTGAGGGGACAACCATATAATACATTATACACTTATACATATAATACATTATACCATTATATGTTATCTATGGAAAGCTAATCAGTTCTAAGTTCAAGCTCTTTACACTATAACATGAAATCAAATAACTGAACTTTTCCATACATAAGAAATTTATCTAATTATGTATATTTTTATGGTAAAAATGCACAAAGCAGAACGAAAACCCAAGATTAATACCGAAATCCTGAAGAACCATCAAATAAGGTTGGAGTATAGAGAAAAATTGGAGCAATCACTTCAAGAATGAAAAACGAAAACACACCCATAGATGAAATATGGGAAGAATTTCAGGAAAAGTTAAAAGGCACCGCAGAAGTCGTATTGGGAACACTCCAGTCACACAGAATATCGGCCTGGTTTGACGAGGATTGTGAAATAGTAACCAGGCAGAAAAATTAAGCCTATCTCCGAATGCAACAATGAAACACCAGGAGTACAGAGGAGGACTACAAAGACAAAAGAAGGCAGGAAAAACGTTTACACAGAACAAAGAAGAGAGAATGCATCAAAAAACAATTCCAAGAGGTCGAATCATTGAGATCTCAGAATGAATGTAGAGAGTTCTACAGAGCTGTCAACCTACAAAGAAAAGATTTCAAGGCAAGAATCACAGCATGTAGAAGTAAAAACGGGAATATACTCAATGACATAGGGGATATTTTGAAGCGTTGGGTCGAGCATTTTGACGAATTGTTACATAAATGATGAAAGACACGAAGAAATAGAGGAGCCGGACCTTGCCTTGAATAATGGTGATGATAATGAGCAGTTAGAACCTAGCCGGGAAGAGATAATAAAATCAATTAAGTGTTTAAAGAATAACAAATCTCCAGGCTTTGATGACATACCAGCAGAAATTATATATTTATTTAAGGAACAAATACAGTCATATAAAAAACAAAAGGAATACAATATAAAATAAATAAAAAAACTGACCAATAACATTTGTCCACAGTTGACAATCACAATATACCAGCACACATATTACAACGTTAAATAAGTAAGAATATAATCAAAATAAATAAAAATATAATCAGAATCAATTAAAATGTTATTAAAAAATGATAACATGTTTGCCGGTGACGGGAAATAAAGGGAAGAGGAAAATAAAAAGTAAACTGGATAAGAGAAGGATTAATTGTGCTTCTATGATATAGGAATAAAAACATATTAAAAAAAAAATAGGTACGAAAATTAAAAAGTTCACGCCGCTATGCATCTATATAAGAGTTTTTGTTGCAGTTAGGTTTTTTTAGTTTTTTTTTATAATACATATTATATGCTACATTTAGTATTAGGTATATTTGTTACTTTTAAGGTTAAAAATATAAAAATGTGATAACAGGCTATTGCGATAAAATGAAATAATCATATTTTTTTATATTTTATGTATATTAAGTATATTCTTTACTTACAATACTGTATCCTGTTTATTTTCTAAATAAATAAATAAATAAATAATAATAAATTTAAGTTATGTTATATGACATATAAAATTTTAAGCATTAATTGATAAAAATAATGTTGGATATGATGTGATGAATACAATTGATATTATAATCGATTAACGATCATACTTGGTCATGTGTGAAATGGACGAAATTATAATGGTAGGTGTTGACTGAACTAAGACACATATTCTAATCTAACTTGCATACAATAGAATATTATAATGTGTGGGGGGGAAACACTTAAATATATTACCTGTAGCTAGATCACGTATGATGGGAAGTGTAATAAAAGAAATCATTTTTAAAAATAGCAGAATAAATGCAGTAGAAATGAGATCGCTAAGGAGAATTTGTAATAGAATGATGTATGACAGGGTATGTAACGAAGAGTTACAGTATCTTGTGAGTATGGTACCTATATGAAGGATGTATAGAAAACGGTCTGAGGATGAATGACAGCAAATCAAAGGTAATGGTCTTTGAAAAGAGTGAAAGTAGAGAACGAATGGCTCCTGCAGGTTGACGAGTATATCTAACTGGGAAGCATGTTTCAACGGAATGGACGGCCTGATATGGATATCGAAAGTAGAGTTACGGCATGAAACAAAGTGAATGAAGCACATAGACCAGTTATGAATGAACATATCAAAGGATGTCAAAGTTGTCATTCAAAACACTATCGTAGAGCCAAGATTGACGTATGTAAGTGAAACCTGGACATGGCAGAAGTCGCACGAAAGCAGGATAAATGCTGTTGAAAGGAGATCGCTAAGAAGAATTTGTAATAGAACGACGTATGACAGGGTACGAAATGAGGACACAGGAAAGAATGAATGCTGAAGAAAGATGTAATTAATAGAATGAAAGTTAGCACATTAAGATGGTTTGGCCACATGGGAAGAATGAAGATCGCCAGACGGAGAAGAGAATGTCATTTTAAAAATCAGAATTACATATATACATACATACATATAATAACGGCATAATCCCACTACGTATAGTAGGTGATCAGCGACAGGTGTGAATTTCCTAATATAATAAAGCACGACACATGCGTGTATGCCCACACGCTAGTCTCGACTCCGATCGATTTCTTTCACCAATTGCACAAGCATTTGCATAATTTAGGAAATGTATGTAAATTATGGAATTTATGGAATAAATAGGGATGGAACATTTTTTTATCATAAGTACTAAGTACATGAATATAATATATGTAGGTACAAGATCCCACTAACCAAATAAGGTTATTATAGTGGATTATCAGGCGACTGCTTCTTCCTCGGGTCATCATCCATCCTTAGGAAAAAGTGGTCACTTTACAACCGTTCGTATGAAATATCTCATTGTGCATTAAAACCAACTACTTATTGTAATAAATATAATCATTTGAAATATCCTTCGAAAATATTTTAGGATACAGGATTATTTTGTCTTTCAATTATTTTTTTTATCTATTCTGTATCGTCTGGTATAGATGTATGTAACTTTTCTTCCATTCACCCCACATTAATCTGCCTCGCAGGACTATCTCATCTGGCAGTAATCAGGGGGTTTACGGTGTGGGTAGGGGGATTGAGGAGGGAGGGGCGGGGGTTACAAAACAATTTTATTGCCTGCAAATCGATACCCAACTATCGTATTGGCGATTGCTCTATCTGTCTATCACCATGACACAATCTTTTGACCCTTGACAGCCAATATATTTAATTCTCAGATAGTCTTTTACTCGAAGAGCAACTTTAGGGCTTTCAAGACTTTCTGTCTTCAATTCCGTGCACTCTTGTCTTCACTATCAGTGCAGTATCCGTAATGTTTTAAATAGCCATAAAAATTGCGAAATCATAACACCCCATTGTAACCCCTTGGGTTAGTGAGGAGTAAAAACAATTTCTCAATAGGTGGCGTTACAGAAAGGTTTCATCGTAACTTCATAGATCGCCTATTTCATTCAAACGATCATTTTATCATTATTAAAATATATAAAACTTTCAAAATTACATTGATAAGGGAAATCATTAAGAAGGTATAATTGGTGAACGTTGCGCACGCGTATAAAGTGATCGCGTAAAATTTTCCATACAAATTTGAATACTTTGTGGAGTGACCTGATAGTGAGGAGTATAGCGTTGGCCACATCCCACTCGTATTTTTTAAACAATGAAAGCAACAGTTTTTATACTTGAGGTGACAATGCTCTCGCACAGATGCCACCCCTGAACTGCGCCAGAAATATTATTTCATTTTGAAATGAAAGGTAATCTTCTTTGATTTCATGTTTACCGGATATCCAAATTTTAAACCGCCATCTTAATGATTTTTATTTCACAAAATGGTTTCGTTTTGTGTATTATTCAAATAGGATTGCGCAATATGACATTCCCAATTATCTTCCATAAAATTCATTAATAATATTTTGAAATATCTACAAAATAAGACAGGCAGCTATGGACATTTAGATATAATCATAATTGTGATTACAAATAGGTAGTAAAAATACATAATGTACAATATTCAATATGTCTGACATCAAAGAATAAATATATTTATCATAGAGCCAAATCAAATTACCTCCTAGATCAGATAAAGTAAATCGAAGGTTCGCTATAATTGGGAAAATTTTAAAATATAAAAAGGGTGGGTTGTAGCCAACGCTCACTACTTCTCATTACCAAGTCACTTATTTAAAAAAAAAATTTCACTGTATGTAGTAACAAGTACATTATTACAATATATAGAACTTTCAAAATTGAATTGATAGGGATCTCATTAAAAAGGCATAATTGGTGAACGTTGCGCAAGCGCATAAAGTGATCACGTAAACCAGCCGATGACAGGTCGTAAGCCCTGTAGGTGCCTTGATTTCCCGGTTCTCCTACAGTAAATATTCCAACTTCGTCTCTATTGAGATAATTAAAAATCTGTTAAAAAGTACATTATTATACATAATCATAAATTCCCTTAACTAAGTAGTGTAAATGCTTGTACTATAGGTGAACGAAATCGGTAGTGACAGGATTCGAACTCCCGACCACTGGATTACAAACCCAGCGCGTTAACCGCTCTGCCACCAAACAAATTTTAAATTTTTCATGGAATGAGTGTAATAAATTATTTTTTATTTAAATATTTTATTTTTAAACTTAATAATTCTTCAATACCATTTTATGAAGTGGTGTGCCTTTTTAGTGATTTAAAAATAAAAATATCAAATTTTAAATTCCCTGAGCTTGGGGACACATAAATGTAATATTTGACAGTTAATAAAAATTGGAAGCACTGATCAGATATCCTTCAAAATTTAATGGGATCTAAGCAAGTCCTATTAGATATACAAATTTACAACATTTTAAAAGAATCGAATGAATACTTATGTAAATAATCGATAAAGTAGAATAAACACGCCGTACATAACTCATAGAACACAGCACACACTCACAGACACATTGTGATGAAACTTTAAGAATACAATCACAGCATTATAAACAGAGACTAGAAACAGACATCAGCTAAGACCGCCACAACCAAGAACGACACATGCGCAGCGTCAATATAGTTTTTTGGCACCAAGACTCTATAATAAAATAATGATGAATATTGAACAAAACATATCGCATGATGAGAAAAATTTCAAAGACCTCGTTACTCGTTGGCTGAAGCAGATTGGAAGAGAAGGATCTGCCTCGGTACTCTTAGATTTTTTAAGATAGAGGTTTTAGAGTTTTTCATCCTGGTTGTCGATGTTCTAAGTGAATGGAATATGTGAAGAAAAAAAAGAAAACAAATCATATGATCGCAGAGTAGCCATAGCAATTTTAAACTAGTACTGCCTCAGAACAGACTATGTCTAGCGAGGCAGTAAAATTTCCAAATGTGTGAAAAAAAAAATTATTGTAAAATTGTAATTAGGTATAAATTAAATTGTATTTTGTTCCTTTGTAATATTTATACTGTTGGAAATATATTATTCATTCATTCATTCATTCATTCATTCATTCATTCATTCATTCATTCATTCATTCATTCATTCATTCATTCATTCATTCATTCATTCATTCATTCATTCATTCATTCATTCATTCATTCATTCATTCATTATACTAGTTGATAATCTGTAATAAAAAATACCCTTAAAAATTGCGAATTCATAACTCCCTACTATAAATTTAAGTCTTAGAGTGAAATTAATGCTTCAATCCAAGACTAAACGAGTAGTAAAATCTTTTGAAAATAAATTGCCGTATGGCTATAGCCTCGCCACTAGCGCAAGATGCGAGGAAGTGTTTATTGTTATATAGTTTTTAAAGTAGTGTTACATCGACTATATAATTTAAAATAATACAAGACGGAGAATAAAAATTGACATAAAAAATATAAATTTATAACCACTGATTTCGATCATTAGTTTTTCTTCAAAAAATATGATTTTTCAGGTTGAATGATACACAGTTAGGGTGCAGGTAAAATAATAACAAGACATCAAGCCCGATTTTTATAATTTGTGTAAAAAATGATTGGGAAAAGAAAAAAAACGGGATAGTGATACCGCGTATGTTGATTATTGAATGTGTTCGTCCTATTTACGGAAAAAAAATTGAGTGTTTTTTTATTTGTTTTAGATATTACCTAGAACACTTTTCATGAAATCTTTACGTAAAAATCCTCAGAAATATACCTATGTTTAAAATAACTCATAGTGTCTCGTGTGGCTCTTCAGCGAGGGTAACCTCAATATTTTATGTTAAAATTGAACCTTAAAATACTGGCAAAAAACGTCATAATTTTTAAGACACCATTCAATCCAACCTCATAACTCTCAGATCTCCTCTATAAATCTGTGTCTCAAGTGTATGAAGAGTGTTATAGTATAATTATCCTAACTTGAACCAGACTTAAGGGTGCGTAGAGTGCAAATTTGTTTCTTTTTGCTCGGTTGGTATGTGTACAAATCGCTCCCCTCCTTGGCGAAATGGCTCAAGAAGTTTGACGAATACTATACTTACTTCAAATCCAATCGAACGCGGCAGTAGACAATATTAGGTAAATTTGCTCTCCGTTGTGCTAGGGATTGCGAGCACATATAAGGTCTCTTTTTTTCAGATAAAAAGACATACGGCCACAATAACAGATATGAAAGTTTGATAATGAATATAGATGATTTTGATGTAGTAATAAGGTTGTCAGTTATGTTTCCAGTTTAGCATTAAAACCGCCCAACCCCCACCGCCCATCTCCCAGCCCTGAAAATATTATCTATTTACCCCAAAACCAAAGAAATGAATCAAACAAAATGCAAATTAGTTCTTTAAAACGCAACACGACAAAACAGGGTTATCACGGAACGCAAAAGAAATCCCGAAAAAATAATATTATCCTATATAATATATATTACCTACAAAAAAAATAAATTTATTTACGCCCAAAATATTTAACTTATTACGTAGAATTTACACAAAAGTAATCAAAAAATAACAGTAGGTACATAAATAACAAAATAGAAATAATACCTGACTTACTTCAATTACTCCTACCAAACAATAGTACCTAATATTAACAAATTAGTAACAAAATGGCAGTAACAATGGACAGGGGCAGAGAAGAGTGTGAGAGGGATCTTACTCATGTTTTGAAATGACGGATCTCATTCATGTCTTAACACATGTACATACAATACTAAATACTTGCACAGCTACTCATTTTGAATAGGTATCACCTCGGAACAGGCTTTTGCCTAGTGAGGCAATGTATCCAAGTACCTAATATTGATATACCTATATTTTATTTGTATTGTATTTTCTATTGATATTGTTACATATGTAATTATGGCTTAGGTAATTATTTTTTATTTGGAAATAATAAAAAAATGCAGTCGGGGGCACCGGCTAAGGATAGTGTTACCACTCTTTTTCTATTATTGTTTTCTAGCGTCCCATAAGAGCCGGGTTATCGAAAATACAACAGGCAACAATAACATCTCGCATAGTTCAGCAATGAGGCTCACCACACATTCTATTGAATGTAGTGCTTTTTTAGGTGAAACACGAGGCTGGCGTGTGTGGATACACACATATGTTGTGCTCCCTTTCACAAGGTTTTGCACACCCGCACACCTGTCGCTGGTTACCACGCATTTTGGGATATGCTGTGATGGTGTGAATGAATGAATGAAATGCAGCCCTTTTGTATCCTAATATGATATTTTTTGACAATGTGTAAGATCGGTTTCCATGTCAGTAGAGTCCCTGGATTCAGATAGCACTGTCATCGTAATAATTTGAATATTACAAAATTCAAATTCAAACATATTATATCCGCTGTGGGAATTCAGCAGATGCAAGCGGCAACCGACAGTGTCTCGTTCGTATCCCGACCAATATCATTATTTGGGCAAATTCAATGAACATTGTGGGGGTCGAATACCGTGTACCTACCCCTATTTAGCTCATTTGACAGATGACGTTCGTGCTGGCGTGGCCGTATTGTGAAATTATATAAAAATTATATTTGATTCTCATGCCGATATCGTAAAATAGAAGCAATAATGATAATGTTTTAAAGCGATGTTTCGTTAGCTCACGTTTTAATGAATTCGCCTTAAATATTACTTACGTATCAAAGCATTAGTGGCATGATATTTGACAGTATTTAATGTGACTACGCTTCTGTCTTTGTCATTGAGAACAATTTAGTTGAACTTGAATGATGATTGAACAATTTCTTAGATAGAATTCTATGAAACCTCATTCATTCGCATGTTTAAACCAATTTTTATCATCTCAATAAGACGAAGTTGGAACCAGGAACTCAAGGCACCTACAAGGCTTACGATCTGTAATCTGCTGGTTTAAGTGAACACTTTATCACTTGATCACGTGAAAGTTAACCAATTATGGGCCGGTATTACATTCGGCCCTGAACTCATTGAGTTTGTTAAACTCAAGATTAATGTTTAAGGGAGATTTAATCCATTTGCGCATTACAGTGCAATATGACATATCAGATACTAAATCTTCAATCATAGACATTTTTACTTTTTCTGTAGTTATTATCTGTCAAATTTTAAATAACCTCAAATAATACGAACTACAAAACGGGACGCTACGACTTGAAATACTATTGTTTTACTATCTTACATGGTAAATTTAATTTTTTTCACCAAAATAATGCTTTTAAATGGCCATGTTCGTTTCAATATGGCTGTCTGTTTGTTTTGTTGTGTGGCGCCACCGTCGATACAACTAACGCCTCTAGTGATAGAACACTGAATCTACACTCATTGCCTAGCAACGAGTCGAGAAATGACAGTTGACTCACCGTTAAGTACTTAATCCGCCAGAAACGTTGAGTTAAATATTTGTCGTTTTAGTGACGTATTTGAGGGAAGATTACGCCTAAACGGACACTGTAATACGCTATATTTTTGTAAAACTTCAGTTTAGCTCTTAAACTGAGACTGTAATACCGGCCCTGTGTCTCCTTATTGAGTTCGGACTCTATTAAATTTTTGAAAATTCTATCTATGTAAATCATGAAAATCTTTTCGTTTGAAAATAAGTTGAAATAACTTCGCCATCTATGAAGAAGAAAATTTTTTGTGATGACATCTATTGAGAAATTGATGACAATGAAAGTAACAGTCCATACAAGAGGTGAAGTTCATTTTTGGCTCGTTTATTTGTTGTATACGTAAGTCGAATATTTTTAAATGTTGCACATACGCAAACATTGGATTTTTTCCCAATTATATTCCAACTTCGTCTCTTTTGATAAGATAAAAAATATTGTTGACTCCCGACAGGGAAAAAATCCAATATTTTTGTTTATAAGACGTTAAAAATATATTAATTACTAGCGGACCCGACAGACGTTGTCCTGCCCGAACTATTTGTGAAACAAAACATAATATGTAACATATCCTTCCACCACCGGAGGACCACCAACACCTTTTGATATGTCCGAAAGTCGGAGAGAGAGACATGCGCGCGGGAGGACCTAATTGCCGCAAATGACAGGGCCGTACATGTGGCCAACTACTGGAAGTTCTTTATTTGATGAATCCGGACACGGAAAGTAAGTAAGTAACATATATTTGAATCAAATTGATGTTATTATTCACTGAGCTGCTTAACACTTTGAGGTTAGATTGATTGTCATTTCGTATATAATTGCAATACATCATATATGGTCTGGACACGGAAATGAACGAATTGAAATATGAATAATAACGAAACAGTGAACAGAAATTAAAATTCCATGCATGTGTATATAATTGAATTATGAATAATACCGAAACAGAGTGAAAAGATCTTTAAATGTCAAAAAAATCCAAACTACGACGCAAATGACAGATTTCTTAGTGTTGTCAGAAGGAAAAAACCACGGAACATAGAATGATTATTTCTTATATTCCTATATATTCCTTACTCCATGGAAAAAACTTAACATTGCCAATTCGACATTAGCGCCACCTATTGTAGTTTATAGTTATAAACAATCATGTGTTTTATTTTCCTTTTATTACATATATTAATGTATGAAATTCCATTTTGTAAATCTAAACCATTCCGGGACTCATATAAATATACACAAAAAATTTCATCAAAATCGGTTCAGCCGTTTAGGAAGAGTTCAGTGACATACACACGTACATAAGAATTATATATAGGTACTAGCGGACTCGACAAACGTTGTCCTACCCAAACTATTTGTGAAACAAAAAATATATGTAACATAGGTATTTAAATCATATGGATGTTATTATTCGCTGAGCAAACTAATATTTTCTTGTTCGATGAGCCGTTAAGCACTGTGAGGTTAGATTGATTGTTATTTTGTATATAATTGCAATACATTGCTAATTCGACATTAGCGCCACCTATTATAATTTATAGTTATAAAAAAAATCATGTTTTCTATTTTCCTTTTATTATATTAATGTTTAAAATTCCATTTTGTGAATCTAAACCATTCAGGGACTCACACAAACACACACAAATAATTTCATCAAAATCGATTCAGCCGATTAGGAAGAGTTCAGTGACATACACACGTACAGAAGAATTATATATATAAAGATATATATAAAGATAATTTGAATTAAAGTCAGTTTTGACACGACTAATTGGACAAGGTGAGTGTAGGGTGTTTGGTGATTGACTGGTGAATTCCCTAAACTTTCAACGTTAATTCAACTAACTTACTTTATCGTTGAAATGTTTGGTCGGAAGTACCTACATCATATAAAACGCGAATTTGTGTTGATGCCTCGCAATATAAATCTCATCAATTAGCGTGTCATCTATCAAATTTACTTCATGTTACTATTTTTAAACAGGGAATAAATGGGGTGTCGGCAGAGATGAGTGGACGGGAATAAGGACCGTGGAAAAGCTATTTCGAGTTGGTATATATATAGATACCTATAGGGAGATGTATTACTTACCTACTATGAACCACTTTTTTATAATTTGTACTCCTTACTATTCCAAGGGGATATAATGAGTTGTGAATTCGCAATTTTTAAGGCTATTTTTTATTGCATATTGTCAACAAGTATCATGCTGGGATTGTATTCTGAGAGAATCATCACAATGTTTGTGTGTGCATGCTGTGTACGGCGCGTTTATTCTACTTCGGTTATAGACTAAACTGTAACAATTCTGTTCTTTTCAAATTTTGTAAATTTTTATATCTCATACTCGCTTAGACCCAATTAAATTTTGAAGGATATCTGATCAGTGCTTCTCAATTTTTTTGACTGTCAAATATTTCAAAGTGATCTCAAGAACAGGAAACTTGAAATTTGATATTTAAATTTACATAATATTTAAAAGGCACATCACTAATTGCATCAAGTTTTCATAATAAAATATTTGAATCAAAAATAATCCAACAAACACATTTCATGAAAATGCTGAAAAATTTCCATATAAAATTTGTGGAGTGATTTGGTAGTGAGGAGTATAGCGTTGGCCACAACCCACTCGGTTTTATTTTGAAGATTGTGTGGGCCTGTGAGAAAACCTACTGCCAGCTATTTTTTATAGAGAAAAACATTTTTTTATGATAGATTAATGTGTTTAACTGCCTATATTTCCAAAATATTTAATAATATGGAAAAAGCCGAAACACCCCAACTTGATAATTTAATTTTCTATAAAAAATATTAGCATTGTAGTAGTACATTTCAATTTTTTTTAATATTAATTATAAAAATTGAATTTAGTGACGACATCGCTTCATACAATTTGTATGGCAGTCGCCTATAGGCACACAATATCTAAGAAGACTTAATAGTTTGATACTTAATCTCAAAACATACATACATACATACCATCATGCTGTTTTCATATTCTGGGTAGGAAAAAACGACTGACCTCTATACTATCCTATCTGGACATACATACCTACATTTGTTGAATAGAAAACAAAATATCTTAAAATATTCAATAATTTGTATTTATGGGTTTATAGTTTGGTTATACTTATTCTTCAACTATACATACTATCGCTATCGACAGTTGGATCTCATGTGTTACATGCAACTAGTTAAATATATTATATGTTAAATAAAGTATATTGGAATAGCATTGTAGACTTGTTATTTACATATGTATATAACAAAACTTATAAACGGTTTGCGATTGGTTGCGATCAATTTGTGACATGGCATATCACAATGGCTTAATAGTCTAAAGCAGTCATGGGCAAAGTACGGCCCGCGGGCCAAGTCCGGCCCTTCGGGGTAGTCAATCCGGCCCGCGACATGGTTTCGAATAACCCCTAAAATTACACCTAGAATAGGACAAAATGTGTTTTCTGCGTAGCTAGAATAGAATAATGTTTGCATCTTCCTACATCTGTGAACAGGTGTTTTCTACTATGAAGCTTCGCAAAAACAGTGTTAGAAACCGATTGATTGACCACCATTTAGCTTCACTACTGCGAATCAGCTCATCCCAGTTTCTACCAGATTACGATCAATTTTTAGAAGCTCAGTCACAGTTTCATCTGTCACATAAGCCATACTCTTCTAAAGAATAATCTATGAAATATAACTTGTGTGTGATTTAAAAATCTAAAATAAAGTTTATCACTTACAAAAATCTGTTTTGTTAAAAAATTTTCAGCCCGCCTAGGTATTTTTTTATTTTATCTGGCCCTCCCCTTAAAAAGTTTGCCCATCACTGGTCTAGAGCATTAAGCGTTTGACAGTGTTTTTTCCAATATTATATTAATTCTATGATAAATTTCCTATATTTCATCCACCTCTGCGCACACTGATCAAATAGTAACTAGCACGGACATGAGAAACAGTTAAAATATTGCCCGCTAACGACATTTATCACATAATTAAGTGTATTTATATATTGATGGCACCATATGGTATCACAAAAAGGGTCCAATGATATACGAAGGTAAATGTGGAGTACTTCGCTATTTTTCAACAGGTGTCACTATGCTCACAACTGACTGCAGGTAGGTACGCACTTTTAGAGGGACACAAACGCAATTTATCGCCTACAAAACGATACTTTGTTTCAATTAGGACTGATCAACGTGCTATTTGTTTCATAGTACCTACATACAAGCAGTTAAATAATGGCCAGAGTGTAGATACACGTAATGAATTATAGAAAATGGACATGGATTTTTCAATGAAATATACCTACCGACTCTAATATATGCTCTTGACATGGCAGTTGGCAGTAGACGTAAAAAAGTAGAATTAACACGATTAAAATGAGTCAGTAAGACGAATGTGTTGTAAAACGATGTATGATAGAATAAGAAATGAAGATATTAGACGAGAATGAATGAATGAAAAGAAATGAAGATATTAGAAATGAAAAAAAATAAAGATGACCATATATGCTAAGTAATTCAAAATTAAAAACACAAAGATGATAATGGGATATGTAGGAATTTGGGAGAGTGGGGAGGATAAAAGAGTTATGTATGCTATGCCTCATATCACTGCGTCATTGCCGATTTACTCCTTCGATATTACGAGAATGTATGATGATGATGTGTTGTTGAATATTTTTATTTATTTATTTTATTTTATTTTTTATTTTATTCAGAAATACAACAGCTTATACAATAATATGATAATACAGTATGATAAAATTCTTGTTGATAACGTCAATTACAGTATCATAAAACCTTGTATTATACCTACTGCTCTTAAAAGCGTGGAAAGCATGGAAAGTTATGACCAAAGGAAAATAAACAAGAGTGCAATAAAACAGAAAAAAGTAATTATAAAATTAAAATAAAATCAGTACCTACCCTCATTTATAAGTTGACACATTGTCATTTAGAATATCGATTGCAGATTAATCGATAGAATTATACAATTCTCAACTACGTCTGACGAAAGAGTTTTGTGCATAATTAGTTTTACAACATAGAATAATAATAAAACTATGGAATACTCATTCCCATACAATACCTCGCTGAAAAAGTGAAGCCGTTTTATTGGCCGGCTCGTGCCAATATATGTATGATTCTGCTGGTAGACATTGTTCGTATAGTACTACCCGTTATGACTGCATAAATAATTTTGCAAGCAGTTAAAAGAATTCCTATTTGGAGAACGTATCACGCAGACGGCCAAATGATTACTGAATGCTCGTAGCGAAATGTTGACCAAATTAGTCAACATAAAGCAGTCGCGTTTACTGCAGGCTAATGAGTATTCTATACTATGTTTTACAAATAGTAATTGCAAATAATACGTCCGATCTAGTACTGAGTAAAAGGCAACGAAAGGCAATTTTCTACAACAGATATGCGGAATACATTATGCAGTTCACTATTTTTAATAAAAATATCAAATCCAACATCTTTCTACTCTTATATAAGCTGATAAGTTTACATTATTTTTGGTACCCCAAAACGATACGTTAAATAATTGAATATTTTATCTTGAACTTTCTCAATGTGATCAATGCTCCTAAACAGAATATCAGAATACATAGATGAAAGGATTATTACTCAGCAGGCGGGCTTCAGGCCTGGGAGATCATGCTGTGGACAAATACTTAACTTAACTCAGCACATAGAGGACGGATATGAGAATAAGAAGATATCAGGGGCTGCATTTGTGGACCTCACAGCAGCGTATGACACAGTTAACCACCAGAGGCTCCTTATGAAATTATACAACCTTACCAGGGATTTTAAGCTGACGTCCTTTGTCGGTACACTCCTACAAAATAGACGATTCTATGTTTCCCTGCAAGGAAAAAATAGCCGCTGGAGAAATCAAAAGAATGGCCTTCCACAGGGTAGTGTTCTGGCCCCAGTTATGTATAACATTTACACAAATGATCAACCAATACTCTATGACGTAAAGCAATTTATCTACGCTGATGACACGGCAATCGTGGCACAAGATGATAACTTTATAAACGTAGAGATCAAATTGTCAAGAGCCTTGAATGAATTGTCCAAATACTACAAAAACAATAATCTCAAACCCAATCCAGCAAAGACACAACTATGTACCTTTCACTTGAGAAATCGGGATGCAAAGAGGAAACTTACATAACATCACATGGGAGGGAAAGAATCTAGAAAATTGCGAAAACCCAAAGCACCTCGGCGTAGTGCTAGACAGGACACTCTCTTTTAAGCAACACTGTCTAAACACCAGGGGAAAAATTGGTACTCGGAACAATATCATCCGAAAGCTCGTCGGAACAAAATGGGGGGCACAACCATCCATTCTTAGAACTTCGGGACTTGCTCTCTGCTACTCGGCAGGGGAATATGCGGCTCCAGTCTGGTTCCAATCTCCCCATGCCAGAAACGTAGATGTTGCTTTGAATGAAACCAACAGACTAATTACGGGGTGTCTTAAACCTACTAATGTGGAAAAAATCCAATTATTAACTGGAATAGCACCACCACATATAAGAAGAGTTGTAGCCTCTGAAGAGGAAAAGATGAAACAGCAGAATGACTCTCGACATCCGCTATATGGTCACATCCTCCCGCCCTCAAGACTCAAATCTAGAAACAGCTTCCTCAGGAATACAATATCTTTAAACTCAACCAGCGAAAAGAGAAGAGTTGAGCTGTGGAAGGAACGGATAGAAGGTGAGAGCTTTCGTGAACCAGCAGAGGTACTCCCGGCGGGTCACCTACTGCCTTATACAGCCTGGAAATCCCTAAACAGGCTGAGGACGGGTGTAGGAAGGTGCAAGGTGAACCTGGATAGATGGGGAATGCTGGAGGCGGACCAGGACACGGCATGTGAGTGTGGAGAGACGCAGAGTATGTCGCACCTGCTGAGCTGCCCGCTTATGGAGGGAGGGTGCTCTGAAGAGGATTTGTGGCAGGCCAATGAAAATGGAATTATGGCTGCAAATTACTGGAGGGACACAGTGTAGGCGGATGACCTTGGACACGGAAATGAATGAATGAATGTGATCAATATTATGGTAGATATTGGAGATTGCATATGATGGAAGCGAACTCAAGGTGTGATATGACATATACCATGTATAATAATTGGAAGGTGAATGGTACAGAGAAATGTATGTCAAGATAGAGGAGACTGGCGTTCGCTTCTCTCTGCTTATCACAAATAGGGTAAAGGCGTAATGGTATTGTATGGTTAATTGATAGAACATCTTCGTGATAATCCAGTGCAAGAAATCCAACTATTTCTATGTTTGGTTTTATGACATACCTACCTACAAAAACTCTCCGTTATTTTGTGTAGTAAAAATGTATTTTACTACCAACTTTACGATTTCTTGTATTAATTTTGCAAGAGACAATGTCCCCTAACAAAAAGTCTTCAGAGCGTCTTTAAATAAATTACACTTTCTGCAATTTTATCCAGCTATCGATTTGTTCAAGACAATTAATTTCTCTTAACAGATCGACAAAGTTTTTAGCTTTGTATTGTCAGGTCTACATCTTTCATGGTCTTTCAACTTTGAAGTCAAATAACACCAAAGAATAGAGACTTCACAGCATATATTTATGTCATATATATACATATATATAGATCAACTCAGTATTCGGAGTAGAACATTTAGTGTATCTATGTGTGTGTGTGTCTGTCCCCCCTTATAACTTTTGTTCCACCTTATGCAGAGAGTTCAAAATTTCACAATATATAGAATGTTATAGGCCTACAAAACTTTTATATTCAGAATTTTTAATTTTTGTTTCAGTCAGGGGTTATCAACTTATGAATTTTTGCCCTATTTTTCCATATATTTAAAAAACCATAAATACTATAACGCTGAAAATTGGTATAAATATAAACAATATAAATTCTCAATTTTGTTTTGTTTTAAAAGCTCCAGAGTTTCTCAAACATTTTTTCCTGTCAGGAATTTATTTATTTTATATAATATTTTATTTAGATTTTCATAACATATTCCCTATATCTCAAAAACCATTAGAGCTAGAACACTAAAAATTTTTGTAAATGTAGACAAAAACAATATCTCCAATTCATTTTTAAAAAACATAACGTATTTGAAACAGTAATCAACAATAATATTATCAAAAAGTACACGTTGTTGGCAGAGGTATTAAAATCCAATTTATATTTTTGAACATTGAATGTATTTGGGATATACCCCCGTTCCATTTCACTTCGTGTAGCAATCCCCTGGCTTAAGTAGTAGCTTATGCCAGCTCTGTATATTCATTACTAAGTGATTAAAACATACCTTAATTCAGCTTTTAGGTGAGACGAGAGTGGGAGGTGGAGATACACTCATGTGTCGTGCGTCCATGTATATGGTTATGAACACCCGCACACTTGTCGCTTGTTACCCCCACATTGTGGGATATGCCATGATGGTATAAATGAAAGCATGAATAAATGAAATAAAATTGAGATAGAGTATTTTGAAATGGAAGGGTAGCGATTGTGTGACAATAATTTACAATGTCAAAGAACTCCGGGGTGCCGTCGTGTGGAGTCGGGCGCATTACTAAATGGTCCGTAAAATTATCACTAAAGCGCGGTCACCCTATTTGGCTTTATTCAGTTTTCTCTCTGCAGTAATCAAATTTCCCTTAATATTATTTTTACACACTTGGTTGTTCGGGCATGTTCTAATAGCATCCGTGATCACAATGGTCCATTTTCAAATAGATTTGTCTGCTACACTCGATCACACTGTATGAACGGTCTGTCTCGTAGCAGATTTAACATAATCATTGGCGCTACAGCCCTGTGTGGGCCCTGGCCTCTTCCAGAATCCTTCTCCAGCCGTCCCTGTCCTCCACCGCTCTCCTCCAGTTTGTTATTCCGATCATCCTCATGTCGTCTTCTGTGTCATCCAGCTATCTTAGCTTGGACCTGCCTCTAATTTTTGTCTGCCCTCTGGATTAGTATTAAGAACCTTTTTGGGGATACGATCATCATTCGTCCGGCTGACATGTCCCAACCACTGCAGCCTACATACTTTTATGACTTGTGCAATGTTGGGTTCGTCATATGGTGCATGTAGTTCATGATTATATCGCATTCTCCAAATTCCATTATCGTTTGTTGGGCTTAAAATCTTTCTCAGGATTTTTCTTTCAAATATCAAGAGGCTATTTTCGTAGACCTAGCGTTCAGCTTCATACACTGCGACAGGGGGGCTACTCATGACGCGTTCTTACCTTGCCTTAATATTAAAAAAGAATAAACCAGTACTCGATCATAATCTAAAATTAATCTAAATCTACATTGAATCATGAAAAATTGTTAAGATGAAAGTATAGTAATATTTTTTTTGTTTAAATTAATATATTTAAACCGATTTCGTTCACCTATAACACAAGCATTTATGTTTAGTTAAGGGAATGTATGAGGATATATATGTACTTGTTACAAACAAGGACATACTCATTCTTTAAAAAAAAATATTTTATATATAAAACCTACATACATCAGACCCATAATGACTAATGGAGTTGAAGCAAGGGCAGACACGGTGAGAACAAAACAGCTACTCAGAACAACTGAGATGAAAACACTAAGACCTATCTTGGGCAGAACCCTCAGAGACAGAATCCCCAACGAGGAGATCTGCAGAACCTGCAATGTGGAGGATATTGTAAGGTGGAGCAGGCAAAGAAGACGATTCTGGAGAGATCATTTAGAGAGGATGAATCCAGAAAGCCTACCAAAGATTGTGATGCGCGAGATACCAGAGGGACGCCGACCACCGGGAAGACCGTCAAAGAGATGTACGGATAGCTGGACATCCTCGTCTCAGGACCTGTAAAAACAGATCATAGATCTACAAAAATAGGAAGAAAAAGAAGAAGAATTAATTTTAACCTCAAAGATTTCTGTAGTCTGAATATGATCTTAAAGTTGGCTAAATCAACTCCATGAGTAACCCTGCAGGTCTGAGAAGAGATTTATATATCAGGATTTTTATTTTTCTTTGTTAGGATTTTTGTTTCTGATCTCGTGTGCTTTATCAAACCATAATAGCACTAATTTTTAATAGGTTAATAGGTACCCTACTGACATACCTACAATTTCGAAATAATCTAAAAGTATAAAATAGTATATTTGTATAAGTCTACGTATGTCCGTCCTGAGAAAAGGCATATTCTTTTTAGTATTTCGGTCCAAGCGGGCTTGCCCAGTATTTACCTTTACACTCTTTCTTTAACTTTCCCCTAAAATACTTTTTTTACCTTTTTTCTAGTTATTCACGAGGCGAAAGTCAAACCAAGCTGTACATATATTATTTGTTCACTTATTTATTGATTTCAGAAAATTACAGCTTTGTAAATTGTGTGGTTACATATGGTGCTTCAAAATTAGAACAAGCCAATAATGATTTCTTCTAATTAAAGAAGAATGAATTTAAAATAAAAAAAATGGCTCATTGTTTGGTTAAGCAGAGAGGATCGAACGCCATACACTGCTGTCTTTCATCATCATCCATTTCGGTCTCCCCTTTCAACCACCATGCTTCCCTATTCCTCAACACCCTGTTTCATTGACCTCCTACCATTCGTTTTATGTCGTCGGACCATCTTGAGTGTGATTTGTTCGAGTTTCTATGGCCAGTTCTTGGTCACCGCTCCACGTTCGGTCCATCGATCAGCTGTTTTCGCCACATGGCCAGCCCAATTCCACTTTAAGGAAGGTGTCTTGCATGTAACATCTGTAACTTTTGTCCTCTCTGATACATTTGTTACATATCCTATCTGTCTTTGTATACATTTAATAGGCTTACGAAAACATATTTTTTTGCCTATACATATATACTATTATGCCGTCATTAAATGTGTTGTGTTGATCTGACCATCGCTTAGTTAGTATTTTTTTAGATTGACAAAAGATACTAACTGGAGGGATTCGCGGGGTAAAGAAAGGATGCGGGCAGAATTTTTACAAGATATATGTTAACATGATGCAGAATGTAGTATTAATATCAACATGAAATATTTTCAATTGTAGGTATGATTTTTTTTTAATCTTTTATGTATATTTTTAATTTTATGACATTACACTGCTTCTGCTGCTATTTTTTTGTATTTGTAATACTTTTTTATTAAATACTTTGGTTTATTTTGTGTCCATATGTAAATCTTTTTTAATTTTTTCTATTATTTTTTATATTTGATTACTCTACAGTGTAGATTTTAATTTTTTTTTTGGCTAAGGCTGGGTTGTTTCAACAAAATCGGTAACAGTATAGTAAAAATACTTTAATTTCATAAGATTGTTCAAAATTGAGTCATTTGACAGTATTAGATTTAAATGAAACAACCAAAATTATTGAACAATTTTATAAAATCATAGTATTTTAACTAGGTATATATTTACTTTAATATCTTTTAGAGAAATACAGCCTAAGTATACTTACTCGTATACCTATTTGTTTTTTTTTCTTATTCTATGTATTTTTTTCTTCAATTTGTGTTTTATAATTATATTATGAATGTATATGAGGTCCCTAAGACGAATGTGTGGTAAAACAATTTATGATAGGATAAGGAATCAAGATATCAGAAGAGAATGTAAGATTGAAAGGGATATTTTGAGTAGAATGAAGATAAATGCTTTGCGATGGTTCGGACATGTAGAGAGAATGAACGATGAACGACTGACAAAGAAAGTATACAAGGCTGAAAAGAGTGGAATGAGATGTAAGGGTCGACCTAGAAAGAGCTGGCATGATCATATAAATGAGATTTTGAAAGAGGGGAACATACGAAGTCAGAACAATAGGAGAGCATGTATGACGCGATGTATGAATGTAAACGAGGCAAAACAGGTATGTCAAGATAGAAGAGTCTGGCGTTCGGTTCTCTCTGCCTACCCCAAATAGGGAAACGGCGTGATGGTATGTATGTATGTATGTATGTATATGAAAGGCAATTTATGCCATTTATTTGTATATACATAAATAAATAAATCAACTTAGATCACACATTTTTCCAGACATTAACACTCTTCCTCCTCATAAAATTTCAAGAAATTAATGTTCTCACAAAATTTATCAGACAGAATTACAACAAATATTGATTTTATTTTCTACTTCCCATTTAAAAAAAAACTTCTTTTCCCAACTTTCCAATTCTAATTTAGTATTAGGAAGATTTTATAACAAACTTGACCCTGGCCAATGTACTTCTATTTGATGTTACAACAGCCATTTAAGTAATAATAATAAATAATAAATACCTACTAAAAATTATGAAGGTATTTGCATGCGATTAAAACAAAATTGAAAGAGCATAAGGGTATGAAGTATGCTGAACGTATGAACCAGAGCGCTTCTTAGAACATCGCAAATGAAGGTCTCGCGATTTTTCGCTGGAAAAATGTCGAAAAATGTGTAACATAGAAGAAATTGTTCAGTGGAGTAGTAGGATGAACGATGACAGACTTTCATACACTGCAGCTAATGAGGATTCCACCTGGACATCATCCGCCTGGAAGACCACCAAAAAGATGGAAGGACAGTTGGACTTCACCATTTCAGGATACATCGTTTCTGTATCACAGGTCTATCAAAAATAGAAGAAGAATAAATTATGTTTAAAAATAATATATAGTTTTTGTTCTTTCATTTTTATTCCTCAAACTCAAATCCCATTCACCGGTATCGTTCTACGGCCAGCATCGTCAGAATGGGATGAAAAACCATATTAATATTATATGCTTATGATAATTTAATATATCCAATAATTCTTGTTTTCTTTCTATATAATTATTGCCCAAAAAATCCTGTATTTTTGAGTGATGGTAAAAATGTGCATGGTGCAAAATATCTTGCCACATTACAAACCTTTTAAGACAAATAAAAAAAAGTTTTGTTTGAGTTAGTTTAGATTCAGTAAGATATGGTGCGTGCTGTGTTTGCGTGTTTCAAATGAATAAAAAATATTGTTTTGTTTGGGTTAGCTTAGATTCAGTAAGATATGTTGTAAGTTATGTTTGTGTTTCAAATGAATGAAAAATATTGTTTCGGTTGGGATAGATTAGATTCAGTTAGGTATGGTGTGTGCTGTGTTTGTGTTTTTCTCATGAATAGAAAAAATGGTTGGGTTAGGTAAGATTCAATAAGATGTGGTGTGTGCTGTCTTTGTATGTTTCTCACAAATAAAAAATATTGTTTTGGTTAGGTTAGGTTACATTCGGTGTGTGCTGTATTTGTTTGTTTCATGAAAAAATAAATATTTGTGTGGTTGGGTTAGGTTAGGTTAGGTTAGATTCAGTGTGTGCTGTGTTTTTGTGTTTCTCACGAATAAAAATGATTTCTGAAATATCACTTAAATCCACGGCATAGGAAAATACATTTTTAAGCATTTCACGAGTATATAATGTATAATACTAAAAATATGTACCTATTATGATATTGTTTGATACTTGGTTAAAATAATACATTAACAACTAGGTAGACAAAACGAAGGAATTTTCTAAACAAACCTCTACGAGTACCAATATAGGGGGTGTGTAATTCATCCGCTAGGCAGGACAGGACATTCCGGATGGAAAACTTTTATCAATAATACTAATTCTACAAAACTTCCCTTCTCTTCCCTCCCTCTCACACTCTATTTCATTCCCTCGCCCCTCTCTCTAACCCTAGTCAGTCCTCCATAACCCTATGTCGTTTTAGCCAGCGTTAGCATGATGGGATACACATAGGTACAGACCAATCTACGCCAAAATTCGCTTTCTTTTTACTAAATATAAAACGATACCATTATTAAATCGACCGATTGAATTGACATTGTAGGTTGTAAATAACAATAAAACGTTTCCATTAAAAAAAACGCCAGAATTTAAATATATTGCTACGGACGCAAAAACACGTTTATCCGGCCCCTGCTTGTTAAACAAGTCAAATTAAACAAAGTTAAACAAAATTGGTCGATGGCAGAGCGGTTGTTAGCGAACTGCAGGCAAGTCTGTAAGTAGATCGACCGATAAATGTCGAGACTAACTGTCAAAATATCGACTAGTCAATATTTTGACAGTTTTGGTAGTCACTAAGCAGATAACGCGTCGAATCGTTCTCGCTCACTTATTTGACGGCGAGATTGGGTTGACATCGAGTCGAGAGACGAGATCTAACGCCGCCATGTTGAATTAAATGTCATTTTTTACGCGAACAATGCCGAATTTCATATTTATTTTGAGAATAATTATATAAACGGATTAAACAACTCCGTTTAAGAGATTCTTCAAACCCTTTAAATATTCTGCGTAATTCATTTATTGCTAATTAGGTACCGCGTAACAAAAGTTTTATATGGTTATATATTTATTGGAAATGTGCGTCCGTAAATGTTTTCCGTAGGTATAGATTTGAAATAATTTTTGATTTTGAGAAAGTATTCTTGTAAGCGATATTATCACATACATATGTATTTTAACACTTAACAAAGAAAATTCGGCATAGTTTTTACTAAAAAAAAACAACACGCTGCTGTCATCACACTTGATAAATTGATCGAAATATAATAAAAAACTTTTAAAATTACTCTCAAAACATTCAATAAACACAAAAGAACTTAATTTAATCATATTATAACTTGCTTTCGTGCTTAAAAATATGACCATATTATATTTATTTAACAAATTTAAGTAAACAAATTTGACATTTATTCAAATCATGGGGAAAATATTGTGTATTGCCATAAATGATAATTCAAAAATGTACCGCAAGCCAGCCTAACGGCGACAAATACTAATAAGTGCATTTACGAACTCGACAACTCGACAGTGCTTAGTGACTACGAATTGTCGTCACGGGCGTAAACATAGACGAGAAGAGCGGCGATACGTTGTCGGATCTCGACTTTTTTACTGACTTGGCCTGCTGGGCTAGTACCTAATCCAGTGATCTCGAGTTCGAATCCTCCCTCGACCGATTTCGTTCACCTATAGCACAAGCATTTATTTGCTTATTTTAGGGAACGTAGGAAGATGTATATATACTTGTTTAACAAGGTCATATTCATTAAAAAAAAAATGTACGTGTACATTTTCCTACGTTCCCTAAAATTTGTGCTATAGGCGAATGAAATCGGTCGAGACAGGATTCGAACTCGCGAAATCAAAACCCTCGTGATTACCCATATCATGGATATAATTATCATTATGTAGTTCTATGACATCTAAAGATATTGTACCGAAATTTATATTTATTTATTTTATTATGGTTCAAAGTTTTATTTATTTTTACAATTTATATTTCTACAATTTATATTTTTACAAGGTTTGTCTAGTTTTTCCAACTCACTACTCAAATCTTTTGTTTTCATTTTTCTTGGGTTCTTATTTTCAAAATATTATTTAAATTTTCAATTTAAATAGAAATAGTACTTAATTTCATAACACTGCCTCCCTCTTAGTTCAGTTCGTCCCGAACAGAATTCTCTAGATGAATAAATCGGCATTTTGAACCTTCTCTACAGTGAGATGCTTTGAAAAAGTAACATGGTACACTTTTTTTTATATTTTTACTGTATCTTGGATTATAGCAGCAAACTAGAACATTAATTCCAGTATTATGAAAAATCTCTTCTATCATATTCCGAACCACTTTCCAATCCATACCATCACTGATCTTTGGAATGCCGAGCTTCATAAGATTCAACTGTAACATTTGATCCCGCATACTTCGTAGACAGTTCCACATCTGAGCATACTCTGCTCGTTCCTCAGACGTTTCCTTATTCGTCATGTAGAATAAATGCTGTTTTCCATGCTGTGAATGGACCGCTTCTCCAATCTTCAGATTCTTGGCTTTTAGCTCATATAACATCCCATACTTTCTCATGATAACTTTGGCTATACCACTAGTCATCTTCATGTCTTGAGCCACACAGTAAGCTAAAACATTATCTTCTGGGATATCGAAGAGGTCTTGCTCAATTTCCACAGTCACACCATGGCGAATGCGTCGATAAGGAGTCATCATGAATTCCTCGAAGGTCTTTTCTTCACTTTGGACATTGCAAACTTGAGCAACTGGATTTTTTTTCTCATCCTTGTTATCACCTAAAAAGGGAGCCAGGCGATTGAAATGTACCACTCTTGGCTTCCCATTTGGTTTTCTTCGTATACGATAAACCACATCATTAATCCTTTTGATCACTTCATACGGTCCTTCCCAGGATTTCTGAAGCTTTGGTGAGTAGCCTCGTCGTCGTTGTGGATTAAATAACCAAACCAAGTCTCCAGCCTGATAACCACCTTCCACAGCTTTAATGTCGTATCGCTCCTTCATCTTGTCACTAGCTACTTGAATATTGGACCGTACACGGTCATGTATAGCATTCATTTTCCTCCGAAGATCTGACACATAATCTTCTCCAACTAGATCTTCTCCAGGCTTAGATCCATACTGCAGGTCGCAAGGTAACCGTAACTCACGGCCAAAAATCACACTTGCCGGTGTTTGCCCTGTTGTCTCATGAATTGCTGCTCGATAAGCTAATAAGAACAAGTGGATGTATTCGTCCCAATCCTTCTGGTGATCGGACACTGCTTTTGACAAAAATCTTCCAATTGTTCGATTCATTCGCTCCACCATTCCATCCGACTGTGGATGCAAAGCAGTTGTTCTCGTCTTTCGAATTCCTAATGCTTCACAAATTCCCTGGAATACGGCTGATTCAAAGTTTCTTCCCTGGTCCGAGTGTAACTCCAATGGTACTCCAAAACGACTTATCAGTTCCCTTACCAAGACTTCAGCAACAGTGGTAGCTTCTTGATTCGGTAGTGCATAGGCTTCTGTCCATTTACTAAAATAGTCCATTGCTACCAGAATATATTTATTCCCTCTTTCCGTTGTGGGAAACGGCCCCGCTATGTCAATGGCTATCCTTTCAAATGGGCTACCAACATTATACTGCCTCATTGGCGCACGCCTTCGTTTCTGAGGTCCGTTTGAAGTGGCACAAGTTACACATCTTCTACACCAATCTTTTACATCTCCATTGTAATTGACCCAATAAAAACGTTGACGAATTTTTTCTGTGGTTTTTTTAACTCCCAAGTGTCCCCCAGACACATCATTGTGAAGCAGTTTAAGAACTTCAGGAATTCTCTTCCTTGGAATCAATAGTTGTTGTCTCTGCTGTGTTCCATCTTCATTCTCCAATACACGCTTTAACAACCCATTTTCCACGACAATGGATTGCCACTGAGCCCAGTATGACTTAATATTTGGAGATAGTGAAGCTATTTCTTCCCATAAAGGTCTTTTATCATTTTCCTTCCACTGCATTACAAACTTGAGATCTGGGTCTTCCAATTGGTCTGCTCGTATTTCATCATCTTGCCAAAAATTGTCAACGACCGTGGTTCTACAAGCTATAAAAAACTTTTCCTCAGCCTTATTACAGTGCTGGCAATCCTCTGGACATGGTCGCCTTGACAGTGCATCGGCATTTCTATGATGAAGTCCGGCTCGATGTTCAGAATCATAGTCATATTCTTGCAATCTCTCTATCCATCTTGCCACTTGACCTTCAGGATTCTTGAATCGCAAAAGCCACACAAGTGCCGAGTGATCTGTCCTTAAAAGAAATTTCCGTCCATATAAATACTTGCGAAAGTGCTCAACTGACTTGATAACAGCAAGCAATTCTCTTCGTGTTACACAGTAATTGCGTTCTGGTTTCGACAATACTTTACTGAAGTAAGCAATCACGCGTTCTGCCCCATCTTGTACTTGGGAGAGCACACTTCCGATACCAACGTTACTTGCATCTGTATCCAGAATAAACATTCCTTCAGCTCGAGGATAACTCAAAACCGGAGAATTAATTAGAACCTGTTTTAATTCTTCAAATGCATGTTGGCACTTGAAATCCCATATGAATTCACTGCTTTCCTCCGTGAGTTTTGTCAGTGGCTTTGCGATGTCAGCAAAGCCTGGAACAAATCGTCGATAGTAGGTACTCAGACCCAAAAAGCTTCTTACTTCATGTTTGTCTTTAAGTACTGGCCAATCTCGAACAGCTTTAATCTTCTCAGGATCTACTGCTACTCCCTCCTCAGAGACAACATGACCTAGATAGTTGACTTGCTTTCGGAACAATATACATTTCTTGCAATTGAGTTTAAGGTTGGCCAACCTCAATCGTGAAAATACCTGTTCCAAATTTCCTAAATGTTCTTCAAAACGCTTCCCAAGTACGATGATGTCATCTAAGTATACCAAACAGGTCTCCCACGATAATCCTCTTAGCACACTTTCCATTAGTCGTTCAAACGTAGCCGGTGCATTGCAAAGTCCAAATGGCATCACTTTGAATTGCCACAATCCACTTCCAACAGAAAACGCCGTTTTTTCTCTATCCTTGGGTTCCAATCCAACCTGCCAATAACCACTCTTTAGATCCAAAGTTGAGAAGATCTTACAACCAGCCAATGTATCTAGGGTGTCATCGATTCGAGGCAGTGGATAACTATCCTTCTTAGTTACATTATTCAATAAGCGAAAGTCCACACAGAACCGAGTTGAGCCATCTTTTTTTTTAACTAACACTACTGGTGAACACCATGGGCTGCTTGATGGTTCAATAACGCTATCCCTTTCCATGTCTTGAATAATTTGATCTGCTTCCGCCCGCTTTGCTAATGGTAGCCTTCTAGGTAATTGGCGGATAGGCCTTGCGTCACCCGTATCTATTTGATGTTGAACAACATTGGTTCTTCCTTTAGAAAGACTCGCATTCTCAAAAACATCTTGATAATGAGCAATGAGGTATCTAATTTGTTTGCTTTGTTCTTTGGTAAGTTCCTTACAAGCATCTTTTACAAAGTCTTCAAGATGTTTTGGTACATCCTCTGAAGAAACTTGTGCGATGCAGGCATTTTGTGTTACTGATGAAACTGATGAACACACACTTAAATAAGCTCCTTTTTTGACAGTTACTGGATATTCATTTATGTTCATTAATCTGACTAAAATTTCCTTTTGGTTTTGAATCAGTGCTCTTGCAATTAATACTCCTTTTCCTGCTTCATTGTTGGCGTTGGACTCCACAACCAAAACATGTCCATTCGGGATAACACAGTCTAAATTGACTCGTACTAACATCTCACTTTGTTTTGGAATAGTTACAACATCCGCTGCAAGAACACGTGTAGAAAATTCCTCACGCTCTTGCACGAGAACATCTTCATCTCCAATTTTCAAAGATCGCCTCTTTAGATCCAACTGGAATCCATATTTCGCCATTATGTCCATTCCGAGAATAACTTCCTCCTCTATATTCGCCACTAGCACCTGATGATCGAAGATAGAACTACCAATTTGAAAGTTGGCATATGTCTCACCACATATAGATGCCGACTCCCCAGTAGCTGTTCGTAATGTCCATTTAGTTGGTGTAATACACTTTTTGTTATAAAGCAAATCTGGTCTCATGATTGTCATCGTTGCTCCAGTATCCAGCAAAAGTTTCAAATTCTTTCCATTTACTTTGCCATTTATAAACATACTGGTATCTCGACCACTGAATGATGCAACAACTGCAGATCTCTTTGAGGCATTGGTAATGTAGGTCAACAGTTGCCCCTTCCCATCAACCCTTTTTAGTTTTCCTGTGGCTGTTGCTGTTGCGTTGTTGCTTCATTTGGACACCGATTACGTAGATGTCCAGCTCGTCCACAACCCCAGCAGCGAAACTGTCTTTTTCTTCCTTGCAATGCCTTCATCACCTTTTCGACAATGCATTCGATGAGTTTTTGATTCTCTTCAACGGCCTCAACAACGCGGGCTTGAGCATGACCTCGTAAAGATTTTTTTATAGATTCAAATTCGAGTGCCTGGGTTAGAGCGTCACTCAAAGTTTGTGGTCTAGCTAGTTTTACAGCTTGTTGTGTCTCATTTGCCCACAATCCATCCAAGAACTTTTCTACTGCAAGGCTTTCACACACATCATCAGGAACCGTAGGGTATGCATATCTAATTAGACGCGCTATATCCGCCTCAAATTCCTGGAGAGTTTCATTAGATTTCTGATTACGATTCTTAAGTTGTGACCTGTAAAACTGTTCCATGTGCTTATGTCCAAATCGCATCTCAAGTCTCTCAATCAACAATTTTAAATCTCGTCGCTCAGCTAGAGGAATTGTCTCCAAAACTTTTAAAGCATCACCTCGTAATGATACACTCAACACTGAGGCCTTTCTTGTCATGGACCAGCCATTTATCATGGCCACTGTCTCGAACAATGTTAAATATTCTTCCCAGGGGCATTTTCCATCAAAGGTTGGCATATCATTTCGCACGCACTCCACTGTTGGTACTCTTGTATCTTCTACACACTTAAAATTTGTATCTACAGCTGAATTTTGCTCGGAATTCATTGGCGTGATTGAAGGAAGCACTTGATTCTCCAAAACTTTCATCTGTTTAGTTAATTCATTTATCTTCTCATCAAAGGTCATAGAATAATTCTGGAATTTCTTTTCTATAGTATTTGAATGCTTTTGAAGCATCGCTACTTCTCCTTTGATTTCTTTAATTTCTCCTTTTATATCTCTGGAATGTTCTTGAAACTTCTCTTCTATGTCTCTGGAATGTTCTTTTAAGACTTGACAAAGATCGTTGTTAGAGCAAGGCATTTCAAAAAGGTATGTGTCTGGATCCTCACCTACTTCTTGCATCACTTTTCTCAATCGTAGTTGAAGTGCATTTTTATTTCCTGATGTATCAGCGTCTCTCTCCTCCAACTCATGTTTTAAATCAACCACTTTCAACTCTAAAAGAGTTATTTTTTTTGATGCCATAATAAATGTCTTTATAAATAACTATTTTATTTTATTTTATTTTTTTTCTTACACAAAAAAATACTTGGGTATTTTTATACCCCACACCTGACACCAAATGTACCGAAATTTATATTTATTTATTTTATTATGGTTCAAAGTTTTATTTATTTTTACAATTTATATTTCTACAATTTATATTTTTACAAGGTTTGTCTAGTTTTTCCAACTCACTACTCAAATCTTTTGTTTTCATTTTTCTTGGGTTCTTATTTTCAAAATATTATTTAAATTTTCAATTTAAATAGAAATAGTACTTAATTTCATAACAATATTATAGAACTCCATATAATAATTATATCCATGATATGGGTAATCGTGAGGGTTTTGATTTCGCCGGTTGGACCAGACTTGCCCCCCAGGTGAATAAGACTTGAGATGTGGTAAACGAACTGGGAAACGAACTGGAAGGATGAAATAGGATGATTATTAAGAATATGCTAGTGCTTGTAGATACAGACTGACACAGTTAAAATAGATCGGTTTGAGGGCTAAGATTATTGTAGTTGTAACAGCAGCGTTTAATAAAACTGTTTTGGTCATAATTTGTTTTTGACAAAGATGTGTAAAATAGACGTGATGTTCAAGATGGGCATTCTTTCAACAAGATAAGGACTATCGACGAAGTAATTAAATATTTTGTAAAGAAAGAAGATTTCAGTGATTTTTCTTCGTTTTCTAATAGAAATATAGGTAGGTAATAAATAGGTAGGTGCTATAGGTAAATGAATTTGGTAGAGGTCGGATCAATTGAATATTGATCTAACTGATTTAAATGTAAGTATTTAATATAATATAAAGTTGTGTTAAAGTCTTTTCTTTGTGTTTAGGGGGTGTCCGATAAACCTTAAAGGGTACCAACATTTCCTGTTGTCAGAGTAAAGAGATAATTGAATCGGGAAAAACGTGTAACGCACGAAAACAAACAGCAGATAATCTTTAAAACAAATGCGGGCACAGAGAGGAAGGGAAGTATGAAGAGACGAAGAAGGTCGGAATTGTCGGTGGGAAGTCTCGCAAGGAAAGGAGAAGTGTGGTGAAGAAAACTTCTGGTTGAGACGGGTCTGTCCACGCGGAAGACACGCGCTAAGGAGGGGAGGGGAACTGGGGTTTTGAGGAGATGGGAGAGGATCGGAAGGGCGAGGGAGTGTCGTTAAAGTATTATTTATGACAAAAGAACAGCGGAAATGCTTTTCACGGATTGTGGTTAAGTATTTAATGTAATAACGAAGGGTTTTAGGACTACCTACATAATATTACTAGTTGCATGTAACACATGAGATCCAACTGTCGATGGCGATAGTAGGTATGTATAATTGAAGAATACGTACCAAACTATAAACACTTGAATACAAATTTATAAACATTTTAAGATATTTTGATTTCTATATGTTCTCTTCTTCTGAGTCACAATCCTAGGATTAGTCTGCACCAAACACTCGGTCTTTCCACTTATCTCTATCGTCCGCCAGTCTCTTCATCTCTTTGTAACTGCTACACCGCACGTCACCGATTATCTGGTCTATATAGTTGTTTCTGGGGCGGCCTCTAGAGTTGCCCCTATCAATCATTCCTTCGACGATGGTAGAAAGCAGGCAGGATGTTGGGCAATATTCTTTTCATAAGTTGCCTTGTCTCTCCAACTCTGTTTAGTACCTCGTCGTTGCTGATGTGTTCTGACCAGTGAACTTTAGACATGCGTCTAAAGCACAACATCTCAAACGCAGACAGAAGTCCCGTTTCACGTTTTTCAATATAGGTAAAACAAAAAATTCCTTTTGGAATTTTTGTCTTGAAAAAATCCTTTTGGCAATAAACCCTCCATTGTACATTAATTAAGTAAATAAATTAATTAATATCTATAGAACAACTGAAATAACAATGCTCAAAAATGAGAAACACCCATTATACGAGGAAGTCTAGGAGTGTGCGTTATATCCCATATGCTCCAAGAAAACAGATTGAGATTGTATGGACAAATGGACATGTTTGTAGAAGACCGCCGAAATATATAAGGAACGAATCCCACAAAACTTGAATGTGCCGCGGTAAAAGATCCAGAGGGAGACAAAAGCATAGATGAAAGAAGTGGTGAGGTAGGATATGCTATGTAACTGCGTTACCGCAGAGGATGCGCAGATCCGAGAACAGTGCATAGGAGCGTAAGACGCAGATCTGATAGTAGACCCCTCTTATCATGTGGGACAATTGCTGAGAAAAAGAAAAAGAATATAGGTAATATCCTTGTAACAAGTGCATTCTCATGCATTCTTTATGAACAACAAACGCACAAAGGCAGGTGTTCATAAATTATTTCTCATTACTATTACAGTAATTACTTCGCTGTACTCTAAACATTGCTTAGTTGGACGAAATAACTATTTGGCAATTAACTCGACACTCTTGTAGATACATGGTGTAAGGCAGTGTTAAAAAAAATAAACATAATATATCTATAGAAGACATCGAGAATCTTTAATGAAAGTTAGGTCCGGAAAAAGGAAAAATAATGTATATTTTTTGATTTATATATTATAGTATGATTTATATATTATAGTATATATAATATATATATTATATTATATAAATTTAATTTCCTCTTAATTTTAACCGAATTAATTAAAAGAGAAGGTTTTCAATTATTCATCGTAATATTTTTTTATGTACCTACTTATTTTCAGCGATAATTCTTTACCACGCACGTTAAAAATTTTTTTAACTCTTAAATTATTTGCAGTTCAGCGATATTTTTTTCTATTTCCATTTATTGATAGTTTTTTTAGATAATGCCTACTTTCAATAAGAAAATAGAATTATTTTCAATAGTTATTTATTTAGTGGTAGAGCCGTATAAATTCAAGCCACGATAATAGTAAATTATGAATTATGATGATGGAATTCTCGAGGAAATCATTAAGCATTTCAATTTGCAAAGGCATCTGCACGACGTATAGGCGAATAAATAAACGTATATGTACCACGTCAACCGATTTCAATTATTATTTTCGTATTGAAAAGGACTTACTTCAGAGGTAGTTTCATATTATTTTTTCTTGATGGGACCACGACAAATAATGTAAATCTTTAATCCTTATAAGTACATAAATAATACTTGTGAAAATATGTTAGAATAAACGTCGGGATATTCGTTGCACCCCTTATCATGTACCTGGTTTTTATTAATTTAAAAATAAAAATATTTATAATTAGATATCCAATTTTCATATGCATGTCATAATGTAAGTAGGAATCATTTTTTAGTAATAATATATTGGATAATTTTTTTTCATATGGTATACCTCTTATTGCAGCTAGCTTCAGTACAGTTTTGACATTTACCGCGCTGTCAAAATATAGAATGACAGTTTCAACAAAACAAGGTTAGGAAAACGATGTTTTGGGACTGTTTTATGTTTATATATTGCAAAAGTGATTGTTTTAGATCTTTTAGTGTTAACTTTGATCTTGTTTGACTTGATTTTGTTCCCCATATACGTGGTATTCAGTGTATTGTAAGTAAATAAATATTATTTTGTTTTGATACTGTGCCTGTGAAAACCTGTTTGACACTGGTTTATATTCTTTCTGTATTATTTTAATGAATTTTATGAATTTCACTCATTTGTGTCTGTCGTTTTTATCCTTAATATTTATTGATAAAGTAGCATTTCAATCAAAAATTCAAACTAACATGTTAAAAGCCATTACCTAAATAATCTTTCTTCTTGAATAAACTAATCAACTTGGGTGGCGAAATATTGAAAATTAAATTGTAAAACAATACTTTGTGTCGTTTGTGTCATACTTTGTGTGGCGTCGTTAGCTATTTTATCTTACAAAGACATAACGAAGACAATAATATTCTTTTTAGTTAATTTGTGTCTTATCATGTTTTATTTTCTTTTTCACTACTGCTATTTTTTTTATTTTCAACACCTTAGGTCCCACTAAAGATGTTTGGTTATCACTGGGTTTCTATAACGTAAATAAAGACTTAGCTAACTAACAATGGTTATATGCATACGCATGTAACATAAACATTAAAATGTGATATTATCAACGAATTAATACGTTTTAAAAAAAGTAATACAAAAATAAAGTAATATAAAAGAAAATATGACAGTATAAAACAAAAAAAAACTGGTAAACCTAACCACATCTTACTCACCAACTTTTAATGGTTTTATTTCATTGCATTAAATTAGTAATAATATGGAATTTGTATCAATTTAATGTATCAATTAAATGTTTCAATTAAATATTATTTAAGCTATCACTAACCTATGTAAAATCGAATATAAAGAGCCCTTGATGTGTGATCTTACGAAAACGGTGATCAAAATTTTAGGCAAATCGAGTCAAATGCATAAATCGACTTAAAAAACATTTTTCCATGTAAAAATAATGAAAAACAGTCCCTTTTTTTTTTAATGTTGCTTTCTTTGACGGAATAGGGTTTTTTAAGTCAATTTGTGTATTCAACTTCATTTGCCTAAACTTTGGACTGCGTCACTTTTTTTATTCTCAGCGTGCAAATATTAACAGAAAAAAAGATAAAGAATATGGATATCCATGATACAACCATAGAATAATAATTAAACTATAGAATACTCATTCCCATACAATACCTCGCTGAAAAAGTGAAGCCGTTTTATTGGCCAGCTCGTGTCAATATATGTATGACTCTGCTGGTAGACATTGTTCGTATAGTACTACTCGTTATGACTGCGTATATAATTTTGCAAGAAGTTAAAAAATTCCCTATTTGGAGAACGTATCACGCAGACGGCAAAATGATTACTAAATGCTCGTAGCAAAATGTTGACCAAATTAGTCAACATATAGCAGTTGCGTTTACTGCGGGCTAAAGAGTATTCTATACTATTATTTATTCTATGGATACAACCTTGGAGACCATAGAGTGGCCGACCCGATGCGAACCGGGGCTTTAAATAATCAAGCAAATGACGCAGCCAATGGGGGAGAAAAAGAATGAAGTCATAAATTAATGTTTTGCTCGTTTATTTAATCATTTTATATGAATTTAATTCAATCAAGTGATCAAACTGTTAAATAAAGTTGGTATTGATAGCTTTAATGTTTTTTCTCTGTAATAGTTATTATATTTGTCTAGTATTATACTTATTTAGTACAGGTGTTTTGTGTTTATTTCAAAAATATATTTTTAATATTAATCTGTATTTGTGTAGCTGTCACCAATTTAGTTTAAAACTGTTTTTTCCTTCTTTTTTCATATGATTAACTCTTGGGAAACATACATTTAATGGGATATTTTAGCATTGTGTATTTCTTTGTATTAAGTTAAATCCATTTCCCCATTACAATAATGCTATACAAAATTACAGGTTCAACCATCTTTATTTATTTATTTATTTAATATTGCTTCTCGGGCAACTAACAGGTACTATGTCAAATATTTATTTAACACGCATCCAATAACAAGTTGCCATATTCTGGAGACTTACGATATTAATCGTCTCACAGATCCAGACTGAAAACACAATTAAAAACTGTGTCTCCACCGGGAATTGAACCAGAGACCTTTGGATCAGCAGTCAGATACCCATCCAACTGAACCATCTTCTTCTTCAGCCCTCTGTCCTTCACTGCTGGATAGGCCTCTTCCATACCCTTCCATTTCTTTCTGTCGGTTGCTGCTTGCAGACAATTTTTTGAATTAGCGGTAGCCAATTGAATTTATCATCTATCATAATGCTAAAATATTTAATGAAATAATAAAAGTTTTCTTAACCAGTTTTACTAATTCTGCATAAAAAATACATATTTTTGGTATGGATTAATAGTCTTAGCTTTTTTATTTATTTTATTTATTTAACTTTTTGTACATAATATAAAGAAATATAATTCACACTGGCGGGCTTATTGCCATTAGGAAATTTCTTCCAACCAACCAGATTACAGAGTGACAGAATTATACATGTACATCAACAAAAAAAATCAAAGCTACAAAAGAACAAAGAAAATATACATATGTGACACCAAGATAAATAACAAAAATAACAAAAAAAAACATCATAGCATCAAAAGAGGGATTGGGAAGGAATTATTAAGAAGTATTATGGTTGCACTAAGTTTGTTTTTTTCAACAGATTTTCAAGTCATCATGTTTCATCACCATGACATTGTCATCGACGATTCTGAATCATCAACTGACATTTCCAATTCCTCAAACATCATCACAACAGACTCTCCCGTCAAAACTGAAGAAGTCTCAACACCGCACAGTTTCAAAAACGTCTTCAAAAAGTATTCGTTTACGAATCAAAAGATCCAAGACGCAGCGGCCAAAATGCGAACTGTTCCCGATAGCACACCGATTGAGATAATAGATTCTGGCGACGAATTTGCGGAACAAAAGGACTGTGCTAGTGCGAAGTCACCACCGTTGAAAGTTGAGACAAATCAATTTAAGGAAGAACATACTATATTAAGTTCACCCGTGCAGGGTTTTAAAGCCGAGATGAAAGATGCTCCACCAAAGCAGTTTATAACTAAGATGATCAGCGGTGTTGAAATTGAATTTCCCGTGGCACCGTATCCTGCCCAGATAGCTCTGATGGACAAGGTTTGTATAAATTTTATATATCTCATTTTAAAAACAATGAATATGTTCTTGGAACAAGTACATTAAGCAACTGCTTGTGTTATAGGTGAACGAAATTGGTCGTGGCAGGATTCAAACTTGCGACCACTGGATTACTAACCCAGGGCGCTAACCACTCTGCCACCACGTATCTATTGATAATAGTAATTGAAAAGATTTGTTTTCGGGTGTCTCTTAGCATCCCACATAATTCAGCAATGAGGTGCATCACCAATTCTGAATGTATTGCTTTTTATATGAGATGAGACTAGTGTATGGCAATTCAGGCATGTGTCCTGCTTCCTTTTATAAGACAACGCACACATGTCTCTGGTTACCCCACATTGTGGAGTATGCCACGATGGTATGAATGAATGAAGGATACAAATAGTAGTTACTATCGTATACATTATATTTTATTTAGCTTTTCAGTGGATAATTCTTGATGGAACTAAAAAAATGAGGTGGTTTGGACATATTGATAGAATGAATGAAGAACGACTGAGACAAAAATATACATGGGTGTAGGAAATGGATTGAAAAGCAGGGGCCGCCCCAGAAAAAGGACAGCATGACCATGTGAACGATATTTTAAAGAAGGAAACATACGAAGCTTGAACAATCGACGAGCATGTACGAGACGATGTATGGATGTAAAGGAAGCCAGGAATGTGTACAAAAATAGAGGAGTACGGCGCTCAGTTCTCTCTGCTTATCCCTAAAGGGACATGGCCTGATGGTATGTATGCAACTCAAAAACAATTTTTTTAGTAAAATAAAACTATTGGTCTTCTTCTTCGATGGCGCTACAGCCCAAGTTGAGCCTTGGCCTCCTTCAACTTTTGCCTCCAACCCCGTCTGTCCTCAGATGCCGTCCTCCAGTTTGTAACACTTAAGAGCTGCAATGCATCCCTCCTCACCTCGTCCTTTCATCGCAACCTGGGTCTTCCTATTTTCCTTCTTTCTCCTGGATGGCCAGTCATAATTCTCTTATTGGTCTGAATTGTTTATACTATTGGTCTTAATTGTTTATACTATACCTGTTAGTTATACTATCATCTTCTTCTTTTTCTTCTGAGCCACAAACCTATGGTTTACACCAAGAAATCGACCCCTCCACTCATCTCTATCACTCTCCAACCTCTTTTATCTCTCTGAAGCTGTTACGGTGCACATTACCGATCACTTAGTCCATGTAACTATAGAAGGACAGCATTACCAAACTAGGTTTTCCTAATTATATAATCACACAAATCCAAAGGAATGTAATAATCAATACATGATAAATAGTAGATACATATGTATGTAAATTCCTTCAGACACCACCGTAGTAATGGATTCGTTAAAGAACTAAACATGAGAACTGTTTCTTTGTTTGGTTTTTATTACATCTTGACAACACTGTATAGTAAGAGTAAATTGATTATCAACTAGTATCATCCTGAGATTGTATTCTGAAAGTTTCATCACAATGTATCTGTGTGTGTGTGCTGTGCACTATGTGCTATGTACGGCGTGTTTATTCTACGTAATCGATTATTATTTGAAGTACTCATTCTATTCTTTTCAAATTTTGCAAATTTGTATTTATAATATTCGCTTAGATCCCATTAGATTTTAAAGGATATCTAATCAATGGTTCTCAATTTTTTTAACTGTCCATTATTTCAAAGTGACCCCAAGCTCAGGAAACATAAAATTTAAAAATTTTATTTTCAAATTTCTAAAATGCCATTGAGTAATTATCAAGATTTCATAATAAAATATTTAAATCAAAAATAATTTAACAAACTCATATCACGAAAATGCTGAATATTTTCCATACAAAATTTGAATACTTTGTGGAGTGACATGGTAGTGAGGACTATATAGCGTTGACCACAACCCACTCTATATAGCGATGACCACAACCCACTCGTTTCTTCTAGTTTTGCATAAGACAATAGAGTTTTGAAATTCCTGGGGCACTTAAGATTAGTCAAATCTGCTCATGCGTTGAAGGATTTCCCGAAGAATGTTTATAATTATAGGACACTATTTTTTTTTTGTGAAGTCTTATGATTTTCAAAAAACATTGATGTCCCTGTGTCAGGTCATCAAGGGTCTGAACCAGAGTCAAAACTGCCTCTTGGAGAGTCCTACAGGATCTGGGAAAACTTTGGCTCTTCTGTGTTCAGCTTTGGCATGGCAGAAGAAGGAGAGGGGTAAGTGCATTTAAATTTCTTTCATATCTTTACCGAGCTTTCTGAAAACTAATTTCCTTAAAATTGAACCAATGATGTAAAGTTTTTCCTACGATGCATATATGTATTAGTTCTAAATTTTTTGTTCGTTATTATTATATGAATTCCAAAATCTTATTCTCCATTGCTATAAAGTAGTGCTGAGTTATGAGTTCATTATTTTTGAGGGTATTTTTATATCAATTTCTCAACAGGTGTGAGTTTCAATGTTATTTTTTATGTGTATGGTGTATTATGCAAGGCGTACTTTGAAAATAGTTATCCACCACAGAGTAAGTAAATAGATATACAGAGCTGAAATTAGCTACCTACTGCTTTAGGCCAGGGGATTGATGCATGAAATAAGGTGGAACGGGAATATCCTAAACACATTCAATTCTTAGATATAAATTGGTTATTAATGACAAATGTATACAACTGTCGATTTGTTCAAGATAATTAATTTTTCTTATTGAATCAACAGTATTAACCTTAGTTCTGTGTCTGTGTCTTAGTTCCAAGATTGAAGTCAAAACATGCCAACATAGAGGCTTCCCAGCATTATATGTTATACATATGGTTTAACTCAGAATTCGGAGAGATTTAGAACATTGTGTTTGTGTGTGTCGCCCCCCCCCCCGTCCCCCTTATTTGAATTTTAATTGCAGTCAGGGGTTATCAACATATTTTTTTTTGTACTTTACATTCACATTCCTATATCTCGAAACAATTAAAGCTAGAACGCTGAAAATTTGTGTAATTATAATTGGAATATAGACAAATACAATATTCCAAAGTAATTTTTGTACTTTACATTCACATATCTGGAAACCATCAAAGCTAGAACGCTGAAAATTTGTGTAATTATAATTGGAATATAGACAAATACAATATTCCAAAGTTATTTTTGTACTTTACATTCACATATCTGGAAACCATCAAAGCTAGAACGCTGAAAATTTGTGTAATTATAATTGGAATATAGACAAATACAATATTCCAAAGTTATTTTTGTACTTTACATTCACATATCTGGAAACCATCAAAGCTAGAACGCTGAAAATTTGTGTAATTATAATTGGAATATAGACAAATACAATATTCCAAAGTTATTTTTGTACTTTACATTCACATATCTGGAAACCATCAAAGCTAGAACGCTGAAAATTTGTGTAATTATAATTGGAATATAGACAAATACAATATTCCAAAGTTATTTTTGTACTTTACATTCACATATCTGGAAACCATCAAAGCTAGAACGCTGAAAATTTGTGTAATTATAATTGGAATATAGACAAATACAATATTCCAAAGTTATTTTTGTACTTTACATTCACATATCTGGAAACCATCAAAGCTAGAACGCTGAAAATTTGTGTAATTATAATTGGAATATAGACAAATACAATATTCCAAAGTTATTTTTGTACTTTACATTCACATATCTGGAAACCATCAAAGCTAGAACGCTGAAAATTTGTGTAATTATAATTGGAATATAGACAAATACAATATTCCAAAGTTATTTTTGTACTTTACATTCACATATCTGGAAACCATCAAAGCTAGAACGCTGAAAATTTGTGTAATTATAATTGGAATATAGACAAATACAATATTCCAAAGTTATTTTTGTACTTTACATTCACATATCTGGAAACCATCAAAGCTAGAACGCTGAAAATTTGTGTAATTATAATTGGAATATAGACAAATACAATATTCCAAAGTTATTTTTGTACTTTACATTCACATATCTGGAAACCATCAAAGCTAGAACGCTGAAAATTTGTGTAATTATAATTGGAATATAGACAAATACAATATTCCAATGTTATTTTTCTGAAAGTTCCAGGGTTTCTTAAACTTTTTTACTAAGAAAAACATTTTTTTATGACAAATTTATTAAATTTATATTATTATTCTGTTGTATCCACTGATACTGAACATCCATAACTGTACGTTGGATCTACTTCTTGTTGATATTATAATATGTGCTGAATACATTTTCTATGTAGGTACCTATTCATCTGTTTACTTTTGAAATCCGTCGGCCTTCGTGGCTCAGTTGGTTAGAACTCTGACTGCTGAGCCAAAGGTCCCGGGTTCGATTCCCGGTGGAGACACAGTTTTTAATTGTGTTTTCAGTCTGGATCTGTGAGACGATTAATATCGTAAGTCTCCAGAATGTGGCAACTTGTTATTGGGTGCGTGTTAAATTAATATTTGACATAGTACCTGTTAGTTGCCCGAGAAGCAATATTAAATAAATAAATCCTGGACGTTTTGGATTTTTTTATAACAATAAAGATTTCATTCAGGGATCGGCAAATTTTCAACGAGAAAAAGTCTTACTGACTATGCATTGGAGAGTATTGTGTTTTAGTATTACTGGTATTTGTGGAACAAAATTTAACGAAATTTAATATTCATTTAATGAATTTTATTATATGAATCTTTAATATTGATTTGCTGTCCTGAGTCACACTAAACTATGTACATATATAAACAATAGTATGCGCGTAAAATAATACGTCACATCGTTCGTGAGCTTGACGTTCTTCAACTATCGGCCCAAGGTCAAGCGCCAGCTACGAACAAACGAAGAAGTCATAGTTGTAGCCAAACATTTTTAACTTTTAGCCGAGAAGGGGTGCGATTTACACGTAAACCAACGAAGCAAAAAGACACGACTTTTACGCTCAGCGCAACCGGAAGCTCGTTCAAGATGTTTGGCGAAAATTATATGAATTTTAAATTACGACAATCGAGGTCCATGTCAGTATCCGCAGATCTAGACACTAATACTCTATCAGTATCCGCAGATCTAGACACTAATACTGTATCAGTATCTGCAGATCTAGACACTAATACTCTGTCGGGCAATCCGCAGATCTAGACACTAATACTATGTATACGTATCCGCGGATATTGATTTTTAACGATCCGGCACATCACTAGTAGGTACTTACTTTACGAATCGTTCGATATACTGAATTCACGCCATCGAAAAGCGAGGATTAACGCAATAGCTCTGATTGACGAAGAAAGGTATGATTTTTGAACTACGAAATTCTATGTTCATATCCGTATCCGCAGATCTAGACACTAATTCTATGTATTCTAACCAATACTATGAAGCCGTATCTGCAGATCTAGATACTAATACTCTGTATCCGTATCCGTAGATCTAGACAATAATACTATGTATCCGTATCCGCGTATATGGATTTTTAACGATCCGGCACATCTCTAGTAGATACTCAATCGTTCGGTAAACTGAATTTACGCCATCGAGAAGCGAGGATTCTCGCTTTAGCTCTAATTGACGAAGAAGCTAGTATGATTTTTGAACTACTTTTGAAATTCGAGGTTCATATCCGTATCCGTAGATATAGACACTATTTCTCTATATTCGTATCCGTCGATCTAGACACCAATACTATGAAGCCGTATCTGCAGATCTTGACACTAATACTCTGTATCCGTATCCGTAGATCTAGTATATGGATTTTTAACGCTCCTGCACATGTCTATGTAGTAGATACTCAACGTTACGAATCGTTCGGTAAAATGAATTTACCCCATCGATAAGCGAGGGTTGACGCATTAGCTCTGATTTGTTCGGCGGGAGTCCCCCCGCCCCGCCCCCTAGCGCCCTACAGGAGGAACTTTATTTTCATTTCTGATGTTCAATCGTATTATCACGATATTATAATATAAAATTTAAACCAATTCAGATTGTCGCGTGTTTCGTGAAATTTATATCGCCATCTTTGTTATTGTTACTATTATTATTATTATTATTATTATTGTGACTGGAGCTAGCGGACATTTTATTATTTAAATTTAGTCTATATCGGAATCGAATTAACTTTATGACTTCAGCGCTAAATTATAATAGGTACCTATTGTCTTTAGAGGGTGAGTGTACCTACATATCTACCTAGGTACACTGGTTCAATTAATTTTAGACTGTTGGGTGTACGGGTGCATAATATAACATTATAAAAGAAGCACGATTTCACAAATCTAACTGTATTTCTATTTATAAGTTTTTTTGCAATTTATAATTATGAATTTCCACTTTGTCAACGAAAAAACTTTCAAGTTATTCCATTTTTTAAATCCATTTTTATATTTATGCCATGAATCATTCGAATCCATTTTTATTTTACATTTATGCCATGAAATTCTTACCAATATTAAATTTATCTTCTCCAATATCTGTAAAACAAATGCTTCCAAATACGCTCCGATTAACAGAATGATAAACTTATTTAACTCTTATGAAAAAAATGCCGACTTATACATATTTTTTCATTCACATATGACATTCAAAAACAAACTTATATCTAACATCGTGACATTATAAGAATAAAGGTAGCTACTGATTAATTTTATTTTTCCCAACCACCCTAAGCAATATATTTTGTTTTTCTTCTCGACTTATGAATCTGACCCAAATGAGAGCCCTGAGGTACTCCTGAACTGCACGTCCTAAATTCTGACCTAAAGTTATTTATTGTCACCGCTTGTAGCCTATGTTTGATGTATGAAGTTAACCATCTTAGTAAATTTCCATGTATACCATAAACTTCAAGTTTGTGTATTAATATATCATGGTTAATCTCATCGAACGTTTTCGAAAAGTCTGTATAGATTGCGTCAACACGCCCACCTGCTTTCATGGACGACAGTATATAATATTCTGTATATTCTAACATGTTTGTTTCCACTGACCTCCCAAGGAAAAATCCATGTTGATTTGGTATAATGAATCGCTTAATAAAAGGTGTTATTTGCTCAACCACAATTCTTTCCATAAGTTTACTAAATATAGAGAGCTTCGAAATTGGTCTATAGTTTTTAATATCATTTTTATCGCCGGCCATATAAATAGGCGTAACGTAAGATCTCTTCCAATACGACGGAAACGCCTGTGTGGAAGGATAAATTGAAAAGATACGATAAAGGACTTGCCAGTTCAAAAGTACAGTTTCTTATGAATAAAGGTGGTATGCCATCTGGACCCGGGCCCTTACTCAAATCTAGGGTTTTCAATCTCTTCAAAACATCTGGTTCCGAGAACATCACACCACTTATATCCACCTCACCTGAGCAAACAACGTCAGGCATATCGGGTGTATTGACTGTAAACGCCGATTGAAAGAAATCACTAAAGAGATTACATATGTTATTGATATCACTAGTTGTTACATTGTTATAGAACATGTCACGAGGGTATGCAGAGTCTTGTTTATTTGATTTTATGTAAGTGTACAGTCGTTTTGGGTTAGAGGCGATTGAAATTTCTATTTGACTGACATAGTTTTCGAAACATTCAGCCTGGAGGATCTTTTGTCTAGAGTGTAGTAAAGAAAATTCGTCGTAATAAACTGGAGAACCTGTTTTTTTCCACTTCTTATGTGCCTTAAGTTTTTCTTTGATGACATTAATAAGAGGTTTAGTATACCATGATGGAAATTTATTTATACTTTGGATAAGCCTGGTTGGTATAAATTTAGTAATGCATTCGTTCAGAATTCTGTGGAAATTGATATAAGGTTTGGTACGTAAGAGGTACATCTTATATTAGTATTTTTACTTATTTATTTTTAATAATTGTATGCATGTACTGTGTGCTGTACTTTGTAAAATAAAATATCTACAAACAATCCGTCCAAACTGTTTCTCATTAGCATTGCTGAGCTATAAATTAGCCAGTAAACCACGGGGTGTTTAAATTTCAAAGTTCAAAGTTCTCGAAACGCCCCGTCAGATGTGAGGCAATCGTCATCACAGTGTATATAAGAAGCTGGGTGTGTTCCACTACCCCTGTCTGTTGCTTCAGGGATGTTAGTTTCGATTTTATTGGAATTTAATGGTAATTCGCCACCCCTGGTGGGGCCCATACCCGAACTGCCGCCGCGCCGTTCCTTGGGACACCGGGAAGGATATTATCATACTTAGAAGCGAAACCAATGTTATCCGATTTGTAGCAATAAACATCACCACTGGATTCAACCCTTCTGGCTATACCAAGTCGATTCTAATCGAAATTTCAAAGTACGTAAGTCGCCGTTAAGGGGTCAATACTCAAATTCATTTACTTTGAACTAAAACAGGAACGATCTAAAATTTTAGAATGAAGGTCATTTGAACTTAAGAGGCTATAGTAGGCTAAATAGTATATTTTGAAAATAATTTCCCCAGTACCCTCAAAAGATACGTCTTTGAAATAAGGAAGAATTTGTATGTACATCTTTATTCTATCGCATGCTTGTTTTGAATTTAGAATTTGTTTAATATTTTTCTTGAAAAATTAGTTTTAGTAAAACCCTTTTTTGTTTTTTGGTTGTAACTAAAAAACTACAAGGCCATGAAGTAGATTTTTACTTCAATCGAAAGAGAATATGAAAATCTACCAGCTGAGTTTTTTATTATTATAATATTTTAATAACTATTCTTGCTATTTAAAAAAAATCTCTAATATTTACCTTTTTCGTACGATAAAATGTTGTATATTACATATCAGGTGATATACAATATTTTTTCATGTTTCATACATTAGATGGTAATTTAGTGAGAATTTTGCGTACATCCGTATACACAGGGTCATACAAGGGCCTAATTCCGTATTCTGAACTGACGTTGTTCCTAAAACTAATATATACAAAATTAGTGCACCATAGATAATAATTTGAACTCAAATTGTCTATGGCAAAGACTACGCATGCGTACTGCGCACTGTTCGGCCATATTTATTTATGTCTTGTCACCGTGATGTCGCCTAACCTAACATTTCAAGTGCTCTGCACTTATATTCTTTGGTTTTTATTTTTAACATAACGCAACACGTGTAAATTATCCATTTTTATTTAATTTCCGTAAACAGCTGATGTTTTCAATTTAACTAGTACCTACGCCTCCAATTAGGTGTGAACTAAAATTAGAACGTTTTGACAGTTGATTCGTCTAAAATGTGGTTATAGAATAGGGACTTGGACTTATTCGTGACATACTTGGAGTAAGAACGTTTCAAAATAGGAACGTTCCTTTTTCAGCGTTATAGAATGTCACCTATTTTAGCCGGAACGTTCTTAAAAAGTTATAGAATCGGACTTATTGTGAGGTTATGAAAATAATAGTTATTACTCTAATGCTTTTTATGTTAGCAAAATATTTTCATTAGGTATCGTTTATACATGATGAAATTGCATACGTAAGTTTTGTAAGATGTGTATCTTGATTCTTCAATTAATTTTACTTATTCAATTTAATCCAACTGTCAATTATTATTTGTTCAAGAGAATTTTTTGATTCAAATATTGTATTATGAAAACTTGATAATTATTCAATACCAATTTATGAAAGTAATGCGATTATTTACCAATTAGAAAATAAAAATAATTTCGAGTTTCCTGACCTTGGGGTCTCTGAAATATTTGACAGATAAAAAAATTGAGAAGCACTATGCATATATCGTTCAAAATCTAATGGGGTCTAAGCGAGTATTAGATATACAAATTTCGTCGGCCTTCGTGGCTCAGTTGGTTGGGTATCTGACTGCTGATCCAAAGGTCCCGGGTTCGATTCCCGGTGGAGACACAGTTTTCAATTGTGTTTTCAGTCTGGATCTGTGAGACGATTAATATCGTAAGTCTCCAGAATGTGGCAACTTGTTATTGGGTGCGTGTTAAATTAATATTTGACATTGTACCTGTTAGTTGCCCGAGAAGCAACTAAATAAATTGGACAAATTTTAAAAGAATCGAATCAGTACCTACTTTCGTCTATAATAGATTAAGTAGAATAAACACGCTGTACATACCACACAGCACATAATACATAGTTCACAGCATACACACAGATACATAGTGATGTCGCTTTCAGAATACAATCTCAGCATGATACTAGTTGATAATCTGCAATAAAAAAATAGCCTTAAAAATTGTGGATTCGTAACTCCTCTAGGGTTAGTGAGGAGTAAAATTAATGTTTATTACAGTTTGAAATATATTTTTGGCTACAAATAATAACCATGTGTAAAATGTACGATTTGATTTATACTTTAACTGTCGTCAGAGTTAGGTAGGTATAGTCAACCATCTAACTCTGATTTTGCTGAATGACGCACGTGGATCCGATGTTACCGACTCCTGTTCCAGACGACGAACGCTGTCCATAACTTCTTATTCCAATTTTAAGGTTCCGCTAAACCCATCCTCTCCAACCATTCGAGGATATTCCGCTTCTATCTAGTTATGTATATTATCCTACACGCCTCGCCATTCTATAGTCTCGTCAGAACATGGGAGTGCGAAATTGAACATCTTCTGTTCGGCTAATGACTGCTGGCGAAGGAATTGGTACTTTATGCAAATTTAACGTCTTGCTTCCATCTTCAAGGATGATTGTCAAAGCCATTAATTTTGGTTTGATACATATGTATAATCGTAAGATAGATAAGGTTGGCATTGCTAGAGGTCTCTAAGGAATTGTTAATAATCATTTATTTTATTTTATTCTTACTAAGGACAGCACACAGTACATGCATGCAATTATTAAAAGTAAATAAATAAAAATACAAATATAACATGTACCTCTTACGTACTATACCTTATATCAAAATAAGACAGTAAAAAAGTGTGAATTAGTGTGGGTGCGCGCATGAGAGAAGAGTAACAATAAGTACCTATGTGTGTGTGAAAGATATAACTAGACAGAGTGTGAGTGTGTGGGTGTGCATGTGTGTGTATACATGATAGACGAACATATTATATTGACAGATTCATAAGTTGAAGAGAAAAAGAAAATATATTGCTGAGGGTGGTTGGGAAAAAATAAAATTAATCAGTACTTATTAAATAAGTTTATTGTCATTATGTCACTATGTTAGATATAAGTTTGTTTTTGAATGTCATATGTGAATCAAAAAATATGTCTAAGTCGGCATTTTTTTTCATAAGAGTTAAATAAGTTTATCATTCTGTTAATCGGAGCGTTTTTGGAAGCATTTGTTTTACAGATATTGGAGAAGAAAAGAGACGTATGTCTTGTCCGGCGAGTAGATGTATTAAATTTAATATTGGTAAGAAATTCATGGCATTCTAATGTTTCCATTTAGTATACTGTGAAGGAACATAAGGTCTGAAATTGTGCGTTGCGTGGTCAAAGAAATTAGTATAGTAGGTTGGTTAGTATTGTTACAACGGTAGTTTGAATATTTAATGAATTTATTCTGAATTTGATCCAACGAGTGAATGTAAACCTTGTACTGGGGATTCCATATTGTTGATGCGCACTCAAGATGACCTCTGACAATTTACATACACTAATAGCGTATTGTAATTTGATATTTGAGATTACAATAATTGATCGTCAATATTATTAACAATAATAATAATGCAGCATTTATTGAGACAATAAGTCTATATACAAATGAAAATTAACCAGAGAAAATTTATTGATCAAAAGAAAAAACAACTATTCCAACTCATAAGGACGATGCTCAGCTATGTTGCACGAAAATCTTAACGTAAACAGGTGCTTAAGATTTCTTAAGAGGGCATAGGTTTATAATCTAGTGATTGAAAACATGTCATGATATTACATTAAAACCGCCTAATACACCATGAAGTTTATATACCATTTAAATTATCAGAAACACAAAATAAGAAGAAGATTAAACCTGATCAAAAAATCATTTCGAACATTCACTTTGAATACCGGCTTAGAATAGTGCTTCCATTCTTTTAAATAATTGTTTTCGAGTGTCCCGTGAGAGCCGGGTAATCGAAAATACAACAGGCAACAATAACATCTCACATAGTTCAGCAATGAGGTTCACCACCCATTCTGAATGTAGTGCCTTTTTTGGTGAAACGAGACTGGTGTGTGGGTATACATAGATGTGTTGTTCTCCCTTTTATAAGGCAATGCACACCCGCACACCTTTCGCTGGTTACCCCACATTGTGGGATATGTCGTGATGGTATGAATGAATGAATGATTTTATGCTCTCGTTAAGCACAAGAAAGATTAATTTATCTACAACATATAGTTATGGGGAAATTTAAAAAATAAATTAAAATATATTTTTAGGGAAATTTATGCTTAATATTTATTTATCTTTTTGTACATAATATAAACAAATTTAATGCACACTGGCGGGCTTATCGCCGTTAGGCAATTTCTTCCAACCAACCATATTACAAAGTATGACAAAATTATACATGTACATCAACAAAAGAAATTAAAGCGAAAATATAAACAAAGAAAATATAATTACACTAAGATAAATGTAAAAAAAAACATCAAAGCAAAAAAAGGATTTGGTAAGAACAAGGAGAGGAAAACGCGATCAGGTGTTTAGGGATAAATATTCCTTCTTTAGATTTTTCTTGAAAATACAAAGTGAATTAGACGACGCATATTTATTGTAAAATTGTAATTAGGTATAAATTAAATTGTATTTTTTTCGTTTGTAATATTTATACTGTTGGAAATATATTGTTCATTCATTCTTTCATTCATTCATTCATTCATTCGTTCATTCATTTTATACGTCAGTAATAGTTTAAGATTTTTAAGATCTTACGTACATATCATCACGGCATTCAGCACAATGTGGGGTTACCAGCGACAGGTTTGCGGGTGTCTTCTTCTTCTTCTCAGCCCAATCCCGTCCACTCCTGGACGAAGGCCTCCTCCATCTCCTTCCACGCCACTCTATATCCTGTGCTCTGAGCAACCAATTGGCACCAGCATAACGGCTGATGTCATCTCTCCATCTCATTGGCGGTCTTCCAACACCTCTGACTGTCGTTCTCGGTCTCCAAGCCAACACTATCCTTGGCTATCGGTCTTCGGGGTATCTAGCCACGTGGCCCGCCCATCTCCACTTCAGGATAAGAATGCGGTGGACGGCATCAACCAATTTTGTTTTGTTTGCGGGTGTGCGTTACCTTATAAATAAAGACAAGACACGTGCGTGTATGCCCACACGCCAGTCTCTTCTCGCCTAAAAAGGCGCTGCATTCAGTATGGGGGTAAACCTCATTGCCGAACTGTGTGAGATGATGTTATTGTTGCCTGTTGGATTTTCGATTACCCAGCTCTTACGGGACACGATAATAGAAAATTGTTGGAATACTATTCAAATACGGTGCCTCACATCAAGTTTTTTTTTATTTGACGTCGATAAAATAAAAAAATGAAATGATGCATTTAATATCGGCTTATCGCGATCGTGTGCGAGATTGATTGCGATATCAAATATTTGTCAAGGGATCTATTTGATTTGGTGAGATTGCGTTTCTTGCATGCGCCCTTTCTCCTTTATATAGCAGTGGCGGTTGGTTATTTTAACTAATTTGGTTAATATTTGATTTATAAGTGAAGGCGGGCATATTTTGTCGTATTTTTATTGTCATGGTGGCAGTTTAAATTTTCGTCTTCGTGATTGGTCTCATCGCCGAATTATTAAGTACAGGGTGGTTCGGAATTAAACTACCCGTCTCGCTTTTATTTTATTTATTACACATGTTTTTAATTTTTTTAAATATATTTATTCAATAAAACAATATATATATATATATATATATATATATATATATATATATATATATATATATATATATATATATATATATATATATATATATATATATATATATATATATATATATATATATATATATATATATATATATATATATATATATATATATATATATATATATATATATATATATATATATATATATATATATATATATATATATATAACAATTATTTGAATTTGTACACTGCTTTTTTTCTCTTTCCTAAAAAGCATAAAATGCTTGTGCTGAGAAAGTGAGTAATTACATATAGAACGATTCAATTACATAACAACATAAAAACATACAAAATATATAAAATCAACAATATTATAACTATAGGTACACAAAAAAAACATCCAAACAAAAATCTAAATAAATGTATGAATACGCATTGTTTTATTTAACTCATCACTATAATAAAAGAATCTGCGGAGATGCTGGACATCTTTGAGAGAAGAGTGCTGCGTAAAATCCTGGGACCCGTGAATGATGGACAAACATGGATAATTAGATACAACGATGAGTTGTACAGCATCTACAAAGCACCCAAACTGTCTAAACATATAAGACTAAGCAGGCTAAGATGGGCCGGGCATGTTCAGAGAATGCCATCATCACGGGTACCAAAAATCGCATCCCAGCTTCTGAATGTGCCAAACTGGAGGGTCGCAGCAGGTGACAGGAGAGGTTGGAGGAGGAAGTTGCTGGAGGCCAAGGCTCGATATGGGCTGTAGAGCCATTAAAGGAGAAGAGAAGAAGAAAAATAAAATAATGTCCTCATCACTAACCTACCATACATATAAAAAAAAACACTAGACTTATTTTTTTTCTGTATAACTCTCTCCACAAAACAAAACGAGTGAGTCGTGGCAACACTAACTTAACTCTCCACATTATATTAGTGTACGTACCTACACTTTTCTTCCTCTTGAAGGTTGACAATCTCTAAATGTGTTTCTTATTTAATACACTCACTACGTTTTCACTGTCCATTTAGAAGAAATAGAAACCAGTCTCTCTTATACATTGAATCTTCTAGAACAAATTATTTGGTAAATTCATATATTAATAGATACTGTTGTAATGGATACAACAGAAATTGTTTGAGTGATCCGGAGTTGGATATGTTTGTAAAAAAATATATTTAATATGTGCTCTGTTATGTTGTGCACATCTTTACCTTTTTAATTGTGCCTCTTTAATTTAATTTATTCAATATAATTTAACTAAGTATTATTCATACATTGAGACACGTGGAGTATAAATCATAATATGAGTTTCCAGTTATCGATGCTTCCCCCCACTCCCCTCCCCATCCTTTCCCACCCTGTTTTCAAAATTGTTAACATCTTTTAATATATTTTAGAATAATTAGGTACTACAATTGGCAATATAACCCCACTTTGTGGGATATGCCTTGATGATATGTATGTATGTAAGAGTTTATAAAATAAATTCTTGATAAGTGTTACGTTGTTTTCTTGTTATCCTGTACTTAAGTTCACAATAATTTCATTCAAACGATATCTTCCACATCAATCTAACTTTTCTTTGACATCCGCTGTCTTGTTGTTGGATGATCGGTGGGAGATTCCTACCCCCATCATTGCCCGTAACTATCATCGGTGGAGATAGCGTAGGTGGGTGGGTATATTTATATTTTTTATTGGGGTTTGAAATGAAACACTTAAATTACCATTTTTCGTGTTTTTACATTTTGGTACTGCCGAGACGACGAGGTCGATCGCAATTAGTGACGGGCAAATGCAACGCAGAGATCAAGACCGGATTGGGCTTAGTATCGGTCTTATACCATTATTCTTTCATTCACCCGTGTGGTCTTGGTCTTACTATCTTGCAACTTTTACCATAACAAAAGCCATTATTTGTTTCTGTTAAAGGTAAATAATAAAATCTACCTAAGAAAACATGAAAATTATCACCAATAGGTCTCTCCTCTCCTTGTCAGGGGCGGATCTACTTAAGGGCTTTTTGTGCTGTAGCTCAGGGCCCCGTGAATACAAAGGGCCCCCGCCTCCATTGAAAACAATTTGTAAAATATCTCAATATCATATCTAATATAAAGTCATATTATATAAATAAAATATTTTACTGTCCTAGTTTATTTCATATACCTACCTACCGTATACCTTTACTCTTGCTTTGAAGTACGTTCAGCAAGACTCTGGAATATTTTGATGATATAACTTCGTCAAACTCGCTTTCCATTTTCAAGAAAAGACTAAAGCAGGGATATCTCTCCGAAAATACCTGATCCCTCTCCTTTTCCTTCCTTCCATCCTTTTGCTACGTAATATTTACTAAAGAATTCTGTCACTCTGTAATCTGGTTGATTGGAAGAAATTGCCTAAGGGTAATAAGCCCGCCAGTGTGCATTATATTTGTTTATATTATGTACAAAAAATTAAATAAATAAATAAAATACCTACATCACTATATAGAAAACAGTTTTTTGGCAATTAATTGTGCACCTTATTGGACAGGTTTGCTGTGTACCTATATGTGGGAGTGTGTTTGCTTTGTGCACTAGCGAAAAAATAAAATAGGTAGGCCTCTAAGTGGTATTAGCCCAGGGCCCCACAAATTCACGATCCGCACCTGTTCATTCTTCACTCCTCCCGTTCCTGTGGGATTCACATCCACTGTGGTCGAACAAAATAATAGGTTTGTAAAATCTTGTAAGCCTAGTCTTTATCGTGATCTAGATCTTACTCCTAGTCTTTTTTTTCTTTTAAGAATAAATATGTCATTGTAACAAGTACATATACATCCTCATACGTTCCCCAAATTAAGTTTATGCTCGTGCTTACGTATACGAAATCGGTCATAGTAGGATTTGAACTCGCGACCACTGGATTACTAACCCAACGCGCTGACCGCTCTGCCATCACCCATCTAAAGTGTTTAAATAAATATTACGTTAACCTATAGTACAAGCATTGATTTAAATCTACCTTTGTTTAAGGGGCCATACAAACCTAAACACCTCAATTTCAAATCAAATCCCTCAAATATGTTAAACAGTGTGTTTCTAGAAAAAATACGATAAGTGTTTTCAATATTTCTCTAGTGAATGTTCGTCACAAAATTTTAAAATTAAGCCTAAATTCTCATAAAAAAATGATTAAAAATATCCTTTTTTACAGATTTTTTTTAAATCACTTCATAACTATGTGTCGTTGAGAAATAAATATTTTATATGCTTAAAGAGTGCATAAAATCAAAGTAAATGACCGATAAAGTTTTTCATTTCAACTAAGATTTGTTCTTTTAATGCAAAAAATAAAAATTGTGGTTTTCGATAATTTAAATCACGTATAAACCTTTTTTAACGCACGCCATAGTTACTCTTACTAACACGTAACTTCATAGTGCATTGGGCGGTTTTAATATATCATGTTTTCAGTCACTAAGTGTATTAGGGTTATAATATGTCCTCTTAAGGAAATGTACGATATGAAGGTACATAATATATATTCATTTTTTAATTCGTCTTTAGGTTGGTTTTGTAGTAGGTACCTACCAGTTGACCAAGACTGTAGTACTAGCATTGATTTAAATCTTATACCTTATTTTAAGGAAATGTATGATATGAAGGTACATATATATATTCATTTTTTTAATAAGTTTTAATTCGTCTTTAGGTTGGTTTTGTAGTAGGTATAGGTACCTACCAGTTGACCAAGACTGTAGACATTTTCTCACCACTATAATACCTAATCGTAATAAAAATTTGATACTTCGTCGTCACAATACGAATCCCGGTTAGGACGGCACCACCAGACATTCCCGAAATGTCTGAATTACGGACAATTACCGCGACGATCGATAATAATTATTATGATAATATTATTATAATTTTTGACAATGGCTAATAACAGGGAATCGCTTACGTCGAAATGATTTTCGTTTTCTACTATGCGTCTGGTAGATTCGTCAAACGTCTGGTTTGCTGTCGACTACGTTTACTTTTTTTGATAAAAACAATGTTTATTGATATTATTAATATTATCGTAGTTAATTTTGTTGACATCTGTTCTGAAAAAAAAACCTGATGAATTACCCATGTATTATTCACCAATGTTAAGTTCCGTAAAATGTCGTACTTATAATAGCCATATTCTGAGAGGTGAAAAGTATACCATCCTCATAGAACTAGTTGCATGTAACACATGAGATCCAACTGTCGATAGCGATAGTATGTATAGTTGAAGAATAAGTACCAAACTATAAACCCATAAATACAAATTATTTATTATTTTAAGATATTTGGTTTTCTATACAACACATGTAGGTACCTAGGTATGTATGTCAAGATAGGATAGTATGGAGGTCAGTCCTTTGATCCTACCCAGAATGTGAAAACATCATGATGGTATGTAAATATGTTTGGAGATTAGTATCAAATTATTAAGTCTTCTTAGATATTGTGAGTAGGCTACTTCCATACAAATTGTATGAAACAATGTCGTCACTAAATTCAATTTTTATAAAAATTGTTGAAAAAAATTTGCAATGTGCTAATACAATTCTAATATTTTTTATAAAAAATTAAATTTTCTAGTTGGGGTGTTTTGGCTTTTTTCGATATTTAAAAAAAAATGGAAATATATGCAATTAAACTCATAAATTTATCATAAATAAAATATTTTTCTTAATAAAAAATGTTTGAGTAACTCTGGAATTTTTAAAAAAAAACTAATTTGAGATTTTGTATTTGTCTATGTTTATACTAATTTTCAGCGTTCTAGCTTTTACGGTTTCTGAGATATATGGAAAAATATATCAAAATTTCAAAAGTTGATAACCCCTGACTGAAACAAAAATTCACAATTCTGAGTATAAAAGTTTTGTAGGCTTGTAATTTTTTATATATTTTAAAATTTTGGGCTCTGTAAATTAAGCGGATCAAAAGTTATAAGGGGGGGACAGACAGACACACACACACACAAAACTCACATAAAATGTTCTACTCCGAATTCTGAGAAAATCCTGCGAGGCCTCTAGTTGGTGCTATTAGCATGCAAAAAGTCCACTACACCATACAAAATTGTCCTTCGTACACGCATCTTGGCTTAATAATGTCGATTCATTAAGAGAATTGAATTCTCATGAACGAATCGACAGTTGGATAATAATAAAACTATAGAATACTCATTGCCATACAATACCTCGCTGAAAAACTGAACCCGTTTTATTGGCCGGCTCGTGTCAATATATGTATGACTCTGTTGGTATACATTGTTCGTATAGTACTACTCGTTATGACTGCGTAAATAATTTTGTAAGCAGTTAAAAAATTACCTATTTGAAGAACGTATCACGCAGACGGCCAAATGATTACTGAATGCTCGTAGCAAAATATTGACCAAATTAGTCAACATAAAGCAGTCACGTTTACTGCAGGCTAAAGAATATTCTATACTATTATTATTCTATGACCATCCTTCAGCTTGTCATGAAGGGGAAGATCGAGGGGTCGGAAGAAGGCAGCTTTCCTGGCTGCGAAACATCCGGGGACGGACCGGTATGATAACTGTGGAGGAACTTTTTCGCACTGCGCAGGACAGGGAGGCTTTCTCTACGGTGGTCGTCAACGTCGGGGGGGAGACCTAACATGACACCAAAAGAAAAGGGGTACATGAAATATCTCGAATCAAAAATCGCTTGAAAAATATTTTTATATAAATTTTTCCTCGATCGAACCCAAGACTCCCGCTCTGAAGCAAAACGGTTTACCAATTATGCCACGGCGGAGCGTATTTTTTATTACTTTAATATTGCTTCTCGGGCAACTAACAGGTACTATGTCAAATATTAATTTAACACGCACCCAATAACAAGTTGCCACATTCTGGAGACTTATGATATTAATCGTCTCACAGATCCAGACTGAAAACACAATTAAAAACTGTGTCTCCACCGGGAATCGAACCCGGGACCCTTGGATCAGCAGTCAGATACGTAACCAACTGAACCACGAAGGCCGACAAATTTTGATTGTAGGTAGATATTAATTGTTTTAAATGATTGTTGTACCTATTGTATATATCATTTTGTATCATACATTGTATCATTCATTGCAGGTTTGTATAAGGTTTCAATAATAAAAATGATACTATTAATTCTATTTTGACGTGCCCCCCCCTCCCCCTTCTGTCCTATTACAATTCCATAACCTGTCATCATTCCCATGTCATCAGCAATATCACTCTTTACTCTACTCTACTAACTCTAATATACTCTACTCCTCCCTCACCTAATATTTTTCGTGATGTTAATATCAATAATCCCACAACCATGTACATATGTATGTATGTGTGTTAAAATCGACAAAAAACTTAATTATTTATTTACAACAACAATGTGACGATGTAATATAAACAAATTTATTGCACACTTGCGGGCTTATTGCCATTAGGCAATTTCTTCCAACCAACCAGATTACAAAGTATGACAAAATTGTGTATGTACAACAACGATACAATTAAAACAAAAAAAACTTCATAGAAAAAAAGGATAGGGTAAGGACAAGGAGAGGAAATCGGGATCAGGTGTTCACGGATAAATATTCCTTCTTTAGTTTTTTACTGAAAATACAAAGTGAGTTAGACGACGCAATATCCGGGCTAAGGCTATATAAGGATAATCTTGCTGATTGTACTTCGAACGAAGAGCTGAGAATTTCTGTATTATGGATAGTGCTGTACGTTCAGCATATCTGAATAGAAGTCCATGATTGGATAAATAAGTAAATTTGTTTTTGAGGTACTGTGGCAGTTTGGATTCGATAGAATATTGTACAATAATGACAGAATGTGACAGAATTATCATTTTGTACATAATATAAGCAAATATATAGCACAGAGGCGGGTTTATTGCCACTAGGCAATTTCTTCCAACCAACTAGATTACAAAGTATGACAACATTTTATTTATATGTACCTTCTACTGCAGAAATATTTATTACGAAAAACAAAAAAAAATGTTTACAAACCAATTTCTATATACCTTCCTAATGACGTTACAAAACAGTTTATGCGTCACTTCATAGGTGGCGATAATGTTTTCAGCTTACTTTCAAAGCGATCAGATCAGATTTGTAAGCCCTGTAGGTGCCTTAGTTCCTGGTATTCCTATTATATTCCAACTTCGTCTCTATTGAGATGTTAAAAATATGTAAAAAAATAAGAAAAATACACCAAGATATAAATTAAAAACAGAACAAAAACATTTTATAGCGAAATATGGATTAGAAAGAGACATAGAGAGATAATCGGTATAGGGATAAAATGCCAAGAGTTATTAACACTAAAACCCGAATACACAGTCCTAGGTAACTAAAAACCAACTCCTAATCTCACTGGAGTATTTAGTGTTCTTACTTAATAGATAGTTTTCTATGGGTTTGTATTGAAATGTAAAATGTTTTTTTGTCATAACAACACAAACACATGTAACCAAGCTAACACTGATAACTCGACGTCACGATTTTTCTGAAATTCCAGCGAATTTTTCTCTTAAAGTCCAAAAATTAATGTGACTTGCGACAGTTCAAGATGAAATTACACAAAATTAAATATAAAACCTTAAAATAAGCTTGTCCAGGAGCCCTATCATGCCTATGGCGATTTTGATATCGTCAACTTCGTGATTTCGATGCACCCTAATAATAAAATCCGTCAACGTGTGTAAAAAAAAAACTTTCAAAGAACGGGCACATTCGACTAATTTAAAAATAAATCAGTTCCCGTCCGTATATTATTGTTTACAAAATTGCTTTTTGGTATAAAAAAAACAGGCTAGGATATATTTCCGAAAGGAATATATTGCTTCATATTAATTTTCTCATCAAATTTTCTATAATCTATTCTATGGCGAATAAATTGATTTCCAACATTATCATACAAAATGTATGGTTTGAATTTTAAATTTATTTTTCTCTCGTGCAATTTACGATTTCAACGTCGTCTTGATTCGTCACGCACCCAGTTACAAGTTGCCACATTTTGGTGACTTTGATAAAGCAACGTTTTGAGTCTCCTATCAGTGATGAGTAAATTCAAGACTTTGGTCCGAATGCAGAGTCCTACCTTAATACTGAATTCTAAATACTAACCACGTTTTCATTGCACAGTCGCTCACTTAAGTTAGGAGATCACGTGGCTTCCTAACTGGAGGATGCTACGATGTTTTTGTATGAGAATTGCATTGCAGAGACATATCTAAATACTTAGCGCATGCGTAAACTATCATTTGCGAATTGTCAAAAAGTAAGGTTGATCTTATTTTATTTTTACATTGCTTCTCGGGCAACTAACAGGTACTATGTCAAATATTAATTTAACACGCACCCAATAACAAGTTGCCACATTCTGGAGACTTACGATATTTATCATCTCATAGATCCAGAATGAAAACACAATTAAAAACTCTGTCTCCACCGGTAATCGAACCCGGGCCCTTTGGCTCAGCAGTCAGATATCTAACCAACTGAGCCATGAAGGCCGACAATCATTCTATTGCGACATCTTCATTATATTGCGTGAGTTTTATTGGAAATTTTAATAAGTTTAATCCTTTTCTTGTAAAACTAGTTGCAGTAAAACCATTTTTTTAATATTTTTATAATAATAATGAACACTTCCTTGCACCCTGCGCAAGTGGCGAGTTTATTGCCGTATGGCAATTTCTTCCAACTAACCAGTGTTTCCAGCCCAGAGAAGCAATATTTGCGTGAGAAATAAATTTAAATAAATTTCTCCTCTGCTGGGAATCGAACCCAGGACGCCCGCACAGAAACCGAACGGCTTACCAACTGTGCCATGGCAGTCGGCATTTTCATTGTATCAAAAAATACTACAAGGCCTATGAAGTAGTTTTTTTAATTCAATCGAAAGAGAATAGGAAAAGCGAACGGTTATTTTACCATTTTAACTAAGCACCTATTATTTTACGCTTTTTAAAAAAAATTCTAAATTTTACATTTTCTTCACGAAACATATTTTATATCACAGATTTTGTGATATACAATATTTTTTCGTGTTTCATACATGAATTAGTGAGCATATTTGTGTACATCCGTATGCTCAAGGTGTATGTAAGGGCCTTATCATGGTTTTATACAAAAATTAATTTGTAATAGTAGTATGTATTTGTAAAATTTAAAAAAATTACAAGTAATTAGTTATATTTTACGAAGTTATGAAGAGTCGCTTTAAATATGTCGCATTGCAACGTTGTGTTTGCGTTTCGCTACCTCTCACCATCCCACCTTCAAATCACTCCTGCCACGCTATGAAAATTATAATTTAGTGAACAAGTTGGTGTTGTCATTGTTAATAGTCTGCACCGGAAGACGATCACGAATGCTCACTAAACTGCATAACTTTTATTCAACTAGACTGTCATCGTCACCGCCTACCCCTTTAATAATTTATGTAGGTAATACTAGTAAAACCCTGCACACGTTGTCATTTATTCATGCATTTATTTATTTAGTTGTTTATTTTTTTATTATGTAATATTTGATTGCAATCCCAAATAGATCTTTTTTTTTAAAAAAAGGTGTGAGATAAGTATATTAAACATTCAAATACCTTTTCTGTTATACGCTGAAAGAATCCGAAAATTGTTGTGTGAGATATAAACTAAATAAATAAATTTTAATGCTTAAACTTTCTCTTGTGCGCGCTGAACAAATTCCCAAAGTTTCATCGCAATCAGATGGACGGCTTAGGACTCCGTCGGCTACATACATACAAACAAACAAATATGCGTACATCCATTTTTATATATAGTTATAGATAGATTAATAGCGGACCCGAAAAACGTTGCCCTGCTCGAGCGTTGGCTCGACTACTATTACCTAACTGGTTCAGCAAACGCAAATAACCACACACCATCACGGCATATCCCACAATGTGGGGTTACCTGCGGAAGGTGTGCTGCGGAAATGTGAAGATTAGATCTAACGATGGAAATTTGCATCGCGGCTGAGTTCCAACAAATTCGGAGTGGTAAAAATAAAAAGAAAATTAAGGGAGGTTTATAAACAGGAAATTAATGCTAAATAAACAGGCTATCTGATTCATATGCCGGCCTAACTGAAAAAAGCCCGTGGACCAAAAAAAAAAAGAAAAAAAAATTGCTCACGCGAGTCGCTATTATCATTTTACACTAACTAAACCTAACCGAATATTATACGGGATGTAATAATATACGACAACGAAATAATAGTATGATGTGTAAGTCAATGTTCTATTTCCGTTATTTTTTTGGTTAGGTTTAGTAAGTTTAGTTAGTCCACATCACGAATGCCGAGGTTCTCAACAAAGTTGAAGAAGGCAGACACCTACTCAATACCATCTCCGAGAGACGTGCTCGCTGGATTGGGCACATCTTGCGCCACGAGGGACTCCTACATGACCTAATGGAGGGAATGGTTGAGGGGACAAACCACAGGGGGCGCCCCCGACGGGAATATTTGGCCCAGGTGTGCGAGGACATGAACTGCGCCACATATGTTGAGCTGAAAAGGGCTGCACAGGATAGAGAGAAGTGGAAAGCGAGATGTAGACTTCTTCTGCAAACCAATCCATAGGATTGAGACTTTTGATGATGAGTTAGTCTCTAATAAAAAAATAGCGACTCGCGAGAGCGAGTTGCTTTATAAATTGAATGGTAATTGGTTGCAGAAATAATTTTATCAACACCTTTGCCATTTGAGGTTAGGAAAAAGATTATTATGTATTCGCATTCGATCACATTTGAAATAAATTAGTTTTCTCAACATATTATTTAAGTAATTGTATGATACTTACTATTTTTAATAATTCTTATTATTATTTGTGTTGAAAATTTACGCGTTTGACAGATCTTCCGACATTGATAAAATGAATAGTGCGTTTTTTAAGGTCTGGTGAATTAAGTGAGGTATGTATCTATTATTTTTATATAGCATTGATCCAATTCTTGTTGAGAGCCGGCAGCCTCTACTAAAATGTAAGGTCGTTAGTCATTTTGCATTTGCGTCCTTTCAGCACATACATAACTGCTAACCCGCCACAAAGCCGGAAGATTTGTGACTCAAGTTGTTCAGTTATGAAGTTGTGCTCCTCCATTTATCTGGACTCCTACCCTCAACTAATTTACATTCGAGTTTAATTTCCAGGAAACATTCGCGCAACACGCGAACGAGTGCAAACTCTGCCGCCCACAAAGTTTACACTAACTGCAGCGCCAAAGTTGGACAACAAATTAATAATAACAACTCTCAACTATTGACGCCCCTAACCTTGCATAACTTTTGTCGTTTTTCATCTTGTGAAAACTAGTTTTCTTACGTTTTTTGAAATTAAACGAAATTCTACTGTTTTTTATATGACGATCAATTCACCTCGTAATGACCATATTATCTTTCCAACAATGAAAATCAAAAATACATATATAAAATAACATAATATAGTTTTGATTTTTACCTATGTGGAATTCTACAATATAAACTATTAAATCCAAATACCTACTTAAATACTAAGTAAATATTAAGTGGTCTTGCAGACTAGATATTGTTAAACTTTTAGGTAATTTACTACGTATTATCG